>HG992034.1:3072500-4302857 GCA_905220475.3 Ennomos fuscantarius | reverse complement strand
GGCTGGAACGCCTGGTCGATGTTACGCGTGACCAAAATGCTGGCACTTATTTGGCACAACGAATCAGCATTGCAATTCAACGGGGCGATGCTACTGGTAGTGGGCTGGAGCATTTGGACTAGGTAGCATATTGTAGTGTTTAGTAGTAGTTAGTATTATATAATTAGTATTTAGTTTAAAGAATAAAGGCATTTCGCCAGTATAAAATAGAATATAAATCTATAAATATTATAACCAAAAATTTCTTTTAAACTGCCACGCCTTCGTAGTCATCCATTGGTAAATTGCAAACGCAGCTTTAAGCAGTTTTTCTATATATTTGTATTCCAATTCTCGAATCAACAAGTTGTATTCTGAGGAAAGACAACATTACACTTCAGCACTTTTTACCGACACTAAGCTGTCGCACACCCTACAAGCAATTATTGAACTTACCTATTGCAATATTAACAGGTTTTGTAGCATCTGCTATGGAATTAAAACGCGCAAAATGAAATCAAAAGCAACCTTCAAATCAACATCAGTAAGTTCCGAATCGATTGTTACATCGAGTAGACAGTTATTTTTCTGTTTTTGATCATTAACAACGACTTTTGTTATTGCGAAGTCTTTGATGGTTTTCACCTCAAGACATACAACATTTTGCCGGTTATTTGTAAATATGACACAATATAATAATAGATGTTTCTCGAAAGGTGCTAAGTAGTGTTGCGGAATACAGTTGTTGTTTACAAGAATTTAAACAAAGCATAAAGAAATTAATTATAGTTTATTAATTAATAATTGTTGCATCCAGTGTAGACTGATGACGTTAGAGTAATTGTTTACTTTGTTCTATTTTAATGGCTTGAAAAGTTTACTCATAATTCTTACGTCTAATTTCACCTCTGCCTATCTATAATAATAATAATACATAATAATAATATGTAAGGACGTTTCACACAGCGCCATCTAGCCCCAAACTAAGCAAAGCTTGTACTATGGGAACTAGATAACTGATACAATACTTAGATACATTTTTTTTTTAATACATACATAGAATAGAATATAACACACAGACACAGAACAAACACCTATGTTCATATATATCTATACTTTACCATTGGCGTATCATATTTTTACCCGTTATTCTTCTTCTATTTTTGGTTGATTCCTGTAGTAGCATCGTAGAACATAAGCCTTCATTGTGCAATGTTTCATCTGAATTAGTTATACTTTTTACATATGAAAGCAACACAAACAAACATACATACAAAACCTAAAAAACAAACACAATGTTTCAAGTTTATATTTAATCTTTATTCAGTTCTCTTCTTGCTTAAATTAAGTAGATAGCATACGTATGTAAACAGTGCGGTCCACTATCATAGTAAAACATACTAAAAGCAATAAAATCCAACTCTTAAATATATTAAACATCTAGATCACAGTCTGGTAGACGTAGATATATCACAATGAATTCATGA
Source organism: Ennomos fuscantarius (assembly GCA_905220475.3). Classification (NCBI taxonomy): domain Eukaryota; kingdom Metazoa; phylum Arthropoda; class Insecta; order Lepidoptera; family Geometridae; genus Ennomos; species Ennomos fuscantarius. Next base: position 4,301,391 of record HG992034.1, on the reverse strand, counting down.
TTATCACCAGCAAATATATAGTCCAATACTCCAATTTCTTTGACTTAGGCCACATAATTACGTTATTCAATAAATTTTGTCCATCTTTTCATGTATATCAGATACCTATAAGAATTAGCTAACGATTTGGAAAACAACAATTCTATTCCGTATTCTACAAAACACATCTAATAAAAAAGACTGCAGTGAAAATGTTGAGCCAAAATCAACACCTAGTCGAGATCAAAGCGAGTTAAGGACCATTAGTAAGCGCACAAAGTTTGGACGCAGTCGGGTTGCCACTGGTAAATGCATTTTGTGAATTATGACCCGGTGAATGCGGTGAGTGACCAAATTGTTGGCACTCAAACCAAATGAATCCTTTGCACCTGCGTCTAACTCTAAACGGTGCCGTGCACTGAAGTATAACCGTTTTTGATTATGTGTTACAAATTGATATCATATAGATTTCTAGTTTTAATAGTTAATATTAGTTTATGAGTGTTTTGATTAGATGACTAGTCTGAGATATCAGGTCATTAAGTTTCATTATTACCCAGTGATTTCACTAGACACAGCTTTAACTTGCGCACGACTGCTTTACGGCACAATAACTGGCAATGCGTTGGTAATTTTTTTTGGTATGAACTTTACAGAAAAGTCCTACTACCTAGTAAACATAATAAGTAGCTTAAATGTTTACACTATAAAGACCGAATAAACGATGCTTCGCTTGTCCGTAAGGAGCAACCCTTAAAATATAACTCTCAATTAATTTGTGTAGTACTATTGATAATAAATGAGTATTATAAATGGTTATAACTTTAAAACAAAAGCTTAAATACTTAATTTGTAGAAAAATGTGTTGTTATCGTAAAAAAATTGGAGTACTACGCTAATAAAATATTAGTACATCAATTTTATTTTAGAAACATCATATAACTTAGTTAAGTTTTATTCAGTTATCCCGGTGTTTTGGTCTATTTTCTACTTGCATTATTTTTCGTATCATTATTTTGGCACATTTTGTCGCACTAAGCTTTAAAAAAGTGCTTTTTATTGATTTTGTGTTTAGACCGAGTCTCAAAAGTTATCATCGTATATTTCTTGTTGTATAGTATTGAATTTTGTCATTAGCATTAGGACTAACATTATACTATGTTAGCATTAGCAACAACTTCACGTTATCTACGTACATATTTTTACTAGTAGTTAAATAAATTGAAAAAAGATTACACTTAATGATTTTCTATGATAAAGTAAACTTTCCAAATATGTACATAATGCAATCATATTATTTCACCTATTGTTATATTTTCGATATTATTCAGCAGTAGTTATTAAGTCACTAATTTAAACTTTAGGAGACAGTAACTTTTTTTTTGTTTAGTTGATATATTGGATTGGAATTTACACTTCCTACACGGATTGTAAGTAAAAGTGAGAGGTAACTGCAAGTACAAATCGAAGTTGGCATTTTATTTGTCACGTAGGCTTGCAACACCGTTGGTATTTAGCAACAACTACTAGATCTTAGGTTGAGATGACTTTAGTTAACAACTGTGTTAAAGGTCTGGTAGCTATGCTAGGCACTTCGGTTTGATAGGTAGGTACCTATATTTGGAAGCTACGTTTTCAAACGAGGGAATTTCATTTATTCTCTGTTATAGATTGGTAGAACGAAATGTATTTCTTTAATGATTTGGTTTTATGTGGACTTTTACAACTCTAAATGAATATTACTTCTCTACAACTGTACTTCTATGACAAAACACTCGCGCGTTTTAAGAGCGCACAGCGCCATCTAGTTTTTTTAAATGTAAGCTATTCAATTGCGAGGTGGCGCCGAATGTTGGAGTAATGTTTGTTTTTTTTTTATGTTATTGAATGATGTGACGAGCTAGTCATTTACCTGATGTTAAGCGCCACGGCCGCCCATAACAGAACAGTGTCACTCGGAACCCTAAAACATAGAGTTTTAAGCGACACTGCACTGCCTGCGCACATCATCCTGAGACATCAGCACAGTCTGGTAATAAGATTACTCGACTGTGAGATCTGATCATAAAGTCTCAATTGCCCAGTATTTTTTTTTTTAGTAATTGGTTTTTAATTATTATGTGTTGTTATAACACATAATTATTAAAAAACTAATTTTAAATTAAACAATATTGACTCAATAAGCTTCATGGGTCCACTTTTCCAGTAGACGTAGCCTTAGCCTTGGCTCAAGCTGAGGCTCGCACTCCAGGGGTGTCCTTGAGCTAGTAGCCTCCTACTTTTGACGGCTGGGCGCTTTAACCACCTGCCTTTCCGTCCGGTGACGCTGTAAAGGTAGGTAGAGACCAAAACCAATAGCTCTTTAAAAAAAGGCTTATTCAACTACCAAAAAGTGTCTTTCAAATATAATATAATATAATAGTATATATATAATAGTATGTAACTGATGATTATAGCCCAATTGAGCCGCGTGTTGCCCAACCAGTCAAGTGATGATAAAAAGATATGGAAGATATGGAACCTTGCCGTGAATAAATTTGCGTCCAAACAAAACTCAAAAGCTTTTGTTGAGTTTTAAAAGTTATGTAGGTTGGTGCCGCTTTGAATTAGTATAAACAATTGCAATCAAAGTTAGGTAACAATAATATTAAAATTTGCAATTTTAAAACACATACAATAACAAGAAAAAACATAAATACAAATATATAGTATTTTTTTGGAAGTCAGTTAAAAAGCTGTGTAAATTCACTTTTACAGTTTCTTTCGTGCGACAGACAACTAATATATATTGAATCCAGTCGTTGCTAAATACGCTTAATCAAAATGACAGGTTTATCGAAAACATCTCAAGGAAAAGCGTTTGAGTAAATAGCACCTTTCGAATAATAGATTAGATCATAGATTTACGATTTTGTTGGTTCATTGACTATTATTCTCTCGACCTACTTTACACGAGATTATTGATTAAAAGAAAATGATACAAGTAGCTACTTGAAATAAATTATTATTATTTTAGAAGTATAAGTTCTGCGACTTGATCCGGAGTCTGACTCTGAAATGGCCCTTCAATCTTTAAATTTCCATTTCACGAACAAAATTTTTATTTTATATACAGTTCATTTATAATCTCCACAATGACCATGTAGGACCAATGCGAAATACAATTCATTAATTTTTGTAATAACTTCCAATTTAAAAAGGAATACTGCATTTAATATTATCGATACCGCTGTGTTAAAGAAACAGGTGCGTCTTAAATAATTGAGCGTTTTCCAATAACACGAAAGGCTGGCCAATCAATCAAATTATAGGACGTCCATTGTTTATTATGCTACTAACTGCTGCCCGCGGCTTTGCACTCGTTAAGAGTCCTTTATACCTAGATTGCGCGCGCATTGCGCAACATAATATAACTTAAAGTTTTAACTAAAGTATTTGTTATTTAATTAAAGTATTAAATAACATATCTGAAGATATTTTTACGGACAAAATATATGGCGAGATCCTCAATAATAATATATAACAGACGTTTAATACAAATATTTTATTAATCAAAACAAGACAGAAGAAAATACTTGGGTTTATGTTTGAAAATGTAATTTTATTATTAAATGGCTTAACATTTCGTAGGTAGCTTAAAGTATTCTTAAAAAAGTCACAACGCATGAACTAGATTGATAAAATAAAAAGTACCTATCGGTCCACCAAAGATATTACAATTCCTAAAAATTTTAGCAACCAGCGAGATTTGAACACACGCCTTGCAACTTTAGGTAATTATAGGTAAGTCAATATGGTGTCTTCATCATCATGCAACCTTAAGACGTTCACTGATTAACATAGGCCTCCCCTACAGAGCGCCATTTTGAGCGACTGCTTGCCTCTAGCATCCATCTACTCCCCGCGGTTCTGAATAGATCATCGGTGCTCCTAGTGGAGGGCTGGTCTATGCTGCGTCTTCCAGTTCGTGGTCGTCGCTCGAGAACCTTTCTTTTTCGACACTGGTGAACTTCATAGCCATTTGCAGATCAATTAATAAACAATCTCCAGATATCTTTACTGTTTCACAATACATCGGCAATACATTCGTGGTGCTCACTCCGCTGCCGAAGGCCAACTGAACCGTACTGAACAATGTTCTGCCCTTTTTAGAGGCTACGGAACATGACAGTCGCCAACAACGCCACCAAGTGGCGAGTCAACTAAACATCCACAAGTCAGTTACACTATTCAATACTACTCTTTTGACGATAAATATTGTAAATAACTTGACTAACTATGGCAACTCTTTTATATTTAATGTGTGTAATGCGTAAATAATCCTATATTGTTAACAATGGCATCTTATGTCAATGCAAACAAATAATGGACATCAGTCATCGTTGGTGAAAATGAAATTTATCCAAACTCAGACTTAGATATTTTAAATTAAAAAAAAAAAATTACTCGAAAAAATCACTGAGTATCACCATAATGTTTAATACTATTACTCTCAAAATTCATAATGCAGTACCTAAATTATAAATCCCTAAAACTTAAACAGCACACTTGGCGCAAGTGCAGACATAATATGAGATAATATTTCATAACTTTAGAAGCAATATCGAGCCACTCTTTAGTCCCACAAGTGCTGAAGAACTTTGCCAAATGGAGTGATATTATGAGTGCATTGTACCCAACTTTGTACTCTCTAAAAGGACTCAGAGTTCCTATTAATTGGCTGAGTAATTTCAGTAACTTGTTTAACTATTAGAAGCTTAATGTTTGTGGAAGAGGGCTTAGATCAATCATTTGAATCCGAAGTTAGTTCGTAAGTGAAATTGACTGCTAAACTTGTGTTTAGGGATGGAATCTGATCCAAATTGTGGTTAACTTGAAGTAGGATTTTGCCAAACTAGATTAATTAGCTTCCCAAATAAACTACAAACTTTAGTAAAACATAAAAAGAATGGCTTTGGTCGTTTATATGACTTAGTTGAATCAATCTGAAGGTCTATTTTTGCGTACGTTATCAGCGCAATACATTATTCCCACTGCTGAGGCTCGGGCCTACTCTCACATGAAGAGAAGGCAGGCTGTAATCCACGCTAGCCAAGTCCGGATTGGTGGATGAAATAATCTGGAATTTTTCGATCTTTTAACATACCTACCTTGTTCTAAATATCGGTGTTGTGGGACCATGATCTTCGTAGTTCCTGAGTCCCTAGACACAGGGAATCCTAGGGTCCCAGGATCTATGTATTTTATTATTATTATACGCACAATGTTTTTCTATAAAAGTGAAAGTAAATTTAAAAAAAAGTAAAGTTTTAGAGTAAAAGTGAATTCCGCACTTAGCTTGAAAAACCATAGGTGCAAGCGAGATTCAAACCAAGGTGTATCGGATTAGAAATCGGATGGGCTACCGCTGAGCTGCACTAACATATTGGAATTATACCTGTTCCAATTAATAAGAAACATCTCCAAACTTTCTACCCATTGCAAGACATATATCTTCAACTTTACAACAATATTCAGCAAGACTATACGTACGTCCCTTAGCGTCGAACTTCCACCTCCATTGTGATAAACGCAAAACAAACTTCAAACTGGGGCAAGTTGACGAATTTTGGACGAAAGGTGCACTCGTAAACAAACTTGGGGTAAGTTTTAATTGCACTGGATTGCAACAATGCCGTATTGGGCCAAAGTTTAGGTGTTTGCTGACTAAAATATTCAGAAACGTGTTGTGTATTGTGTAGAGGATAGTTGTTAGGACTCAATACAAGTTCTAAGTATAACTAGTGCTGTTAGCACCTCTAATTGATAATGGAGTTCGTGTTACCTGCTCTTTAACTTCCATAATATTAAAATCAAGAACATAAATATATTGATGCTGTTTTATTAAAAAGCTGATTTAAAAAAGATCCTTACTAATGTTAATACATAGTTATGAAAATTTAACATCTAGAATTATTAATTAGAAACTTTTACGATTCAAAATTATATTAGGTACTTAAAATTAAGTTATTGTATTAAACATATAAAATTACAAAGTCCTTATTGTTAAAAATAAATATTGTATTGTGTTGTGTTGTATCTCTTTACTGGATTAGTCATTGAAAATCCTTTTGTTTGGTTAATGTATTGATGAATAAATATCCATACCATCCACATTGAATAAGTCTGAATGAATCCTATTCATGTTATAAAACTGAAGATTTTTGAATTCGGATTTGAATTTAACTACATATTAAACCTTAAGTATATTTGAAATACAGACTAAACAAAGTAACTACCACTAAAATCGAAAATTGGTAGGTACCTACATATTTGAAACACTAACCGTCAAATTCAATTGATTCAAGGTAGACTTCGCAGAAGTTCATTTAAGATGGTACAGAAATAGATATCTTGAACTTTAGATACCGCTAAAGTTCAAGAGTCACACTAGAGATTCCTGTATAATTTTGTACTAATACCAAAATCTGCTTACATTGCATAAAAACTGTAGTTTTAGCGTCCTCGCCGGCTGAAGTGTGAGCTGGAATTGTACGAGACAAATGCGGACCCTTCTTGTACCGGTAACCGCTCCAGTTCCCAGGCTTTGTCGACCGGGCCCCTTTGTGACTTGACTCTATCTGGATCATATACAGCTACCGCGGGTCAGGGTCTTGAATATAAGTGCTAGAGATTCAAGATAAACTAAATAGATTAATTTCAATGTAACGAAACGAAATATGAGTGGTAAAACTAAACAGTTCGTAGAATGAATGCTTTTAACCAAATCAGCTAATAGAGTTTTTTTACTAGGTGGCAGGACTATTCTGCAAAGTTCGTCTAGGTAGGGCTTTGGGAGTTAATCTGCCGCCAAGCAGTAGTGCCCAAGCACTACTGTGTTTCAGTGGAAAGTCATTGTAGCTAGTGAAATTACTGGGCAATTGAGACTATATGATCTGATCTCACAGTCGAGTAATCTTATTACCAGACTGTGCTGATGACTTAGGATGATGTGCGCACTACAGTATCACGTGAAACTTTATATTTTAGAGTTTCGAGTGACACTGTTCTGTTATGGGTGGCCATGTCGCTAACATCAGGTAAATGACTAGCTCGTCACATCATTCATCAACATAAAAAAGAGCTTAATATTATCATAATATTTGTTTGTAGAAATACGTTCCATCTTCTGGCAGCTGTTTGAAGGTTCCGCGCGCTTATATCTAAATCTGCAACTTCGACGGGAATTAGCCGTCGACAGTGCCAATCTAACCTAAAAATTACAAACACAATAACACCACAAAGGTCAACACAATTTAATGGAAAAATTAAATCATAGATACGTTTCTTCTTTATCAGATATGACTTTTAAATATTTGTTTAAATATAAAAAGTGTTTTGGATAGCTTTTCTAAATTAAAAATAAAACTATTTAAAAAAGAGTTGAAAAACGCTACCGCTTTTACTATAAAGCATCCAACAGTAAATAAACACTGCTTACACTGAAGCAAAATTGTTGTACGTACCTCGACCTTGCTTTCTAATACTACGCCGATAGATCGAACTATATAATTTTAATGAGCCAATAATAAACCAAGGTTTCTCATTCGACTACTTTGATATGTAAGCCAGCTCTCACTTCACCATCACCCTTAAATTAAAGCCATAAGGTTCAAATATTATCAACTTAGTGATCGATATACGTTAGATATGTTTCTTACCTAATTACCATCTGGCTACTTGGAAGATAAAATCTTTGTCTCGCTTTTGTCGTTTATCTTGGTCTATTTGTTTGCTGCTATCGAGATCGATTGCGTAAGAGATACCTTTGTCAAACGTTACAGGCCAATTAAGAGGTTTGCCAATGATTTGCCGTCCTTGTTTAGTATGTTTGTATTTGTGACTTTAGGATTAAAGCTAATTACTGTATTTACCTTCTAAATTGGCATGTTTATTCTTCATTACAAATTTTTGATATATATTTTATGCTTTTGGTATTTGTCGAATATTATTTTTCATTTTTTTTACTAAAGCACAGAACTCTTAAGCTTGGTCTATTGTGACTTCATTTTATTTACTTAGAATATTGATTTAAGTTACGTCTAGTATTTCAGATTTTATTTGTAAAAGTGCTAAAATATTTTGCAATAAATTATTTAACTTTGACCTATCCTTATTTGTTTGGTTTCATAAAACATGGTTTCTATTTTCTATAAGATTTAAGAAGTTATATACATTAAAGATCCTTTTATATATACACTTATTATTTCACCACAAAATACATTCTAATTTTACATATTGACAACTTTTTAACGGCAATTTTTAATTTCTCACATAGCACCAAATCGCCAAACTAAGCATAGCTTGTATTATGGGATTTAGATAACTTGTAATATACTTTTTGTTTGTAAATACGTACATAGAATACAATATAACACCCGAGTTTTGGCGGGAAAACGAGAAAGATCGCGTCGCCGCATTGTATTATTTTCCAAAACTTATGTTATTTTCAGTGTTAGTGCATAAAATTGGTGGCATTTTATTCGTTAAGTGCTGGATTACAGGCGTGAGTGTGGGAAAATGGTATAATGATGGTGAAACTTTTCTTTTCGTGTTGTTTCCAAAACTCCATAAAAGCTTCAAGTAAAGACTTGATAAATTATCAATAACTTGACACTGGCTAAATACACAAAATAGTGGAGCCAAATCTTAAAAAAAAAAAATATAACACCCAGACACAGAACAAAAACCTATGATCAACACATAAATGTCTGTCCTCGAACCCAGAACTTATATTTCTAAGGCAGAGCTACTACTAACTGAGTCATAAGGCCAATCCTTACTATAATAAAATGTACAACGATCAATCATCAACTTTCAATTTAAATTTGAATATTGCTCTTGGCAAATATCAAATCTGTCACAGATATTATAATTAAGTAAAAGTAATCATAATAACTCTTTGTTACACGATGACCTTAGAACCGGTTGGTAGGAATTTTATACAATAGAAACGAATGCCTTGTATCCTATCCAACATGATGTTTTAATAATCGACCAGTATATAAGCCTTATAATTAAAAAACGCTGTGTGAAAAAATATTGAAAACAATTGATAATAACTTATAGTTGCAGTGTGTTGAAAGTTTGTATTGTTAAAACGATGGATAGTCGGTCAGTAAGTGAATAGGTAATATGCATAAAATAATAATTAGCAAAATGGTTGTCTGTAAATTTGGTTAACGGACGATAATTTTACGTTATAACGTCGTAGGAATACACTTAGGCTGATCGTGCCTCTCTATCACTTATTCCGCGCTCTCGCTTGCACGCGCGGCTTAGGCGGAACGTGACAATTTGATTGTTTTTTTATTAATATCACGTTAAAATAAAGTAGGATCTAGTTTAAAAACTAACCTGAGTATGCTTAATTTTGGAAATTAATAACGGCTAAACTCACGAGAATGTGACAACGTTGTAACTGGCTCCCAGAAAAAGGGCGTCGAATATGTCCGAAATCTGGTAGAAGAAATTTTGAAATTCATATTAAGATTGAGATCTATGTATTAAATAATAAAGTTTTAATAATAAGTAATATAGTTTTTCTAAAATAAAAACATTTTAATTGTAACTTTATCAGCTTAGTAATAAGTTACAAATTAAATAATCAGACTGGTGTTCTAAAAGAATAATCAGTTAATACATTATATTTGATATGCATTTTTTATCGTACGTAATCCACAGAAAATCCACTAATATTATAAAGGCGAAAGTTTGTAAGTGTGTATGTGTATATGTTTTTTAATCCTTCACACTCAAACGGCTGAATGGTTTTGGAAGAATTTCGGTACCTAGATAGCTTATACACTGGATTAACAAATAGGCTACATTTTATCCCGGAAAAGCGAATGCTCCCGTGGGGTGAGCAAATAAATAAAATAATTTTTATCCGCGGGTGAAACCGCAGGGTGCAACTAGTTCACTATACTTTCAAAGGCAGATCCAATTTGAGATCAAATTATGATCTGCCAATTTTCAACTTACAAAACTCACTAGATTCTTCCTCAATAAAGAAAAGTGCTCTGACACCACGTTATGGCTCTTTCAAGTAAAACTATTTTGATCAGTGCACCTATCAAACAACATTTGAAGTGACTCAACCTGTAAAAAGCTAACGAGCCACTGCCAATATTTTTTACTGTCCATCCAACTTTTTGCGTTCCCTGACTCCAAAGGATGTAATTTGCCTACATTATAGGTAATTAATACAATTGTCCGTAATGTAGCTACCACGATGTATCCGAGTTATCTTTATAGCCCATCTATATTTTAGTTACTATTTGTACTGTTTGTGGTTAATATTTCTTAGAAATTGCAAGACATTAGCGTTATTGCTGTGATTACCTTGGGCTATAAGTTGACAGCATTATTATAGACAGAGGATGTCGGGTTGACTTTGACTCACACTCATGACGTTTTAGCCACTCATAAGATCAATCAAAATATATAAACTGTGATTTTAAACAGGTTCAATGCTTATTATATATTGCTGTAAATTTTACCTAGAGACAGTTGACCTATAGGTACTAAACAAATCAGAGGTTGAATAATTAAGTATTGATTTTTAATGTAAAAATAATATTTAACAATATTTATATTTTAAAGTGATAGGGGCAACAAACATTCGTAATAACGAATATTTGTCTTTTATTGTACTTCATATTTTCATAATTTTGTAGACTACTAAAGTTGTAGAGTGCTGAAAAGAAAAGATGGGTAGGATTTCAAATTGATTGATTTAACGAGTCACTCGCACACCCCTCTTGAGACTATGTCACAGAGTATATTATAACTTTTACCTATGTAAAAGTTATATGTAAAAAAAATGTCATACTATAGAGAAAGACAAAAAAAATTATAGATCAATGTTTCTAGAATTTTTTTTATCCTGTCAATTTTATTGATGATTTAATAAAAATTTTGCACATGCGCTGCTACGACTTTTAACCGATTTGTGTAGGTAATTTTGTCAGATTGTAAAATTTACACATTTTCAAAAAACTTTTTGTTTTTTTTTGAAATGATGTTTTAGCATACCAGACTTGTACAAGAAAATTAGACTCTAATATGACGAACTTTTAATCCCCAAGTGTAATTGACTCCGTTATTTAGTGGAGAAATGTGACAGAAACAATTTGTTAAGTCCAATAACATTACCTAATTTATATGAGGTAGTTTATACTAAAGATAAAATAAACTGGCTAAATTGTCTAAGAAATTTATTGAGTGCATTATATCACAAAATAAAATCAATTTTACCATTTCCAACACTTTAAAGAAAACACAGTCTAGTTATTCCAAAAAGATTAATTTTAAATAACTAAACTAAGTGCAGGCGTTAATGTCAAAAAAGATTATAAAAGCACAATTCATGAATACATTCAAGTGAATATTTTATAACAGCTATAACTCTCGTCCTACAACATTAAACTATGTTCATATGAGGAAACCATTCCCTTACCGATATCAATATACCTTAATCCAACCTGTTACAAACATTACAACTATTTAAAGCTTACACAACATAAATCGCAAGCAAACTAACAATACTAAAGCACAGTTCGACCAGCCTTTTCATGTGATAACTGTCAGAGCGGCTGCCCAACAATACTATAAATTCAGGCCTTAGACGTCGGAAGACATTTTAGTTTTCAATGCATCTGATGCTTTCTCGATTGTAATTCCATAAGCGTGTGGGTGTCGGGTAAAAAGTTAACGGGTCCGACTATTAGTTATATTAATGTGAATATAGCTTGGTAATTATGATGTGACGCGACTGTGTGGGTTTATATTTATCAATTGGGTGGTGCTAACTTCACGAGGTCGAACATGGGAAACTCACTTCTTAATTAGTGTTAAGTTATTCAGATTACGGTCGTTGTTAGTATTACAAGATTCAATTCAATTTCAAAATATCTATATTCAACATGATGACAATGAAAGCCCTGCGCATTTTAGTTCGCTACAGGGAGCGCTCCTTTTAGTTCGTAGGTTGTTGGTGAACTAGGTCGTTCTTCTAGTTCACTAGTTTGTGGCTGGACCGAGAGCGGGGAAGACGATTAATCTCAGCGATCTCTTGCCTAGTCCCGCAAGAGCGACCTATTTAGTTCGCAGCAGCCAAAGAGCTGAAGGAAGAGCTGTACTTATATCTACTACTATGCTCTCTTTTGTTTATAAATTGTTATAGCTTCTGTTACTACTAACTATGTACATTTCCATATTTATGTAATTTAGTGTATAGTATATAGTTTTAATGTATAGTATTTAAGAAAAACCGTTAATCGATATTTGTAATATTCTAAGTTAGAATAATATGTATGATCATCGCTCTCTCTCCCGCTCGCGACCCGCGCCTCTCTCGACTCTCGCCGCAATTCGGTCAGTCAAAGAACGAACGAACTGAAATCAGACGCAACCGATACTTAGTTAACGTAGTTCGCACAAAGGAGCGCTCTTTTGAACTAGGTCGTTCGCGAACTACACAAGGCTACAATATTAGTTTTGTACATTCTAGTGTAAATTAGTCCTAGTAATACAAACAAATGAGCTAAATAAAATTGTTTTGCAAGCTTACGCGCTTATATAAAACTTTTAGCATTATTATGTTTTAGAATACCTAATAATGTTAACTTACCTATCTTCACTGTGTAATAGCTACAAATGAACAGGTTAATTACGTAAAGTACGTTAAGTACGCCGTAGAAGAGCACTACATTTAAAAACATGAATGTCTTAATATACTTAATAAAATAACTAAACTACAATCTTGTAATAGTATTACAAGATTGTAATTTAGTTTAGTCATGCAAGGTGTAGGTATTATATTTCTGCACAGCTGTTCTATTGGGTATATCATCGTCATAATCTCATCATCCTCCTGCCATAAAGAGCGGAAATGTTAAGCGCCACGGCTACCTCTAACAGTTGCAATGCCACACAGAAATCAAAATAATCATGTTTTGAGTGATACTCCACTAAGCACGTTATCCTGAGACATCAGCCAATCAGAGGGGTGATCACGAAACTTTGTTGACAATGCAACAGAAGAAATTTCCATACTAACTATGCACATAAGCTGCGTATTCAAACTGTCAAATCCATACAAATATGTGTTCCATTGCAATCAATGAATTCTAGTCAAGTTACGTGATCGTCCAGCTGGTAAGGACAAGATTTGGCCAGCATATAAATTCAGTAGCTATAATGCCCTTCAAAATTCAACCAGACCAATACCCAAGACTGTTTGACTCTATATAGCTCTATATTATATCTAACCAATAGTCAATGGTCATCCATTTAACCCCACATCTTCAATCTGACGTCAATATATCACCGAGGGCTCACAAAGGGCTAATGCATAAATCGCAGACGACATGTCCAGACGCAGGACATACTAAGTTTATACTACCTATATACCACTCGGAAACTTGATACGGGATATGGAAAGAAGTCTAGTAAATCAATGACAATGTGCCTAGTTCTCTTTGCAAAAATAGTAATACATAGTAGGTACCATAGAATTACTGTAGGTACTTTTACTTAAAGGAATTACTTTTTTTTGTATAAAATATTACAACATTTTTATTACCTACTTTTTATAGGTCACCGCCACTTCATCGCCACCGCTACGCCTTGGACATCCTTAGCATCGTTGCTTAACATTGTGTGAGTTGCAGTCAAACGTTGGCCTATTCTACGTTTAAAAAAATTTACCGATTGAAATACATATTATAAAAAAATACGGATATATGACTAAAATAGTTTTAATGTGAGTTTTTGCATAAAACTATGGTTAAATTTAAATAATGTCGGATGTACGACACTCGTAAGGATATTAATTGAAAGGTTGAGAATAAAAAGGATTTAACTGACAAATTGACAGTTCCGAGAAAATTGACTTTAAACGTCAACGGCGTCATTTTTATGTAGAGTGCTTATAAGGTAATAGAAAAGGTTTATGTAAGTTTCAGTTGCTTGAAAATGTTTTATTTCTATTTAAAATTACCAAATATAGTACTAATTCATAGAATTACTGTAAAAATATAATATAATAAAAGAAATAAAGTAATGTTTTTATGCTAAGCGTACTGTATTCCGGTGACAGATAAACCATTTTTAGACTCAAAATCTCGAGATTTAAGCCTCATTTCGGTATTTTGAGAATGTATTATTGAAGATAATTTCACGCTGAATCCAAAGATACCCATAAGTCATTTGGTCAAAAAAATCAGTTAAATCCTTTTTATTCTCACCCCTTCAATTGTTAATCTATAGTTACGCAGAACGTCGGTCCCAATCACACTATGTGTGTGTGTATGTCTGATACTCCTTTACGCTCAAACGGCTCAATGGATTTGTATGAAATTTGGTACTAATATAGCTTATACATTTGATTAACATATAGGCTACATTTTATTCCGGAAAAACGAAATGTTCTCGTGGGATGAGTAGATAATTAAACCACTTTATCCACGGGTGAAACCGCGGGGCGCATATTAAAGATGACGATTCAATGACTTCATTACGATGAAACGACCGTGTGTATTAACTCAAGTGAGTAGTCCATGTAGACTGAACAATATATGATGACTAAAACTAAATTATATCTTAACTAAAATAAATTTAGTATCTAAATCAAAATTATATCTAAACTATATAAATAAAAAACCGTATTTAAGTCGCTGTCTGCGGGTAAAGTGCCCAAAAAGCTGGCAACTTTACCTCGTTGAATGAACAAACTTAGTCTTTGGCCGAGGTAAGAGCTAGCTTTGTTACTATACTCAACTGTAATGAATTATATACATTGTAAAAGACAGTAGAAAGAAGACAAAAAAAATACATCACTGTAAAGTTTCTTGTAGCTTCTTCTTTACAGTTGTAATCGAAGCTTCGGATCAAAGTTTTCAATTCTGCATTGTGCCGGATTGCTTGCACCAGTAGTGAGAAAGAGAACTGCTTTTTTTTTCAAACTCATATATTGTAATGGGCTTGCTATATTATTTGACAATAAGCACTTTGTAATTTTATATGCTTAGTGAAATAACTTAATTTTAAGTACCTAGTATAATTTTGACTTGTAAAAGTGCTAAAATTAGCCTATTTGCAATAAATCTTTTGACTTTGACTTTGACTTTGACTATAAATAGTAATTAATAGTAACACTAGTAAAGAAAGAAAAATATTAATCAAATTACCAATACATTTAAGCAATTTATTATGAAATGCAAAACCATCATCAAATAAAAAGCTCATTAATTACGAAACGGCCTCTGAGGATTATTTGATATGATTAATTAAAAGCTTATAATTAATGAAATGGCAATACGCGAGGCGTGTCGTAGCAATAAACGATGGTAACCGTCGTAAAATAGGTGAATTATATCGTAGGAAGCATTTTTTTGTCATTGCAAGTATTGCAACTATATATTTTTTTGGTAGTTATTAAAAAAAAACTCTTGGTTATTTTTATTATGGAATGTTTATTGTAGTATTTAATATCGATACCGTAAATATTTGATTGTATTCATCACTCATACTGCACACACTCATCAGTCGCATCGATGTTTATGTTACTACCTACTTGACGGCACGTCAGTGGAAACGTCAAAAGAGTGAATTGAAGCTGTCAATGTCACTCTGGCAGAGCGTTCGTGTCAATGATAACGAGGCGGCCATCTTAAAACGATCACTTTGGAACGGGAGGCCGCCAGCGCAACATGGCTGTGACGAATCGCTATTGCGTAAATCCGGCAAAATTAACTTGTAAAAAGAATTGATTTGTGTAAAGCCATTACCTATCTGCCTAATAGTGAACTGGTTTTTTATTAAATTGTAATTAGAGGAAATTAAATTAAAATTTGTGATTGAAAAGGTGATTAATCATTTTAATCCTTCGCCCTCATACCCGCGCCATCCAGTATGAGCTCTGGAAGGCCATCAAGTTCCTTCATACTTATTTCAAATCAAAAGATCAAATTAACTTACACAAGTTCATTTAAAAATAAAAATATGGCACTCATACAAAATAAGGTAACACATTAATAATGGTTTTTCTAAACTTCAGTATAATTGAATGAAATACATTGTAATAATTTTTGTTGACGTCCTAGAAAGATAAGTGCAAACTTAGAGCTGTGTAACTTTAGTGTAAAAGGGCCGAAGTTAGTTAAAATCATATTTAAATATAAACCAAAGATGCTAATAATCAACATAACGCGCCCAGTTTAAAAATATATCATTTAAAAAGATACCATTTGAACAAAATTTCGCAAAACACGAGAAATTTTCCTAAAGTTGCAGCTCATCAGAAAAGGAAGGAAAATCTTAACAGATCTATCAGCAAGCAAGACTTTGATGAAGTTGTAACTCAATCTAACTTAGTAAAGATTCTGATTAGAAGCTCCAGGCAATGTAAACATCAAGTGTGATGTAATGGCAACAAGTCTGTACAAGGTTGCTTTGAAATACAACATATTTTTTGCATGAAGTGAAATTGCTGACAGCCTCTGTGGTGTGATGGTTGAGCAGGTCGGCTCATAGCCCGGAGGCGGCGGGTTTGATTCCCGTGGCAGGACAAGTATTTGTGCACAGAAAAAAACAATTACTTGTTCAGCGTGTGGTTGTTGTAGGACCATGATTCTCGTAGTTCCTGGGTCCAGGATCTATGTACGTGATCGCTGGGCGTTATTATCTATTAGTGTTGCTAAAATTAGTTTCATTTAACAATTTCTAAAGGGTTATTAATTTATTTTCTATCTTCGAAACTGTAACAGCTAAGTCTCAAGGTAACAGTTTATTAGTGAAGCTTTTGATATGATTTATCTATTGCAATCACGTAACGCCCGTTTCATATCAAAAGTATCTCTACTTTGATCTATTGCGCAAACGTGATTTAGCTTTGAGACACATTTTAAATAGAGCAGTATTGCGACACCAATAAGATAAGGAGACATTGACAGATTTAATACTGGTTCAGATAGCTGGTACTCTACCTTGCAATATTAAAAACACAAAATATAATTGGTGAGTAGCAATAGTAAGGATACTTTAGAAGACTTACGCCTTTTATGAGCTATCAAGTTTTAGTACCAAAAGGCATTAGATTTAAATAATATTGAGTAAATATTGTAAACTGTCATTGAAAGTAAAGGTATAATTTATCAAACTGTTATGGTACGTCTGTTACTGTTGCAATTGTCCATTGTAACTTGGCTTTTTTAATTGATATAAATATTTTTAAATTAAGGAAAGAAAGAATTTGATTCATATGAAAAGGCATTATTTAGTATTTAACAATAATTTGTTAAATACTAAATAATGCCTTTTCTTATATTAATCAAGTTCTTTGGAATCCTATAATAACGCCCAACGATCATATACATAGATCCTGGACCCTAACTAGGATTCCTGTGTGTAGGGACCCAGGAACTACGAGGACCACGGTCTCACAACACCCAGACTCAGATCAAGTATTTGCGCTTTTTTTTTTGTGCTCAAATACTTGTCCTGTCGTGGGAATCGAATTTGAACTAATAAGATTACATATGAAATAGTGTACATCGATATTGGTACTTTAGCTACTAAAACGATATTGCCGTAAGAGTATCCTTCATTGTATAGGCACTATGAAAAAAATAAAAATAAATAATAAATATTTGTGGACATTTTACACAGTGCCATCTAGCCCCAAACTAAGCAAAGCTTGTATTATGGGTACCAGATAACTGATACAATACTTAGATACATTTGTTTGTAAATACATACATAGAATACAATATAACACAGACACAGAACAGACACCTATGTTCATCACACAAATGTTTGTCCTGGGTGGGAATCGAACCCACAACCCACAGTTCAGAAGGCAGGCTTACTACCAGCTGAGCTGTCGGGCCAGTCAAAATAATAAATACAATATAGTTTGGAAATCCTTTGCTCACTAAATTGAATAAAATTGTTATTGCAAAAAATTTTGCTTATATTAGTTTCAATATTGTTATATGACTATTTGTCAGTCGTTATTTCATCGGACAATAGCTCCATATCTAACATTAGACATTCATACAAGACGGTAGATGTCTTGTATAGGATTACGTATCGGTGACATTTCGTTGGGCTGTTCATTTGCATAAATTGTTGATCGGAATGAAATGTTACTCTGAAGGCAATAAGTGAGAGGATAAGCTCAAAGTAAGAAATGCCTTTTTTAAAACATGACCTATAAAAGCGTAACTTTCTAACCTGCATGCATATTGAGCGAGTATTTGTTACTATCATATATATTTGTTATAACTAATCATTATTAATAATAACCGTAGTTGATTCTCACAGCTATCATAATATGAACTCTTCAATCTCGACGTTATATAAGTATAGTAAGTTTTATATATGTAAGTAATTTTATTCATTATAATCATGTACTTAGGTATATTATATTATTTTTATATAATTAAGTATATTATACGTAATATATATATATTTATATATTTTATTATTACATACATAGACGTATTTTATTCTAATATAAATTTTTACTGCACCGCTACCATTTCTTTTCTTGCACATCCAGGTTGACTGGTAGATAATGCTTCATAGCATTAAGTCCTCCTTGTACATTATTTTGTGCTAAAGTATAAATAAATAAATACATATGTTAGGATTTAAATATTTACTTTACAATTTACTTCAAAGACCTGTGAATATTATACGACACTAATACGGGCCCTGCATTCAACGACCGACAATAGTACATTTTTATTATCGATTTTACATCAAAGCGGATCTATCACAAACGGGATGCATAAATTAAACATCATGTACGAGATTAGATTGTGCACACAAATTTCATTTTTAATAGTACACACGAGACCTAATAAGAACTATAAATGGTAATTATTTGTAATAATAAGTAATTTGTGTTTCACGCGAATTTCAACCTTAATAAATATATTGATAGGTATATAAACTTCCGTCATAGATGAAATTACTTTAATGAGATCATTTTTAGTTACTTATACCCAAATGAGTCATTATCAATTAATATGTTTTTATAGCGTTCATGGAAACACGGCTGAATACATTTATGAAAAAACAAACTATTATAGATAAATGTAAATGTAACCAAGCATTATCTATAAGCTGTCAAACTATTAAATTCAGTAATATCCCAATTGATATGTCATCAATTAAAATTCTAAGTGCATGACCTAACCGGTGCAAAAACGGCAATGCCACTGATTAAACTTTAAAAGTAAGGGTTACTTATAATAATAAAACTAAAAAAAAAAAAAAAAAAAAAAAAACCTTATATTTTTTACTAAAAAAATACAAAAATAAACTTATTTCTGATTAACTTACTATTTTACCTAGGTGGTAGGACTTTTCTGAAAAGTTCGTCTAGGTAGGTACCACCGCTTTGCCAGGTATTCTGCCGCCAAGCAGTAGTGTGCAAGCACTACTGTGTTCCGGTTTGAAGGGCACTGTAGCTAGTGAAATTACTGGGCAATTGAGACTTTATAATCTGATCTCACAGTCTAGTAATCTTATTACCAGGCTGTGCTGATGTCTCAGGATGATGTGCGCAGTGCAGTGTCACTCGTAACTCTGTTTTGGGGTTCCGAATGACACTGTTCTGTTATGAGCGGCCGTATCACTAAACATCAGGTGAACGACTAGCTCGTCACATCATTCAATATAATAAAAAAAAATTATACCTTATATTTAAAGATATATATTTTTTTACTATTTAAGTAAAAAAACCCCTCGTTTTCGAAGGTGAAGGCCTCCTCTAGAGATTTCTAAGTATACCTGTTCTTCGCTATCTCCATCCACTGTTTGCCAACCGCTTGTATAATAAGGGTTACTTACCGGTGCAAAAAGACAGTCTTTATATTATCTTTTAAAAACTCTTAAGCTACAGACTGTTGTTAATTACAAATTCACGTCTCCAAAACTTGATTGCAGGTGCGAAAACTACGGTCTCGTTGGTAAAGTTTCAACCAGTACTTGCTTACAATACATAGACTCAGCTTGACAAATCACAGGACCTCGTTTCAACTTCACCAAGCACAAGTTGGTTAAAGCAATCAATGAAAAGTTTCACGTAATGAACGTTCGCAACGAAGTTGAATTATATTTGGGGTTTGATTCCCGCGGCAGGACAAGTATTAGTGCACAGAAAAAAAAGCGCAGATAGGTACTTGTTCTGAGTCTGGATGTTATGGGGCCATGATCCTCGTAGTTCCTGGGTCCCTAGACGGGATTCCTAGTTATGATCCAGGATCTATGTATGTGATCATTGAGCGTTATTATTATTGTTAGCCGGCCCAAGTTCTCCAACCTAGTACTAACTATGCTGCCAGTAATGCTGCCATTATGCTGAGAACATTGGTAGCATGGTCCCGTTAAACTTTAACAAATGTGATTTTTTTTTAAAGGAGTACCGTATCGATCGTAGAGCGTATCGATCCAGTCCATTTGATATCATTAACATTTCCTTTTTCCTTTTCATTACTACAACAAAGTTTTCCTAATATTCAAAAGAAATCGAAAAAAGAAGTAAAAATGCAATTTATTATTTTATATCTGCAAGCATTTAGCAAGCATTGCCAGTAGATACGTTTGAAATTTTAAGAGTAGAAGACTATCGATCTCCTTACATTTCTTCTCTTGTATTCAAATCTTATTTTAACTAGCTCAGTTGGTCAACCCTGCCTTCTACACTGTGAGTTGTGGGCTCGATTCCCACCCAGAGCAAACATTTGTGTGATGATCATAGGTGTCTCTTCTGTGTCTGGGTGTTATATTGTATTCTATGTATGTATTTTACAAACAAAAAAGTATCTACTTAAGTCTTGTATCAGTTATCTGGTTCCCATAAAACAAACTTTGCATAGTTTGGGACTAGAGGACGTTGTGTTAGATGTCCACACATATTATATTGTAATCTCAAGGACTGATTAATTTAAATGAATCAGACTCTAAAAATTTGAATTAAGAAATCAACATGTCACATAAGTTGATTTTTCCCACATAGACCTTCCCAAACATGTGTCACCCCGTCTCACGGACGTAGCGGTCGTTATACCGCGGCGATACAAAGCTTAAAATGTTTGTGAGGACATAAAGGCACTACCAAATGGTTCCGGATTGCGTGACGACTTGATTCAAGTCATGGAAGGTAAGAGATCGCCTGCGGTTTGCAGTGACTAAGCAAGAGTGGGGTAAGTTTGAAAACGGGCGCGTGCAATCACTGTTAAAATTCACAAAGCGAAATAGACAAATACAAAAGATTGTATATAAGCGAGTGTAAAAAAATTATTACACGGCTAAACAGCTTGGCGAAAGCAATAAAAATAAAAATACGCCAACGGTACAAGTCCCGCTAATGTATGACGCTAAATATAGGAAGATTTACAAAAAAGAAAACTTTTACTGTCAGCCGTGAAGAATAACATGCTAATGGCATAAAACACGAGAACGACGTAAAGAGTTCTACGCTCGAAGTTTCTTTGCGAGATAAATTCCGAAATGAGGAGATCGGAAGAGAACTAAGTCACCAATATAGTTCTTAGAATTAACCAGTTGAAACGGCAGAGAGCAAGTTACATTGGTCATAAAACTAACGACCAATGGCGAAAGAAGAATCTCGAGTAGCTACCATGAAGATGTACAGCGTAGGCCGACCCCCCACTAGGTGAATTAGTCAATACAGACAGGAGCTGATGGACTCAAGAGGCTTGCAGTCGCTCTATGAGGGAGGCTTAAGTTGAGCAGTGGACGTCTTCAAGCAGGCGATTTGACAAAGAACACGAGCATGGTTTTAAATTAAGTAAACCATTAATGTCAACCATAAACAATCATACAATCATAGATACGCTAGTCTCTTACATCTTATCTCCACCTAAAGTAATAAAGAGCTGGACAGCCCGCAGCTATTGTTGATGTATGAAACTGGTCGGGAAGGTAGAGCAAGGCTTAAGATAAAACACCGTGTGAAATGTAACCAGATTGCCGCTTAGTACGGTCCGTACGGTTTATGCGAGGTGTTTTCCCGAAATATTGTTACGGTTTTGTTTTATAGGCTCCGAGTTAAATGTTTGATGTAAGGCTTTATATTTGTGTCATTATACCCTTTAAAGCTTAAATATTTTGAATAACTCTTGTATATATGACAGAGACAAATAAGGCAGGTGAATTTGTAGATGTTAAAAATAAAAATGAAAATGTTTAAAACACGCTTTATTAAAACGTAAACTGTTAAATTTAAAACAAGATACTATAAGTAATATTGTAGGATAATGCAGAACTACGAACTCTATTTTAATCCATAACCTAAACACAGCAAATATTTTTAAAATTAAGTTTTTATCTGCACTAACGCAGTTGTAACAGGATAGGGCAAAAACATTTTTTTTTTATTTTGTACGTGTGATTTGGTAATTCCAAATGCTTAAAGAACAAGCCTATTAGATGGAAAAAATAGATGTTAGACATGTTAGATGGAAAAAAATCCGGCGCAATACAGAAAAGATTTTACTGACTTTACCGTACCTAATCTTTAAATATATTTTAGAAGTATGTGTATTTAAGATGGCTGGGATGAATTTAACATATCCACAGATTCCATGTGCCTACAAGGAACTACGCAATTGAAGGTTACAAGGCTAGCCTATAAAATGGACAATATAAAGTGGCGACAAATATAGAACATGCTAACACCCACGTTGGAGCATGTTCCTCGGCAACGTATCAAATATCCGCAACATCTCAGGAAATAGCTAAATTCCAACATTTAAGGTTTGAATGAAAATAAAATAAACATCTTATATCCCACAAAGTGTCCTTTCTACATATTTACTCACGATTTTGTATTATAAGCGAATGACTATAGCTAGTTGTTCGCGTGTAAGCAACACTGCCGCTTATAACGGTTACAATGTCACTCAAAATTGTATAATATTAAATTTCAAGTAATACTGCACTGCGCACGTCATCCTGAGACATCATAAAGTATATGGTGAGATCAGGTGATAAAGTCTCATTTTCCCAGTAATTTCACTAGCTCAAGTGCCCTCCAATCCGGTGCCGGCTTGCTACTGCTAGGCGGCAGAATAATTGGCAAAGCAGATCACTGCTTTGCCAATTATTCTGCCTACTATGTATCAACCTACCAGGACGAAGTTTTCTTATATTACTTGATAGAATCACACTAATATTATAAAGGCGAAAGTTTGTATGTGTGTTTGTGTGTATGTGCGTATGTTTGTTACTCTTTCACGCTCAAACCGCTGAATGGATTTGGATGAAATTCGGTACCAAGATAGCTTATACACTAGATTAACATATAGGCTAAATTTTATCCCGGAAAAGTGATATTTTTCCGTGGGATGAGTAAATAAATAAAATACTTTTTATCCGTGGGTGAAACTGCGGGACGCGTAGTGGACTAGTATCACCATAATATCTTTTCTGAAATTGAAATGTTTGAAAAGTTTCAGTTAAAAGTAGACTATCTGGATTGAAAAGTACCCGGTTTCCATTATTGTTACACAAAAGCAACACGATTTTATACCATGTTAGAGTGAATGCTGCACAAACAAATAATGACATACATCGAGTAGAAAATATAAAGAATAATATTCAACTAAAATGTAATATAATGTGCCCATCGATATTATAACTGATAATTATAATGTCCACATCTAAACAAAAAAGAAATCAATAAACGCAATAGCAATTCACAAAATCAATCACAAATCCACCGCCTGAACATATCAATTTGATTCCGTAACTTTGCATTGAAATTATAATTCCGTTGCTAAATTCCACACAACAATAGCATCAACTCTTACTTTTACATAATAGATCGCAGACGGTATAATTTTGCTCCATAACTACTTATTGCAATTTGATGAGGACAAAATTATCGGTTCTTTTGTACACGCGTCTTAAATAATTGTATAGCAAGTTCACTTTCAACTTTGCGGCTGGTTAAGGTGGGTTTCAGTTACCTGCAACTTTAGTAAATACCTTCAATGGTCAGTCACATATTAGTTTACTTGATGACCTGTTACAGCATCGCACGGCATCAATAATCTTATCGCTCATCAGTTACTTCATAGGTTTGGATTGACCGCAAACGACAGAATGTACAAAGCTAATTTGTTTAACGTATTTTTTGGCTTTACATTCGCTACATTTTTCTTCGAGTTTACTAAGTGACTATTTCTCAAAACGCACTCAATACATTCAGCCCAGTCTACTACTAGGTTTAGAGAGTGTTAACTAGAATATGACCCAAACTTGAGTAACCAAAGAATGTACGAGAACTCTGCTCAAGATCTTCAAGTCGCACATTGCATTTGTCGCATATATCGAAACACTCTCTTTAACCAATGCTACCGCAACAAAGAATCGATAACGCCAATATATTAATTATCGACCATCATTAATCGTTTGAGTAACGTCGATGTATTTAGGTCAATGATGCTCACAAGCTGTCGGCTTCTTAATTTGATCTTTGCTTCTGTCAGTTGTAATATTGATTAGTTATTTTAATTACGTTTGAAATTAATGTTGCAATGTGAAATATTGTTTGGAAACACGAACAGGATGTCGCGAGAGCTATGATCATTGAAGAAAAAAAGTACTTATGCAACAAACTATACAGTAATTTAATTAATTCTAAAACAAATGTAAATGCCAGCAACCAACATCAAAGATGATAAATGTCATCGGATCAATCTCCTTTTACGGCTTCTTACTCACCCCCTTGATTAAAATGAATTAAAATGAATCTGTGAAATATCCGAAAAACTCTACTCAAAGCACAGAACTACAAACTAGAGCAACTAAAAACTCACGCATAGAGCAGGTACAAATTGTTGTTTTTATATCTGCCTGATATTTATTACGTATAAAATTTGACTGATAATCAGCAAAATTTTTAACAATATATAATTATTATTATTTTTTTATTTTATTTTTTTATACTCACTCAACGCCATCTAGCCCCAAACTAAGCAAAGCTCGTATTATGGGTACCAGATAACTGATACAATACTTAAATACTTTTTGTTTGTAAATATATACGTATAATACAATATATTCCCAGACACAGAACAAACACCTATGTTCATCACACAAATGTTTGTCCTGGGTGGGAATCGAACCCACAACCCACAGTTCAGAAGGCAGGGTTACTACCAACTGAGCTATCAGGCCAGTCAATAATAATAGGTAACAATGAGTAATGATTCTGCCATTCATCACAAACGACGCCATCTGCCCATTGCTCCCATTTCCACCGTTTCCAAAAGATCGACAAAATTCCATTCCAACAGCGTACTTGAAACAAAGAACGAAAGGCATCTGTTGCCCGCAGCCTCTGGCTCTCTGTAATCATTGGACATTTTGAGGCACGTAATTGGAGGACTAATGAGCGAGCCTTAGGCACAGAGGAATAACGTTCTCAGTACACTAGTTAGTACGTGGATAAAAGTCAGAGTCGAACCAGAGAAATAAATTGAATATAAGCTAATTAGCAAAAAAATGGTATTTATCTATTAAAAGTCCCCTACAGTTGCATATATACTTGACGCTAATGGTCAGATATAGATATGTCACGTCATTTCCCTACTGATTGCATAAAAAGAAAACGTTTTCTGTTTGCTCGTATGTTTGTGTGCTTGTGAGACTTTTGGGTTAAACCAATTCAGATGAAATTTTGTTTGACACATTGCTTATACTAAGACATCAACAATAGGTACTTGTTTGACAGCCTCTGTAGAGTGGTTTTAGAACAGGTTAGCTCATAACCCAGAGCCGGCGGGTTCGATTCCCGCAACACGACAAGTACTTGTTCATAGAAAAAAAAGCGCAAATACTTGTTCAGTGTCTGAATGTTGTGGGACTATGGTACTCGTAGTTTTTGGGTCCCTATACACGGGGAATCCTAGTTAGGATCCAGGATCTATGTATGTGATCTTAAGCGGTTTTTTTTTATTCTTTCGAAAAATGGGTGAGTTCCGGATTAAACAGCGGGGTACCTGTAGTCTAAGCTAAACAGTTTGTACCACGCAACTGCACTTTTGAAAGTGCGTGCGTGAGTCCGATTGGTCAATACGTATGAAAGCTCTGATTCTGCCCATGCTATGCCTTAGGCAGAATTCCAATTTGTGTAATGAAAACTGACCGTGTCACATATGAGCGTGTTTAAAGGTGTTACGGTAAATAAATGCCCTAGGTTACATGAACGGGTTCTTAAAAGGCTACGTTTGCGTGATTATTATTTTTCGTTTCCGCACAGACGTTCTCTTTTGGCTTTGTTAAAATACCCATTTTGGATATTTTATTGTGATGCGAAAGCATTTTTTAAGTGCTCTTCAGTTTTTATTTAAACGCATATATTATGATATAATAGCTTGGTTTTTAAAGGATATGCAGCCGGGATAGGAGAAAGTACACAGCAAGTTTTATGTAACATAGATTTATTCCGACTGATATTTATGTCCTACCGACGTGGTTTTCTTGTTATAATGATTTTATATTTAGAAACTGTATGTTTGAAGGTAAAACATACAGTTTTCACAAAGTTTAATTATAATTTAATGATGACTACTTTGATTATTCACCAATAGTCCAAATTATTCATCTCTATAGGTAGTACGTACTTACAAATTAACGTAATTTTTTGATACTTTTTTAGTGTTTATATATTTGCATGATTGATTTTTATCGAATTTAGCATAATAATTAAAACGAACGGCAGAAATCTTAGACTAAATCTTGTAAAATTTTTGACAAACAAATCGTGATTCTCAAATTACAAACATAGATATCAGCGGTAAAACAGTAGCATCACACCAATAACCGCAGTAAATCATTATTTACATTTAATGTTAGTTTTAGAAATGCACACACAAACGTGCATGCGCTTGCCGTGTCAACTGACTACAAGTCATATCTAACAAGTTACAAGTTAGTAGGTAGTAAGATTTACAATTGTGATCTAATATTAACGATAAGATTTACTTCCGTAAGTTCTAGGTTTATACAAGTAGTGGTTTGAACTACTTCATTTTTATTATATTTTCTTGTTTTGGGTTGCTCAGCAAGAACGTAAAACTTAAATTATTTTTGTCTCCGTTAAATTGCAATTGGTCATAATCAATTTGTTTAATTAGGTATCCATAACATTAAAACTGTTTCTATTATTTTGAACTATTATTATTTCAGAAAAAGTTATATCTGTTCTTTTGAAAATATAATAAACTATACCCACGGTTTCTCCCAAAAATAATAAGTAGCATATATAAGCTATCTATATTCTGACTTTCATCAAAATCTGTCCAGCCGTTTGAGCATGAAAGAGTTACAAACATCCATATATATAAATTTTTGCGTGTATAATATAAGTCGGATAATTTTTTTTACGAATTATTTTTCATATGCATAAATATTTTTTATTAGATAGAAACGAATGAAATCTCAAATAATATAAACATATCCTAAACCTTACAATTTTGTATAGACTTGTGAAACTAGACTTGTAAATTTGTAAAATCAGACCACATCTTCAATACCATGTTTGTCGAATCAATAAGTGACCAATGTGTTTAGTTTTGTTATCTGAATGTTATTTTTAGTGAAGACGAGGTAATGTTTAGCCAAGGCTTGAATCGAGAATAACACATTTGAATCAAAACCTTTGAATAATCGTAAGTAAATAATACGCAGTAGGTAAATATCCGTTGTTTGTTTAATTTTTACTGTGATTCAAATGTTACAAAGAAGTAATGAAAGAAAGAAAAATGTTTTTATTAATGTCAAAAAATAAATTAATATACTATACTAAGTATTCGTAACAAATATAATTGGTAGTTGCCACGAATCGGTCCCAACTCAGCATGATGCTGGTCGTACGACCAGCGCTAATCTTCCGTTGGGGCCGTTAGTGCTGATCTTCCGTTGGGGCCGTTAGTGCTGATCTTCCGTTGGGGCCGTTAGTGCTGATCTTCCGTTGGGGCCGTTAGTGCTGATCTTCCGTTGGGGCCGTTAGTGCTGATCTTCCGTTGGGGCCGTTGTATAATGTATGTAATGTGTTAAAGAATCAATATAAAATTGTAGCGTGTAGATATCTTAAAGTTTGAATTCTGTATTAGTTAAGTAATCAGCATTGTAACTGAATTATAAATAATTCAAACTACATTTAAAACAACAATTAAATGAATATGCAGTTTTGTATGCTTTCTTTGGCCTCACTTATTAGTTTTTAGTGCACCATTTGCACTGTTATCATGCTCTGAGTATAGAATCGATTTATACAATTAAGATGCAAGAAAACTCATTTTATATATTGGAATAACTTTTTGTTTAAAATTGTGATATAACATTGATTTATACCGGTTACGGTAAAACCAAAAAAAGGGAACTAATTATGTTTAGCAGTCAAAGTCAAAGAATTTCATTGCAAATAAGCTATTTTCAGCACTTTTACAAGTCAAAATTACAAGGTAACTAAAATTAAGTTATTGTACTAAGCATATACAACTAACTACGTTTTAAGTCCAAATATTATATCTTTGCAGCGAATCGACAATAGGACAACACGGCTTTGGTAGTAGAAACAATAGGGGCCAATTGCTCGTCAATTTCCTAGAGAAGGAGGGACTCTTTTTGATGAACTCCTTCTACAGGAAACAGCCGCAAAGGAAGTGGACGTGGCAGAGCCCTGATGGTATGACAAAAAATGAGATCGACTTCATCATAGCGGACAAACGGCGTATATTCAGAGATGTTTCAGTGATCACTAGGTTCAATACCGGAAGTGATCACAGGCTTGTAAGAGGCACTCTGAATATCGACTTCAAGCTGGAACGAGCCCGCTTGATGAAGTCCACGCTCCGACCGAACATACTCCAAGCCGTGGTAGGGTCTGAAACATTCCAGCTAAAACTGGAAAATCGATTCGCTGCCTTGGAAACTACAGATGACGTGGATCAGAAACTCGACCAAGTGGTGGATGTCCTAAGGGAAGAAGGTGCGGAGTTTTGTGCAAAGAAGCGTACAGGCAGAAAGTCGAAACTTTCGATGGAGACTCTGCAACTTATGGAGGAGCGACGTGAAAACCCCTCGTCTACTTCGTCACAACACCAACAGGCACTCAACAAGTTTATTAAAAAGCTGGTACGACGTGACCTCCGATCCTCCAATACGCTCGAAATTGAAAGAGCTATAGAGCAGAATCGGGGGTCAAAAGTGTTCGTCCAGCAACTTGGGAGAAGCCATCTGACGAAGCTGACTACATCAACGGGTGAAGTCGTCTCCTCAAAGACAGAGATCCTTTCGGAAGTTGAAAACTTTTATGGCCAGCTCTACGCATCACATGCTCGCCGACCTGATCCCAATACAGAGGACTGCAGAGCCACCCTAACACGCCACTTTACCGAAGAGCTGCCTGAAGTCAGCCAGGACGAGATCGTGATGGCCCTTAAGCAGCTTAAGAACGGAAAAGCCTCAGGTGAGGATGGAGTTACGACTGAGCTCTTAAGAGCTGGGGGTACTCCAGTGCTTAGAGAGCTCCAGGCGCTTTTTAATTCTGTCCTCTTTACTGGGAGAACTCCGAAGGCATGGAACAGAAGCGTGGTCATTTTATTCTTCAAAAAGGGTGACAAAACCCTTCTGAAGAATTATCGACCAATTTCGCTTCTCAGCCATGTCTATAAGCTGTTCTCAAGGGTGATCACGAATCGTCTAGCGCGAAGGCTCGACGAGTTTCAACCTCCGGAACAGGCCGGGTTTCGTAGCGGATACAGTACCATAGACCACATTCACACAGTGCGGCAGATTGTACAGAAGACCGAGGAGTACAATCGACCCCTGTGCTTAGCTTTTGTGGACTATGAGAAGGCCTTTGACTCTATCGAAACCTGGTCTGTTCTGGACTCCTTACAGCGATGCCAAGTTGACTGGCGATACATCGAAGTGATGAGATGCCTATATGATGCCGCAACGATGACCGTCCAATTGCAAAACCAGCCGTCTGAACATATCCACTTGCGTCGCGGAGTGAGGCAAGGGGATGTGATATCCCCGAAATTGTTCACAAACGCTTTGGAGGATATGTTTAAGACGCTGGACTGGAAGGGTTGTGGCATCAATATAAATGGCGAGTACATCTCTCACTTGCGATTTGCAGACGACATCGTCATAATGGCTGAATCGCTGGAGGATCTGCAACGGATGCTGGACAGCCTAGCTGATTCGTCTTTACGCATCGGTCTACGGATGAACTTGGATAAAACCAAGGTCATGTTCAACGAGCACGTTGTTCCGGGACCGATTGCTATAAATGGAGTAGCTCTTGAAATCGTTAAAAAGTACGTTTACCTAGGGCAGATGCTCCAACTAGGGAAAAACAATTTCGAGAGTGAAGCCAGCAGAAGAATACAGCTAGGCTGGGCAGCATTTGGGAAACTTCGTCATGTCTTTTCATCGTCCATACCGCAATGTCTCAAGACGAAAGTCTTTAACCAGTGCGTCCTACCAGTCATGACCTACGGAGCCGAAACGTGGACACTCACGGTAGGACTAGTCTACAAATTTAAGGTCGCTCAGCGAGCTATGGAGCGAGCTATGCTCGGTGTTTCTCTGCGGGATCGGATCCGAAACGAAGTCATTCGCCAGAGAACTAAAGTTATCGACATAGCTCAGCGAATTAGCAAGCTGAAGTGGCAGTGGGCTGGTCACATCTGCCGAAGAACCGATAACCGTTGGGGTAGACGTGTTCTAGAGTGGAGACCGCGAATCGGCAGACGTAGTGTAGGACGCCCTGCGGCAAGATGGAGCGATGATATACGCAAGGTAGCTGGCAGTAACTGGAAGAGTAGAGCCGAAGACCGGGCTCAGTGGCGTGCTTTGGGAGAGGCCTATGTCCAGCAGTGGACTATTGTAGGCTGATGATGATGATGATGATTATATCTTTTTAGTATTTAAAGATTATCTCTAGAGCAGATACAAAAATGTTCACTTTCCAAAACCTAGACTCCCATTACTTCCCACTCGATTGTAAAATAAACTCCCAATTTTAATTACCGTAGTATATTTTAGTTCTCGCAATAAGTGTCCCACAGAATTTAGTGTTTAGTAATCTGGCCTAATAACTATAGCAGTTTACGGTTCCTACCCACGCTGAATAGAATCGAATAAACGGCAAAATTCGAAGCTTATTTTCAAAGTTAATTGAATTGAAAATCGAGAACTTTGGATTGGGCAATGGTATTGGTGTTGGCAGTTGTTGGGTTTGAATCGTGTTTTGAAATTGATAGGTTTAAGTTAATAATCATCAGTAAGATTTCAATTAAATTTGAGTATCACTGTCTGGTTAATAAGACCATTGCTCGTTTTCTTTTGTTTTTTAGTTTGAAAACTATCGTGAGTAGACACATTTTGTAAGATAAATAACGGCTAAACTCACGTCAATTAAAAGTCAAAATTATACTCCGACCAAGCTTCGGACATATTCGATGTTCTTCTTCTGGGAGCCAGTTTTTTTTTTACGTTTTGGCTCCACACTTTTGTGTATTTAGCCAGTGTCAAGTAATTGATAATTTATCAAGTTATCGATATTTCACGCAAATATGTGTCAAGTCACAGTCGAAGTCATCAAGTCAAGTCATAGTCAAGTCTGTCTAGTTAGTTATACTCCTAGTAAAGTGGTGGCAACTTTACTTGAAGCTTCTATGGAGTTTTGGAAACAACACGAAAAGAAACGATTCACCATCATTCTACCATTTTCCCACTCACCACTCACGCCTGTAATCCAGCACATAACGAATAAAATGCCACCAATTCCATGCACTAACACTGAAAATAACACAAGTTTTGGAAAACTATACAATGCGGCGACGCAATCTTTTTCGCTTTCCCGCCAAAAACTCCTGGGAGCCAGTTACTAACGCAAGCCGCGGCGTCAGCACGTAACATTCTTTTGTTTGTTTAGTATACTTAAATGCTATAAAATAAATGGCAGTAGGATATCACGGTAAGTGTCATTACTTCGTAACTCAGAAATATTTTATTTACAAGTTTACAAATCATATCTAATAGAACTTGTAAGGTTCAAAAGTATACAAGAATAGTGCGGTACACACTAATACGGTCTGCATGGATCATGTTACACACAAACCATTGCTTTGTCAGTGTGTTGTGATTTTGACCTTAATTTATTTAAACGACTTCATAAAATTAGGTTTTTTTTACAGTTTTTTTTAAGTTTTATTTTTTTACCCCAGAACTTTCGACTGGGAGAACACTTTTTTTTTTTTTTTTATATATATATATTTATTTGAAAGCTGGTGCTTTCCTTGTGGTTCCATATGATCCAGTTTTGATAATGGCATCCATGTAAAAAATCGGTTCTTTTACGCTTTGAGTTTATTACTAGAGACTGCTTCGCTAGAGACTATTGCTCAAAGGTAGGAGTAAAACTAAAAAAAAGTAGGTATTTTATACCAAGACGTCAAGCCATCCCACACATTTTCCTTCTAACTTTTATCCCTGACAACATATATGTTAATATCCGAACAAGTCCAGAATACTACTACATAGATTCTTACCGAATACATCATGTTGTGACAATCAATTACTCAAAGAGTCTGACGTTCCGTGGCTGCATTAGTATCAATCAACGTCGAATTAATTAGATCAGATACGCCTACCTATAACTTTGTGTACCACCAAATATCTGTCGAGATGTAGCGAATTTGGAATTGAGAATAAGGATGTATATTGCATATCAATTAGTCGTGCACATATTTTTTTATGATCTAATCAGGATGCCTTTTTCCCATAAAATCTATAAGTTACAATAATAATAATAATATAATAATAACGCCCAACGATCACATACATAGATCCTGAACTCTAACTAGGATTCCGACCCAGGAACTACGATGACCATGGTCCCACAGCACTCAGTCTCAGTAAAAGTATTTGTGCTTTTTTTCTGTGCAGAAATACTTGTCCTACCGCGGGAATCGAACCTGCCGCCTCCACCCGGAGGCCGCCGAGCCGACCTGCTCAACCGCCACACCACAGAGGCTGTTAATGCCTACTAAATTAGTGCTTATCTATTTATTAATCACTAATTGCGCTCCACGGTTTTACCCGCAGATAAAATGTATCCTATATCTTAATTCGGCGTGTAAGCTATACGCATTTCAAGTTTCATTGAAATCAATTCATTAGTTTTTGCGTAAAAGAGCAAACATCCTTACATACAAACTTTCACGTCTATATTAGTAAGAAAGGAAATTTTTAACAAGGTTCTAGGTCCAGTGAGAAAAAGCGATCAGTTGAGAGTAAAAGCAGTAGAATTAAGGAAAACTTAAAAAGCTGGTTGCGGAGCCCAACATCGCCAGGGAGACTAAAGCATATAAAAGTTTGGCCATATATGCTAAGGATAAGGTAACACTGAAACATGGAAGGAGTATCTCGAAAATTCCAGCTACAGCTGAAACGAGTTATATATGCAGATTTGTGTGAACTTTATTCCATAACTGGTGAAAGACTGTGTGGAATTGGAATCAGTAGCATTCTTAGCGAAACTTAATTCAGATCACTACGACATCGCATTAACTTGTTAGTATATCTGTACATCGATAAAAAAATACTTGAGTATCCTTAATAAATACTTGAGTATCCTTAATAAATAGTTGAGTATCCTTAATAAATACTTGAGTATCCTTAATAAATACTTGGGTATCCTTAATAAATAGTTTATCGATATCGATAAGAACAGGATTGCACATCAGTCCCATCTCTTTTTGTGTTTGCTTACATGGTATTGCTTCTATAATAACCACACTGTCTTTAGACAAAGTAAACTTATGAATCATTTGTAAAATGGTCTGGGACTTAATAAGCTGTTCCGTTAGGCTTAGTCTGACTAGTCCCGTGTGAAAACTTTTCAGCTAAGTGGCTTCACAAGGTCTGCTAAAGGTTATAATGATTCAATTCCTAGCATTTTAAGGATATTTTAAGGTTAAATAAAATATTCTAAGAGCATTTTAAAGGGATAAATTACATTGAGCATACGTGAATAATTAGTTATTTTCTGACTCAATACACGTATTTAATTAGTATTATATGAAATTAGGAATATTATATGATATACGTGAAACAGAATAGAAATATACATCACTAGTCACGCCCCGCGGTTTCATCCGCGGATAAAAATTATCCTATGTGTAAATTCAGCGTATAAGCTATCTGCACTCCAAGTTTCATTAAATCAATAAAAATTAATTTAGTCAATTAATATTATATAATTAATTTATATTATTATGTAATTAATTTCATAAAATCAATTTAGTAGATTTGCGTGAATGAGTAACACCATAATCTATACATACAAACTTTCGCGCTTACAATAATAGCAAGGATTATATAAAATCTATTTTATTTGAAAAATTGGGGCATTGCCGCCAGCATTTTGGGAACGTTGTCTACTAGTAGCGGTTTCTTAGATTAAGTTTTGCTAATGCATAGTTTTTAATTTTCCATTAATATACATCAACCTTTTGAAAAATATACTCTCAGATTAATTTCAAAGAAAAAAAAAACTACAATGATATAATAACTAATACTTAACACTACCTACTAGAACAAAAAAAAAGCATTTGGAATATATACTGGCCGCGACGACCTCAAGACAGTACAAATGCTCCAGCTCACTACCAGTAAGTAGCGTACCCAACATGCTGGCCTCATTGCCCCGTTGAATTGCAATGCTTATTCGTTCTGCCAAATAAGTGCCAGCAATTTGTTTTAAAAAAAATATTCAAGGAAATTTCATTAATCTCAGTTCAGTAGTTAGATTTTTTAAATAACTGAAATAAATATACAATTTATAATTTCATCCATGTGTTTTCAAAATTAAGATAATTTAAGTCAGGTCAACCCCTTTTTTAACACACAGACTCACATTGATTATAAATATTATTATATCATTGCAACTATTTCAGTAATATAGTAAAGCTAATTAGTAAAAATAAATAATTTAACAAAATTTCCCTATAATTATTTATCACGTTGACGTTAAATAACGACATTAAAAAAAACAAAAGCCGCCTTCATTTCAAAGTTACAATGTTCCACAACTCAAAAGGTTCATTCATTAATCAAATCTATAAAGCCTTAATTGAAACATACCCTGATTCCCTTTCCTTTTCAACTTACTTTCTGCTCAAGTGTGAGAGTGTTCTTAATTATCGGACTCGGGAGCTAAATCAATCGTTAACAAAGGGAGGTTAATGTTTCACAAACGTACAAAAATAACAAAACAAAAAATTCAATCGGTAAATGGCTGTTTGAAGCACGACCTATAAGGTTTGAGCTTTATGATTTTTAGACGAAAGGTTGTTGTGTAGTTTTTATTTTGTGAAAATGATATTGTATTGCTGTTGTATGGAAACACTAGTTGCGCCCCGCGGTTTCACCCGCGGATAATAAGTATTTTATTTATTTACTCACCCCACGGGAAAATTTCGCATTTCCGGGATAAAATATAGCCCATATGTTAATCCAGTGTATAAGCTATCTTGGTACCGAATTTCATCCAAATCTATTCAGCCGTTTGAGCGTGAACGAGTAACAAACATACACACATACAAACATTCGCCTTTATAATATTAGTGTGATGTGAACTGTGATTGTTTGTATTTATTTTCTTCAGCTGTATTATCTGCTGAAGAAAAATGAACCATAACGGCAAATGCCACTAGATGTCTTTAGAACAGTCCAATTTCTAGATTTGTAATAATCTCTCGTCGTGTTCACTGCTAGCCCACGAGCCTTTTTGTCGCTGGCCAAGTGCGGGTTGGTAAATGACATGTAATAGTTATGATAATTTGGAAATTAAGTGGTGCAGGGCCGAATGAAAGCGGGAGAAAACTTTGTAATTAGAATGGTCATTGATAGCAGCTTGGCTAAAGAAGACAAAGCGAACATTAATCACCATATACAAAAAAAAATGTTTAGAAAAAAAATCAAAAGCTAATAGAATGTTTTCAATACAGTTGAAAGTAATAAATATCTGAAAACGTTTTAAAGTATCAAACGTGAATAACAATTGGCGAAATACACTTAAACGCATTCAATGTGCCCGATCGGTGATTCCAAGCAAATGTTTCCTCAAGTTTTTACGACGCAAAGAACAATGGTAGTGTTTTGAAAAATTTACCCGTGGATTAATTAACATATCCAGTGAGCGTGTCTAATTACCCACCCTTTTTAATTAAAACTTTAAGCCTTCTACGCTTTATTTGCTACCGTTTTGTGTATGGTCGTAATCTTGGCATATGGCAGCTTTGCGTTCGATGATCGGTGACTCATAATGGTCTCATGCATTAACAGTTTGGGTTGACTCGCCATTAGATTGAGATTATCACGGAATTACATACACGAGATATATACCTCCTATATTGATAAGCAGATATATACCTCCTACACTTAGTTGACCGGTAAATATGCAACTACTATAAAGTTGTATAGGTAGCGGCACGAAAATTTAGCGCTGAGCGAAAAGTGGAAGAGTTATATGCGTATGGGTACTGTCGCGCGCACATATATTAATCACACTATCACATCACACTTAAATTATAAAGGCGAATGTTTGTGTGTGTGTATGTTTGTTTGTGTGTATGTGTGTATGTTTGTTACTCCTTCACGCTCAAACGGCTGAATGGATTTGGATGAAATTCGGTACCAAGATAGCTTATACACTAGATTAACATGTAGGCTACATTTTATCCCGGAAAAGTGAAATTGTCCCGTGGGATGAGTAAATAATAAAATACTTTTTATCCGCGGGTGAAACCGCGGGGCGCAACTAGTAAATATTAAATGTTAAAGTTTTGTATAGCTTGTAACAGGTTGTTTTATTATACAAGATTAACTTCTTTTTATTTAAATCTTGCTTTAAAGAATCATTCAAATCATTGGTACCTCTTTTAACATAACAATGCACGTTATACACCATTTAATGTGCCTGTCTTTTCAAAACAGTATTTCTTCTAAGCATATTCACTATATACTAAACCTACACTAATAAAAAAAAACAACAACAAAGTAACTCAAACTTAACAAAAAACAATAACAATGAATGGCAATAAGTAAGTAATAGTAAGTAATAGTGCACAGTCAGAAGTCCGCGGATCGTCGTATGGGGTGAGGGACGGAATACAACTGGCTAGCCAACCGGCGCTACGTACACGCTCCTTTCATCCCTCTAGCCCCCTGTGATACCTAATTTTTCACTTCGCAATGACGCGCAGCGCTACTTATATAACTGTAGTCATCATTATAGTCATCGTCGTAGTATAAGTCCACTGTTGGTCAAAGGCCTCTTCAGAGGTCAGATACGCCACTATGCTCGGTGGTAGCTCTTGTCATCCAACTATCTACCAGCCACACGACGTAAGTCCACCTAGTAAGTAGTTGATACTCTTTCAATCTTTGACTTCATCTTTAGATAGCATAATTTCATTTCATAGTGCACGTAAGAGAGCTTTAGTCTACTGATGGTTGTCCATTGACTTGTTTCGTGTATATTTTGTCAAGTTAAAAGACTTTTTTTATTGGTTATAGGCAATGCATATGACCACTGTCTCACCTGAAGTTAAGAAACGATTTGGTTTCAGATAGGGCATGCTTGCCTAGAAGATTCCTGTTCACTATAGACTTTAAAAGACTTCCAGGAGGATTTAAAAACTGAGAAATGTTCTTTTGGCTGCATGCAAAGATAAGCAAAGCCAAGAAGAGAGATAGACGCAAAAACGTTGTGTGATCTTAGATTCTTTGCTTCAGTAAGTTAATTGTTTTGACAAGTGCTGTAGGTATACGTACTTCCTATTATCTTATCACCCAAGTGAGCCATATTGCCTAATTTAGTGATCTGGCGGATTACCAACTTTTTCTGATATTTCCGGTAGATTTTAGAGTAGGTGTGTGATCTCATCTGAATCAAGTGATTCATTAACAAATTTCTTTGAATTTTGTGATGTATGTTTATTGGGTTAATATTTGTGGCTAACACTAACCGCAGTGTCACCTGATAGAAAGTTATGATTAAATATTTCGCAAGTATTTGCTAGTGACTCAAAATAATTTGCATGTCAATAAGTTTTATTATATTCAAATATTTTTTGTTTTGATAATAACTTCGTGCATAGAGTATTTTGAATCCTCATTGAATTATAATAATAATAATAACGCCCAAGAATCACATATATAGATCCTAGACCCTAACAAGGATTCCCTGTGTCCAGGGACCCAGGAACTACGAGGACCATGGTACCACAACACACAGACCCAAAACAAGTATTTGCGCTTTTTTTTTGTCTGTGTACAAACACTTGTCCTGCCGCGCGAATTGAACCCGCCGCCTCCGGGTTATGAGCCGACCTGCTCAACCACCACGCCACAGAGGCTGGCATTTAATCATAAGATGATTTTAATAATTTTTGAAGTTTTTTTTTAACCTTGTAGAACACGACTGTGATTTGTTACTTATGATACAGGGCATCACTCAAACAAAAAATCCGCAAGCGTGAAAGGTAATAAAATAAAATAATAATGCTTATTACTATAGAGATACAAAATATTTCATATGTACAAAATTTACAGTATTAAAGAGATAGGTATCAAACTTTCCGTCCCAATTACGAACCCATGCTACAACATGCTTTACTTCATGCTTCGCATAACAAGTCCTTAGATAATGGGCAAGTGCTAGCACCAGGCTCGCAGGCCTAGTGTTTTGCCAATTACCTCCCGTTATGCTAATAACGTGGCCTTTTCCTTAGCACTGGGTCAATTATACGGTGCGTTCCATGTCTATATACGCTGGAGTGAATATAATGGATGTTTATTTTGTCAGACCTAGTAAGTATACTTGTTAGGAGAAACGTAGGGTAGAGTAGGTGCTGTTTAGTTTATCATGATATCATCATCGGCCCAATACGTTCCCACTGCTGGGACATAGGCCTTCTTTCACTAAGAGTGTAGGTCAAAATCGACCAGTCTGGACAATTAGTGCGGGTTAGTTCTCGAATTTTGTAATTCTTGAAAGTGTGGTTCCGTTTGATGTTTTTGTTCACAGTTGTAAGACCAAGTGCGAATTCCGCATATTCTGGAAAATACATTAGCGGGTTTTGAACCTGGGTCGAAGCAGGTGCGGTTGGTTTGAAAGTCTCACTGGCTATGGAGTATATGGAGTTTGTAGATCGCGATATTATGCTTAATACTAGGGATGCGCCGGTTGAAGTGCCGAATTATTTTACAGGGTAAGCAATGCATTGGTGACACCTCCTCCGGTGTTACAGATGTCCGTAGGCTACGGTGACCACTTCCCATCAGGTGTGTCGTATGCTTGTTTGCTCCCTTTAAAATTAAAAAAAAAATAATAATAATTTACTTCCAAATTTATGATGACAAAAAATAACAAAAACATCCGGCATTTATTAATCGTTTTTCTAAAATATAATAATACACTCTATAGAATTACAATCAAGAGAACATTGTATGGTGATTTTTGTTGAACGAGCCTTAACTAGAGAGAGTAAATAGAGCGTCATAGGGTTGGATTTTCTCCGGCATTTTTAATCTTTTTTTTAGAGATATACATTTCCAAATTAAATGAACGAAAAAGTTCTAGGAAATCATTTATTTTAATTTAGATTGATATCAATTTACGTACCTATTAGTAATCTCAAAGAAAATGTCGATACTGGTAGAAATTTTTCACAAAAAATTGTGAAATAAAATTTTAATTGATACCTACTAAATGAATTTAAATTTATTGGAAGCCTATCGAAAAGCGAAATGCCGGAATAAAAACAGCGATTTTATTTAGACGATCTATCGAGAAAAGATTCCCGTACGTTTTCTCAGAATCTCTAAAAATACCGCAACATATTCAAATTCCCAATTTCCATATAGTTTGTGATTTGTCACTTCTAATCCGTATTCCTAATTAGTCAGCAAATGCTTCAAACCTGTTTATTTGATAAACATTCATTTTGTGAGCAGCGCATTTATTAATCACATTTTTATGAAGTTAAAGTTGAAGATAAAATTTGAAAATTAAAATTTATAAAAAGGTCATATATGCAAAATTTGATCTATTAGTACCGAAAAATATTACCTGATTTAAATATAAATCCTCATTCATGGGAGATTCTTAAGAAAATTTAAATTTTATAAATTGGTATCTCTATCCGTATGACATTACCTATCGAAACAAAATTTACGATGTCCAAGATGTGGTTTTATAAGTTTAACTTTAATGCCCATGTCTGTTTGTTGCTTAACAATACGTAGGCTTTCAAATGGATGAATCGATTTGAATGCAGTTTTGTAATTGATATCTAATTAAATATCTAATTAGATATCCTGGGATGTTGAGATAGTTTTTAGCTCATAACTGTCATCACCATCATTATCATCATCATCATCACCACCAACATTATCATCATTTATTATTTCCATCGTAATCATCATGATCAATCGTAGAGTTTTATTTAAACTTGTATATCGGCTCACAGACCGATGAATCAATTTGAATGCAGTTTTTTAATTGATATTTAATTATGTTGAGATAATTTTTAGTTCATAACTGTCATCACCATCGTTATCATTACCGTCATCATCATCATCATCACTGTCACCATCATTATCATCATTGTCGTCATAATCATCGTAATTATCATGATCAGGCGTAGGGTTTTATTTAAACATGTAAAGCTATTATTATAAAGTAAGACGGCAATAATGGAAAATACACAACAGTAAGTGTTACTGTTGTTAAAGCTATTACGTCATCCGGATTATGATAAAAAGATTATAATAAAGCTTGCACCTACAAACTAGGTAGTTGAACAAGAAAAAAGTTCGATTAATGACATATACATACATATACGTTTTAGTTATAAAAATGTATCACGCCCTTTACCCAACAATTGATACACTAATTAGTCACTTAAAATTAGTCGATTAGTTAAAACTAGTATGGAAAACTTGTTATCACGTAGGCGTATACTAAGCACCGTGATATTTCACCAATCGCGAGTGTTCTCATTATAATACAGAAGGCATTAGTCGGGTAGCAGATAGATAAAGATACGTGGTATCGGATATCAGATGTAAACTGCGGTACAGGTTAACAACCGAAGGCAGCATTCCGATTTGGAGGCTTAATGATGGAGATCTATATAGAAGAGTTGATACAGGTGTGACAAGAAAAATATTCAGTGTGATAAGTGTGGCCTAGGATAGAAGAGCAACGAAATTCTCTAACAACAAAAGCTAGACAGATTACTAAATTGGTGTGAGGGTGATCACAAAACTTTGATTGAAATGCAGCAGGAGAAATTTTCATACTAACTATGCACATGAACTGCGTATTGAAACTGTCAAATCCATACAAATTTGTGTTTCTATTGGTTGCAATCGAGTTACGTGATTGTCAGCTGATGAGTGTAGTTCTTTGTGCAGGAGATCATGAACTTAAGAGTACCAGCACAAGGAAAATATTAAAAGGAATTATCAAATTAGGTTAAAAATTTGGTAGATACATATCGTAACAATACATATGAACCTATTTATGCGTCTCTTTTTATTTTGACTTCGCTTAAAAAAGGAAAATGTATGGAGATTAAAGAAGTTCCATGTTTTAATGATTACGTTTACTATAACAACCCAGAAAGGTTTCAACAGTTCTACAAACATAAAATATCAGAAGGTCCCTTACAGATAATACAGAATTGGAGCGGTGTACGGCAGCTATTAAACGTGAATGCGATTCAATTCCACACTTGCGTCCGTTCTATAACGAAGTGTGCGGTGGACCTATAATGAGGCTAGGGTGACTCGCCAATAACAAGTGAATGCGTAATGGAATGTTTATCTCTAACCGTTTCGGAGATAGGAGACGTTTTATCTGCGAACGTTTTAGAACCAATATTAAATTAACTTTGGGTACGTTTTTTGTAGCTGTTTTTTCAATCAACGCTGTGCATTGCCTGGCATTTCTTTTAGAACAGACTACTGCTTCGAGGAATGGTTTTTAAGTGACTACGGGCTGAACAACTTTCAGCCCGTAGTCACTTACAGCAGCAACATAGAGCAGCCTCGCGTGAGGTTGACTGACGACCTTGGTATACTGTTTTATGGAAGCTGTTTGATGTAAATAACTTGCAAGGGGTATATTAGATATTTGAGGGAATCTCTTCTTTTCTCTCAATCTCTCCTGGCGTCATAGTGATTATATTAGATTATGATGCAGACCGAGGAGAGTGCTATTGCCTATTCCCTGGATATTCACTTCGCCAGCTCTTAGGGCACCTGCAAGAAGGTCATTCTTTCGCCGAGACCACAAAACATCATACTGCCCAATTGTTATTAGGTAGGTACTTATCATCCAACGACTGATAGAGTTTCGGCGCACTGCATATACAAGACTGCACTACTTTTATTGTAAATAATCATACAAATTTTTGTCCGTAGGTGATCACCATAAATTTTAGCTTGTAAATAGATTTATAGCCCCATTATACAAGAAAACTAAAAGCGTTTACAATTTCTTGTAAAATAAACCACAAACTTACCAGACAATAACTAATAATGACTTTATGAAGAGAACACCTGTTCTAGACCGTATCGGTATAGCCAAAGATTTCTCTAAACTTTACGCAAACACCTGAAGCTCCCAGCTTGAGCACTGAGCCAAATTGTTTATTGTGTCTAGGTTTTACTACTACTTGGACACTACTCAGACGGCCACTTCACAAACAAAAGATAAATTCAATCCATAAAATAATCTAATTGATAATTTTATATGTAAACATGACCACTCTGAACATACCGCAAATACTTACGTAGCTTTATAGAAAATATATAATCATACGCTCTAATACGGTAATTTCATACCAACCAGCGACATATCAGTAAATATTAGACGCCATTTTTTGAAGATTCCGTATTGTCTTAATATAATTATGATAAACAGCAAAATGAATAGAATATCTAAACATGACGAAATTCTT
This sequence comes from Ennomos fuscantarius, assembly GCA_905220475.3. Taxonomy (NCBI): domain Eukaryota; kingdom Metazoa; phylum Arthropoda; class Insecta; order Lepidoptera; family Geometridae; genus Ennomos; species Ennomos fuscantarius. The sequence goes on along the minus strand of HG992034.1, from coordinate 4,258,267 downwards.
ACTTCATTACAAAGTTCTATATGCTACTAAATTGGAAAATAATATGCAACAAAACTTACTGACATAATCACTATGCGACTAAAGCTACCAAAAAAAAAATACATTAAAAAAAACTTATCATTACGCTGTTCTCTAAAATTATCAGGAGATTGTGAAACCCAAATTCATAATGCATTATTCAATGTACTCAGGTGGTCTCATTGCAAAATGTCGTGTCCCTTTTAATTCTCAAAGCAAATGCAGCTGTTATGTTGCCTTTAAACCGGTCTCAAAGTTATTACAAGCTTTTATCAGCAGGTTTGCTTACAAGGTCCAAAACATAGAATTCCATAAAGAAATTCAGAGTATACCTAATAATAAGAGTTGCGCAAGAATCAAAATATTTGAAATATTTTGATTCAAAATTTTAACTTTATGTTTTGATTATGCCGCTTCACCTTTGGGAGAATAACTAACTCGTGTTATTTTATATTGTGTTTGGAGATCTACCAATCCAAATATCATAACATCATAGACTATGGATGCCACAAATTTGCATATTTATAGCAATAAAAAGCGCACCACATTAGTGCGAGTTACGTCGAGCGCTTAACTATCATCATAATCTCTTCGGCCTTTTTTCTATAAGTTTAACACTATATATAAGTCACTAAGGACCTCGTAATACCTATTGTTGGACATGGCTTTGTATTCAGTGCTTTTAGACGTATAACTTTGTTTAAAGCTGTATAAAAAGTTAGACAAACAAATACGGTTCCTTATAAGTATAGTTGAGATTTATAAATAGTAAACTAGGTAGGTATAACATTTATATTTCAATCTGACAACTTTCCACAATGCCTCCTACTGTGGTTATACATTTACTTCAGAATATTGCCAAAGCAATAACGTACAGTAGTGGTCTCCGGATAAATTAGCAATAAAATACAGTGATGATGCTTTTATTTCTATATTTTGGAATCGAATACGTAATGACTATGGTTATGGCATCGAGAATGGCAGATCTTTGATCTAAAGAGAATTTTATTTGGATGACATTTGATACCATAATGTGATACTTAATAGGACAATGTCTTTATTATAAATAAAGCTATTTATTACTAGCTGTCGTGGACACAGATCTGAGAATTATGGAATTACCATGAAAATTTATCATGAACTTTATGTTTTTATTGAGTTTTTGTTATATTGTTTTTTTTTTCGCGTTGAACGATTGAACGACGCTGTAGCATCGTTTCACGCAATTTTGAAATAATTTGAAACAGTTTATCGACGATAATACGACATACGATAGTTTTTAGCTTGAATGATTTGTTCAAGCATCTGAAACCGTAGCCTAAAGCTAGTTTAGGATCCATGACAATTTTGAATGACGCATGTCTAGATCACAAAATAAATAGGTTGGCGATAATTGAGCTTGATTGCAACACATAAAAACAGAAATTTAAATGGATTTCACAGTTTCAATACGTATAAGTTTATATATGTTACTTAAGAAGTTGTCAAATCTGGAATGAAATTTTTCTCATTGCATTGCAACACAGATAACTTCTATCTGTGCATTGCAATCAAAGTTCCGTAATCACGCCACAGTTATCATAATGTCCAAAAGATAAAATGTCAAAACTGTCAAAACTGTTAGATCTACGAGTATACTGCAACCAAAGATTCCAAGCCGAGAATGTTACAGTAATCTTGTAGTGCTACTCCAATCTAATTCAACTATTACGCCAGAGTATTATAATACACGATCATGTCCTATCGATTCCGTGATTGAATTATTTCACTTGTTCGATACCTAATTCGTAACCGGCCGGCCTTGTTACGATTGGTTGCCCAACGCATTATGACAGTTTTATTTCGATTTACATTCCGTTGCTTGAGCAATTGCACTCTGATTTTAGTATTCTAAAACAGCACAGCAGAATTATGATACACCTTTTTATTTAAATTCATTATTCTTATATAGGAGAATTATGAAACTCCTACACACATGCACCTACCTGTGACTATACCTACCTACAATTGGACCTATTCAATTTAATGATAAAGGTTTTCAATTAACGCCAGGCTTTCCAATATATGAGCTGGTTTCATGACTCTTTTTTGATTTTGTGTCGTTTGCACAGTTTTACTCGTCTAAAATGAAAACCAGCGACTAAGAACCGTCTAATAATAATAATATTAATATTTAATAACTAATTAACGTCATGTATATTGAAACAATAAAAAAACTGAAATTTGAAACAAAAAAATTAAAAAATGTTACCTACTATGGGATATACGGATTCTTTTTCCGTTTCTTTTAATCTGAAATTTTTATAATGATTAATAATTACAAAGAGGGATAATATCAGAACTATTTCAAGTATCCTCAATAAGGAACAGGTCAGTAATTTACTCTCCGGCAAATTTCCTCGGGAATTCTTATTTTCATCGTCTTTATTTAATTTCGGAGCTTTGGAAGGTAATGAAATTACCTATTACGCCATGATCCCAATATAAAATAGGCAGATAAAACTGAGACCTCTCAGATAAAAGGAAAATCAAGTCCTTCAAATTTACGCAAATTGGTATGCGTACCAACACAATTTCCGGAGAAGCGGGAAACGCGTCAAAAATTAAATTCTGTCAGAAAACACTAAAAATCTCCGCCAAGTACGAAACTGGAGTTTAATTTCTTTTTAAGAGATTTCTTAGGCTTGGACATTATCGAATTCAGCCGACGAAAGTGAAAATGAAACAATTATGTAAATGGCCAACAAAATAAAACTCATTTTATTAATAATCAAATAACGGGAGTTCGCATTCGCAAATGAAATAAAATTTCGTAAATGGTGGCATTAATTGTCGGGAAACTGGGGGTTGGGAAGTGGGGGGTTGTCCCCAGCCTCCCTTCTGGCTTCTATCAAACACAAATTATCTCAAAGGGGAGAAGTTTTAATAAAATTCCGAATGCCTCGGGCAGTCAGATACCGACTCCTATATGCTAACGTTTAGAACTTCGCTGAAAGCAGCTTTCGCTTGAACGTCTTTGAGTCTTCAATATTCGTAGTAAGTCATATCCGCTGTGATTTACAAAGTATAACTTATTTGATCCTGTGAAGCGAAAACTTCTTCAACTGTAGCTTAATATTTCATGCCATTGACTTCAAAGCTAAAATAGTATGGCACAAACCTGATGATAAATTACAAAAATTACCTTTGAGAGTCAAAGCTACTCTCTTAGCACACATATCATTTTTCACACAGTTTATTTCTTTCAATAGGTACTAATAGAATAACAAAATATAATGAATAAAACTAAATTAAATCTAAACTAAAATAAACTAAGTATCGTAACCAAAAATTATAAATATCTAAACTTACTACATTATGTCGTAGAATAGGTAATAAATAATAATAATAACGCCCAACGATCACATACATAGCTCCTAGACCTTCTAGGATTCCGTGTCTAGGGACCCAGGAACTACGAGGTGGTCTCAAAACACCCAGACTCAGAACACGTATTTGGTTTTTTCTGAGCACAAATAATTGTCTTGCCGCGGGAATCGAACCCGCTGCCTCCGGGTCCGGACCGACATCCTCAACCACCACACCATAGCGGCTGTCCGAATGACCAAACCTAGTCTTTAGTTAAGGTAAGAGCCAGCTCTTTTGTCACCTGTATTTTCTACTAGGCGTCTGGACAGCTCCTTCATAAAACCGCGTGCGGAGGGACCCCACGTATATTTTATCTTTCACACAATTCTATTACACTTTTTCAGTCTTCTTCTGCCTTTTTTTGCTATTAACATACTCAAAATTCAAAACAAATTTATTAATTAATTACCTGCCAAAATAATAAAGGTATAAAGGTACGTACGTCCAAACATCCGGAAACGAAATAATTAACGTTACAAGTTAATTACTTTAACGACTTATAGGTAATCGTTAAACTAATTAAAATCATTTGTTTATCATTCAATTTTGGAAGTATTGCTTTGATATTAAGCTGGATTTTAGCTGTCTGTTACAGCAACAGTGCGACTCGATACTACAATTATATAGTCGTACATGGCAATCGGCTGAAAAGAATTGGATTGCAGCTAATCGCAATTAAATATCGTAATTAATTTAAAACACTTTGGGTAATATATAGTACTTTTATTTCATTTATTTCTATGTTCGGTTAATATTTTGTCAAAATTTAGAAAAAAATACGGTAATGAATCGTGATTTATATAATGATATGTGTTGATTTATTCATATTTAATAAATACATATATATTATTTGGTAACGTTTAAATAGGCATATATTGTCGCACTGTATCAGAAAGTTGCGTTGATGCGACACATATTATTTCACGTTGCGACAAAACTAATGTCAGAAAGTCGCATCAGTAAAACAGTCTTAAGACTCAATTAAAACGTTAGCGAGGCTAAGTAAATATTTCAGCGCTACTTTGCCCTATTTATTGCCCTTCTAAGGTTTAATTAAGCGGTCTTTGATGTTCAATCTGTTACACAAAACTCTCTAATTACGTAGGTAGGTTCGCGACTAAATTGGGCTCTTATTTTGATATTCTATGAAAATAGGTGCTTTTTCAGTTTTTTAAACCATCTGTGTTTGTAATTTTTCTTCGAATAACATCATCTTTGATTTTTTTATCTTAATAATGTAGCAACTATTGTCGAGATTTTTAGAATTAATTTCATCACTCTCTTGAGCTTTTTTGATCCTTATTATATTATTTTTCTTTTTGAAATAAACAATATTTTTTATTAAAAAGCTTTTAGATGAAAGATACAATGAATTATGGCTTACATATAGCTAAAGAGGTCAATTATATTTTATCTGTTAAAAATCATACTCTGACACTACTTACCTTACTTGATCTTAATAAAATGGAAATTACGTAATACTAGAATTAAAACCTATTGCCCCTCAGGCAAAGCAAGGCACAGGGTAAGCTGTAATTTTTACCGGCTGACACAGCTATACTGGATTCGGTGCCAGGAGGTCGTAATGTTACCGTGTTTTACCGTTTGCCACCGCGTGGAAGCTTGCGTAGGGACAAATGATAATGTAACGATTCATATTAAGAATAGGATTTTAAAATGATTAAATACAAAAATGCTTCGTCAGAATATCCCAAGCTCAGTGTTATAAAGTCTTAGGTACTTTGTATATTTTCTGTTGCTATATACGTAACTAGTTGCGCCCCGCGGTTTCACCCGCGTTAAAAAGTATTTTAGTTATTTGCTCATCCCACGGGAACATTTCACTTTTCTGGGATAAAATGTTACCTATATGTTAATCCAGTGTATAAGTTATCTTGGTACCGAATTTCATCCAAATCCATTCAGCCGTTTGAGCGTGAAGAAGTAACAAACATAAACACATACAAACTCTCACCTTTATAATATTAGTGTGATAGTGTGATTTCTGTGTGGCACTTTGTTATTTTGTATGCTTAGTACAATAACTTAATGACTTTGACATTGACTTTCAAATTTTTGACTGAAAATTTTCAGATCACAATGAACAACCACCATGAACCAACATGAAATTCTCGAAGCGGATTGACGAACGTAACGGGACTGTTCAATATTAAGTCATGGAAATTATGCGATACTTTAATGCCACGTTCATTTCGTTTCACTTCATCCGCGAGATGCTCGACGCCTTCTATAGACGTGACATGTATGAATTAAGGAGCTACCGTTAATAACGGAGGCTCTCGTGATATAAAGCTTGTAGAAGTGATTCAGTTTTTTCGTGGAAAATAGAAACGAAACCCAAGTTCTAGTCACATGCTTATCTGATTACTTAGCGCACATATCATTTTTACACAATTCAACCACGATTTTTCTGTCTTCCTCTACATTTTTTGCTATAAATATTTTCAAAATTCTAAACAATTTATTGAATAAACCTATATTAATTACGTACGTCCATACATTGGTAGATAAGCCTAAAAAAAGTCTTCAAAGCAAATATATGCTAGCGGGTTCGATTCCCGCAATAAGACAAGTATTTGTTCACGGAAAAAAGCGAAAATACTTGTTCTGACCCAGCCTTTTGTGTGATCAATGTCCTCGTAGTTTCTAGGTCCCTAATTCCTAAGATACAGGGAATCCTAATTATCAGTATATGATCGGTGGGCGCTCTTATTATTTTATGATGATGATTTAAAAAATCTCCTTTCATTATATTGTAAAGATAAAACCGGTCTATTCGCGCACAAAAATTCTCAAAACATTATTTTTTTATATTCATTTAGCAGGCAAGTTTGTCAATCGTCAGCCAAAGCCAAACAGCACCATCAGCTCATTTAAATACCAAACATTGCTGATCATGACATGTAAAAAACAAGTTCTTCATCGTATATCCATCAAATTTAAAGGCACTTCCAGCATATATCTAGCTCTTGTGCACATACACGTACGCAGTATATTGTGGGTAGCTGTATCCTCATTTTGGAATCATTACACGAAATAGTATCACCGTACCAACCCTCCAGGGAGGGGGAGTGACTTTGCGGCTGTTTGTTTATACAATCCCATATATATTTCGGTTAATTAAGTTTTTGTGAGGTCGCGGATTAGTATAGGGGGAGTCTAATCGTGATAGAGTGTGGAAGGCACTAATGGTGGGGTTTACAGAAATGGAAAAATATGACGAGAAGGTATGAAAAAATATTTTGTATTTTTTTAATGGACTTAGCTCGCGTTTGACAACGTCTCAGCTGATAAAAAAAGATAAATTGTTGGATAGATTTAATTTGTTTTTGTTGCATCCCATCTTTTCTTTTTATGTAGACGATGAAATATGAACGTCGTGACTATAGGTTACAAACATACATATTATATATACACGTTATATGAATTATATAATAAAATGATTTTTATTATCATTTAGATAAATACGGTATTATAAAAAAAACAATATTCAGAAATGTCTTCTCCTATCCAACTTCTAGATCCTTTAAAAAACTCCGAAACTTCTATGTCCTTTCACACTCAAGCACGTGTAATAAAAAATGACATTATTTGACTTTTTAATAAGACTTTTCATCTGTCATAAAGTTAACTCAATTCAGCGAAGAAAATATTCCAAAGTTCATTCAACCGTGTTCATAACTCATTCTCCCATTTCCATAATTGAATTCGAAATTTTCACTAACTCACTGCTGCCCCACACACTCAGCACGCACACATAAAACCCTCCTTATACGAGTATTTGTCTCAATGAAAACGGAATTATGAATACACCCCTCACAGTTATGGGTAGCAGAAAAATTTATATGCAATGCGTACTGCAGTAGGAACGTGAGTGGTTTCCTTTTGGCTACATAATTGTATTTTTTGCCGGCTTATTTATGTCAAAGGAGTTGTAATATGACATGTCAAAGAACTATATTGCAAATAGGCTACACAAAATACTTAAATTAAGTTATTGTACCAATCATATAAAATTATAAATTGCTTAATGTCAAATATTATACAACAAGCCCATTACAATGTGTAAGATAGAAAAAACAGTTCTTTTTCCTTTTCTTTTCTCTTTTCAAAAAGTCATTTGGCACAATGCGGACAAGAAAACTTCAATCCGAAGCTTCGATTACACCTTATATTATAAAAACGTAATATTTTTGTGGTTAAATAATAAAAATTAGCAAATTTGTCTCAGCAGTAGCCCGTCCGACTTTCAAACCGAGGCACCTCGGCCTTGCACCAATGACTTGTGCGGAATTTGCACTCGATTTTACAACGGTGAAAGAAAACATCGTGAGGAAATCGATGCGTTCAAGAATCACAAATTCGAGAGAACGTGCTATAATAATAATTGTGTGGTGGGCCTATAAACCCTTTTCATGTGTAAGAAGGCCTCTGTCCCAGTAGTGGGAACTTGTGGGCCGGTGGCAATAACGATGTCTATTACGATAAACTATTGTAAATTATTGCAGTACTGTTAGGCGATCACGCAACTAATTGCAACCGACAGAATCACATTTTTTTATGGATTTTGGAGTTTTAATATGTAGTTTATGTGCATAGTTACCTACTATGAAAATTTTCAAATGAGGAATTATATTTCTCTTGTTGCTATTCAACCAAAGTTCCATGAGTGATCAGGGGAGGGACCCAAATAAAAATATTTTTTGTATGGCTAACAATTCCAATTTTAAACTTATTTTATATGACCAGGGGGTGATCACTAAATTGATTTGATTGAAATGCAACATGACAAATGTCATTCCTAATATGAAAAATTTCTTAAAAACTATGCACATTAAATATGTATGAAAACTGTCAAATCCATACAAATATTTGTTTCTATATGTTGCAATTAAGTTACGTGATCACCAAGCTGTTTTTATATTTAATTTTCCACCATTTATTTTGTGATAACTTTTGAGCCATATTTTTTTTCTCACATTGTTTATCGCTATTTGTACATATTATTGTTTATATTTTATATTCTTAACGTGGTAATCGGCGGTGTTTAATTTTATTTTATCCGGCAAAAGTACTATCAGTTACAACCCTATGATATTTTTCATATGCGTTATATTGTTTTTAAAATATTGCAGCAATAACACTTTCCTTCGTTTATTATTATGTATTTTTATGATGAACTCGCCTTTTAGACGAGTTGATTTCTTTGTGTGTGCGCTCAAGATTAAGTCGAGTTGTTAGTTTAGGCCCTGATCAAATATTGATAACGGAGTTTGATTGCTTAAATCTACTTTTCAATGTTTTATTTTGAAGTTGCGAAGTCAGTTTTAACAGTTTTGTTTTAGACGTTAGTTACAGAGTTTCAAGTTAAAATAGCTTTAATTGAATAAAATAGAATTGTATTTCAAAAATTGTAAATTGTCATTTTAATATAAAGTATTAATATTTCAAAAATTGTAAATTGTCTCTTTGTACAATTACCATATTAACTGAATTTATTTGGTTTTTTTTTATATTTTTATTTTGGATTAATAGTTCCAGAATTGTCTGGAACTATTAATCTAAAATAAAAAAAAACAATCTATCGTGTTAACTAACAAAAAACCTTTTTCAGCTTTCTAAAAAATAAATTAAATACACTATGTACTTTGAATGTAAAATAGGCACTTACACTCTCAAAGCAAATCAATTTGAACGCAACTATCAAATTATTAGTTGGAGGTAACCAAATTTCCCTTTCACCAAAACGACAATGAAATTCGTAATCACACATTAAGGTCCAGTTTCGTATGATAAATTGCTTCAACTTAATAATCTCATCACTGCATTCCCCTAATGAAAGTGGTTGTAAGCATTTCGTATGTTTTTAGCTTTACCATACACAGTTTAATGAAAAGACGTTTATCCTCGTGAGCTTGACAGAGAAGAAAATGATAGAAAAAGAAAATGATGAAATCAAAGTGAAAATTGTGACTGTATATTCTTTATAATTTTGAAAGTTGAATTTACCGAAAACGCTTTATAAGCTATTTCTATTTTAGAAATATTTAAGTTACTCTTTTAATTGGTGCTTTTGAAATTGTTGCTCTGGTTAGAATACCGTGATAAAGTTTGAATACCCGTCTGTACCAAAATTTGATAGCTCCTAAGTTCGCACTTATCCCTCTATGTGTAGCAACACGAAAGTTTAGTGCTGAGCAAAATGTGGAAGGGATAGCTGCGCATGGGTACTGTCACGCGCGCAAATTTTTTATTTAGTTAATGTTAAAGTTTTGCATAGCTTCATCTTTCTAGCAATTATCTTTTTTGACTTATTTTCCAGTATAATAACATATTTATTTTTATTATAACCACTCTGAAATATATAATAGGTATTCACATCTATGAATTTTAATAAATTGTAGTGACTTCAATTTGAATGTCTCGGAAGCCTGGTCGCCCAATGTTTCCCCTCCACTAATAAATGGGACTAATTAATCCAGAGTGACATCTGTCATGCTAAAGAACAGCCCCTTTGCCTGCAGGCTGCAGCACCGGGAACTGACGCCAAGTAATTGCTTTTGTTAAATCAACAGTATTTGTAGCTAAAATTTTGAACGCTGATGACTTTGTAATGCTGAGGAAATTTTCTTGTAGTGTTTTTTTTTTAGCTTGGCTCTATAAGGCTTTTTATTTAGCCCGTGTCGAGTTTTCTTTTTAAGACATTGTATTCATAGTCACGTCCAGCTAAGTCTAGTGATGCTCAAGACAAAGTCAAATTCTAGTAAAGTGGTGGATACTTTAATGAATGCTGCATTTCGCTAAATGTTGTGCTTTTTTAAATAATCATCTTAAATAATAAAACTTAACTAAAACTTCTCAATAATGAAGTTTTATCATAATTCACTTACTCTTATCCCATTTAAATGGGGTCGGTGCATCATGTTTTTTTCTTCCATTCATTTCGTCGTCATCTAAACATTCACTCCCTTAGCACACATAATCATTTATCACGATTTCCAACTTTTTCAGTCATCCTTTACCTTTTTTACCATCAAGATTCATATTCAAAACTCTCTCAGTCCTAAAATTGAAAATACTACAATACAAGTATCATTGAAAATAAAAATAAAATTCATTCATCATTAGTTGTTGAACCGCAACAAAACGGCAATCGATATGATAATTTGCTGAACAATTTGACACGAACAGAACAATCAAGTATTACACAACACAACAATTTGAGAAACAATAGGCACTTAGCGCCGAAAGAATAAAAATCTGTTGAACTCGGTCTGCTATTACGTAATGGATGGACAAGTCCAGTGATGGATTTTAAAATTTTTGGCTGATACGTATATTTATAAAACTAGAAATGCAACGTGTACTAAGTTATTAAACGTCGTGTTATAATCAGTGGAATGTTGAAAGACGATGGGGTCGCATGACAATGGATTTATGACTGAGAAGTGAAAACACCTCACCTCACCTCACTATCACCTTTTAGCTCTTCAAATGAAAACCTATAGGAAATGGCTATAGTGCCATACAGCAATTGCATTGAAGTGATTCACTTTAGGTATTCTTTATTTTTACTTTTTTTTACGTTTATGAATATCTTTACGTATCATTAATTAATATCATCATCTTTAATTATCAAAAATAAAACAGTTTTTTTGAGCGGGCTTTTTCTGTTAGACTCTACCAACCATTACAGCGTTACCAGGTGGGAAAGCCGGACTGCCTACCCAGCCATCAAAAGTGGGAAGCAACTGGCTCAAGGGCACTACAGGGGTGCGAGCCTCCGCTTGGGCCATTGCCGGGCTAAGAGGATCGAGAAGACTACGTCCACTGGAAGAGTGAATCCTATGGAATGTCGCGACCGTTCTAGCTAACCTACAGGAGGTACGCCAACCTCGCCGGCGGGGTCGGTGTCTGATTGTGTTACGCTGGTATCCTATACCGGTGCCGCAAGCAATACCTGAGCCAGAAGGGCTATACTGGTCCGGTGATCCTATAGCAGCCGTAGTGTCGGCTGCTATAGGATCATCCGAGTCGTAAAAAGATCATCAAAGCCAGACAATGCCCTGTATACCTTGTTCACTTCCCATAAAATCGACGTTATTGACAGCCTTTTAAAAGTGTAGCTCTTGTACAAAACAGTTTATTTCGAATGAAAATGACTGGTCTTGCCCATCACAACTTCCTGAGTAATGACTCCGCCATCGCAAATGCCTATAATGACTAATATATCATTTTTATGTCGCTCGAAGGCTGTTCTAAAAACCAAGGACCGTTTTATTTATGAAAACCGGTAGACAATTTTATATACTCTATATATAATATTTAGTGATTTAGTGATATGTGCAAAAGAAAAAGTTCACTTACTATTTTACTTCATCCAGTTGCCAGTACTATGGAATATATATCAGAATAATAGTATTTTATTTGAACTTGAACTCTCTTTCTTTTCCTAGTAGGCAAGAGCCTTTATATCGAATTATTAAAAACACATGAAAATTTCTGGCTCAGCCTAATGACTGTTGTCTGATGCTGGCTACAAATTCCAAAGCTCTGATAGTAAACATCTACCCAAGTAATTGCAGCAACAAATATTGATTTACTTTATCGAATGGCTAAAAGCGTCCGGTCGAGATTTACTAAAAGTGTGACTATGAATATTACACAAATCAATGGCTCATAACAACCTTGCTAAAAAAAACTTGTAATGAGTTAAAACATAATATTTTTTGGTACATAGTACCGGTATTAAAAAACTTCTTTACCACGATCAGTCCTTACTAAAGACCTAATTACCCCGTTGTTCGTCTCACGCGAACTGTGATTACAAGATCGTAAATGTCGACTCGAATAACTGTTTTATGTCCAATATTTTTGTGTGATCGATATCTTTTGAAGATCATTGATTAGTGTTATTGCTGGATGTAATTATTGACAGTGAACTGTATAAGTTTTAATTTTGGAAGTTCGTTTTATCACTATTTTTTAACGTAGGTGCTTCGTTAGCTCAGTAGGTAAGTTGGGGCATGCTATGCAGTAGAAGTGATTTTTAATTTATATCTTACAATAGCTTTCATCATTTTTCTTTTATCATATTTTAGACACGCGCGCCTCTTAGTAACTATGTATTTTCGCTTTAAAAATAATTAGAGCAGGATCAATATTCCTAAAAGTACCTTTTGCCATATTTTCTTCTTTTTTTTAAAATAAATATTTGTGGACATTTCACACAGCGCCATCTAGTCCCAAACTAAGCAAAGCTAATATAAAAACTAGATAACTGATAGAATACTTATATTTTTTTGTTTGTAAATATATAAATAAAATACAGTATAAGATCCAGACACAGAACAAACACCTACGTTATCCAACAAATGTTTGTCCTGGGTGGGAATCGAACCCACGACCGACAATTAAGAAGGAAGAGCTACTACCAACTGAGCTATTTGGCCAGTTACCATTATAATAAGAAATTTACTTAATGAAATACTAGGTTCGTTATTAAATGTCCACTACTGCACTTCGCTTTAGTGCAACAGGATTTTATTTTTCGCAGAAAATTAACCTTGCTCTACTAAGTGCAAAGCTTCTCGACACAATTTATTAGCTCTGAAAAGTGGGTTAAATACGACCCATTTAAAATCACTTTATTGCTTAAAGCTTTGCGATATAGACAATAAATCTGAAGAGCAAACGGCGCATGACTACCCGTAAATTCCCATTCTTCACCATATCTGACTCACTGTAGAAATATCTAAGCAGTACATAAGATTGTAACAGTAACATTTAAATCAATTGATTATAGAGTAACTTTTTATACCGGTCAATTGATTGTTCAATTAATTACTAATAAGTAACCTTTGTAATATAATTAATTGAATAATCAATTAAACAATATACTCAATTCAACATTGGTTCTTTCTACACATTTCTATAATTTAAATAATAATTTAACAGGACTGAAAATAAGTGAAAAAATGTTGTAATTAGAGTTAGTGATCACGGACTGAATAGCGAAGAATGTATAAATTCTATATCATAATATTGACCAATAAAGGTCAATCGATTACATATGTACTTATTTATTAGAGTCACCTGATCTAAGATCTCTTTTTTATGACTTTGTGTTTAAGGCCAATGCATGAGATTTTTCCAGTTGATTCACTTTACATAGGCCACGCTGTAGGCCTTCTAATTTAAACAAATTATATCTTTAATACATTTTTTCGATAGTGTTTTTGTAAATTTATAAAATAATACCATAGCTTCGGTAGGCCGTTGAAAGTAAAGTCAACGAGGTCTCTTTCGGTTGCCATCAAGCTCGCACGCTAGCCACGTCGCACGTAAACAATCAATGTAGACGATCGAGATGAGACGATCTTGTGATTCTGTAAAAAACACGGCTGTGCTTACGGGTATCTCAATAATAAAAAAAAAACAACAAAAAATCAAATAAAACATTTTTTTCCGGTTGGGTTGATATTGACGGGTGTTCCGGTCCTATCAATACATAATTTAAAAGAAAGTCAATTTAAAAAAATAGATATATTTTGTTATCTACCGCTCTTAGTTCAAAGTAAGCGCTTTAGGCCCAGTTTAAAACAAATAGTTAACTAGCCTAAGAATTTGTCAATAGCCTGAATAAGTAAGTTGTACTCACTTGTTAAGGTTTCTTTATAAATAGGTACTTGTAAACTTATTACTTGTAAACAAACGAAAATCGCTAGTTCATCAAACAAAGTTAAAACAATAAATATATCATTAAATATTAAACGAAAAGGTAATTAGGTAAGAGCATAACCTTAACATCGTTGTAGCGCTGTGTGACCTGAATTGCACTTTATTGTGTGTAGTATAGAGTCGTTATTTATTTAAATGATTTTGTGGAGTGAACCTTCTGTACGTAGGACTATTTTATAGTATGTGGTAGAGTAATGTGCTTTTAAAATTTGGAAAAATCCAAATTGATCACATCCCAAGTTGCGCGGAGCCGTTTTCATAGGTTATGCGGTAAAAGCCTTGTCTAAAGCTCAGTCACTGTAACTACTTCATTTGGACGCTACAATACATCCGCAGGCAAAGCGTGGGCAATATTTTAATTCTTATTCAGAATCGCGCAAGAACTCCTTTTGTTTTTAAACCGTAAATTTTGCTCACGAACATACTTTACTTAAATAGCATTCATTTTCAAAAATCGAACGAAATAAGTTATAAAAAATTTAATTATTTTTAATTATTTAAATAATAAATTAAATAATATAAAGCGCCCTCCACTAATGCCGTTTCATTAACTTTGAAGTGATTTACTGGAAATATTTTTTTTATATCTTGTTTAATCGTAAAAGAGCACCAACCTATTTATTATTTCGTTGGATTTTTGGGATTAAAAAAGGTGCACTTAAAGTTGGACAGACGCTATTTATAATATCATATTATTTGGAAGTTTGTAACGCAGAAAAGAGTTAAAGATAAATTTTGATATGAGATCACTTTTCATGGTAGCTTAAGTAAAGCATATTTTTTCCTTCACATTAAAAGAAAGAAATAAAAAAAGAATGAAAGAAAGAAAAAAGACCAAAAAAGTTTAAAAAAAAAACATGAAGTAGTAAAAGAACGTCGCCTTCATACTTCTGTCACAAACTGGCATGGTGCTAGTTCTTACGAACCGGCGCTGATCTTCCGTTAGTTCCATTAGTTCATTTATGCCATTCTGTAACAAGATTATTTTATTGAAATAATATCATCATTATGCTCCAGTCATACACATGACTATATTTAGATCTAATCATAATAACCTATAATTGGCATTCTATGATAAACAATTTTCTTAAGATAAGCTGTTGGTTTTTCAATAAATAAATAATGTGGAAAATGGAAAAAAGCTTACATAGATGAAACACAAAATTGTGGGCAAAAGAGTATCCATAGTACCGTCATTCTTTAAAAAATACTATGGCCTTAAGGCTCGAACAAATAATATAGTTATAAGCCATTGACGTCACCCGATGACCAATAATTGTATCTGGGATGGACAAATGTAGGAGCGGAGCTGTGACGCCGGCACCCCGATGTGACTGACGCCTGGTTGTCGCTTGACCTAATTCAGTATTGTTAAGAAACTACACAACTTATTATACATATAACTAGCTTCGCCCGTATGGCCTATAGGAAACGAAGAAGAAATTTTTTCATAGATAATTCAACCACCCATTTCACCCTCTTAGGGATGGAATTTTGAAAAACTAAGGACCAGCGGTTTAGGCCTGTGCGTTGGTGTATAAGTCAGTCAGTCAGTCAGTCAGTCAGTCAGTACTTTGAATTTTATATGTATAATATGTATAAACAATCAATCCGAGGTAGTATTATTGCTTTTGTAAACGACGCACGATGCATGCATCCTCCTTCTCCCAGAGGTGGTATATGCCCTTCTTTAAAAATTTAATACCGTGTATTATGAAAAAAATGAACTTTTGATTTTGAAAGGTTTTTCTATAGGAATTTTAAAACTATAGTTTTGAGCAAAATATAAGTTTTGTTGTGAGTTTTGGCGGGAACGCGAAAAAGATTGCGTCACCGCATTGTATTATTTTCCAAAACTTGTGTTATTTTCAGTGTTAGTGCATAAAATTGGTGGCATTCTATTCATTAAGTGCTGGATTACAGGCATGAGTGTGGGGAAATGGTATAATAATGGTGAAACGTTTCTTTTCGTGTTGTTTCCAAAACTCCATAGAAGCTTCAAGTAAAGTTGCCACTACTTTACTAGGAGTATGGCGTTGACTAGACTAGACTATGACTTGACTTGATGACTTTGACTGTGACTTGACACATATTTGCGTGAAATATCATTAACTAGATAAATTATCAATTACTTGACACTGGCTAAATACACAAAAGTGTGGAGCCAAAATGTAAAAAAAAAGTTTTGTTGTGTTGTGAAGTCTCAAATGTTGTTATTGAAGTAAAACTTCTTTACGCAAGCTTGACTTGGGGAGTAAGCTGGTGAATGCGTAATGAGGCGAACGGAAGTTGAAAGTTGTTGATTCACGTAGATCTCCATTGTCAACATTATATAGTTAAAATTTACTTAAAATTTGTATTATTATATTGGTATGTCCGATAAAATGACAATATACAATTATTGTCAAGATGGCGACATTAACATTAAACAAAGCAAAACCAAGGTTATACCAGCCGATAGATGGAGCTAAAGAAGTTTAACTTCAGTTGTGTGGTCTAAAGCACATTCATTTTTTATAACTTATTAAGCTTACCATCAGTGAATATAAGAAAATAAAAAAAATTCTGACCTAATAATTATATTCGTCTTTCGTCTTGACTTTGAATGTAAAGGACCAATAAGCCATTTCTGATTGCTGGTTAACGACAGCACCTGTCAAATAAATCTGTGATTTATTAGTATTTTACTACCTTTTGATAGCTAGATCGTGTCATTCACTCGTCTAGCCACTGATAAACCAAAACTTTTCTTTCGTCCCTATAAAATATTCAGCAGTATAATATACTAGAAATGTAGAGGTATATTATTATCAAAATGATCGTTATAAACACGTAAAAAAGAAATCAATTCCAACGGTCAACACTGTTTTACTTGTACACGCAATATTATGCCAATATTGGTAAAGAGAATCAATATTCCCACCATCATAAGCTCGGTAACCTTTCACAGCTTAGCTTAAGCATGGTTACTTAGAGACAGTGGGTAATCTTGCTTGATTTAAAGAATTCGAAGAAAGTATAAAAGCGTGAAAGAAGTTTTATAGTATTTATATTTAAACGTGATTACACGACTTAAAAAAAGAGCTTGTTCGCTATTCCGGTGTAAGTTCTGGAAGAATAAAATAAAATAAGTAAAAAATATTCTTGCGATTTGTATTTTTTTACTTGCATTACAATTATAAAAATTGATAGTTATAAAACTTACCATAATATCATCTGCAAGTTATTATATCATAATATAAGTAATATCACAATAAAATTATATAATTTCTTTACAAATCAGTTACAGTACATAGCTATGTACCTACCGAACTTGGTAGCTGTATTTTAAATGGTTTATAATATCAGCAAACATGCTTAGGGATTTCTTTGTATTTTGTCCTTACAATTTCGCAATCAGTTTTCAACTCTATGCCGTTAATTGTAAGATTAATATTTACTTCAGCTTATGGCATCAATAAGTTGAATATTGTTAAGCTAATGTAAAGTATCGAGTAGAATTATCGGATTCACGATTTTGGAGCCTTTTGTTAAAATTAAGGAACGTTGCAACATTGACTGACCAAAGTTTTGATGATTAAACTGGCGGTTAACATTTTGTTAAAATTGGCCTTAGTCAAAAATGTTTAATCTGTAGTTTATATTTTTACTGTAGTTAACATTATCTTACCAGGCCTTAATTAACAAGGCTTAAATTTATTTATATTCATATACCTATTTATATTTTTTAACAATTTCAAGAGCTGGATTTATTTCAAATTTAAATACATAACTTGAAAATTAATTTAAGACTGCCCATTATTGATTGGCATTTAGGCAAAACTTTCAATTGTATTAAATGAGTTCGAAAAATTAAAATGGCAGAATTAAAACTGCAGACTCTATTCTCTTCACTTGCCTATCCAATTAGAGACACTTTCGAATAAAAAAGACAAAAGAATCCTCGATATTGCACGCTAAAACTCTCTATAAAGGTTTGCCTTCAAAAACCGCGATTCTAGTCACAATTCCAAGAATAATTATTTGATTGACTTTTATAATTGACGGTTTAAATTATTCAATTTACATTAACGAGACTCCTAAGTATGGTTGTCAAAATGTATAATTATTAGATTTGTATATATTTATTATATTAGATAAATAAAGCAGTAAACAATAAAAAAGGAACAACGCAGAACAGGAAACTCCAATCTGAAGCTTCGATTACACCAAGTAAAGAAGCTCAAGAAACTTTACAGTGATGTTTTTTTTTCTGCTGTGTTTTACAATATTTATATACATTTAAATAAACGTGCGGGTAGTGAGAAAGGTATTAAAATCCCGCCATTATCAGCACCTCACCTAAATCCGGATGCACACAGGCACGACCCGCGCGTCGGTTTGACTTAAAATACAGCACCAATTAAAGTTGACACCCTAACGCCTCCGAACAGTTTGCACCTCGCACGTAACCGAGACCAAACGTTCAATACATTCTCACGTGATTGTTTATTTTTGCATGGCTCCGAAGGCTCATTACATGCATTTCATGAGCTAGCGTCGACTATAAAATGTTGGACGTTTAATGGAAATGAGATTGAGCTGTGGAGATAGGTTGGGGCTTTGTTTATTTTTAATTCAATGACTGAAGGGCCGGGAATATTTAGTTTCATTTATGTTAAAATTAAATATTTCCTTATTTATATCTACGTAAGAGTTATCAGTGATATTGCTTCATAGGATGATTTGATTTCATACTAGCAGTTCTTTGAACAGCAAACCTCGTGAGAATAACTTATTTTAGTTTGAAAACTATCGTGATTATGACACATTTTGTTAGATAAATAACAGCTAAACTCAAGTCAGTTAAAAAGTCAAAATTACTCCGACCAGGTTTCGGACATACTCGATGTCCTTCTTCTAAGAGCCAGTTACTAACGCAAGCCGCCGGAGCTTATGTCCGAATATGTCCGAAACCTGGTCGGAGTAATTTCATAACTCATTTGCAATAATCTGGCAAAAAATGGGTTCATTAATACATAAATACCGTATATTCCTGTCATATATTATTAAAATTGGTTGTATGTAATGTCACGCACGTACCAAACAGCCCTCACAACCTTATCCTTATCCTTATCTCCCGTATGATAACGATCTTGACAACCTCTTGATCAATTTTGCCCATATCCGACATATTTGTTTATAATAAATAAATATATATAAATAAATATTTTGTGGAAATTTCACACAGCGCCATCTAGCCTAAGCAAAGCTTGTACTATGGGAACTAATACAATACTTAGATACTTTTTACTGTTTGTAAATACATACATAGAATATAATAAACACACAAGTATTTGTCCTGACAGTTTTGAAGGCAGGGTTTCTACTAACTGAGTTATTAATATTATTATTATATTTATTCGTAATGTTGATGTGTTTCTATGTACATAATACACGGACGTATTCATCTATACCATAATTTATCGCGAAAATACAATGCTATTGTAAAATCCAAGGCACGAAGCCCTTCACGTCAAAAAGAAAGCCCCTAACGCTAAAGGAACTACATTCAAAGCTACGTGTTTCACTTTACAAATTGAAAATAAAAAAAACACTGACTGAAATGAAAACGTACTCACGTTTTATTTAATATTGTTTTTCCCCATTGGTTATAGGTAAAGCATTGGAGCACTGCCTCGCCTGATATTAAGCAGTGACGTGGTTTAAAATGAGACATGCTTGTCCCTCTAAGTCTAAGGTCTATTATACATGTTCAATCTTGACCTGAAAACTCCCAGGTTATAGTTAACTCAAAAAAGAAAGAATAAAAAGAATAAAATAGGAATAAAAATAAATGAAAGCAGTTTTTATTAGCTGTTCGTATTTTAAAGTTAATGTTTTTTAGTTTCATATTTTTAATGAGAAAATAAACTTAGTTCTCTAAAACCATACCTTCAAGTACATTAAGACTACTTCCCAATAAGTAGATATTATTATTTTATTATGTAGTCAAACATTTTTGATAAGCATAACAACAAAATCAATACTATAATTTGACAGTTTCTGTGATGTGGTGGTTGAGAAGGTCGGCTCATAGCCTGGAGGTGGGTGGTTCGATTCCCACGGCATGACTAGTATTTGTGCACAAATTAGATCGCAAACATTTGTTATGTGTCTGAGTATTGTGGGACCATGGCCCTCGTAGTTCCTGGATCCCTACATACTAGGGATCCTAGTTAGGGTCCAGGATTTATGTGTCTGATCGTTGGACGTTATTATTATATTTTTTCATTATAATATTATGATAGATTTGTTTTAAATAATAATGCTAAAAACTGTTCTCGTATGTTGAAAACTTTATATTATATTTGTCTAATTATATACGTATAGTATGACTTAATTTTGTAAAGATATCGTAAAAGTAATCTTCATTTACTGGAAAAACTTGTTAGAAAACTTTTCTAGAGCCCTCAACAAAGGAAATTATACAGAGTGTTTATGTTTATATTGAAAACTAGGTCACACTACACGAGATTGAACAGTAACCTAACTTCAAGAAACGTATGATACTTACAGATACGGTCCAATTCGTCATTTTGCTAACGCGAGGTTTTGCTTGTGCATTATTAAGTTAAAGTTTTGTTCAATTTACTTTGATCGAATGTTTTTGCTTGTCAATAAATAATGTGAAAGTTTGTTTATATTTAATATTATTATGTTTCTTTTAATATTTATTATCATTTAGTTTTATTGCTTTTTATGGCAGAATATAGTGTTAGTAACTTTTTGGTGCGTAAGCATTAGCTGAGCAGTGCGGCAGTGTTAGTTTAAATAAATACTATTGGATCTATTAATATTCGACCTACTTTTGAGCAAAATAAATGTTTGACAACTTAGGTAGTTTTTGTATGACGCTATACGGCATTACATCTGTATTATTTTATTTTTCTCTTAACCTTCTAAAATTATTACTTACATAATTAAATAAGTTTTATTTATAACTAGTTGCGCCCCGCGGTTTCACTCGCGGAAAAGTATTTTAATTATTTGCTCATCCCACAGGAAAATTTCACTTTTCCGGGATTAAATATAGCCTATATGTTAATCCAGTGTATAAGCTATCTTGGTACCGAATTTCATCCAAATCCATTCAGCCGTTTGAGCGTGAAGGAGTAACAAACATATACACATACAAACTTTCGCCTTTATAATATTAGTGTGATTCTGCGTAATGCTTAAATTTTTTTTTATTAACACGTAAACTGCCAAATGACTATAACAATAGAAAATGTATTATTATGGTCTTCTTTTTCTTTCTTCTTCTTTCTTTACTAGCCCATACTGCTTGCATCGTTACTCATAATGGTTGGATCATACACGATGCCTCCCCTGAAGGGTGTTATGGCGTGACATAAAGAACGCTTTCATGCAAAGTGGATTTGTGAAAGTTTTCGCTTGAAATAATATTTGAATTTGTAATTTTGACGTCATCCTGTACGTAAAGAAAGATGGATGTTGTCTGGGTTGGAAACACGCAAGTAAAAATTGATATAGTAGCTTTGGAAAGGTGATGTTTGGTTTTACTCTACAAAATATACCCTCAAGAAAATATATATGACAGTGAGTCACTACACATTTCTTTAGATATTTTTCTTTGTTATCTAAATATCTGACTGTGAACCCTTATATGTACATTTGTGTAGTGAATTACTTTTTGTTACTAACCTTTTTCAACAAAAAGTAAATGTCTAAACGGAATAGATCTGAGTATTTATTCGTTTTGATTCTTTTTCTTTTGTCATATTTTTGTCTGTCAGTGTTTACAGACAAAAATAAAATAAAATAATTCTTAAGGTCTAACAGATTAACCAAATATTATATTATGAACTACGAGTAAAATGCAGCTGTCATTCCTTTAACATAATAATATATAATAATATATATAATTATTTTTACACATATATAATAATTATAAATATAAATATATAATACATATAATTATAATTTTAATACATTTGATCCTTATCATAATCATAATCATATATAATTTAATTCAACGAGATTTTAAATTATTGACTTTTTATAAACTCTTATCAATCATTGTGTGCGTTTGATTACGAATACAAACGTTCTAGCAGCGAACGGGAAAGTTTTAACAGCGCTACAACGTTTCCGCAGAAAACAGATAACTCTAGATATAAATCACAACAAATCGCATGGAATTTGTCCCATGGATTCCGCGGGGTCAACGCCCCTCGCATATTTCACTCTTAGTAGGTACCACCCACTTCCCTGATGCAAACGTTTTATGATAAAGGGATAGTTTTTTAACCCCACGTAAGGAAAGCCATAAGTTTCGTGATGTTCTTCACGGGGTAGAAATTGCTTTTCGCATTTGCACTTTGTGTCGGCGTAAAATTTAGCTTAGGTTTTCAGCAGGTGTTTTATATTAGGTATATTCTACGTGTTGATGGTAGGTTACAACACTGTACTAAAAAAATTACGACTCGTCAAGCTCAGAGTATCCCTATATGACTGGCCTGATAGCTTAGTTGTAAGTAAACCTGCATTTTGAACTGTGACTTGTGGATTCGATTCCCATTTCCTTTTACACACACAGGACAAACATTTGTGTGATTAACATTGATATTTGTCCTGTGCCTGGGTGTTATATTGTATTCTATATATGTATTTACAAACAAAAAAGTATCCAAGTATTGTATCAGTAATCTGGTTCCCATAGTAAAGTCGCTTAGTTTGAGGCTAGATGGCGATGTGTGTAATGTCCACAAATATTTATTTATTTTATATGTTAAGAAATGACATGATAAACGAGTCGTTTGCCTGATGTTAAGCAACACGGCTGCCCATATCAATTGCACTGTCAATCGGAACTCTTTAGAATAGAGTTTCGCGGGCCACTGCACCGTGCATATCCTGAGGCATCAGCACGGTCTACTAATAAGATTAGACTGTGAGATCAGGTCATAAAGTATCATTTTTCCTCTAATTTCACTAGCTACATTGGCCTTTAAACCGGTAGTGTAACAGTAGTGTTTGCACTTTAAACCGGAACACAGTAGTGTTTGTTTGTTTAGCGGCGGAATAACTGGCAAAGCAATGGTTACCTACCCAGAAGAACCCTGCAGAAAAGATCTACCACCTAGTAAAAATAAGTAAAAATAATAGTAAAAGTATTCTGCTATCTCAAATAGAAACCAAGCCTTTGACCGATGGAATTCATGAATAAATACATACCCCTGGACTTGAGTCTCATAACCTAAGGGAGACATAAAAAGTGTCTTCAAGATATCGCCCTACGTGGGCGGAATACAATATTACAGCAGGGTTGAACTTTATGCGCCCTTTTAACGACACTTGTGTGTTTTATTTAGGTTTCTCTTATCATTTTGCCGTGACATATTTTCAGAATTGGGCACGGAAAATTGTAAGTATGGTAGTAGATCATTCCGGTACGGAGACATAAATGTGGAACATGTTCAGGCAATTTGACGTGAGATGAAAATAAAATAAAGTAAAATGTATTGTCGGCTCATGACCCGGAGGCGGCGGGTTTGATTCCCGTAGCAGGATACAGTACTTGTTCACAAAAAATAACCGCAAATACTTGTTCTAACTCTGGGTGTTAGGGGACCCTCCTCGTAGTTCCTGGATGGTCCCTGGACACAGGGAATCCTAGTTAGGGTTATTTTAATTTTAAATAATACTTGTCCAGAGGCCTATCTGTGCAGTATAAGGCACATGTTGTGAGGACACGTTGGTAGTAACCAGTACGTTGATGGTTTTTTTTTGTTTGATTTTTCTACACTTTTGTGTATTTAGCCAGTGTCAAGTAATTGATAATATCTCAAGTTAATTAATATCATATAATGTGTGAAGTCAAGCGAATCACAGTTATCAAGTTAAGTCATACTCCTAGTAAAGTGGTGGCAACATTACCAGAAGCTTCTATGGAGTTATGGAAACAACACGAAAAGAAACGTTTCACCATCATTATACCATTTTCCCACACTCATGCCTGTAATTCAGCACTTAACGAATAAAATGCCACCAATTTTATGCACTCACACTGAAAATAACACAAGTTTTGGAAAATAATACAATGCGGCGACGCGATCTTGTTTTCCCGCCAAAACTCCGCGTTGATGGTTGGTAATTAGTAGTTATTAGTTGGTGGTTGGCAGTTGGCAGCACCATCAGTGGTGGACGTTGGGGGGTTGGCGGGGTCAGTGGTGGTTAAATAGGTCACTGTATTCTAAAGATTAAACGGGTCTATTAAATAACAAAAATTATCAAAACATAATTATGACTAACCTCGACGTTCAGTTTACAGACGTCAAGTTCACGATCAGCAAATATAATTTATTCGACTTATTAATATCGAAAAATACATAAGCATTAATAAATTCATTAGTTATGTTGACAGTTGACAGTATCATGAAAACGAATAGAACTACATATCTAAATATATATAACTCAAAGGTGACTGACTGATTGACTGACTGACATAGTGATCTATCAACGCACAGCCCAAATCACTGGACGGATCGGGCTGAAATTTGTCATGCAGGTAGATGTTATGACGCAGGCATACGCTAAGAAAGGATTTTTCATAATGTCACCCTTTAGAGGGTGAAATGGATGGTTGAATTATTTTCCCATAGGCCACGCCGCGGGTAAAGCTGCGGGCAGAAGCTCGTTTATTGATAAAGTTTAATCACACGAAATAAAGCATGGTACTTCACCATTTATATATAATCTAAGAAAAGTTTATGTGATTTTTAGTTGTATATGAGATCGTTTTTTCTTAAAGATTTACATTCTTCCATCGCTAACCATTACAACGAAGAAAAGCTGAAATGAAATTACAGTGAGATAAGTCCAATAAAGCCACCATTAAACGGAGTTGTTGCTTTTTTTGCTGACCGTCCATTTTTATTGCAATCCCAGATATGATGATACGGCAACATAAATTATATTGGTTTTGAGGCATAGGTTTACTATAAAATGGATATAAATTCCTCTTATTACAGGAACAGAGGGTAAACTGACGATAAAATTTGTCTGAAAGTTCCATAAAAGTTTTTGAATGGCCACTCAGATGGTAACGCTTATTCTTTTTGAAGATAAAAACTTACGCGTGAATATTTCAATTCAATCGAAATTGTTTCGAATGTATCTAAAATTTTTTGATATCTAATATTTTTTCTCATATGTTATTACATGACCATGGAGGTGAAACAAAACGAAATAAGAGAAAGCCCCTGAGTCCCTGCAAATTTGTAAATGATGTTGACATTACCCCTACAGAAGGATAGACAAAAATATTTTTTTCCCAAACATTATCATTATTTTTGAATAAAGAACACGCAAAGTATCATATTTACGTAAACTTAAAAACCAAAATCAATTCTCGGCGCATACTTTGAATTTGGAACGAAGAGTGCATCGGCAATGTTGTATGAAACGCTGTGCTGTTTGAATTTAGAACTCTTTCGTCTATCGTACACATTGCGTTCTTTATCATATTTACGTTACATATGCATATTTACGTTTCGGTACAAACTGTAAAATAAAAAATAAAAATTGGCGGTAAAGCGGAGTTCGTTGTTGGTTGTTAAAAATAAATTAAAATGAGTTCCGATGATTCTGAAAGTGAAAATGAAATGAAATGGACACTGACTGTAATCCACCAGATTTAAAATAGGAAGGTAAATTAGCGATGGAAAACCTGCTTCCAGCGAAATTAAAAGAAAATTAAATTTATTATGTAAAAGGCCTTTTTTTAGTTCCTTGCATTTTTTAAAGAAAAGTAGGTACTATATATGCCTCGGCCGAAATGGCAATTGCATGTTTCGCTGCCTTTGCAATAATGTACTATTTTTATTCCCTATATCAATAATAAAAAATAGCATGCACCTACAGATTTTACTTATTCACAGGTATATATGAAAGCCAATAGTGGGATGTGTCAAAATTTGAGGTATAAAAACTGTGCAAGATCGCTGTCAAAAATTGTACAATCATAGAGCAGGACAAAAATTTACACTCGCGATAGAGACGCCTTTTTGACACATTTTATACAATGTAAGCATAGCACGTTTTAGAATAAAACTTTATAGTTAACCTGCATGTATAGCGTTTTTGTAAAATGTCCAGTCTTGTCTTTAGTGTTTGCGCTCGGCGCCTATTACTTGGCACGAACTTTTCTCCTCTATCAATACACAAGCGTATTTTTTTGTAAAATTTATTTTACCCATTTTCTAAAACAAAATAAGTAGATACAATTTTAAACAGAATCGTTTTATTACGGCTATTTCATCGATCCATAAACCAGTAACCTTATATAAAATTAAGTGGCCAATTTCCTTGCAAACTACTTTCTAACAAGACTGATTGGCATTGTTCTAATCATCGATTAAACTCGATAATAACAGATTCGCTTCTATTTCAAGCATTACATAACTCCAATTTGATTATCCGATTTACTTGAGTCGTTTTGATATGCTGCGAGAAGCTATTATGCTGGAAAGCTAAATTTTCTACGAACGAATTAAGACACTTTACAATTTTCTTGAATAACTTTCATCATTGGAAAACGGCGGTGGCGGCGGCAGGAAAACGAAAGAAAATCGCTTCACCACATTGTATTATTCTCCGAGACTTGTGTTATTTTCAGTGTTAGTGCATAAAATTGGTGGTGTTTTATTCGTTAAGGATTACAGGCATATGTGAGGGAAACCGGTATAATGATGGTGAAACGTTTATTTTCGTGTTGTTTCTAAAACTCCTTAGAAGCTTCTAGAGCTTCTAAGCTGCCAAAGCTGCCACCACTTTACTAGGAGTATGACTTAGACTAGACTATGACTTGACTTGATGACTTGGACTGTGATTTGATACATATCTGCGTGAAATATCATTAACTTGAATATTCTTGACACTGGCTAAATACACAAAAGTCTGGAGCTAAAACAAACAAAATAAAATTTTATCATTAGTTGGAAGACGTCACGGTAAGGTATTTCCCATAAAACATGCGTGACGATGCTTCCGAGCAGCAGCTATAACGGCATCCTTGGTACTGCGCTGCCTAAATCGGGCTACGATGGCGCGGCTGGAGGCGGCGCCGCCGGAGGCACTGGCCGGCCGGCGCGCCTGCACCCGGTGCGCGAACTCGATGTCACCACTCTGCAAGCGGATCCCAGCTTGAGCGGCGATGTTCAGGATGATGTCCACAGTAGTTTCATCCTTGACCTCGGGTACACCAACCACCTCAATGTTTTGCGCTCTGGCCCACTGGTCCTGACGGGCCTGCGCGTCTTCTAATGATTTTGTTCGTGCCTTCATCTCATTGAGCTCTTGACGGAGCTGTTTGTTTTCGTCACTAAGAATGGCGATGTCAGCTTTTGTATCAGAGTAATATTTAAGAATATCATCACATTGACCACTAAGATATTTGACCGAAGTTTCGAGGCTGACCAGCCGATCTCCCAGTGCCTGGAACTGAGTCGCTGTCACATCCTTAAGAGCTTTAGTAACTTCCTTTCGGATCATCTTAGCCATAGCCACCTGCGCTTCTTCGCTGCCAGCCGACAGTGCGTCAACGGGCCACGCTTGAGATAGATCAGAGCTGTCGTGAGGCGTGGTAGGTGTCGGGGCGCATCTTCTCACAGTAACGTTGGCATGACCAGGTTCTTCAGCAGGCAATTCCAGGGTCAGCTTAACTGGGGTATTTGTGTTATCACCACCTTTTACTTGTTTGCAGATACACAATGGACATACCCAAGACTTTTTGTAGTCCTCCGCAGATAGGTTAACACACGCGAAATGATAATCTTAACGCACGAAGCGCGAGAACATCTCGATATTTTATTGTCAGATGATTTAAACGACTTATTACACCCATTACACTTCGACATTTCAATATTCGTAACTAATTACTATAACAAGAAAATATTTCCACAAGTACCTTCAAGTTCAGTTATGAGTGTTTACTATGCGCGCGTAGTACGTCTGCTCTCTAACGACGCTGGGGGCGGTATCTATTAAAAAGATTTAAAAAGAAGAATTAAAAAGAAGATATATAACAGTTGGAAAACGGCAATGAAAGAATTGTTGCCAAATTTAAAGGCAGACAGACCACTGCGGCGGCCGAGTTCATAGTAAAACGACAAGAGCAATGAAGAAGCAATTATTAGATCAACATAACATAACAACGAAAAAAGTGTGTGGACAGTCTGAGGACTGACGATAGAAATTAAAACTAAGTAACTTGTGACATTTATAACCCATCGAAAGCGTATGGTGACTATGACGCAAGGTTCACGCTCTTACACAGTATACATATAGCTCATGGAAAGCGTTCGGTGACGATGACGCGAGTTAAATAATGTGTTATTTTTAATTAATTTGTGTAATAATTTGAGTTTTGTACACATACATGATAATAAACATACAAGAAAAAATATAAATATAAAAATAGTAAACATACATAACTCAAATCTCAAATGAAAAAAAAATCTGTACTACAAAGCGTTTTTTTAAGAACTAAAACTTTTAAGGGAAAAAACTTGGATAATTAAGAGTTTCGAATTATTAAAACTTCACACAGCTCCACAATTATAAATTAAATATCGGGAATTAAGTTACATTTCTTACAAAACGAAACTTGTAATAATTGTCACTTGTCAATTAAAACCTTTAAAAGTTCGCTTGAGTCTGGCAAGTTTTTAATTTCTCCAGATTTTATTCACTCGAATTAGTTTAACAAGAAAATACTCTAGTTATTAGATTTCAACTTCCACGATGCTTACAATTCCAAAAATTACTACATGTTGTGTTTTGGCAGTAAAACGAAAAGAGCGCGTCACCGCATTGTATTGTTTTAAAAAACTTGTGTTATTTTCAGTGTTAGTGCATAAAATTGGTGGCATTTTATTCGTTAATTGCTGGGTTACAAGCGTGAGTGTGGGAAAGTGATATGATGATGGTGAAACGTTTCTTTTTTCGTTCACAAAAGTGTGGAGCCAAACCAAAAACAAAAAAAAAACAAGAATTTTCAATCTTGCTTCTGAGATTTTTAGTGTGAAACTCGTTATTGTGGTTCGAATAAAATAAATAACCTGTCAAAGGAATATTAAATGGCACAAACAACACACGAGCAGTGCGATTGTGCGCTTGATAATAAAATAATTTGACTCAGATGTCTCGGTCCACCAGCATTCCTTGATCTCTCATAATAATAAGCTCTACTATACTCGTTTAACCCTTCACTGCTGACGTGGATCAATCTTATCTGGACAACAATGGGCATCATGAGAGAATGTGATATGTGCGTGGTTTTTTTAATTACTTTCCGTCAATACTAGTCATAATCATCAATCAATAAGTCAGAGAGATTGATGAATGAGCCTAAAATCAATTTGGTTGTGATGATGTATTTTGTTTAATTTGACACTAAACACATGCGATGATATTAGCCGATGTCTCATATACTTGTAAATGTTACTTAAAAAGTGATTAGTTGACCTTTTTGTGAGAGGTGAAAGTAATTAACGATAATACGACCTGTACTGTCAAATAACACGCAACCATGTAATTATTTCAAGACGTTCATTGTAAAAAAAACATTGTATTCAAATGGATTCGAATCAATTTAAATAAACCGCTTAATGTGAAGCTCATCAGTCGAAACAATCGACGTTTATCAAGAGTCAAATCGCGATGGTCTGAGCGGCTGGCACAATGAAGCTCTAAATAACGTCTGTGGACGTCGGCGCGGCGCCTCAGTGACGTCGAGACCTCGCGTACGTTTGGACTGACAGACAATACGGCGAGTCTGACTGGCCGCCACTTGCATCCACCCGGGTGGATTTTACCCGCGTCTGCGTTTAAGGGTTATTCGACCGAGAAAAGATAAAGCTTTTTACATTGGATTGAAATGTTACGCTATTAGAATATTTCGTTTTTTGAATGCGTAATGTGTTGGAGCGTTCACTTTGAATAAAGGATGCTAGATTTCATGGTAAACGAAAAAGATTTATTGTGCTGCTAAATTATCCGACACCGCTTCTAAAGATTTACATTTTGATGCATTTATCAATATTTGTCTTTTTAACATTATCTATTTAATTGCATTCACCTACCAGTTTGTGTTAAACGTAGTTTATATACTTATAGTAATATATAATATGCATAGTTACTAAGAAAAATAAATACAATTAGAAGAGCATTTTGTTTATCGCATACAACTTAAATAATGAATTCAAGTAATAGCTGATAAAATCAATTATTTAAAAAAAACGTCATAAACTGACTGCATTTATTATCACATTTTAATATTATAAGTAATTGTGCTGTCTACCAAATTTTGCCAATATTAAAAATATAACAATGTTAATTTTTAGCCTAAACATACGGTTAAGTTCACAGCGTCAAGCTAACACGTCATTATTAACGATATCTTATTAACGTTATTACACGTTAGAACGTTAAATACGTGACGTGAAATGATACGTTATTAACTAAGTCGGATTGTAACGACAGTTATGAATATGACCTATAATAAATACACGAAAATTCTTAGTAATAAGTATCACATTTCTTATAATTATTTGGTGAATTTCGAATAATTAACGTTAGTTAAGTTTAGTGCGTAGTCATTAAATTTGAATATTTTAAATATATATTTTAGTTGCTGCTTATGTAAAATGTGATATTAATAATGTTTATTTTAAATTTCTTCCGATACTTGTTCTTATACAAACTTAAAGAAAGATTGCAGATCCTATGCATTTTCAGCAGAAAGAAACCACGTATATGAATGACAATTCTACGCATCGAAAGTAAATATATTGAATTAGTAAATTGAATCATTTTCATAGAAAATGGGAGAAAAAAGTTCTGAGAAAACATCCCGTAAACTCACACAAAACTAATTAAGAATCTGATATTTATAATGACTATGAATATGTAGAATACTCGAAAGTCGGAAAATGAGATAAAAAAATCATTGACAGACAGAAAACAGTTGAAATGAACGATACATCAACGTGCATTCGGATTTTATACGAACAAAAATAAAATAATTATAAAAAAGAGTAGAAAATGTATTCTACTTAAGAAAATGAACAACACTTATTTTCAATTCCGCACTTTATGAAATATCCTTAACATTTTTTAATAATCATAACAATTTTCATGAATATCCTCATTTATAGGAAACATGCATGGCATTTTAGGAGGCGCAATATTCTTTGCTATTACTGATAAAATAACTTAAGACTTATCAAGAGTAAAAATATATCTATTTTATGGAAAACTGTATTTGTTAGCTATGCATTATTTTCATGAGTATACATTTTGACATTTTATACTATAGCATACATACATAACGACATAGAAACATAACATAGTGCTGCAATCAATTATAACTTAACGCATTCACATCAAGCACATTTGAAACATAAAATTTTATTCGAATTAAAATGAATGTGCGTGATAATTTTCAAGATGGTACAAACTAAAAAAAAGCGAACAGTGCGTAGTAAATAAAATAGAGAGTTCTATCGCTAACTCACTTTCACTATATATAAGTACTTACGACACAGTGATTAAAGTAGGGAAAAAAATATTCGCTAGCTCTCATCGCTTTTCCAATGACGCGCGTTATTTACTTATTTATTTAGATACACAAAAAGCTTACAGTTTAAACCAAACGCTTTTGGGTCATAACACCGCATTTCGGATTTATACCTGCTGCATACTAACCATCTCTGTCCCGGTTTAGGTAAATCATTATTACACAGCGCTCTTGCTCATCAAAATATCGATGTATTCAAAAGGGCGTTAATCAAACACTAACGATAGAATAGTTCCAGACTGGAAGCCGCAGCAGGCAAACAAGAAATGTCAAGTCTCAAAGCAACTGCGCTCCGACACTTCAGAGACGGGGCCGTGATTGCGCGCGCTGTCGCGACATCCTGAGATATTAGAGTTGCTTCGTCGCGACACTCGACCAGGGAAATAAAGACCGGGATGTAGCCGCCTGCAAGGGTTAAATCTATTGTTTAGTAAGAGCTAAGAAATTGTTCTCATGTTTTGTAACTTTGCAAAACTTTGAAAGCGGAATGGAAAAATTAAGTCTTCCTAGTTACAATTGCATTTATTTTAATAAGTGAGTAACAAAATTTTTCCTTCATTCATTTAGAGTAAAGCAATAATTGTCGAGCGTCCATTACACGCTGTGCTAACTTTACGTTGAAAACCTTATTATTTTGCGCTTAAAAAAGTGTCTAAGTATTGTATCATTTATCTGATTCCCATAGTACAAGCTTTGCTTTGTTTGAGACTAGATGGCGCTGTGTGAAATGTGTACATATTCATTTATTTATTTATGTATACCTAATGTTTGTGTATTATTACTGCGCCTAATTTTTTGTACATATCCAAATTGCTTAGTAACCTTACTAAGCACTTTGAATATGTGCAAAAAGTACATATTATTAGATAAATTAATTTTGACACACTACTTTAGTAGGTGGTAGGACTTTTCTGCAAAGTTCATCTAGGTAGGTAGCACCGCTTTGCCAGCTATTCTGCCGCCAAGCAGTAGTGCGCAAGCACTGCTGCATTCCGGTAGAAGGGCACTATAGCTAGTGAAATCACTGGGCAAATGAGACTTTTGACCTGATCTCACAGTCTAGCAATCTTATTACTAGATAGTGCTAATGTCTCAGAATGACGTGCGCAGTGCAGTGTCACGCGAAACTCTGTACTTTAGAGTTCTGAGTGACACTGCAACTGATATGGGCAGCCGTGTCGCTTAACATCAGGCGAAATGTTAGCTCGTCGCTTCATTCCTTACAATAAAAAAAAACACAGTAGTTTAAAAACTGAGGAAAAAGGCCACATTCAGAATCTTTACCGCGTTCATAACTTTCGACTTGGAGATCGCGCCTCCTAGCAGGTTATTAATGTAGTTTTAAAATGTGCGCTCTAAATGACTTTGCGCAAGTTAAAACCGCGTTAAAGCTTGTCTTTGTGCCCGTGACGGCGCCATTTAACGCTATTCATGAGGAATATAACCAGAATTACTGTGAATTACTCGTAGACGGTTTGAAAAGAATTTTCTTTGAAAAAGCTCGGGTTGAATGAATGGAACATGCATGCTGGTGGTATTTTCAATGCGAATGTATTTTTGGTTACGCAACGTTGCAGGCGATTTTTTTATTACTTATACTATCTGAATTACTGACATTTTATGTTTAATGCTATACAAAAAATGAGATTATATCAGCGTCTAGCTTCTGCCCGCGGCTTCGACCGCGTGTTCTATAGGAAACGAAAAAAATAATTTCATAGATAATTTAACCCATTTCACCCTCTTAGGAGTGCAATTTCGAAAAGCCCTTAGTGAATACTCAGTTTACAAAGAACACACCCCAATTTCAAGTCTAAGACCAGCTGTTTAGGCTGTTCGTTGATATATAAGTCAGTCAGTCAGGACTTTGAATTTTACATGTATAGGTTAAGCGGGTTAATTTATATCAGAAATACAAAATTTTGGAGAAATAATGTTGCCAACATAGTTCTCAAATAAGGAATAAATATGACAATAGCTTGCAGAAACAGAAAATCATTATAAAAAAGGTATTTGAGGAGAGTGTTAACCACCGAAAATACTCTTTATAATGGCAACATCCAGTACTAATTAAAATTTTATGTTTATATTGTAAACTGCAATCATCAACAGTTATTATAATACAAAATAATCATGATTGTAATGTAACTTAAATAACTAGATAAAAAGTTATTACCCTAAACCTATCCAATCTCTATTATTAACAAAATACAAGCCAAAACACTTCAAGAACATGAAAATAATGATCCCCAACCACCATTCATTATTCTGAACGACGGGTTTTCCAACTTTTTCCCTTCCCTTTAGCAAAATTTATGTGCAAATATTTTGAGTCTATACATTAGTTAATGAATGCAGTCTCCTGGCAATGTGGACGCAACGTCTTCGGCGCCCTTATTCTGAGAAATATTAGATTGCAAATGGATAACGATGGCGCTGTATTAAAAACACGTTTCTTGACACGTGTAGGAAAAATGTCTAGCGAATTCCAAAAATTGAATTTGTGGTGAAACTTTCTATACCTGGTGAAGAGTTATTCAATAATACTACTAACTACTGGCCGAGGGATGCAAGGAGTAAGCAAACCGCTCAAAGTGGAACTCAAACGGGGTTAGGTCTTTTAGTCTGATGATTTTGTGGACAAGGCGAACAAATAATTTTATCATGAACGAGCTTCTGCCCGCAGCTTCGCCCGCGACGTGGCCTATGGGAAAATAATTCAACCACCCATTTCAGCCTCTTAAGGGTGGAATTTCGAAAAATCTTTTCTTAGTGGATGCATATGTCATAACATCTACCTGCATGCCAAATTTCAGCCTGATCCTTCCAGTGGTTTGGTCTGTGCGTTGATAGATCACTATGTCAGTCAGTCAGTCAGTCAGTAACCTTTGAGTTATATATATTTAGATTCACATTGCGTACAAATTACCCAGCCATTTAAATTATTCCTTTCATTAAAATCTGATAAAACACCATACCCATTTTGGTCAAATTTTAAAAAGGTGAAAAAGTTTATTAGTATGAACAGCCTTTGTGGTGTGGTCGTTAAGCAGGTTGGCTCATAATCCAAAAGTGGCGGATTCGTTTCCTGCAACAGAACAAGTATTTGTGCACAACTGCTTATGAGAAGGAATAGTTATTCTGTGTCTGTGTGTAGTGGGACTATGGTCCTCGTATTTCCTGGGTCTATAGATACAAGGCATCCTATTTAGGGTCCAGGATCTACGTATGTAAGCTTAACTGAATTAGATTCCAAATATATACCCACATATAATTTGTACAGATAAATTCATTAATATTCTTTGATAGCTAATATTATAATTTTACACGTCTTATTCCTTTCGCTGGCAAAATCCAAGTGAGTGCAGGCCGCCGGCCTAGCACCGTCCGCCATGTTTATCTCTACCACGATTACTGGTGGTGGATACGGTTTGTCAGTTGGTCGATGGTACTATGCCAGCGCCATCTACAATTTCTACTATAATTTATTAATCAATATTTATCTTTATATAGGAATCATGTCTATTTAAATAAATAAAAAATACAAATTAACTATATCAATATATCTAAACAAAATGGCGACAACAAGTATGTGATTGATGGGCGTTATTCTTATTGAATATACGCTTTATAGTAACAAAGTGTTTTTGATATCCACAAAAACAGTTGTATTCACAGAAACGTATAAATAAATATTGCTGTTACGTAAAACCTGTAAATATATGGAAGAGATTCTTTCTAAACTTTCTTGAATCGGTCTCTTCTCTATTTGTAATATACTCTTTTAACTTTCATATTTTTATATTAAAAATTCTTTACGCACGCTTGACTTGGGTAGTAAGCTGGTGAATACGTAACGAGGCGAACGGAAATTGAAAGTTATTGGTTCACATAGATCTTCATTGTCAACATAGTTAAAAATGACTTAAAATTTGTATTATTAAACTGGTGTTCGGTAAACTGACAATTTACAATTGTCAAGATGGTGACATTAACATTAAACAAAGCAAAAACAAAATAGAGCTAAAGAAGTTTTACTCGTGATCTAAAGCACACTCGTTTTTATTTCTTTCACAAACCAGAATAGCACTGCAGTTATAATGGATCGCAGTGAGATACTCACTTGACGCACCCTTGCATCCCCATTATATTGTACATCTCTAAGGCTGTATAATTCACCCTTCGTAGATCAAATTTTTTTTCTTAACTAAGTGACTACACAAACAGAACGTTGGCTTGATGGCAAGTAGTACTATTACCTCTGCCTACCTACTACTACCTATATAATGTCTATAAAATATAGAGTGAGGTAAATTACTGATAGACTTTTGCTTACTAATAATAATTTGAAACAATACCTACTAATACTTGTGTAATGATTTACAAGTATGGTGACAGTCATGTTTTTATTCACTCACATGTAAGAATTTTGTGTATGTCTTTCTCTTTCTTTTACAAGGTAAATACTATTTGGTAAAAGGATTTTTTTTGTTTTTGGTTAGGCTCCACACTTTTGTGTATTTAGCTAGTGTCAAGCAATTGATATTTTATTTACTCGAGTTAATTAATATATATGTGTGAAGTCAAGTCACAGTCCAAGTCATCTAGTCAAGTCAGCGTATAGTCTACACAAGTCATACTCCCAGTAAAGTGGTGGCAAATTTACCAGAAGCTTCTATGGAGTTTTGGAAACAACACGAAAATAAACGTTTCACCATCATTATACCACTTTCCCACACTCACGCATGTAATCCAGCACTTAACGAATAAAATGCCACCAATTTTATACACTAATACTGAAAATAACACAAGTTTTGGAAAATAATATAATGCGGTGACGCGATCTTTTTCGTTTTCCCACCAAAACTTGGTAAAAGGGTTATTTACACAAAAACTTTTTTCTACAATATAACTCCAACGAGTTTTTATCTATCTAGACAAGTACCAGTGTATCCAATTGTTCGTAGATCTATGTAAATCTTTAATCGTTTCCACATTTTCAATAAATAACATTAAATATTAATAAATATCAACATAAATAACAATAAAATAAAAAGCTACCGAGTAAAGGTTATTATCGTGCAATGTTATTCGAAATTTCTAGGCATGGTACCTACCTGCGTGGTGTAGTAAAATTTTATAGTACTATAACCAAATACTACCAGAGAGGTGGATAACATTTCACTTTGTTTTATTTTTATTGGTGGTTGGTGTCTTTGAACTCATTAAAAACCTTTTTGTTTACATCAAAAGGTTAGAATATTAGTTTTATGTCTTTTATGAGTGGAATACAATTTTCAATTTGAAATTGCTTGCACAGTTTTTTAACAGTCTCGAAAGATTTTTACTGTCTTACAATAAACGTTTTGTAATAATGTTTTTTTTTATGTTTTGGCTCCACACTTTTGTGTATTTAGCCAAGTAATTGATAATTTTTCAAGTTAATGATATTTATGCAAATATGTGTCAAGTCACAGTCGAAGTCATCAAGTCAAGTCATAGTCAAGTCATAATCTAGTCAAAGTCATACTTCCAATAAAAATCGACGACGACTAAAATTACATGAAATTGTAGAACCTGGGTACCAAGTTGCATCAAGATTTGTTGTAAAATATGTCAAGTTCGAGTACGTAGATCAGGATAGATGAAAGCAAATTTCGCAAGTTGCAGTAAAGTCTTCGCTCACTTCGCGTGCTCGGTCAATTACGTGTACTGTAAAAAGTATTTCGACACTTTGCCTTTTGTAAAGCTCCCCTTTGAAAACACGACTTCTATTCATAGAAAATTTTAAGCTAAATGCGATGTATTTTGTAAAAACATTAATAATTGTAAAGATAAAACGGGTCTATTCGCGCACAAAAATTATCAAAAAAATATTTTGACTAACCTCACCTTTTCAAAATAATGTTTTAATTTTTTTTTGCGCGAATAGACCCTTTTTATTTTTACAATATGAGTTCAAGTCGCGAAAGTTTAAAAAGTGTTATAACATTAATAATGTCAAAAAGCCAGACGAAAACTACTTATAATAAAAATAAATTGTCAACCAAACACCATTTATTGAGGAAGCTTTTGTTTGATTCAAACGATAAAATGTACAAGTGGCACGATAAACATCCACTATAGGAAGTAAAACTTCAAACTATTGCTAGTCCTTGATATTCCAGTTACTAGATCAAGTAGCTTTGCCATCGAATGCAACCGTAGAGTCACATCATTATTTGCCTGTACCTTTATCCCAATAAGTAGGGCCAGTTTGCTTTTTGAAGTAAAACTTCTTAACACACGCTTGACTTGGGGAGTAAGCTGGTGAATGCGAGGCGAAGGAAGCTGATTCACGTAGGTCTCCATTGCCAACATAACAAAATTAAAAAATTGTATTACTATTGATGTGTCCGGTAAAAAGACCATTTACAATTTTCAAGATGGCGACATTAACATTAAACAAAACAAATACAAAGTTATACCGGCCGATAGATGGAGCTAAACTAAAGAAGTTTTATTTCAGTCGAGTGATCTAAAGCACACTCGTTTTTGCATAGTATATGCTTTCTTATGTTTTCCGTCATTAATCACTTATTTTCTAACATTTTCTACTTGATTCTGTAAAATTTCTACCATTCCAAGTTTCAACCAACTGGATATTTTTGAACTATGCTTACCCAACACTATCGTCTTACTTGTTTTGGCACCTCATTATATGCACAAACTATTCACTATACCTAGCATGCTTAGGTGATATTTTTGAACTATGTCTTTGTACTATTTTGTGACTATTTCTACTTTTCATGTGTTCAGTCGGGGCTTTAGTCTACTGAGTCACGCAATCTTAAGGATCGATGAACCTTATTACCTGCTTTAAAGTTCATTAGATGTTCATAAAATTTATGATATTTTACGACAGAGCTTTGTTTATGGATTTAGTAGGATGATAAGATCTGTTGCATATTTTACGGTCTTTCAAAGTGTCCAGTCATACAAAAGTCATATAAGTACTTTAAAGTAGGTAGGGTTATTTAAGCATTATTTTCAAATCAGGTAAACAAAGTAATTAATATATGTTTTAATATTATTGTATTGTTGAAATGATACTTTTATTTGATTATAATTAACACTGGATATTATTTAATAATGACAAACTAAGTTAAATCGAAAGCTAAACTATTATTAATAAAAAAGCCAAATTGTAGGTAAAAAGGGGCTTTAAATAAAATACATAATTTAAATTAATCTGCGGAAAGCGTACCCAAAATACTGGCAACATTCCCTCGTTTAATATCAAGGCTGATTTGTTGGCAAAGGTATGTGTTATTCATCATATGTCACACTATTGATTAGAAGTACGCATTACATACTTAGGATCACAAATAAGAAACCGCAGATGCATTAACATATGTACACGACAAGTCGAATCCATAGTTTTCATTCATAAATCCATTATCATTTAGTATGCTGACGATTCTAATTATAACTAATCGATTTCAAGAAGTAGTAAAAAATAAATAAATAAATATGTGTGGACATTTCACACCATCTAGCCCCAAACGAAGCAAAGCTTGTGCTATGGGAACCAGATAACTGATACAATACTTAGATACTTTTTGTTTGTTCATACATAGAATACAATATAACACCCAGACATGGAACAAACATCGATGTTCATCACACAAATGTTTGTCCTGGGTGAGAATCGAACCCACTACCTACAGTTCAGAAGGCAGAGTTACTACCAACTGAGCTATCGGGCCAGTAAATAGAACACATTCCCACTGTTATTACCTAACCTTACAATATCTGATTCATAATAATGATGTAGTGAACAAAGTAATACCGCTGTATCTTTTCATTTGAAATTAACCCTCCCTTTATGCATTTTTCCCCATATTCCGTACATTATCATGTTACTGCAAATAATGCGTTAACCTTTCACATTGTGACATGGCTAATGATGGTGAAAAATAAGCCAGGCTTAGCTGATGCAGGCAAGTCTACTGTATGAGATGGATAGGGTTGGGGCTCTTTGTTAGAGATTCTGTAATTTATACATACGCAAACTGGAAATCGCTTATGTATTAAATACGCTTGGGAATTGGAATCTAGTTGTACTTGGCTAGCATGCTACACCTTCGATCGCATCGTTACCTCCCATCAGGTGAGAGCGTGGTCAAATTCTAGACAAGTTTGAAGTAAAAAAAAAAAACAATTTTTGGTGCTTTACTTAGATATTGTAGACCACCATCATAGGTCATAGCTTTAAGAATAAGGATTTTCTACCTATTTTCCCCTCTTGACTAACCTTTTTTACCATGATTGTTTTTTAATTTTGATGATTGTCATGAATTGTATTGTACAATCTATAGTATCTACTTATAAAATCAATTATATATTCATAGCGCCATTTTTCAGATATACATAGATATTATGGATTATGTATTATAACTTGGTTGAAACGTTGAGGTTAGACAAAATTATGTTTTGATAATTTTCTGTGCGCTTTTTCGTTTTTACTTTATAATAGAAATAATATTGTGTAATAAAACTATACCCGCCATCAGAGACACCACAACCCATCAGAGGGTGCGTTACTGATATATCACGCGTCATATTTCCCGGCAATATTACTGTGTGTAATGCAAAAATAATGGTGACTTTTCGTTTTGAAACCTTGATGGTATAATTTCCTGTAGGTACTTTGCCTTTTTGAAATATATAGTCACGTTGAGACGCACGTAAACTTTTCGTTGCCACCGTGATAGTAATAGTAGTATAATAGTATTATAAAAATGTAGTAATAGTAGTATAAAACCATTTCACTTATACTTGGTTACGCTATATTGTATAAACCGACCACATATTTAATTATCTGCTCAAAAAACGCATGTAGGTTTCGTCATAATTGAAGGGTTGAGAATAAAAAGGGTTTAACTGTCAAATTGATATTTTCGAGAAAATTGACTTTAAATTTCAACGGCATAATTTAAATGTCATTTTAATGTAGAGTGCTTATAAGGTGATAGAAAAGGTATGTAGGTTTCAGTTGCTTGAAAATGTTTTAATTCTATTTTAAAATACTGAATATAGTACTAATTCATACAATTACTGTAAAAATATAATATAATAAAATAAATATCATAATGTTTTTATGCTAAGCGAACTGTATTCCTGTGACAGATAAACCGTTTTTAGACTCAAAATCTCGAGATTTAAGCCTCATTTCGGTATTTTGAGAATGTATTATTGTAGATAATTTCACGCTGAATCCAACGATACCCATAAGTCATTTTGTGAAAAAAATCAGTTAAACCCTTTTTGTTCTCACCCCTTCAATTGAATAATTTCTTTTGCATCTTCTAGAACATATATTTTTGTGTTGCAGATTATCGCATAATAGTTTTAGCGGTATCTACAATTTAAGAGTTAGATAACCAATTCTTATTATTGGTCAATTTTAGCCTTCCTTGGTCTTTTACCACAAAAATCAGATAAGGACACTGGTGTCAATTCTGTATCGTATTCTCTAAAACTAAAGTAAATTTAAAGTATGGCGGTACTCTTCTGATAAAGGGGAAATGAAAAAGAAGGAAATATGTTAATTTCGTTTAGCTTTAGATAATGCGACACAGAATCGACACCACTAATTCGGTAAATATGTAAAGTAAATCAAGTAAATAACTATTTGTGGACTTTTCACATAACGCCATCTAGTCCCTAACTTTTTTTTTGAGGGGGGGAAATGCCCTCGCACTTCCATGCCACCAAGGGGGTGGTGGCAGGGGGTATGTGGGACTCGAACCCACTAAAACCCCACCGTGATCCGACCGCCGCCGGGATGGGGCGAGATGGAGACGCACTGCATTAACCATCTCGCCCCGGATCTAGTCCCTAACTAAGCTAAGCTTGTACTATGAAAACCAGATAACTGAATAAACGCTTATGTTCATCACACAATTGTTTGTCCTGGGAATCAAACCCACAACCTCCAGTTCAGAAGGCAGAGCTACTACCGACTGAGCTATCAGGCAAGTCACCGCTATGAAAATAATAGAATAGACCTTCTGATTTATTAAAATTGTAGAGCAATTTATTCTTTCTGCTCGCGTGTCGCAGTGATAAACCATCTCTCCATTTATAAATAGGCTACGGCACGTGTGTTTATTTATGCAGGTAAATATTTTATTTTTTAAGCCTACGTACTAGCCGGAACTCACGGGCTGGGCGATTGAATAGCTGCACTTCATGAAGCACGCCATACAGTAATATTGCAAAAGTTAGCATTTTTCCTCCTAAATGGGGAATTGGTTGGAGATGCTTTGATTGAAATAATGTAATAATAATAATATAATGACGCCCAACGATCACATACATAGATCCTGGACCCTAACTAGGATTCCCTGTGTCTAGTGACCCAGGAATTATGAGGACCATGGTCCCACAACACCCAGACGCAGAAAACGTATATGCGCTTTTTTTCTGTTCCCAAATACTTGTCCTCTCGCGGGAATCGAACCCGCCACCTATGTCCTATATCCGGGTTATGAGCCGACCTGTTTAACCACCACACCACAGAGGCGTCAAGGTGTGTTTCCTCCTAAATGGGGAATTGGTTGGAGATTCTTGATTGAAATTGACCAATCACACGTCAGGTATATCGACTATTTACATAAAGGCTACGAAACAGATTAAAACGACCGACGAAGTGTGTGTCCACACATCTTACATGTATTAAAAACCAACAATAGAAATCTTGGGAATGGGCATTGACATACTCACAATCTCCAAGACGCCTTCAAAGCGCAGTGATCATTGCAGTAATCATGTTCCTCTTATTGGAAGAAGGCTACGCCATTTCAACTAAGTCGCTTTTCAGCTGATAACATGTGTTTATTATGCGTAGCTGAGACAACCACTTAGTTTGACAAGTTCTTTATTACTGACTAGCTTCTGCCCGCGGCTTTGTCCGCGTTGCCTATAGGAAAATAATTCAACCACCCATTTCACTCTAGGTGTGGAATTTCGAAAAACCCTTTTTTAGTGAATACCTACACTTTACAAACACTCTCCAAACTTCAAGTCTCTAGGATCAGTGGCTTAGGCTGTGTGTTGATATATAAGTCAGTCAGTCAGGAGTTTGAATTTTATATGTATAGATTGGACCGCGTCGTAGATAGGGTAGGTACTTATACATATATTTATCATACATCACTTGCCCTAATACAAATATCTTTTCTTATCTTTTTTAAATTAAATGAACAGCTAATACGTTGAACCCAATAAATAATTGGGAGTTGATAGGGCCAAACCTGGCAATACCAACACACGATATTTGAAATATT
Source organism: Ennomos fuscantarius (assembly GCA_905220475.3). NCBI lineage: Eukaryota > Metazoa > Arthropoda > Insecta > Lepidoptera > Geometridae > Ennomos > Ennomos fuscantarius. The sequence continues at coordinate 4,215,103 of HG992034.1, read as the reverse complement.
TGAAACCACACCCGACACGCAACACCTTTGTTTTGTTGCCCTTATATTTGTTATTCTCAACTTTGATACCGCTTTACGATGTGATAATGAAGGCGTAAATTATTTTTGGACGTCGAGTGGCGAGTATAAACATTGGAGCACTAAAATAAAACAATAAAGACGAAGTTCACGCAATTAATTTCTTTCATAATAGCCAGTAGTTTTATTACGATTGGCGTTAGCTTAATGACAGTAACTTTGTTACATTTGAGAAAATAGCTTTTAATTTTTTTTTAATTTAGTGAATGATGCATGTAGCCTGTAGTGAATGTAGCCTGGAAGAAATCGCTTAATATGATAAGGCCGCCCTATGTTCTACCATTTTTTGTAAGTTTTTTTTTAAGGTGCGTTGTTATGTATTCATTTGTGTTCAATAAAGTATTATTGTATTGTATTGTATTGTATGATGTGACGAGCTATTCGTTCACCTGATGTTAAGCGACACGGCTGCCCATAACAGAAATTTCACTCGGAACTCCAAAATATAAAGTTTCGCGTGACACTGCACTGCGCACATCATCCTGAGACATCAGCACAGTCTGGTAATAAGATTACCCGACTGTGAGATCAGATCATAAAGTCTCATTTGCCCAGTAATTTGCTTTTTTTATGTTAAGGAATGATGTGACGAGCTAGCCGTTCGCCTGATGTTAAGCGACACGGCTGCCCATACCAGCTGCAGTGTCACTCGGAACTAAAGTATAGAGGTTCGCGTGACACTGCACTGCGCACGTCATCCAGAGACATCAGCACAATCTAGTAATAAGATTACTAAACTGTGAGATCAGATCATAAAGTCTCATTTGCCCAGTAATTTCACTAGCTACAGTGCCCTTCAAACCGGAACACAGCAGTGCTTGCGCATTACTGCTTGGCGGCAGAATAACTGGCAAAGCGGTGGTACCTACCTAGACGAACTTTGCAGTAAAGTCCTACCACCTAGTAATCGCTTTATTAATAACGATAATAATATTATCCTATTTATAATATTTAAAACTTTCATGGTCACTAATATTTCCAAAATATTGTTTATTAACTTGATACACACTGATTTATCTCTTCTTTTCTCCGTATAAGCCCATATTTTAAAATTGCTTTTTATTGGAATAGCATAATATATGAGAACTATTAAGAATACAAAGAGGTTGGCGTATGGTCATTGATTTCTGCCAACTAAAAAGTTTTCCCAAACTGTACTTAAAACTGTCGCATTAGAACTATCAGCTCTTTGAAAATGGAATTTATAAAGTTTATATGTTCTATTTTCGCTTACAGAAAATCTTATGGATTGAATTATTTTAAAACATTGAAAAAAATTGGACTTGCTTTGAAAGTGATATCGGTTTTATATACGTTTTCAGATTTCAAGTCATTTGACCATAAACTGTTATAAAACTAAGTGATTAGAATGAATTAAAGTGGCGCAAAGGTCTAAAAGAATCAAGATAGATGTATGTGGGTGGTATGATCGATAATTGGTAGGTATTTGACATTTGTTTCATGAGAGGTATAATCATTATTTGTGTGTTTTTTTTGTTGATTTATTATTTTAATCCATTGATCCTTAGACTTACTAACTTGGCAGTGCAGTAAAATTGTGGAATCTAGAAGCAATTATTGCTTCTAGATTCCACAGGCCAGGGATTCATTAAATATTTAGGAGGTAGAATATTTTCAGAATTAAAATTAACCCTATCTACCTGATAGGGTTCGCTTTTATAACGTCTCACTTCTTAACCACTTCTTTATGTCAATGAATTACGCAAAGTTCTACTACATACACAATCGCCTGATGTTAAGCGTTACGGCCGCACATAATTTTTTTGCATTTCTACTAAATAGTATCCTGAAGTTTTTATTTTTGGAACAATTGACGACAAAAAGACTTCAGATCCTCTGTTAAAAAATAAGAATACACTACGGTACTAAAACTGGGAGTGTTTATTACATACAAAGTAGTTGAAAAATGGGTTAAGATGAATAAAGAACCATACATGGTACATTAAGAGGGCTCCAATAATTAGATTTAACTTTATAATTTTGTTAAAAGATTTTACTACACATAATAGTGTCGAAATAAGTAAAATCTCCAAAACAATCGACAAACTATGTCTCATTGGCATAATAATAGTGTCAAAATAAGTAAAACCTCCAAAATAATTGACAAACTACGTCTCATTGGCGTTTCCCGCCGCCCAACACAGCGTCCGCGTCCGCGCCGAAAGCGTAAGAATTAATGACGCCAATAAAACAAATGTGCGACATTCGTTTACACGTCCCTGTGTTTATGTCTCATTTAAGACGAGATATACTTTTACAACGGAGCCGTAAAAAGCACTACTTATAAATAGGTTAGTTACTAAGATGACGTGGTTTCTTTAGAAATCCTAAGCGATGTCACTGTCATTCGGAGTTTTTTTTTTATATTGGCTCCACTCTTTTGAGAATTTAGCCAGTGTTAAGTAATTGATAATTTATTAAGTTAATGATACTTCACGCAGATATGTGTCAAGTTACAGTCCAAGTTATCAAGTCAAGTCATAGTCTAGTCATACTCCAAGTAAAGTGATGGCAACTTTACTTGAAGCTTCTATGGAGTTTTGGAAACAACCCGAAAAGAAACGTTTCGCCATCATTATACCATTTTCTCCCACTCACTCCCACAAAGCACAGATCGATGACTGAGCATCGTTCTATAATACGGACCTTAGTGCATTTAGTGTTTAAGCAAACTAAATACTAGATGCTACTATTATCTATAAACAATTTTCACTACTACTTTACCTAGTCCAAATGCTCCCAATGGTGCTGATATACCAACATAATTATTATTATATATGGTCGGACGTGCTAAGATCCATGCGGTTGTAGTGTGTGTACGCTTGTTGGTGGAGTTTTAATCATCATGATATTATTATTACATCTTGACGGTTTCAGCAGCGGTGGTATCTCTGGTAAGGCTTTAAACCTGACACAAACTTGACTGGCCTGATAGCTCAGTAGCTCTACTTTCTTAACTGTAGGTTGTGGGTTCCCACCCAGAACTATAATTTGTGTGATGAATACCGATGTTTGTTCTGTGTCTGGGTGTTGTATTGTATTTTATGTATGTGTTTGCAAACAATAAAGTATATAAATATACTATCAATTATCTGGTTTCCATAGTACAAGATTTACTTAGTTTGGGACTAGATGGCATTGTATAAAATGTCCAAACATATATTATTAATATTATTATTTATTAAATAGAAAGATAGGTATAAAACATTTTTGTCCAGAAGAAAGAATAGCTCAGTGAGCGGCTGTTATCTACCTAGATCATTATAAATTTATAGAAATCCCAATTAAGCCACGTGTAGCCGCTCAACCAGTTAAGTCAGAAAGTTTTTGATATGAATAGGTTAACAATGCTAGCTATGCATTAAATATTTACATTATGCATCCTTACACATAAAAGCCTTACTAGACGTTCTGCCGTCGTTGACTCCGACAAAAAATAATAACAATAGCATACCGGCTAAAAATCCTCCAACAAGTGTACAAACACTCCAATCGCATGGATTCTAGCCCGCACTATTTAATAATAATTATGTAGGTATATCAGCACCATAACTGGCATAAGGTTTATAAGTGTGGGTTACACAAATTGAGCCATAAATGTGAAGCCAAGTCTCTGCCTTCCACTGAAACATACCATGTGGCGCACTATATCATTCGGGACTTAAGAAACCGATTCTTATGAAGCTACCTAATGACACGGAATGGCTGTATAATAGAATTTGCTTTTACTGTAGTCTGTAACGCCTTATTTAGGAACTCAATTTACCATAAAGCTTTTTCTCATAATATCACCTTGTAATTGTAACTAACCAGTATCAAGTGGTTATCTGCTTTTAAACTTGAACGCTTTTATTTGTTTTTATATTTTTATTCTAGTCTTTATTGTTATTGAAACTGAGAATTGAATCAACCAATGAAAAACAATACCAACTATTCAGTTGGTATTGTTTTTCATTGGGGCTCCATTCGCTTTTATCTACTGTTTTTACTACTTTCATTTGTTTTTATTATATTTATTTCATCGGGTAGAAGACTGGAATGCTTTATTTGATTATTTGGAAAATTCAAAATTTCAATTTTTAAACTGATATTATAGTTTTGGAAACTTCTTGTTTATACGAACATAAATTAAAAGTTGTACCAAAACAATAAAATCTACAAGTTATTCAAATAATTTAATAAACTTTTCTTAAAACTTTATCTTTATGTTGGTACCGATAAAATGGTTTAAAATTTCAAAATAAACTTATTATTATTCTAAGCAAAACAATATTTATTGTTAGTAACTTTATTTAAACACACTATATAGTTTTAATGAATCAAATGACGACTACCTAAGAAAACTAAACCAAAAACTATACGATATTATACAAAAACCTATCTAACAATCGACGTGCCCAAAATTCTAGCTGCATTGCCACTTTGCATGGCAATGTACAATATTTGGCCAAAGAAGCCGTCATTTTTGTCCAGTGTTGCTTCGACCAGAAAGAACTCTAAAAATTTCGTGTGTACTTGGTCCCCACGGCCCCAGCGTCTCGAACCCAAAAGGGGCAAACATAAAACCGCCCTTTGCGCCTGCCTTTGCCTTTCAGTTTCTGCAGAACCCACCGCCGCGCCAGCCTTGTTTTGTGTTCCGGGAAGATATGACGGTGCAAGAGTTGCACACCGAACGTCAACCCATATTCTACGGAATTTTGGTATTATAATACTTGGTCCTGCTGCAATATTATACTGATAAATTCAGTATAATATTGCAGCAATTTAAAAATAAACGAGTGGTCTGCGACTGAAGTAAAACTTCTTAAAAGTTTAGCTCCATCTATCAGCCGATATGACTTTTTTTTTGCTTTGTTCAATGTCAAAATACAAAATGAAATAAGAGTATCAAGTGAGATTCAAGTGTGATATTCTTATTTCATTTTGTTTAAGATGAACTTCCGCGAAGTCACGCCTGATTCTATCAATTCTTTAATGTCGTCATCTTGACAATTGTAAATTGTCATTTTACCGGACATACTAACATAGTTATACAAATTTTTAACTTTGTTACGTTGCCAATGGAGATCAACGTTAACCAACAACTTTTAATTTCTGATCATCTCGCCAGCTTACTCCCTAAGTCAAGCTAACGTAAAGAAGTTTTACTTCAAAAAATCACAATATCAATACAAATATCTATCGATATCCTTTTATTCATAACATTTTAAAATCAATATCAATTTTAGGACTTTAGAAGTGTAGAATTTGACCAAGATCTACATGCTCATTTTAACCATACTAAACAGCTGCATGCACCACCTGCATCTAAAATTGTATTAAATTTATTACTTAAATGGTATTTGTATAGATTTTATGTTATACGTTTCGGCATCGATATCGCCTATCATAAATTACAACGTCCATTCCAAAACATGTCACAATAAATGCTATAAAACACGATACCTTCACAAAATGATTTACAGCACACAATTAGCGAGATTTGAGGAGAATCACGTTCGCATTAAAGAGCGAAATCGTCCATTACTACAGTTGTAAATATTTCGTCGGCTCGATGGGCGGCCGATGTCGCAATGGAAACAGAACGGTTCGCTTTTGATTTTGATTCAGTTTTGGGAATACGGAAGAGTAAAAGGATATCAGTAGATCTTGTTGTTGTTATTAATAATTTTGATGACATCTTTTGATCATTCTTTAGGCATCATGATTATTTTTCTTTGATTATTTTTGATATAAAGCTTCTTTACGCACGCTTAACTTGGGGGTAAGCTGGTGAGGCAAATGGAAGATATACTTGACGGTGGCAACGTCCAGTTATAAACTCTATGCACAGCGATCGAGCACCGTAATTTACCCTGTGGTGGCATTAAACTTATTACAGTGGCAGCACCGGCAACTGTCATGGCGCCCCTACCTGTCTGGCTATAAAAAAGGAGCGCTCGGTGTACTACGGATCATTCTAGCTCCGGACACGGCGCGGTGTGGACATGCTGAAGGCCTATAGTTATATAGGTTGCAACCTATGCACAAACCGTTCTGCCCACATACTTATATTTTCCCCTCTACGTGAAAGAAGAAAGAATGAGTTAGGTTTCGTATATTACTGTAGAGGCAAGAGAGGTGGTACTAAGAAATGTTACTTCAGTCGTGTGGTTTAAAGCACTCTCGTTTTTTATTTTAATGTTAATTAATGACGTGACGAGATACGGCCGCCCATAACAGTTGCAGAGTTACTCGGATCTCTCGTCTGATGCAAAGTTTCGGGTGACGTTGCACGCATGTAATCCTAGAAATCAGCACAGGATCAGATATAATAATAATAACAATAATAATAATATGTGTGTGTGGACATCTCACCCAACGCCATCTAGCCCCAAACTAAGCAAAGCTTGTATTATGGCAACCAGATAACGGATATAATACTTAGATACTTTTTGTTTGTAAATACATACATAGAATACAACATAACACCCAGACACAGAACAAACACCTATGTTCATCACTCAAATGTTTGTCTTGGGTGTGAAATGAACCCACAACCCACAGTTCAGAAGGCAGGGTTTCTATCAACTGAGCTATCGGGCCAGTCATAAATAAAGTCTTATTGCTGCAGATTGTTGTATTGTACATAGCTAAGTGAAATTACTGAATTTCACTAGCTACAGTGCCCTTTAAACTGGAACACTGTAGTATTTACACACTACTACTTGGCGGCAGAATAACTGGCATAGCGGTGGTAAACTAGACGAACTTTGCAAAAAAGTCCTACCACCTAATAAAGTAGTAATAACATTTTTATAATATTTCCGGTGTAGCATATCAGTGAAGCATTAACTTGGAAAGGTTCGAAAAAATGCCATTACTAAAACTGATTTTTCTGGCATATATGTACTTGTGTCTGCTGCTCAATTTTTTTTATATGACTTACGCCGTTATTAAGCTAGTCTTACGCTTATGTAAGAACAAATAAATTACCTGCTATTAGATAGGTAAATAGTTTAAGTACCTCATATATTTACAGCCGAAGTTACGATCACAGTCATTATTTAGACAACGCTTACTTACTCGTAGATAATCTTCAGAAAACACCTTAAAATAATCACGTATTATGCAATCGATTACCGAACAAGCTCGCTATGGAAAACAATAAACTAAGCGTATCGGTATCGTGTGAATCCTGGTGCAAAATGGTACTTGTGTATAGGGATGTCATAGTATCGATTTTTATTTCGATAAACTCGATAAAAATAGTTTATAACAATAAATTGTAACAGTGACATTTACTGATAATTGTCACAATAACATTCGATACACTGTTTTAGAGAGGTACATTATTTAAGTGTAATACGAATAATTGTTACATATAAAAGTGGTCAATAGTACTGCTAGGTAAAATTTAAGTAAGAGAAAAAACTTACTAATCCAAAGCCTCACCCCTACTTATCGAGCCATCTAATCGGATTCGTGGCGCGCACTGCATTGATATTACGGTGTTGCCAATAAGAAAATTGCAGGTCACCTATTGTTTTCATAAGATCTTACGATACAGCAGACTATGGGTACTTTATGGTAATCCAGGATCGATTTTATACTTTTTGTCATTGTTATAAGCAGTTTTGCATAATACGCCCTTTGTAAAGCACGTTCAAACTCAAACATTTGCAAACACTTCCAAGTTGCGTAACTCCAAATATCTCTTTCTGATAATATCGAAGATGTTGAAAGGTTTTGAAATCAACAATTTAATACAAATTAAAGGAAAATGTTTGTATAACATATACAAACATTTATAATGATTCATTTTACAGATGTATGCTTGCTCAGGCGAATAAGGTTTCGTCTAATTATATGTGGGAAATTTTCTTATTTATTCATTTGTTTCATTGTATCCCATGGTGTCGATTCTGTGTCACATACTTTAAAACTAAACGAAATTAACATATTCCGTCTTTTTCATTTCCCCTTTATCAGAAGAGTATCGCCATACTTTAAGTTTACTTTAGTTTTATAGAATACGACACAGAATCGACACCACTAATCATATTCATTTGATGATTTATATTGAAATAAATAATATTCCTAATCGTTATTTGAATTCTGATCTAAAAAAGAATATTTTACAAATAATGCATATTTTGCGCCGAAATTATAATTTTATAACCTTTAACGGCAAGACAAGTTTTAAATGTTATACATTTTTTTATCATTATTAATTATTATTCATTAATTACGCTTTTTTTTCTGCTGCCGCTATCGACATTTTCCTATACAGAATTTTAGTTGTTAAAAAACAATGCGTGGTACAATAATAATATTGTACCACGCATTGTGTAACTTATTTTACTTGGTAAAAATTTAAATAATCCCATATTTAAATACCGTACACATATTAGATAACATAGCCAACCACTCATTAAATCATAATTAACACAACCTTTTCACTTTTAACTTCTCTTGTTAAATTATAAGGTTCAAAATCGAATATTGGTTATCGTAGTCAATACAAAACTTCATCATGAAATGGAACAAACGTGTTCCTCACTCTACGGACTATATACTATATTGTCAAGGGTGTTCTTATGAGCTTTTAAAACCGCAATGTTCATGTAAAATTTCACTTGGTTATGTAATAATACATATCTTAGAGTATCTTGTTAGACGAAAACTCCAGGAAATGTGAACATGGCGTGAATGACAATGGCTCCATTCACAGGAATGGGGCATAAAAGAGTTGTGGTTATAGTGGTTTGCGTTAACTCATTTTTAAACCTTAGATAACTCTAAAAAAATGCTACACTAAAAAATCCAGTCACATTCTTGTAACAAATGCACTCCCAAAACATAAATATTTATTTATATAAATATTTATTTATATTTCATAGCAGAGCTAACAGATAATGCAGATACTCTATAATACATACGAAAAGCTTTTTGTAATACCATACAAATTAAAAAACTCTAAAAGAATTATCCGCACAAAAGGTTGTATTTTTAGAAAGAAAATTGAAGCAGTAATTTTCTTCGAATTATCATAATTCAGTATTAACATTCTCAAATTACAGACAACCCTTCCCCGCAAATAAATTTCATTACTGAAAATACACAGCCACCTAATAGCGCACTCACAACACTGAACTGATAATTTGATATACACCATAACACCATAAAATCTCACCAATTGGCAACTCTACTCCACCGCAATAAGACTCTTCTGGCATACACAGAAGACGATATAAGGGGCCTTAATGGAAGTGTGAAATACGACAGCATTCGGGAGAATACATTATTCAAATTTAGTAACAACGTTTTTATTATATTTTTGAAGATGCGGAGATGAGTGTGCTTTTAAAATACCTATGCTCGGTTTAGTTAAAAGCGGTAAAAGAAATATTCATGTACGTTTTATTTTTACATCTAATGCAGGTAGTGTAAATCACACCTACGCATCAATTTTAAACTGGCTCTCTGGTGAATATGCCAGAACACAAAATAAAGTGCTTAGGTATAAGAATCTTAATATCTAGCCAGAGAAGCATTCTAGGCCTGCCATTATGTTTTTCACCAATGCAAAAGTTGATAAATGTTAGGATCTATACTTTGTATTGAGATCTTTACATAGAAAAACAAACCGGATTTTTAAATTCCAGCACAAATCTTGGGGAAATTTTCGCAAACCACTGCACTTCGTGATGTCAGATGTCATCCTGAGACATCAGCTTATGCTAGTAATAAGTTTTCTAAACAGTTACATCATGTTTTTTTAGTAATTTCACTAACAGTAGCAACGACATTCAAACTAAAACACAGCAGTGCTTCCACACCACTGCTTGGCAGCAAAATATCTAACAAATCGGTGGTATCTACCTAGACGATCTCTTGCAGAAAAGTCCTACTACATTATTTGCATTATATTGGCGTACATTATAAAACTAGTTGACGTTGTAGTTGTGACCGCGGAAATTCATTGGATATAGGAGGTAAGTAGCAGGTCATAGTGGCGTTTTAGAGGAGCGGTGGATGACTTTTGGCTGATGATAACGACACATTGCTCAGGTTACATATGATGATTATGCCACTTGAATCTAAATTTCCATATAAGCTCTTTAATAAAACAATCTGATACAAAACGCAAGTCACAATATTTTTTCTCACGTCAAAGAAATCTGTTTGAGTGAGACAAACATCGTGTCTCTGGAATCTCTGTTTGTGAGCAAACATAGTTCCGCAGCTATTCCTCGAGCAAACTCGGTTATGTCATTGTATGTTGTTTCAAGTATCTTGTTTTCTTTACTGGTTTAATTTTTGGTTTTAGTTATAGTTTTAATGCAATCTTGATAAATTTATTGGACTGTAGTCATCAAATATCAAGGATCTATTATCTATATATATCTTTTATCTATCCCATAATATCATCATCTATTATGGGATTAAAATCTTCGAATTTAAATTTACAAGTATGTTAACAACCTATGATTTCATTTATTTCTTTTCATTATAAGTACTTCTATATTATTATTTAGTAAGTGTCTTTAAGTATAAGGATAACAGAAGAAAATCACTAAAAGTGGATCCAAAGAAACAAAATTTGCAGTATTTTTGATAATAGAATTCTAATTATTCATATGATAAAATACTCATCTCATATGTAAATCACATGGCTTTTTTTACTAGAAATACATAATATCACTTGAATTTTATAAGCGATCTCAACGGTAAGTATTTAAGGTTATCTGAACTTTATCATGTTTTTCAAATATCTCAACTGTACATTGACCAAATCGAATATCAACCAAATTGAATAGGCCTAACGCATATTTCACCACAACTAATATAAAACTTTTACCATCAACAAAGCTCGCTGGGATGGTTGACAGTGACATCACAATTAATTCTGAACCCTTTTCGTCTTCCCTTTCGGAGTAAATGGTGCAAAGAAAAACTTCTTCGTCATCTTTTGGAACTTTCTCGCGACGTCATAACATTTTTATGTAGTTTGGTAGAGCTATTATGGCCACATACTTTTTCCCTCTTTACTGCCTGTTTGTATGTCGATGTTATTATGATCGTTGTTGAAATGAATACATTTCATTCTTTATTTTAACCACTTGGTTTTAAAATTTATTATTATTGTGATACTTAAATCAAGGTATTACAATCAATAAAATTTCTAGTTAGTTACAAAAAATAGATAGAAATAACACGGTAATATCAGAAATAATTAAAGAAATGATCACTGCTTTAGGTAATTCCTAGTGCAGATTTAAACGTTAAATAATTGCTAAGAAAAACGTTCCAATGGAGAGTTCAGGTAAGCTATTTGATTGAAATTGCAACTACGATTCTGCAGATAACCTGTTCAAACCATTAATGATTTAACAGCATTCAGTTACACCAGTCAAGTAAACTCAGAATCAGAACGTGATCCGTCTTATTTGGACAGCATAATTGGAGTGAGCAACACCAAAGCAAACCGGCATGCCAAACCGTGATCCAAAGCAGGTTCTCAAACAGGAAACCCACCAAAGGCACCGCACAGTGGCCCAAGTCGTCAAATGGAACTCACAGTTGTCAATACTGTAGTAATCTCCACGTCGTGACATAGTAAACAGGACGGTATTGCCAGATTAGGAACTCTCCCTAGTTGCCACGAAGTTTATTTTGCTTTGGAAACACAAAACAATAGCGCTTGATAACTACCTATAACTAAGGTAAGTACGCACCTACACTTATACTAGTCTATACTAATATCATAAAGAGGAAAGGTTTGTATGTAACGAATGTTTGTAACGAATTGACTCAAAAAGTACTAGACCGATTTTAAAAATTCTTTCACCTTTTGAATGCTATATTATAGTGTTAATACACTGATTAATATAGGCTATTTTAATTGCAAGAAAAAATGTTTTAAAAATAAATGTCCACCCGTGCAAAGCCGGGACGTGCCGCTAATATTATAATAACTCTTCAAAAGAATGTCCTTTTAAATATTTAGTGAAATATGGTACGCTGATCAAAGCACTGCGGCGGTATAGTAGATGAATATTTTTACTCACAATATTTTCTTTTTAGTAATTGATGCTGGCCGAGTGGGGTTCAAACTATGGCGTAGGATCAAAAGCAGCAAGGAATTTTTGGATACTTTAAGAAGTAGGTATCCTAATCTTTATCTAATTTTTTGTAACTTTTACATATCGTACAAAAATACTGCAACTAGTTTTCAAACATTTGTTTACGCTACAAATTTCCATGGATCCACGAGCTTCCGTGACACGTTTCGAGAGGTTAAAACCAAAATATCATACCTGTTCTAAATCAAAGGATATTCATAACCACCACCGAGCAACATCGACCATAGAATACAAACACTGGGCCGGCCGATCTAATTGGTAGCCACTGGGGCGATACGTAGTTTGCATAAGCCCGGGTATACAGTGTAGCTTTATTTTTGCACGTACTCAATTTCTCGCCTCACTGAGTGTCGTGGAGAATAGATATTAATTTACATGAATAAATAAAATTTGCATTAAGATCGTCCTGGAAGATGTTGGGGTCGGTTGCTTGAGTGCATCGAGTTGTTTCGCAGTTCGTCTAGCTTAACATAAGAGGAACTTGATCAGGATATATAATAGCTGTTACAAAAAATATAGGCAAACAAATTACTTCTGATCCTGTCGGTAGTATTATAGGCCCGTATCACTGGTATATATGGACAATTATCTAATATTTTAATTTAAAATTACTAAGTTAAAATTATACATTCTGATTATTTATAGTTAAAAAGCGCAGAAATTTACACACCCTTACACTACACGGCTGCTTCAGCATAACCTCCAAGTATATGCTCCTAAATTTTGATAAAAAAATAGATGAGAACACAAACAAAGTTAAATAACGTGACTTCACAAAATTAGCCAGTGCATTAATTAAAATTCAAAACTTTTCAAAATCAAAAGCTACAGCCAAGTCAAAGCCAGCAATAATATTTAATTTAACTCAGACTCAAGTCAGATAGCAATCGACCGATTCTAAGAATAACCAAGCGTCGCAACCTTTACTAAAGTTAATTAAAGTAATGCAAAGATATTAAAGCAGAGTTTGAAATTCGTAGACTGCGCTATCACGCTTTTAAGCAGTAACTTAAAAAACACAAAGATTACTCGAATCATCCATAAAACAAAACTCACCTTTAAATAATTGTTAAATCAATGAATCCATCAACTGTTCTAATTAATACTACTAACGGAAAATACATAATTCAAATGGAATTAAATATTGTCATATGTACTCCATACATTTCCAAAAGATATGCTCTAAACTCAAAGTGCAAGTTTAAAAGTAAATGATGGTGACTGTTTCGTAATAAGTGATGACGTGTAAACTATAGTGTATGCTTGGTTGTCGTTAGTTTTTACAGAGCAGGAAAGAAAAACGCATAAGAAATAACGACATTATTTTTTTTTGTTTCTGGTCCTCTGACTTTTTATTTTTTACTGCATAGCAAAAAAGACCCAATAGCTATCTAGCTGAAGACATAAATAGCTAAATACAACTTGCCGGTCAAAAGGTTGGTCAGATTGTCTCTCCCAACTTACAATCGAACGTAATCTGACAGAATCCAGGGGTTCAATTTGTCATAAAATTTATCGCCGAGCCTCCGTCGCGCAAAGAGATTGGAAAAATTGTTTTCAGCTTTTCCCTTATTAGATGTCCGGACTTCTTCAACCTTTGTACCTCTTGCCCTGGCTTTAGGGGTGGTAATGCCTAGCGTGAATAAAATAACTTTGAAATTGATTTTAGTAATTGCTATTGTGTGTTTGATAAAAATTAGTTTATAAGTAATAATAGCAGTAAGCTTACTTGAACTAACTTTTAAATTATTTTTTCCGACAGAGAATAAAGCAAATAACCTTTCCCAGCATTGTACTTCTAATGTGTAATTTTACTTTTACGCCGAGATTTGATTTGTCACTCCTTGCTTAGCGTCTTCAATTATCCCCATTTCTTCCACTCTTTGGCCATCGTTTACAAAATGATCTTCCGTAATAGCCTTGCAAGTCAGCATATGAATCGGAAACGTGTCGTTCCATACAAGCTTAACGTGAAAACCCTTATGTTTTACTACCGCAATAAAACCGTTGAGTATCCACACTAGGGTCCGTGGAAGCCTGCAGATTCAAGATACGTAACCACTTTACCGTATAAGGTAATCCTACGGCCGCGAATTGCCCCCTGAAATTACACTAGGAGAAGTTAATAGAAAGCTATGGCTTAAGCGGTGAAACAATGTCTTTTTGGAGAAGTAAATTATTTAGTTTAGGTTTTATGTGTTTTTTAGAACTTACTTTTTTTCGTGCCCAATGTTGTGATGTAAAATGAGTCAAACAACTGATACTACAACCCTAGTCTCAACACAATTAGAGCCCACTTATGTTCTCAGTTTTACAAGTCACTATTACCATCATCATCAGTCTAAAGACGTCCATTGCTGAACATAGGTCTACTTCATAGACGTCACTTTGAGCATGTATACATGCTCTCTTTGTAGCTCTGCGCGACTTTGAGTTTACTAATGAGACCAACAGTAAGAGTCACGTTTCAGCGCTATAAGTCACCTCTGGCAACAAACACTGGTTGAGTTCTACAATATTTTGGGTAAAAATATAGGTCAAAACTGCTGTACCTATATCTAATGACAATGTAGTGACAGCCTCTGTGAAGTGATAGCTGAGCAAGTCGGCTCACAATCCGGAGGCGGCTCGATTCTCGCGACAGGACCAGTATTTAGGTACAGAAGAAAAAAACGAAAATACTTGTTCCGTGGGACCATAGTTCTCGTTGTTCCTGGGTCCCTAGATACAGGAAATTCTAGATAGGGTGCCGGATCTATGTATGTGATCGTTGGGCGTTATTATTATTATGATAATACACCATTAATGTATTTATCACCATAGGAATGCATCGTTCATAATATATGATTTTCAAAATCAAAAAGCAGTACATAATTGAATATTATTTATCAAATGTGTTGTAATAAAAAAGTATCTCAAACAAACCTAATCCTTTTGACCTACCTTTGCCTTCAAATCCATCTCACATAAACCCCGTTCTCTTTATTTACTGTATACCTGAGTACACAGATCGAATAAAACCAATTTTTTAAGGTACGACTTCCAAAGAATCTGTGACCCACATTTTAGGGCTCGACCTCCTCAAGGCTTGAGCCCCTTGTAACTCTGTGATAGATTGTCCTTACTTATTCACTGACCAATATGCCAAGTGAAAAACTGAAGTAGGTATATCAATTCGATAGCGGCTCAAGAAATGAATTTACAAAGTACTCATGAACACAATCCATTGAATTACGACCTGCGCTTTAACTCAAAATTTGTTTTTCCGCGGAAACACTTTAGCTCACTTGAATTCTTTAGTCTGGGTGTTGTGGGATCATGGTCCTCGTAGTTAGGGTCCTGGATATAGATCGACCAATCAACACAAAATACTTTCCATAAAAAGTATTTTGTGTTTATTGGTCTACTTTCCATAGAAAGTATTTTGTGTATAATAATGTATAATATATTATCATTTGGCGTTGTTATTATTATTATTATTATTATAAATTTTCCGGAATAAAAAGTATGTTATGTTGATTTTGGTAATATGTGCAATGTACATACATTGACTGCTATCGTGAATAGGGATTGAATTAAAAAAGTGAGGATTCTACATTGACGCGTATTTGTCGTGTGATCCCGGGATGGCTATGTTTATCAGTGGGCTTCTTGATGACATCAGTCATTGTTGCTTAAAGCAACGCTGTGACCTAGATGATTACGCTAAGACGATTTGATGCTATTTAGATAAATGAGGCTATCCTCATTTATCATACTATCTATTCTTTTCTTAGGCTTTTACTAGCACCTGATGACAGTTTTAATCTTGAAAGTTGCAGTTCCTCAAGCGTGCACTAAACAATATTCAACCTATTTTCAGCAAGCAAAAAGTTTTCGTTAACTGGTTCGACAGCATTTGTGGTATGGTAACAGAGCAGGTCGGCTCACAACCTGGAAGCGGCGGGTTCGATTTCTGCGGCAGTACAAGTATTTGTGCACAGAAAAAAAAGTGCAAATACTTGTTCTGTGTCCGGGTGTTGTGGGATCATGGGAATGTTCCTGGGTCCCTAAACACAGGGTATGCTAGTTAGGATCCAGGATCTATGTATGAGATCGTTGGGCGTTATTTATTTTAAAAACCGTAACAGGTTTCTTTCATAAATCCATTATTAATGCAGCGCACCGACGACGATCCACCAATTAAAGGGAAAAATACACCAACCATCATTTCCTTTAGCCAGTAATGATTCAACCAAATCCTGGCTTACGAAATCGCGCCCAAATAGTAGCTGCTACCAGAAATAACCAGGTTTTCCACCTCGTATTTTCCGTATTAAGTATTTTGTTGAAAGCCCTTTCCTAGCCCCAACCCTCTTGGTTGCGGATTCGATATCATCCCTTCAAAATTATGAAAGTGTATAAACATTTTCACGCCCTACGATTCACCCCCTCATTTCCACATTTCCGTCTCGAAGTTATTATTATCAAATCAAGTTATAGATAGGCACAGTATAAGTACATATTGTTACAGTAAGGCATCTCACAAATTGTGACATTATTATCCATAGCTTATTAAGTTATCAAACTACATTTGCTAGAGCTCATCGCGTTTTCAAAAGTTTATCAGAGCGTCTGGTCGACGCGTCGCGTGACCAAAATGCTGGCACTTATTTGGCACAACGAATAAGCATTGCAATTCAACGGGGCAATGCTGCCAGCATATTGGGTACGCTACCTTCTGGTAGTGGGCTGGAGCATTAGGACTGTCTATAGGTCATCGCGGCCAGTATATAGACCAAATGCTTTTTTTTTGTAGTAGTAGTAGCAGTAGGTAGTTTTTAGTATTGGTTATTAAATCATTGTAGTATTAAGAAAATAAAGGCAATTTGCCGTGTTAAAAAAAAATCAAACTACATATTTTTATATTTATAATCAACTTACACGTAAATAGCATAACAATGTTCAGTCATGATTATTACACAATTACAAAAAGTCATGTAAACAAAAAGTTATATTTACCAATAGTAATTTATTTATCCTATTTGCGAAAGTAACCAATCCGTAGTACCTACTATCAAACTTTATCACTGTGCTCTTTTGGTCCCTCTGCTTTTCATTTTGAAGTAAAACTTCTTTACGCACGCTTGACTTGGAGAGTAAGCTGGCGAATGCGTGACGAGAGCGTTACGGAAATTAGTCGGGCTAGGCGATCGGAATTTGAGAGGGAGATAGATATAGGGAGAGTCAGTGAAGATGAAAAGAGAGAGAGAGTTATTATATAGTATAGAAGTTTTACTTCAGTCGTGTGGTCTAAAAGCACATTCGTTTTTTCTTTCCCTTTTTGTCTCTGTCTCTCCTATTCTCTTTTATTAATGTTATATTCTCCTTTCAACAAAAAATACTTGGAGATTAAAAATATGTTAGATCACAATGACTTGGAAATATAATTTGTTAGTTAATTAAACCTATTGCAATACATTCCTTACTGAAACACAAACAGTACGGTCCTATAGATACCAAGTTAGATAAAAGTCGCATGTCTGTTTTACTCTCCCCCATAATAATAGAAAAATGAGTTAGGTATCAGGAGTCTAAATCATTGTTTTATAATAGTGTAATTTTGTTTTGAAGGGGACTAAAAGAAATTCTGGCAACGTGGAATTCCACGAAAATGTGTTGTTAACAAATATTATAATTTTATTGTTTTCATTTGAATTCTATGATAAAAAGTTAAATTATTATGCATGAAGCTATTGAGTGAGTCTTAATGAGATGCTGGAAGAACCACATCACTGGGTCTTAACCATAAAGCTATTTCAATTCGTCTCATAGGTAGCTGAGTTTTAATCATAAATCTATTTTAAATTCGTTTCATAGGTAATTAAAATGGTTTTGTGTTTTTTTGTTTTTGTTTCTTTTTTCATTAACTAGAATACTTCCATCATCACCACGCTTTGAATGTGTCTAATTGTGTAGTACTATCACAATTGAAGGGGTGAGAATAAAAAGGATTTAACTGATTTTTTTGACAAAATGACTTATGGGTATCGTTGGATTCAGCGTGAAATTATCTTCAATAATACATTCTCAAAATACCGAAATGAGGCTTAAATCTCGAGATTTTGAGTCTAAAAATGGTTTATCTGTCACAGGAATACAGTTCGCTTAGCGTAAAATCATTACTATATTTATTTTATTATATTCTATTTTTACAGTAATTGTATGAATTAGTACTATATTTAGTAATTTTAAATAGAATTAAAACATTTTCAAGCAACTGAAACTTACATAAACCTTTTCTATTACCTTATAAGCACTCTACATTAAAATGACGCCGTTGACGTTTAAAGTCAATTTTCTCGAAACTGTCAATTTGACAGTTAAACCATTTTTATTCTCAACCCTTCAATTATCTGTGGCATTAGTAATCACAGTAGATTATACTGCACACCAAATAGATACATATATCTTTTAGCCGGCTCTTACACTGTGAAATCGTTAAAATCAAACAAACTAACAAACATCTTTAATTGTATCTTACACCAATATATTATTTAGAACCAGACATAACACACATCATCACCTCAGACACATCGACCAAACCCAAAAGACGGCGGCAGCCAGTACAAACACCAGAATACTGTTTTCCGAGATTTTCCGAGTACCGCAGCTCAGAATTAATTAGTTGCCGCAAAACCCTAAATACTCCTCTCAGTTGAATGACCTTGATTGCACGTAGAATGTGTAAGACTTAATTGGTACCTACCGTGTCAATTAGAATATCTTTCATCGTAGTAAATATTAATATATTTTATTTGTCATATATCATTTGTCTTCATACTCTGCGTCTGAGAGTCTGAAGGTAGTTTTTTGTTTATTACTGAATATTCCATCATTTGACCGTGGTCTCATCTAAAAGTGACTCGGTCTACGCTGGTACATGGTTGCCTAAATACCTATTCACTCATGACTTGAAGGACTTCAGATTGTTCTTATTAGGAATTAAAGACCAGTCTTTGTTTTGTATGAAGTGTCCATTCCTTTGCCGCTCGAATTATATATGTAGAGTCGAACCGCGTATTTGGGAAAATTTTTGTTTGGACACTTAATATCGAAATTAAAGATATCTAGTATTTTTAAATATTCTTTATATTACATATTTGATTCATTGTCAATTTTTAAGGCGGATATATTAATAATTAAAGCATTTTAGATATAGCTTGGTCGCTATTTCAAACTCAAGCAGGAGCTCAAGTAATTAACCCAAAATAATCTTTTGCTGTCAAAATTTTGAGAAAATTATATGGTTATTATAATTAAGTGCCACTTAATACTCATTTTTTACATCTGTAATAGATATATATATTTTATTGCTTCTTCGATAAAACTATCACAAAAATCACTATAAACATTAATATTTACAGGCACTCTATAAATAAAACTTAATACTTACATATTTCAAATGCTTATTTCATTCGTTAGACTCACTTTAAAGCGTTTCACTTGCGTTTCTTAATACTATATTTAACAACCTATTGGAACAAGGAAGGCACTTAGGAGTAGAATTTAAAAAAATCTTTTCTTAGTACTCCCCTATATCACAAAAAGAAGACTCCAAACATCAAGCTTCTAGGTCCAGTGATTTGTCTGTCAGTTACACACAAAGATTTTTATTAATACATTGAATAGTTATGGAGAGACATATCCCAGTCATATCTGTACAACCTTATACGCTTTTTTATGTTAAAGGGAGCAAACAAACATACGGCCCGTCAAATGGGAAATGGCCACCGTTGCCTATGGCAATCTGTAACACCGGAGGAGGCACCAATGCATTACTTACCCTGTAAAAAGATAGTGATAAATATCTTTCTATCATTACAGACTTTCTACCCCAGTCATATCTGTACAACCTTATACGCTTTTTTATGTTAAAGGGAGCAAACAAACATACGGCCCGTCAAATGGGAAATGGCCACCGTTGCCTATGGCAATCTGTAACACCGGAGGAGGCACCAATGCATTACTTACCCTGTAAAAAGATAGTGATAAATATCTTTCTATCATTACAGACTTTCTACCCCAGTCATATCTGTACAACCTTATACGCTCTGTCGTCAGCAACGCTATTAATACTCATTTAGTGTACGTGATAACAAAGAACGGAGGCGGATATGCATCAATTTGCATAATTCATGCAGCAAATTCCGTTAATTTTCTTCTAATGCGCCGGCAGATGCGAAACGCAAACATCAGTGAACTTACTTCACGTTATAGGAGGAGAGGTGACACCGGCGGTAGTTTTTTAATATAATGCTGCTTTACCATAGACTCCTGGGTTCGTTTTTTTTCAAATATATTACTTGTTGAAGTAAAACTTCTTTACGCTCGCTTTACTTGGGGAGTAAGCTGATGAATGCGAGGCGAACCGAAGTTTATGTTGGTTCACGTAGATCTCCATTGTCAACATTTATTATAAGTGAAATGCTTTAAAAATACAATATAATACAATACAATAATACTTTATTGAACACCAACGAATACATAACAACGTACCTTAAAAAAAAACTTTTAAATAATGGTAGAAAAAAGGGCAAAAATGTATCAAATATAAATTGTAGTCATAATAATAATAATAATAAAGCCATTTATTCCATATCTTCACTTTCATCGTACATTGCAGTGTTGTTAGTATAGTTTCAAATGTAGAAAAAAAATGCTTAAAATTAATGTTAGTATTGCTTATGAGATATGGACCCCTGTTGGGTAAAGGCCTCCTCCATCCTTTTCCATGACTCCCTATACTTGCCTGACTTTATCCAGTCGCTTCCTGCGACGTGTGTTATGTCATCAGTCCACCGTCTTAGTTGTCGTCCAACATTTCTTTTCCCCTTTGGTCCTTTCCATCGTGTGGCTTCAATGGTCCATCTTCTGTCAGTGTATCGTGAGATGTGACCGGCCCATCTCCATTTTAGTAAGAGTGCGTGCCTAATTGTAGTCATATCTAGGATTAATTGATGTACACTAGATTATGTACTTAGGATTTAATCATGAAAAGATAAAGATTTTTGAAAATGACAAAATAATTGATTGGCAACATAGCAAAGGTAAAAATTTGTATCATTATATTGGTACGTCCGGTAAAATGACAATTTACAATTGTTAAGATGGCGACATTAACATTAAACAAAGTTATACCGGCCGATAGATGGAGCTAAACTAAAGAAGTTTTACTTTAGTCGTGTGGCCTTATTGGCACACTCGTTTTTATTTAATCTACTTTTCTTTTAACAAAATCGATACATTCAGGATTTTTTTTTATATATTTTTTATACATATATTTTTTACCGTTGGTTGCTTTGACTGAGTTAGATAAGAACGAATACACACATAAACAGGTAAAATTTTTGGGGTAAAGTAGAATTTATTCAGAAATGAGAACTAATATGTGTGGTTTTACGGATTTCACAAGGATCGGTGTAAAAATCCTAAATGATACCAATTAAAACATAATTATGCACATGACGTCATATTCATTTTTTCGAATATATTTATTTTGTATGATAATGTAATTTGGATTACATTTCGATTGTTCTCACACGTGCTTTAACCTTTTTTTTCTATTTTCCGGTTGGTAAATCCCACGTGAAGCAGACGTCTGGTTCCATAGCAATTTTCTGACGATTAATTTTTTTACCATATCATCTGTGTACAGAAAAATATCTATTTAAGATTTTCTCAAAACATCTACTTAAGAATTTCCCAAAACATCTTAACATTTAAGGATTGCCCAATTTAACAGATAAACAGTGAATCGGACAATTCTTCCTTAGTTTGAATGGTTAAAATAAAAAAATCTGCTTTGTAAATATGTTTTAGATACTAATACGTATGTAAAAATTCAGATTTAAAATCATAACAATTTATATACACAATTATGTTTGATTATTACAGTTCGTAAGGACCTTAAACAAAACTTCCGGTCTAGCTGAAGCTATACCTAAGCAGCGAACCTCGATGCACCGTTGCAGTCTTCCAGCTATATTTTTGCAAACTTCATAATGTGAATTTTATTTGGCGCAAATGAGCGTATTGGTTTTTGTACGTCTGGCTGAATTTTAAACAGTAGTTAGGAAGTTTCATAAAATTTGTATCCTCAATGAAAAGATTTCTGTGATTTACTTCAAAGATAGAGTTAAACCTTTCTTATAGTTAAGGCTATGAGAAAATTTCCTTGTCTAGACATTGCGCAAATAAATTCTGCGAACAAATACTCAACACTGGGAGACAGGAAAACCGAAGATCAATGGGCGACAAAGTGAATGCGGACACAACCTGCCGCAACTACCGCACGTATAAGTGGAATACAGTGACCAAGCTGCATAAATTACAGAAACACAAAATAATTAACAGTACTGCGTAACTGAACGTACAATCAATTGGGATATATGCAAACTAGGCTAAAAATTATAATTAAATGTTATACAAATTTAACCCAACCATGAACATGCGTCAAGCTCGTGAACGGGTGCTGCTTGCGGAAGCTGGTTTGCTCGGTGGTGTACGCACAATTAGAAATAAAGTACTTATGTTTATGTGTTATTGGCTGTATTGTCTGCCCTGTATTATATATGTTAATAATAGGCTTAATTAATAAATATAAAAAATAATCTAACAAAAAGCACGGACCCAGGTGTCTGTGGAAACGCAGTATTTAAAAAAAAAAACACAACCATGATGGTTTGGAAGGTTACTAAATAAATTACTAATTTCATATTCCAGCCGTAATTGTCTTTGACTGCAAAATAGGATAAATGAATTTATGAAAATAATATAAAATGCAATTTATTTGAGCGTTTATACCTTTTTTCCAAAACTGTCGCGTCTAAAAATATGTTAAATAGATATTTGTTGAAATTTTACATATCAACTAATAATTTTTAATAATGATCAAATTATTAATGTATGTAATTTATATAAAAATATTGTTTATTATATATATTAGTTTTAACATCGGTTTTTTCTATAACATATAAAAATATGGGTTAAAATTCATCATAATTAAATTAATTGTATTAAAAATTATGACAATTGATTGTATGTACTTCGATAGTAAAACGTAACTTACGCGTCAATGACTCAAAGTTTTAAAGTCTTAGCAAATATGCTGAGAACTGTTTTTAGGTTGAAAAAAATCTCATTTTATAACTAGTATTTAAAGCTTGGCCTTATTAGGACAGATGTACTATTTTCAAGTTTTAAAAAATTTCAAAAAAAAAAAAACAATTCAATAAATGACGCCACCTCAGGTACTATTTAGATATTCTACTGTGATTTAGTGGCAGAGAAACAGCAACCAGTGTCAGAGACCTTTTAATAAAATGAGTAATTTGACCTGAATTTAGCCGTTATTTATCTAACAAAATCATTAAGGTTCATTTTTAACATCGGTTAAAAATTTTTGGTTTGGAAATCGTTCCAAAAAGGAGAAGGTTCTATGTTCATTTGCATCTTTTTTTGTGTTCATCGAAATTTTCGCCAACTTTATTATTATTATTATTATCTACCACCTATAAGACTTAGCTGGCACCGACTTCAAATAGATGAGTGGGATTATATTAATTTATTTTTCACTTTAACCTGCCTATTTGTGGTATTTAAGCTGGTTTTCTTAGATATAAAAACTTTCATTTAGTAAATTTCGCCTATCAATTTTTATTTTCTCCCTAGAAATAAACGTAGTTGTCACGTATCTATCCCTTTTGTTTCAATCTACAAGCTGTTGAATGGATGTTTGCGACAGATAATATTCATTACTGTTGTTGACTCCTGCAAGCCGGTCAAATCGATGGAGTTGATGCTAAGCCAATATTCTAACACCGAATACTTAAACAGTGTTTTTGACGCGCATCTCATTTTTCTGCTTCTACGGAAACGGTTGATGAAAGACTCCAGAGCCTAGCATACCGACGTAAGGTGGCAAGTCTGTCGGTCTTTTACAGATTACACCACGGCGAATGCGCACAAGAGCTGCATGATCTCATTCCCCCATCACCATTCCACTACCGGACTACTAGACGCTCGGCTAAGTGCCATCATTTCGTGATTGAAATACCACCTATTCGTACCAAGCGATTGGATCCCACGTTCTTAATTAGAACGGCTAATGAATGGAATACGGCGAAATATGACCCGGGCGTGTTCAAGAGAAGAGTGAATAGGTATTTACTTGGCTAGCATGCTACACCTTCGATCGCATCGTCACTTCCCATCAGGTGAGAGCGTAGTCTGACGAGTAGATGTGGACAGTTGTGTTGGGTATGCAGACCGGTATTGGTGATGGAGATGCTTTCGCGTCGGAGACCTTGCTTCGGAGGGTAGCGGGATCCGAAGCACGGTGCTCTCTGCTGGCCGACCGCAAGTTGTAGGGGGCCCAAGTAGTAGTCTAGCCAACTACGAAAGGCTGCCCCACCGCTTGTGTAAAATCCTGAGGTTGCCCACAGGGCCAGTTGGCGACTGGAAGTGAGGAACTTGTGGGTAATTTCAGGGGGGTTCGGGCGTCCCCGCAGTCTCCGCGCAAGTTCTCCATTGGCGCGGAAGCTTCTCTATTACTGAGGGTTAGCATCCCAATATCTCGTCCACTTCTAACTTGTCTACCTAACTCACCCAACCATGAAAAAGTCTAATAAAGTGAACAAGTTTAAACGGCAGATGCACGTCCTCACTCTTAAAGTGCACCTCACAAATATTCGTGGGCTGCACTCAAATCTGCAAGCGGTCCATCATCATCTGGAGACCAATAAACCACACTTGTTCTTCTTGACTGAGACGCAAATAGGATGTCCATCAGACACGGCATATCTGGACTATCCAGGATTCATCTTGGAAAACCGCTTCCTTCCACGCGCTGGTATCTGCGTTTTCGTCCGTGATGACATTTGTTGTTTGCGTCTCCGGAACCTTGAACATCCCCACTTTTCGGTGATTTGGGTGCTAGTGGACACCGGCATTGAGAAAATTCTCTATGCTGGTGTGTACAGATCACATAGCGGTGACCGGGAGACAACTCTTCTAATGGAGTATCTCAGGGAAACGGCAGATGTGGCTCAGCAACGCTATCCTTCGGCTCAGCTTGTTGTTCTAGGGGACTTCAATGCTCACCACCAGGAGTGGTTAGTCCCACACCAGATAACGGACCACGCTGGGAGAGAGACGCGTAAGCTCGCTTTGGCGCTCAATTTAACGCAGATTGTTCAAGAGCCAACGCGAGTGCCTGACATTGATAGCCACACTGCTAACTGCCTCGACCTTCTGCTCACGACTGAACCAGACCGATACTCTGTGGCGGTATCCTCACCCATTGGTAGCTCCGATCACTGTCTGGTTAAGTCCGTTTCAGTATACTCCCCGCCTGACCCAAGCCCTAAGAGCATTCGGCGTGTCTGGAGATACAATTTAGCAGACTGGGACGAGATGCGACATTTCTTCGCCTCATATCCTTGGCGGCAAACGTGTTTTTCTTCTGGAGATCCGACGGTTTGCGCGAATGCGGTTACTGAGGTAGTATGTCGGGCTATGGAATATTTTATTCCATTTTCCGATAAACCCAAGACCAGCAAAGCCAGCCCATGGTTTGGAGCCGATTGTGCACACGCTGAAGCGCAGAAACATGCGGCATATCTGGCATGGGCTGACGCTCGAAAACGCAAGGCCTCGGACACTCGAGCTAAGAAGAAAGCCTTTAATGTTGCCGCCAAGGCCTGTAAGAAGGAATTAAGGAAGGCTCGTTTCAATCATATTGGTCGAATAGGGACTAAACTTGCTTCCTATCCAGCTGGTAGTAAGGCTTTTTGGTCCCTAGCCAAATCGGTTGAAGCGAACTTCTGTCGATCCTCACTGCCTCCATTATTAAAACCTGACGGATCGCTGGCTCACACTGCAAAAGAAAAAGCAAACTTGTTTGCCACTCTCTTTGCAGAAGCTTCGCGTTTAGATACTGCTAATGAGGTACCTCCCTGCCTTCCACATTGCGGTGCTTTCATGCCGGAAATACGCATACGTCAGAAGGAGGTACTAAAAACATTATGCAGTCTAGACGTGAACAAAGCCAATGGTCCCGATGGTATACCAGCAATTGTACTTAAGAGCTGTGCACCTGAGTTGTCTCCCATTTTAACACGCCTATTTCGCCTCTCTCTAGACACCGGAATAGTCCCTAAGAGTTGGAAGCTAGCCAATGTACAACCTGTACCTAAGAAGGGCAGTCGTGCTGATCCTGCCAACTACCGACCCATCTCAATTACCTCCATACTCTGTAAGAGTATGGAGCGTATAATCAACAACAAGCTCTTGGCACACCTTGAAGTCAATGATCTCCTCAGTGACCGGCAATACGGATTTCGCCGAAACCGGTCAACTGGGGATCTTCTCGCATACGCCACTCACATATTGAGCGAAGCCTTAGAGATGCATGGAGAGGCACTTGCTGTATCTCTAGACGTCTCTAAGGCATTTGATCGGGTCTGGCACGACGGTCTTCTGAATAAGCTTCCATCTTACGGACTACCTGCTGGTTTGTGCACTTGGATATCAGACTTTTTGAGGGAACGATCGCTTAGAGTAGTTCTTGATGGCTGCTCTTCCGATCAATTAGCTATTAATGCTGGTGTACCTCAGGGGTCAGTTCTTTCAGCAACACTATTCTTACTCCACATCAATGATCTGCTAAAGCCCGGTACCTTTGGGTATGCAGATGATAGTACTGTTGTTGAAAGATACAAATCCAGTGCCCGAGCCAGTGGTGACGACGTCCGGATTGAGAGAGAGGCTATGGTTGAGCGCATGAACCTGGCTTTGAAAGCCGTGTCCGATTGGGGCGATGCTAACTTGGTTAGGTTCAATGCTGCAAAAACACAGGCGTGTTTATTCACTGCTAAAAAGAGCCCACTCCATCTGGCTCCTTCATTCCGTGGTGTATCTGTAAGTTTGGGAAACCATCTTGAGCTTTTGGGTGTTGATCTCACGTCAAACCTAAACTTTGGATCCTACATCGAGTCCAAAGCCAAAGTAGCTTCAAAAAAACTCGGCATATTGTCCAAGGTAAGGCGGTACTTCACACCTGGACAGCTTCTAAATCTGTATCAAGCACAGGTCCGATCGTGTATGGAGTACTGCTGCCACCTGTGGGACGGGTCTGCCAAGTACCAGCTTGAGGCTCTGGACTCGATTGAACGGCGTGCCAAAAGGCTCATTGACGACGACACTTTGGTTGGTGAAAGGCTCCAGAGCCTTGCACATCGACGTAAGGTGGCAAGTCTGTCGGTCTTCTACAGATTACACCACGGTGAATGCGCTCAAGAACTGCATGATCTCATTCTCCCATCACCATTCCACTACCGGACTACTAGACGTTCGGCTAAGCGCCATCCTTTCGTGGTCGAAATACCACCCATTCGTACCAAGCGATTTGACTCAACGTTTTTAATTAGAACGGCTAAGGAATGGAATGCCCTGCCAGCGTCTGTGTTTCCGGCGAAATATGACCCGGGCGTGTTCAAGAGAAGAGTGAATAGGTATTTACTTGGCTAGCATGCTACATCTTCGATCGCATCGTCACTTCCCATCAGGTGAGAGCGCGGTCAAATGCTAGACAAGTTTGAAGTAAAAAAAAAAAAAAAAAAAAAAAGTCAAACGATAGACTAGTTTGAAAAAAAATAATAAAAAAAACACCGACTGGTCGTCAAAAGCTTATGGCAACTAGCTCTAGAGCATCTCTGGGGTGTGAACCTCGGCTTCGCCCATTGCTGGTAAAAGATAGGAAATACTACGTCTACTGGGAAAACGGTAAATCAAAGTCGCGGGTGTTTTAACCTGCAGTGGTATGTCGAACTTACACTAACACGGTCAGTATATTCTATACCAGTGCTGAAATGGTACCTAAACCAGAAGGGCTAGACTGTTCATATGATTCTAGCGTAGCTTATTATCTACGACGGTGACTGCGATAGGATTGTGATGACCAACCAAGATGTATCCCGGGGGCGACGATGCGGGGAATGAAATATGTCATGTATATAGATTACCTTGGCATTTTAGAGAAATTTGAACCTTCCAAATTTTGCAATATATTCCACGCTTGTTTTATTTGAAAGTTAAAAATTATAAAAATTACATACCTCACATACTTTTGCATCACTTTATTTCATAAACTCAACGGAAGGAAACAAACCTTGAGAATTGTTGGCCTTTGATAAATTTTTGACGTTAAACAAAAAAACAAAAGGTCTCGAAAACAATGAAAAGAAATCTTTTAAAGGCTTCCAGCACTTAAATTGTGAGAGTATTTAACAATATTATGAATAATCACCGTGAATATTTCATTTCGAAAAAATATACATGCAAAGTAAGCTACTAAGTTAGTTCTCAAGTGCTCCTTGGACTGAATAGGATCTCAAATAAAGTCATAATTTCGATCTTCATTAAAGATATAAAACTAAAAATAAATTAATGTGTTAGTGATGGCTACAGATAAAACTAAAGATAATTATGCAAGCTATATATATAGCTATATGGCCTACATTCCCTTTTGCCGACAAATAAATACAGTATTAGTAGCTCCACTTCTGCCTTAGATCACCAGTACCGTAGTTTTCTTCGTTAAATTGTTAAATTTGCACACTTAGAATGTACATCGGTAATGCAAGAGTCAAAAGATAATTGCTTAGTTATATGATGACAGTAAATTAAAATTCATTACAACTAGTCTGGCGCCAGAACTATAAAAACATTTCTGGTGTATACCAAAATGATATTATGGATTTAATAAAAAAAAGCTCGACATAAAAGGATTATATTCCGAATGTTCATATACACGAAAAGTTATAATCATCTAGAAAAAATATAATGAAAGCGATATCATCGTGTATTTTAGTGATCAAAAATTGGTGTCATAATAGATGGACTGTTTTGTGATTTTCTCAATAACATTTAGAGAATAGTATAAGCTTATGTCAATGTTTATTATTTTTACTAGTTTTTTTTTATATCATAGTTAATTTTGTAACGAGCTAGTCATTCACGTGATGTTAAGCGACACGGCCGCCCATAACAGAATAGCGTCACTCGGAACTCCAAAACATAAAGGTTCACGTGACGCTGCACTGCGCACATCATCCTGAGACATCAGCACAGTCTGGTAATAAGATTACTCGACTGTGAGATCAGATCATGAAGTTTTAATTGCCCAGTAATTTCACTAGCTACAGTGCCCTTCAAACCGCAACACAGTAGTGCTTGCACACTACTGCTTGGCGGCAGAATAACTGGCAACCTACCTAGACGAACTTTGCAGAAAAGTCCTACCACCTAGTTAATTAAATCTTACACTAAATACAATAAGATAAACGATAAAAATATTTACACCGTTTTGATTTCATCAAATAGCTTATATGAAATCGTGACCTTCAATTCATTACCATTCCATCCTTTTGTGAATTAGATCCGGAAAGATCATTTTCCCGGAACATATCTGAAATCCTTTCAACCTTTACATAAAGGCCCAGTACCACTTATATCAATCAAACGACCTATCTTTTCGGTCAATCGATCATCTAACGTCACGCATGGTAGAGGTTACGAGTACCTACTCTTGAGTTTTCGTCAAAGATGGATTACTGAGAGTCTTCAGGCGATCGCGATGAGTATGGGTATATATAGTAGCCATGGAGATAAAATTAATGGTTGACGCAAACGCGAAGAGAAAAATCTATATACGGTATTTTGCAAATATTAATGGCAGCAAATTCTCAATTTCCGAGGCTAAAGAAATTCTATGTAGTTCCTGGTAATATAAGCAACTAAGGTGATTTGTTTTGGCAAAAAGGCATATTGCCCTCCTGATAAAAAGAGGTCATTGTAGCCTATCTGATACACTAGATGTAGTACCAATGATTTTTAATATTACCAATAATATTTCTATTATTATTTGTATAAGTACGTATGTTTTTTTTATGTTAAGGGATGACGTGACGAGCTAGCCGTTCGCCTGATGCTAAACGACACGGCTGCTCATATCAACTGCAGTGTCACTTGGAACTCCAAAGTATAGAGTTTCGCGTGACACTGCACTGCGCACGTCATTCTGAGACATCAGCACAATCTAGTAATAAGATTACTAAACTGTGAGATCAGATCATAAAGTCTCATTTGCCCAGTAATTTCACTAGCTACAATGCCCTTCAAACCGGAACACAGCAGTGCTTGCGCACTACTGCTTGGCGGCAGAATAACTGGCAAAGCGGTGGTACCTACCTAGACGAACTTTGCAGTAAAGTCCTACCACCTAGTAAAGTATCTATTCTAACATTAATTTTACTACACCGCTACCATTTTTTCCTTACACATCCAGGTTGACTGGCAGATAATGATTCATAACAGTGAGTCCTCTTTGCACATTTTTTTTTATTTGACAGCCTCTGTGATTTATTGGTTGAGCAGTTCGGCTCATAACCCGAAGGCGGTGGGTTTGATTCACGACAGTATTTGTGTTGTGGGACCATGGTCCTATTTCCTGATTCAATAGGCGCAGCAAATCCTAGTCAAGGTCTAGAATCTATGTATGTGATCGTTACGTATTTTTATTTTGTGCTAAATTATGATCAATGCGTTGTATAAATAATGCGTTGTAATAATACTCTTTTTACCTACCCTTTAAAATGATGCATGTAGCTGTGAGGAAAGGCCGTAGTGGAAGTTAAAATTTTTACTAAGTGGTAGGACTTTACTGCAAAGTTCGTCTAGGTAGGTACCACCGCTTTGCCAGTTATTCTGCCGCCAAGCAGTAGTGCGCAAGCACTGCTGTGTTCCGGTTTGAAGGGCACTGTAGCTAGTGAAATTACTGGGCAAATGAGATTTTATGATCTGATCTCACAGTTTAGTAATCTTATTACTAGACACAGCTAGGTGGTCACAGTTTAGTAATCTTATTACTAGACTGTGCTGATGTCTCTGGATGACGTGCGCAGTGCAGTGTCACGCGAACCTCTATACTTTAGAGTTCCGAGTGACACTGCAGCTGATATGGGCAGCCGTGTCGTTTAACATCAGGCGAAAGGCTAGCTCGTCACGTCATTCCTTAACATTAAAAAAAACCAAATCCGACATAATGACATGACATGACATTGTATGTATGTCAAGAAAGTGAGAAGTCTTAAGCGACTTCCACGACTCCATGTGAGACATGCGATGCCTGTATTTGATCGAATAGTTCTTCAGAGCTCTATAGATTCTCTAAAAAATACAAAGAGATCTAACATTTCACCTAAATTGGGTCAGGCAAACAAACAAACGTACATACATACAGGCAATGTTTCACTTTTATATCAGTTTTATATGGATTAAATAAACAATAATATATGAGAAAAAGGGAAAACGAAAAAATTATAATGAAAGCAAGATCATCGTGTATTTTAGTCATGTGATCTAGCAACAAGAATTGAATAATTTAATAAAAATTTACAATTTATATTATTATTTACAAAATAAATATGACATCCAACTCACCATCGCGTGGTAAGGTTCCCAGAATATTGGCAGCATTACCTCGCTGAATAAAAAGATTTAGCTTTTGAGCGAAGTATGTGCCAACTCTGAGAGTGAGAATTGATTATGAGAATTAAAAATCTTAACGTTCGTAAATTTACAAACATAATGATTTTACATTAGAGTAAACATTAGCAAACTCTCATCAAGTAATATTATTTGTCTTATGCAATGTAGGTAACAGCTTAAACGAGCGCTTCCAGAGTTGTAATAACACGATATGAAGACGTATAATTCGAAATCTTTTCGCTTGGGCTTATCTTGGTGAGCCACCTAAAGCCTCTACCCACAGAGAGCGATCAGTTTATACAAGGTATTAATTTTTTAAAATATATAGTAAGTACTTTAAATACCTACCTAATTTTTATAATAAACCATTTATCTTTAATAATATGGAAACAAATAATAAGGTGAAATCGTCGCTATATGCATTTGCTTGGTTTTCTTCTTCTCGTGTAGGCAATGGGTCCGCCATGGAGATATACATTTACTGAAAATATTAATTATAAACACAATTTCTTATTAGTTCAGGAAAGCCAGCTACTTCTTAACTTAGTACTAAAGTAACTTAGTAACTACACATTATATATTTTCTTCCGCCGACATCCATACATGAGCCAAAAATACTACTATAATACGTAATATACAATATATATTATTTAATTATTTTAGAAGTATTTAAGACTGCAGAAATCCTACCATTGCTGGGGACATCGAAGTGGGAGATAAATTGAATAAAGGAACTTCTTTCTTTTTCGAGACTATTTTAGTCGTCGACTACAAACCGCAGTCAGTGCGTAGAATTTTTGATCGCAGCGCGTCGTTTCGAAAGACCGCAATTCGAGAAGCGTATATTATTTTAATTTTCCCGTTACATTGTATCCCGGGCGAAGTGTCTCAAGACTATGTTAGACAGTAATTTAGGCTGTAAAACGTATTAATGTGGCGTAACGTTATACGTTTGTGTGTAGAATGGTGCCGGGATGATGGAGATTTTATTATGTAGCAGGGTATTTAGAACAAGTCTTAAATTAAAAATAGTAATTTTATGAAAAATTTAGGGGATAACTTGATTATTTTTGGGAGTACAAAAGTACACAAAAGTACAAAACTAGTAGTAAAAAACATCACCGGGGGGCCATCTGAGAGTACAACTTGCAAGTGGCTATCAAAGATCGAAACGTGGCGGTAATTGAAGCCCTTAGCCGGGAGGAAAAATTGGACTAAAAAAAATTTAATAAAATAGTAATAAGGGTATTTTAATTAAATTGTAAATTGTGCATACACCCGGAGCACTCACGCTGACTAAAAAGCTTCTTCTTGCGGCGGCGTCGTGTGTCGGGTCGTCCTCTTGCCTCAAATATGGTCGAGGAGGGCGATGGCTGGAACATGCGTCAAGCTCGTGAACGGGTGCTGCTTGCGGAAGCTGGTTTGCTCGTGGTGTATGCACAATTAGAAATAAGTACTTATGTTTATGTATGTTTTTGTTATTGGCTGTGTTGTCTTTTCTGTATTATATAAATGTTCATGTTCATAATAGGCTTAATTCATAAATTTAAAAATAATTTAACAAAAAGCACGGACCCAGATGTCTGTGGAAATGCAGATTTAAAAAAGTACAAAATTTGTTACTCTAGGTGCATGGTAGGGCTTTTCTTCATTGTTCGTCTAAGTAATAGAAAGGAAGAAATAAAATGAATTTATTCAGGACATCACACAACATTACATTACAATAGAGAAGACATACAGTGGAGTTTTGGCGGGAAAACGAAAAAGATCGCGTCGCCGCATTGTATTATTTACCAAAACTTGTGTTATTTTCAGTGTTAGTACATAAAATTGGTGGCATTTTATTCGTTACGACCCATAGTCATGATAATAAGTACCACCGCTTTGCCAGTTATATAAGTAACGAGCTACTGCCCGCAGCTTCGCCTGCGGCGTCGCCTATGGGGAAATAATTCAACCACCCATTTCACCCTCTTAAAGGTGGAATTTCGAAAAATTCTTTCTTAACGGATTCCTACGTCATAACATCTACCTGCATGCCGAATTTCAGCCCGATCCGTCCAGTGGTTTGGGCTGTGCGTTGATAGATCACTATATTAGTCAATCAATCAGTCAGTCACCTTTTGAGTTATATATATTTGGATTGTTGTCTAGCAATAGTGTGCAAGCAAAACAAGGATCTCAAATGATTTTTAAATTTTTTATTAAGAATGGATATGTGTAAAAAATCCACCCAAACTTTGGTATAGAAACGTAACTTATCGTGTATTCAGTGATTTGGATTTTACCAACACTAGAGAAATCAAATGAAAGTGAAATTGCAACATTGCGTCAGTAAAAACTTTTGCATTTTTCTCTGAATCCACTTTGTTCCTAACGTTAGGAATCTAGGAACGTTAAGCAAACATTGTGTGTTCCTGCTGATTTAATTTAAATCGAGAGGCAACTTTGTTTCCAGTTCGGATCCAATAGAGTTAGAAATTTCTTTCTCTATAGAGCTAATGACGTCAAAGTTCATTAAAATATTTCTTAGCATTAGATATCTGGAACAATAACATTCAATTCTTTTGTATTGAAAAACTAAAGTAAACAAATAAAATACTTTATGACTTTTGACTTCAGACTCGATTGATTTCTTACCCGCTCCAACCGGGACTGACAATTTCTTTAAATATACTTTTGTTAAAAATGACCGCCACTTTTTTTCACAATTGCTTAGTTAATTATAATTCGATAGATAGATTCGAATTTAAAAAAAAGAATTTTAACTGACTTCAATCATTATGAGATCATAATCAATGTAGTTGAAATTGAATACCCATTATTAAGGATAACTCAAAAAATAGTTGTTAGATCTTGATCAACAAAATTGGTTCACCCAGTCGACAGTTCTGAGGTAACAAACATTTAAAAAAGTTGCCACTTACAAAAATTCTGCTATTGTTCAGTCATTTCTAATTTATTTTACATCTGTGACCAGGATCGGAGCTCAGATTCGATTAAAGACAACGATCGCATTTCCTATTAGGCTCTGTTGCAACGGGCCGTGACGTCACGCGCCACCCTGCGCAACCCTCGTTGTTTTTCGTTTTCAGGGTAGCTTTTGTTAACTTCAAAACCTTGTCAAAATAACGAGGTTCCAATTTTGTTATTACACGAAAAATTGCGTAGAACTCTATTTCTGTTATACTATCTCTTATCAAAGATTGAATAAATTAGTTAATCCTTTGTATTATATATTTGCTAAGACCTTAACATAATTTTTTTCTGTAATTAAAATAACTACAAACTACTTAAACTGATACGATTTCTTCAACAACTTTAAATTTTTATTTATTATTTATTTAAAGTTAAAAAAAAATGCGCGATTGTAAATCCGGATCTATCCATCCTAAATCCTTTATCCTTCATCTTTTACAACCAACGTTTAAATGCCTGGAACCCAGCTACATTTCCCCCATTCGCCATTTTTTTTATGAACTTTTCCTTCCACTCCAACCTTATTGCCTTAATTGGAGAGAGCTGAATATCATGCCATTGAAGTTTGCATGACTTTGAGTGCGCTTGCAGTTTTTTTAGGAAAAAATTGCGGAAAATCCTTCCGTTCATTTTAGTGGTTACCAGAGTGCTTGCTATTCGATTGAAGTCAATTTTGAACGATTATATTTTCTTCTGGAAATTTTGAACTGAGCTTAAAGCATTTAGGGAAATTTGTAGGCAGAACTTGTAGAACACTCACTAGGTGGTAGGACTTTTCTGCAAAGTTCGTCTAGGTTCCGCTTTGCCAGTTATTCTGCCGCCAAGCAGTAGTGTGTAAGCACTACTGTGTTCCGGATTAAAAGGCACTGCAGCTAGTGAAATTACTGGGCAAATGAGACTATGAACTAATCTCACAGTCTAGTAATGTTATTGCTAGACTGTGCTGATGTCTCAGAATGACGTGCGCAGTGCAGAGTCATGCGAAACTATACTTTAAAATTTCAAGTGTTGCTGCAACTGATATGGGCAGTCGTGTTGCTTAACATCAGGCGAGCGACAAACTTTTCATTTAATTTCGTAACATTTTCAAGTCAAAATTTTTTGTAATGTATTGTTATAATAAGTTTGTGTATAGTATCTGAAAATCAGCGCCAGATATTGAGTGTATCATGAATGCTGAGTTAAGCCCTTCTCGATACCACTGCTTCATGCTATATCTACTCTTTTTATTTCTCTTATTATATACTCTTACTAGGTACTGTTTATATTTAATTGTATTCTCTTGTTGTATGTATATTCTTGTAATTTTTTTTTTGTAAGAGAGCTTAGAATAAATGTTTTTTTCTTTCTTTTCTATCTGGGTGGGAGACCGACGACCGACGATCTGCTCAAATCTACGGTAATCCGATGGATACAAGAGGCAAGTTGGTCGAAGTGAAACTATGAAGCTTCACTTTGACCAACTTGCATCACTGCTGAACATAGGCCTCTTATATCATTATGAAAGGCCTATGTTCAACAGCGACGTCTTCAGGCTGCATATGGCATAAAGTAAGATATTAATACACCATCGTAACGTTATTGATTCACAGAGAAAATTAGGTAAAACATGTAAAATTTTAACTTATAAATTTTAAAAATTTGGTTTTGGCACGTTTTTCTTAGTCGTATCCAAAAAAAGTAAAATGTTTAATTATTTTAAAATAAAAACCTTTGATAGTACCTACGTGTCAAATATACTTACATGCATTGTCTTAGGGTCAGTTTATTACTTCAGCTATCATTATAAAAAGTTTATAGGCCATAAATTTCTTTTAAAAATAAATCACTTTACACACACTCTCTTTAACATCGTTTTAAGCTTTATCTTAAAAACTTTTCATAAGATTCTGTGTTATGTTAGAAAGATTAAAATATAAAATTTCAAGTGGACTGACATACAGTATATAGTCTTACGATTGGGGATGATAATGAAGTTAATTGTTAATATAATAAAACTTAAAGTAATTGTATAACACTAATAATAGAATTTCAATAAAACTTCAATCGTCCTGTGTAAAAATGTTAAATAAAACCACAAAATATAAATCTTTTCGAGAGAATATATTATGAACCTCAAAAATTCTCTTCTATAATATTATATTACCTATTCACTCCAGGCAGTACTATGTAGTACTATCCTCAAGAAAAATTTAAAATAAGAATGTCAAAATACATTGAGACGTGATTTTCTAATAGATTGTTGACATACATACGAAATAATAAATAAATGAACGGGCCACCAAAATCAACCCGTTAAATAGATAACACACATAAAAGTACGTACATAATAGATTAAAATTAAAACAATGCATCGTTGTAATAAATAACGTCACGTTTACGAGATGCCATATAAATGAAGACATGCGAACGCCATTAGTGTTATTACAGTTTTATACCGGATTATAGCAGGTGTATCAAGCGCGGGAGAATTCTGGCGACAGAAAATCTCATTATGACAATAGACCCAAGTCATTAGCAGCGGCGATGAGGCTAACAGTATTTTTTTATGTTAACGAATGATGTGACGAGCTAGTCGTTCCTCTGATGTTAAGCGACACAGCCGCCCATAACGGTTGTAGTGTCACTCGGAACTCTAATGTAAATTTTCGCCTGATACTACACACCCTGAGACATAACATTAGCAGCTTAGTAATAAGCGTAAGATTAGGTACGAGTACTAAATTGAGATATTGAGTCACATTGCCCAGTAATTTGAGGAGCTCTATAGCTAGTGAGCTCCTCTGTTTGCACACTACTACATGACGGCAGAATAACTGACATTGCGCTGGTACCTACGTAGACGAACTTTGCAGAGAAAGTAAGTCACCTTTGACTTGCGACCTTTACTGTTTCAATGATGCTGTCTGAGTGTCAGGAATTAGTTTGCGGGGATAATTTTGATTATGTGGCAGGAAATTTTATTATGAGAATCAAGCATAATAGGACGCATCTAGTTGGTGGTTCTCAAAATGTATATTATGCTTAATAAGAATAATAATAACGCCGAACGATCACATACATAGATCCTTGACCCTAACTAGAATTCCGTGTCTGGGGACCCAGGAACTACGAAGACTATGGTCCCACAACACCCAATCTCAGAACAAGTATTTGCGATTTTTCTGTGCACGAGTATTTATCCTGCCTTATTCATAAAAAGCGTCTTCATCATCATCAGCCTTTTGCATCCACTGCTGAACGTATGGAAGATATTGGTGGTCTTATTACGCTGAAACTACAGGGAAATAATAGGTCTTTACCTATGAAATTGCCGTATTGCAGTACATACTTTTTCAAACAAAAAAAAGTTTTGATTGATGAATTCTAAATTCAAATTAATTTTGTTTTAAAAATATGACATTCTATTTACAATATAAGTCTTTTGTTTATTGATTAGCGTTGTATTTTCATTACATTTCTACATTTTTCCTCATAATGGATACTTTGAAATTTCGTGTAATTATGGAATATGAGTTCCGTCGTGGCACCAACGCGGCACAAACGACATGTAATATCAACGACGTTTACGGAGAGAACTGTACAAACGAACGTACAACCCGTCATTGGTTTGCTCGGTTCCGTTCTGGGAATTTTGACTTGAAAAATGAACCTCGTGGTCGTCCGGAAACTTTGGTCAACAATGATGAATTAAAGGCGATTGTGGAAGCTGATGAATCTCAATCTACGGCTGAGCTGGCAGCAGCTTTTGATGTTAGCATCAAAACAATATCGTCCATTTGCGACAGATTGGCAAGATAAAAAAAGCTTGATAGATGGGTGCCCCACGAACTTAACGATCGCCAGCGCAACGTACGCGTCGAGACTTGCCTTGCGCTGCTTAACAGGCACAGAAATGAAGGAATTTTGAACCGAATTGTTACGTGCGACGAAAAATGGATTCTTTTTGACAATCGAAAGCGCTCAGCAAGTTGGTTAGATCCTGGTTCGGTACCAAAGCAATGTGCAAAACGAAAAATGACCCCTAGAAAGGTGATGGTCACAGTTTGGTGGTCTAGTGCTGGTGTGATTCATCATAGCTTTTTACAAAACGGCGAGAGCATTACTGCAGATGTGTGCATTGAAGAACTGACCACAATGATGGCGAAACTCGCACGTCTGCAACCAGCTTTGGTCAATCGGTCGTCTCCACTGCTACGTCACGACAACGCGCGAC
The DNA here is from genome assembly GCA_905220475.3 of Ennomos fuscantarius. NCBI lineage: Eukaryota > Metazoa > Arthropoda > Insecta > Lepidoptera > Geometridae > Ennomos > Ennomos fuscantarius. The sequence continues at coordinate 4,176,091 of HG992034.1, read as the reverse complement.
CCCATACTGCACAACAGACCGTCTCTTAGCTGCATGAGTTGGGTCTGGAAGCTCTCCCTCATCCGCCATACTCACCAGAATTTGCGCCTACCGACTATTACTTTTTCCAAAATTTGGACAACTTTTTAGCGGGAAAAAAATTCAATTCCTGAGAGGCAGTACAAAACGCCTTTGAAGAGTTTGTTGTCTCCCGTCCTGCTGATTTTTTCAAGAAGGGCATCCATAAACTGCCACAGCGTTGGCAAAGATGCATTGATTGCAGGGGTGATTACTTTGAATAAAAGAAATAAATAAGTTCGAAAAAAAAAATACTTTAACTTTTTTCAAACAAAACGGCAATTTCATAGGTAAAGACCTAATATGTTCATCGGTGGTTTTTCTTCATAGTCATTATTATCAAAATGTCTTTTAAATATGATATTTTAAATTCGATCAACAACTTCTTTTTTTTATATTATGAAATGACATGATGAGCTAGTCGCTCGCCTGATGTTAAGCAACATGACTGCCCATATTGCAGTGACACTTGAAACTCTAAAGTATAGTTTCGCGTGACACTGCACTGGGCACCTTATTCTGAGACATTAGCACAGTCTAGCAATAAGATTACTAGACTGTGAGATTAGGTCGCAAAGTCTCATTTGCCCAGTAATTTCACTAGCTACAGTTCCTTTCATACCGGAACACAGCAATACTTGCGCACTACTGCTTGGCGGCAGAATAACTGGCAAAGCGGTGGTACCTAGACGAACTTTGCAGAAAAGTTCTACCACCTAGTAAAATTTATAGCAATTATATACTATTTGGTAATTTAAAAAAAAAAGTGATCAGTAGATTAACAAGCAACACGTACTTTGATATGTAAAGCATGCTAATAAATTAAAAATACAAACTACAAAGTAAACTCCCCAATGTCAGCAACTCAATTTATACACATGCAAATTCGACCAAAACCTATTCAGATACGCAATTCAAATTTCTAGAAGCACTTATTGGTATTCATAGGCTCTTGATGCTTCATAAACCTGGAGATCAATATGCGAAAGCTAGTAAGCAGACTGCGCTGGAACAGCCCAAGCCTTTGTGCTTGAATTCTCGTTATTTAGGCAACCATTGACATGTAAATCCCTCTAGGCTATTAAATTTGCATTCTAATTAAAACAAGACACCGGTCTTGAACAGAGTTTTTGTTTCTAAAACTTACTGTTCACGTTTCCCTCAGAATTTCGCTCTTCGATGTCTAGAAATGGAAATACGATTATTAAGCCGGTTGAAATTCGAAATGACTACGTATAAGTCGGACATTCCGATACGCTACGAGTTTATTAAAATTTCTCTTACATACAAAACATGTGCAGTATGAATAAGATATGAGATTGATTATAATATTTCCGTTTCGATGACTATTTCAAATGTATTATTTCAAGTTAAACACACAACAATGAGTCGTGTGGTTTTATAAGTGCTAAGATGCCTGCGAGTAATTTTATTCCCGCTGACCATTCGGGAACGTAAGACCCGACGCGTGATAATGCATTATTTATACGACCTAACGCGACCAAAACGAATGCAGATACTAACGAAAAATAAGATACGGAGGCTGACTCTCCTTTTGTCTCGACGACAAAACGTGCCTTGTGAATAAATAACACAAATAAAAATCTTATAAATATTGAACAATCGTATATTTCACACTTAACCGATAGCCCCTGTAACTGAGATATATTATGATGTGGTTTTACGTTGATACTGACTGTGATTCTATTTTTGGTGGGTAGGTTTTAGGGTATATAAAATACTAGTGCTCCGCCCCGGCTTTGCACAGATATTATATATATATTTATATATATATATATATATATTTATATATATATATATATATATATTTTTTTTTATATATATATATATTTATATATATATATATTAGGTCTTTACCTATGAAATTGCCGTTTTGTTTGAAAAAAGTTAAAGTATTTTTTTTTCGAACTTGTTTATTTCTTTTATTCAAAGAATCACCCCTGCAATCAATGCATCTTTGCCAACGCTGTGGCAGTTTATGGATGCCCTTCTTGAAAAAATCAGCAGGACGGGAGACAACAAACTCTTCAAAGGCGTTTTGTACTGCCTCTCGGGAATTGAATTTTTTTCCCGCTAAACAGTTGTCCAAATTTTGGAAAAAGTAATAGTCGGTAGGCGCAAGATCTGGTGAGTGAGGTGGACGAGGGAGAGCTTCCAAACCCAACTCATGCAGCTTAGAGACGGTCTGTTGTGCAGTATGGGGTCGCGCGTTGTCGTGAAGTAGCAGTGGAGACGACCGATTGACCAAAGCTGGTTGCAGACGTGCGAGTTTCGCCATCATTGTGGTCAGTTCTTCAATGTACACATCTGCAGTAATGCTCTCGCCGTTTTGTAAAAAGCTATGATGAATCACATCAGCACTAGACCACCAAACTGTGACCATCACCTTTCTAGGGGTCATTTTTCGTTTTGCACATTGCTTTGGTACCGAACCAGGATCTAAACAACTTGCTGAGCGCTTTCGATTGTCAAAAAGAATCCATTTTTCGTCGCACGTAACAATTCGGTTCAAAATTCCTTCATTTCTGTGCCTGTTAAGCAGCGCAAGGCAAGTCTCGACGCGTACGTTGCGCTGGCGATCGTTAAGTTCGTGGGGCACCCATTTATCAAGCTTTTTTATCTTGCCAATCTGTCGCAAATGGACCAATATTGTTTTGATGCTAACATCAAAAGCTGCTGCCAGCTCAGCTGTAGATTAAAATTCATCAGCTTCCACAATCGCCTTTAATTCATCATTGTTGACCAAGTTTCCGGACGACCACGAGGTTCATTTTTCAAGTCAAAATTCCCAGAACGGAACCGAGCAAACCAATAACGGGTTGTACGTTCGTTTGTACAGTTCTCTCCGTAAACGTCGTTGATGTTACGTGTCGTTTGTGCCGCGTTGGTGCCACGACGGAACTCATATTCCATAATTACACGAAATTTCAAAGTATCCATTATGAGGAAAAATGTAGAAATGTAATGAAAATACAACGCTAATCAATAAACAAAAGACTTATATTGTAAATAGAATGTCATATTTTTAAAACAAAAATAATTTGAATTTAGAATTCATAGCCAATCAAAACTTTTTTTGTTTGAAAAAGTCTGTACTGCAATACGGCAATTTCATAGGTAAAGAAGACCTATTATATATATATTTATATATTTATATAATTTTTTAATATATATGTATATATATATATTTATATATATATAAATATATATTAAAAAATTCTTTACCTTTTTAAAGAATTTTTTAAATCGGTGTATTAGTTTTGAAGCCTATTCAATGCATACAAACAATCAGATCTTTACTCTTTATAATATTAGTTTAGATGGATGATGAATGCTGAAGTTTTTACAACACGTTTTATCGTGTTGTGAGTCAGACTCGCTGGCCAAAGATACCGTATATGTACTTTTCACCGGTTTATAGTACATATTTGTTGTTATGCTATAGTATGCCTTATAATCATACCTAGTTTGAGGCTTGTATGTATTACGGCCGTCGCTGTACAAAAACCTTTTTTTTTTTTTTAAGGAATACCCTATCAATCAAATTAAAAATAGATAAAAGCCATCAGATCATCAAATATCTAACAGTTACATAAATCGTAGTAGTGACGCATGTTCTGTGAAAATTTCAACCAGTTATCTATTACGGTTCAAATAAAGCCGATTATATGTAGTGACAGACAGACACATTAGACATGGTTTAATAAGGTCCCGTTTGTACCTAGCTTTTGGGTACAAGACTCAAAAAAAAGACACTGCAGTAGCGTATTTTTTTTTAATTTAGCAAATTACGAATGTACTTTATTTTGGACAGGACAAAGCACAAACATTTGTGTGATAAGCATAGGTGTTTGTTCCGTGTCTGGGTGTTATATTGTATTTTATGTATTTACAAACAAAAAGTATCTTAGGTCTGTATTACAGAACGATGCTCAGTCACCGATCAGTGCTCAAGTAGATATTTCATTCATAAAGTGATCAATTAGTGAATGAAATCTCTACTTAAGCACCGATCTATGACTTGGCATCGTTCTGTAATACGGACCTAAGTATTGTATCAATTATTTAGTTCCCATAGTACAAGCTTTGCCTAGTTTGGGTTTAGATGGCGCCATGTGAAATGTCCACACGTATTATTATTATACAAATACAAAATACAAAAAAATGTTTATTAACATAAATATTATGACATTAAATTAATGAATAGATTATATATATACACCATAGTTTATACACATCCGAACTAGTTTTTAAACTATATTTCAGAAATCAGTGGCTTCTCCCAATATTTTAAAACGTTATTATTATGCCACAAAGAAACATACAGATAAATCTAGAGATTTTTTTTATTTATTTATTATAATTATTATTATTTTATCAGTTTCGTTTGTTAAGATTTTGACATAAAATGTTAGGTTTTAATAAAAACTCAATAAAAAGTAACGTAAAATGTAACGTTGTAGTTGGGGCAGGTCCCGAGTGGATTTGTTTGGTTTTCGATCAATATTTCATCGTCACAGGCAGCCGGTCACCGCGTAACGTCATACGTCACTATGGATAATTGGCACAGTAAAAGCTGTAGAGTAATGTATGTATGAATTTTTTTTTTAATTTATAAAATTGGAAAAATAAATTAATGTTATTTCCCATTGTGATATTTAGTTATAAGATTTAGATTATATAGGCCGTGTGGTTCCAGTTTGCCTGATGTTAAGCGACACGACTGCCTATATCAGTCGCAGTGACACTTGAAACTTGAAACACTAGTACGTAAGATTTATTCATATTATAGATATTGTGTGAATTTTATTGGTGAGACAATAAAGAGATATCTATCTATCTAATTATTCTTTAACCGTATCTGTTTCAGCTTTATATTATAATTGATTATGATTATGTTTATATTTACCCATTTCGACAAAACACTAACAGTCTTATTAATAAACATGAAATAGCTTTGGATTAGTTACACCATCTTTTATCTCTTTCGATCCAACTAAATATTCCAGTAGCAAAAAAAGGACAAAAGCTGAAGTAACTAACCCGAGACTAATACCCGTTTATTAATAAGGCTGAATAAGTATGATTTCGTGTGACAACGCACTGTAAACGTCATCCTGAGACATCAGCACAATCTAGAAATAAGATCACCAGACTGTGAAATCAGATCATAAAGTCTCATTTGCCCGGTAATTTTACTAGCTACAGTGCCCTTCAAACCGGAACACAGCAGTGCTTGGTGACTTGGTATCTCAATATACTAAAGAGTGCTTATAAGTATGAAGGTTTGTAACAATTTTTTTGTTTTTATCATTGACTACACTCCATGTTTTTTTTGTCCTGTATAGTGTCTGTGAATAGAAAATGTATATTGCAAAACTGTTGGTGCAATAGCGTTTCTAAATAACATACATATCTCCATTGTTTACGGTTCGAACGTGTGTTTATAGAAGCGCGACAGAAAATAGGCGTAATAATATTTGGGAAATATTTTTCGTCGACACACTAGCTACATTATTTGAAACCAAACAAAACCAAAATAATGATAACTAAACCAAAATACTCGAGTTTCAGTGGAACCCTAAAACTGACCAACAACCAACACCATCAGTGTACAGCGATAATATCACAAATAAGACAAAACTTTCCCAGATCGCCAAGGTTTATGATACAATGGGATTAATTTCCCCCAGTTACCCTATTCACAAAGCATCTGATGCAATTGTTATGGATTTTGGGCAAAGATCGTCAGCTGCCATTGCCTCCAAAACTGAGCTATCAATTTATACACAGACTGGAATAATCAATTCAAGCAATATTAATATAAATGGTGTCTATAGCCGGGCCATTAGCTTGTTTGTCTATGTCATAAAAAAATATAAAAAAACGTGCAGCACTCATACACTATGATGAAATTAATTTTAAAGAGTAAAGCACACTTCAGGTGTATATGTGCCTTAAAGTTTTAGAATCCCGTATTCAAACCCCACGAGGTTTGAATGCTGGATTTTCATTCTACTAAAATTTCTAGTAACTAATTTTGGTCTACTTATACGCATTGTAAATGTTAATCTATTGATACGTAAAACATCAGTTTGATAGATTAACGGCTATCTGGAGATCAAAATATACAGCAAAAGCCTTACCCAGAAATACTAAATTAAAAATGTATACGAACATTTAGAACTTGTTATTTCAATTTATTAGAAACTGTCTAATAAAATGACAAATGAAATTTTACAGATATATAATTTAACCTAACCACAAACATTATCATTGTTTTCACAGTATTATTGATCACGTACCTGATATAATTTCGCAAGTTTGTTATCATGTTGTACCTTCCGGATACAAACCAGCTTGATATGAAACTATCTCTAATTATGCGTGATCGGGATAATGTACGACAATTTTAATACTGCGGCTCCAAAAATGGTTGGCTTGGGAATTCCCGTGGTGATTACACTTAGGCTAAATTTCGCGGGCCGCAAATTTATTTTTGTCAAAATTAGCAATATTAGCGGAAAGGTTAATTGAAGTTTATATACAAAACATTAGTAAAGTTTGTACGTAACTGTTTGCAATAGTCGATTTAGTTCAATCCTTGCTCAGGTTTTTTTTATCTGCATTTCCATAAGACACCTGGATCGGTGTTATTTATTAAATTATTTTTAAACTTATAAATTTAGCTATATATTTTCATATAGGGACTAGGCCAAACGTTTGGTGGAAGCATCAGGTGACCAGAATGCTGGCTTTTATTTTGCACAAAAATAAGCATTGCCATTCAACGTGGTAATGCTGCCAGCATTCTGGGCACATTCCCCTCCACCAACGGGCTATTTTAAATTTTTAGTTTTATTTTGTTATTTTTTAAGTTCTTAGGTATAATTAAGTTTTTTAGGTCTAGTTTAGTTTTGTATTAACGAATATAAAATACTTATGTTTAATGTAATAAATAAATTTAGCTTATTATTAACATGAACATATATACAATACAGGAAGGACAATACAGCCAATATAAATACATATAAAAACATATAAAACATTTATTTCTAATTGTGCATACACCACGAGCAAACCAGCTTTCGCAAGCAGCACCAGTTCACGAGCTTGACGCATGTTCCAGCCTTGCTTGCTGCGTGAACTCAGCTCTTGAGGGAGAGCATCAGATATGCTTAAAACCTGGTCGAGAAATCGACGCACCATTCGTGAATAACATAAATTAATTTAAAATAGATTTAAATATAGTCATACTATAGATCCCTAACTTCACTTCAATCTGCTCACGCCAATAGCCATTTCTAAATACAAACCTATTCCAAAAACTATCTTACTTTAACTATCCATATCAAAACTTCCTTTTCCCTTTTCTAATAAAATGTAAAACTACATTAATGCTCCTCCATGATTAAACTTTCTGATCCCCCAACACCTAACTCTCGCCACCTCTGCAGTTAGTTGTCCAGAACTTTGTATATCACAGCAATGTGCTCAACTTCCACTGTACGGGACTAACCCTCTGAATTTACAAGTTGCTCCTAATTTCTGATCCCGATATCATACAGCTCCAGATTACATTCGTATTTGAGATAACAGCATCTAAAATACTGCAGTCGATTTCGGGTATATCTCATCCGGGAGGTCATCACGGAATTTTGCTTGCAATGCAACAGAAATAATAAGAGAATAATAACAAGAAATTGAATTCCTAATTTGAACATTTTCATATCTATGCACATAAGCTGCGTATTGAAACTGTAAAATCCATACAAATTTGTATTTCTATTTGTTACAATAAATAAAAAATCAATTTATTGGCTCTGTAGACACATAATAACAAAAGGAGGCTTAAAATAGTACTACATAATATTCATGTCATAGGACAGCAGGGTAACTTCAGCATGTGCTGTGTTCAAACGAAAACAGCATTTAATTTAATTGCAGATCACACCTGAGAAATAAAGCAATTGTGTATATTGTAATACTCATTAAATAGATAAATATTTGTGGCTATTTCAATCCGCCATCAAGCCCCAAACTAAGCAAAGTTTTGATACAAACACAGAACAACCATACACAGAACAACCATATCGATGTTCATCACACAAATGTTTGTCCTGGGATCGAACCCACAACCGAAGCAGAAAGCAGGGTTGCAATAGCTTACTGAGCCATCGGGCCAGTCATTGTTCGAACTTCAGTCACTGCAAAGCACTGTAATGTATTAGTTCCAAAGCAACTGCAACCTAATCTGTTCAGTATGTGAGTAACTAACGTAATCTCTGGATTGGCCATTATCAAGGTTCCCGTTCCATCCTTTGATCTTGTTGAAGTTGTGATCCTCTCACTTAATTGGTCTTTATGTCCTTGTGTTTGCTAGTCCAGGATACAGATTGGGTGTTGTAGTGATAATAAATAATAATAGTGCAGAATTGACGACGATTAATCTTTAAAGCAGCGTAGGCCCGTCATTATGTGTAAACAAACTGGCCAAAACTGCAGGGGGGAGGAACAGTATGAACATAGCTTCAGCAGTGGACGTCTTAAGGCTGATAAATCTTTAAAGCAATTAAGTTTAAGTTTACATGTATTAGTTTGAAAACTATCGTATGACACATTTTGTAAGATAAATAACGGCTAAACTCACGTCAATTAAAAAGTCGAAATTACTCCGACCAGTTTTCGGACATATTCGATGTCCTTCTTCTGAGAGCCAGATAAGTAATGTATTATTAAATTAAATATGAAGATAAGCACATGAGGACATCGAATATTAACTGGCTCCTAGAAGAAGGACATGGAATATGTCCGAAACCTGGTCGGAGTAATTTCGACTTTTTAATTGACGTGAGTTACGACATTAGTATTAATAATTATCATTTAGAACTAAGTGGATCAAATAAATATATATCAATCGATATCATATCAAACTTTTTATTCTTAAAAGTAACATCCCGCACCCAACAAGTGCAATTTAGAATAATAATAATAACACCCAACGTTCACATACATAGATCCAGGACCCTAACTAGGATTCCCTGTGTCTAAGGACCCAGGAACTACGAGGACCGTGGTCCCACAACACCCAGACCCAGAACAAGTATTTGCGCTTATTTTTTTCTGTGCACAAATAGTTGTCCTGCTGCGGGAATCGAACCCGCCGCCTCCGGATTATGAGCCGACCTGCTCAACCACCACACCACAGAGGCTGTCAAAACCAAGTAAAGGTACTGTTTTTAGTCCAACTTTATAATTACCGCTTTCAATTTCTACATTCTTGATGTTCGTATAGCATGTACAGCTTACAGTAATCAGACTAACGAAGAGCAATCTATCGAGGTTGCATTACATCGTTTTAGGGAGAACGTGAGCGTCCATTATCATAGTTGAAAGCAAACACTTCTGCGACAACTCAAACAGACACTGGTGTCCATTCTGTGTCGCATACTCTAAAGCTAAACCAAATTAACATATTTCCGTCTTTTTCATTTCCCCTTTATCAGAAGAGTACCGCCATACTTTAAGTTTATTTTAGTTTTGAGAATGCGACACAGAATCGACAACACTATCGATTAATATTAAGTGCAGTGAATCAGTTTTTGGCGGGAACGCGAAAAAGATTGCGTCACTGCATTGTATTATTTTCTAAAACTTGTGTTATTTTCAGTGTTAGTGCATAAAATTAGTAGCATTCTATTCGTTAAGTGCTGGATTACAGGCGTGAGTGTGGGAAAATGGTATGATGATGGTGAAACGTTTCTTTTCGTGTTGTTTCCAAAACTCCATAGAAGCTTCAAGTAAAGTTGTCACCACTTTACTAGGAGTGTGACTTTGACTAGACTATGACTTGACTTGATGACTTCGACTGTGACTTGACACATATTTGCTATTTATTTCATTAACTTGATAAATTATCAATTACTTGACACTGGCTAAACACACGGAAGTGTGGAGCCAAAACATAATAAAAAGAAAGTGCAGTGAATGTATATTGTGATCACGTATACGTAACTAAGTTTGCAGCTTATTATTCAGGCATGAGAGTTTAGGTTCAGAAACCCTTTAAGATAAACACTGCATAACACTGCTTATTCTTTTTGTATTAACAAACTTAACGTATGGCGGCACTCTTTTGATAAAGGGGAAATGAAAAGGACGGAAATATGTTAATTTCGTTTAGCTTCAGAGTATGCGACACAGAATCGACACCATTGCCTACTTAGAGGAATTATATTTCTATGATACACAATGCTCATCGGTAAGGAGGTTGGTATCCGTTTCGTTCCTTTCAGTTTCGTTTCGTTCCGTTCCGTTCCGTTCCGTTCCATATTCGTCGTCCAGTTCGTAACATATGTTGGAAATGAATAATATACTAATATTGAGTTCTGTTCTATTCTGTTCTGCTCTGTTCTGTTCTTTTCTATTTTTTCTATTTTCGACACCCTTTTTAAATCGATAGATTTGCATATTATACCGTAATTTTAATTTAACAGTAAATAGAGCAACAGTATCAAAATTTTATCCTAATAAACGTTCCGTTAAAACTTTTAATGAACCCGTGAACTCAAATATGCGGGGAAACGTAAACATCATTTACATTGACGTCTGAGACTTGATTAGAAACAAAGTTTCATGAGATCTTAAGTTACAGTTAGAAGTTTAAGTTTAACTTCGAATATGTTTACATCTAAGATATTATTTTAATAGAATTCATGATAATCGTAGAACGTAAATATCCAATAATAAATGTTATTTTGTTAATATGATTCATGTTTATCTTCAACTTGGGTTCAGGAGAAACTTTGGGGTGTAGCTATTGTAATAATATAACTTGGAAAGTCATTGATGGTGGACTGAGTGGGATTCAAACCTTGATTGACAGTCGCAAGAGTTACCTACTACGAGATTACAGAAGATAATGACATGATAGTAAACGACGAACTATGAATGAATCCCGTTTCTCATATTGTATGATTGTATATTCCCTTCTTAATAATATACTGTGTGTCACTATGAGAAAAAAAAAGCTGTTTTTGTTTTGTTTTGGCTCCACACTTTTGTGTATTTAGCCAGTGTCAAGTTATTGATAATTTCGCAATTTAATAAATATTATATAATGTGTCAAGTCATGTCAAGTCACAGTCCAAGTCATCAAGTTAAGTCATAGACTAGTAAAGCAAGAGTCATACTCCTAGTAAAGTGGTGGCAACTTTACCAAAAGCTTCTATGGAGTTTTGGAAACACGAAAAGAAACGTTTCACTATCATTATACCATTTTCCCACACTCATGCCTGTAATTCAGCACTTAATGAATAAAATGCCACCAATTTTATGCACTAACACTGAAAATAACACAAGAATTTTGGCGGGCAAGCGAAAAAGATTGCGTCACAAATTTTGGAAAATAATACAATGCAGCGACACGATCTTTTTTGTTTTCCCGCCAAAACTCCAAAAATTGCTTTTGTTTATTAAGATTTTTTGATAGAATTTTTAATAATGATAAAACATCAAAAACGGGTTCTGTTAATTTCAACGGTAAAAAAATCGGTTGAGATAGCCAATTTAAAAAAAAATATACACATAAGTAAATTAAAAAGTAGGTTTTATTAAAAACTAGCTGATCTGGCGAACTGCTTTCCGCCTAAAGTGCACGTTTAGGGTTTTAATTATTTTTATTGATTGGCTTCAATATTACTTACTAGTTGACCCGCCTTGGCTTCGCACGGGTGAAATAGTAAAATTCGGTCAAACGGGATCAAAAGTATCCGGTCCGTTTCCTGGTTCTAGTTTCTAGGTTCTAGTGCTAGCTCCCCACCAATTTTCGGCCAAATCGGTTCAGCCGTCTTTTTGTTATAAATAGTGTAACTAACACGACTTTCTTTTATATAAATAGATTTTAGGATTGAGAATTAATATAAATAGAAATATGTCTTTAATCATATCGTGAATTACAACTTTGAACTTGGGGAGGTCGTCGTCATCTACAATACGTTTCCACTGCTGAAACACCATAATGCGGCGGTCGATAGATGATACAATATTCTCAAATTTTGTGATTCTTAAACTTGTGTTTCCTCAAGCTGTTTTTCTTCACCGTTGTAAGAGCGAGTGCGAATTCCGAAGGGTTAAGCGGAAAACCAACGAAGTTGCCTCAGCTTGATAGTATCGTGAAATTTATTAATTGAGTCTTACATTTAAAAACGAAGAGATGTTTTTGACTCTGGCTGTATGTTCAAAAATACTGTTTTGGTTGGCAAGCTATCTGAAGGGCCATAATTGGTTGGTACTATTAGCCAATCATGGATGGTTCCGGCTGAAAATATTGAGTTTGATAGGGGCAGAGTTGAGGTGCCACGAAGAAGTCGGAAAAAACAGTCAGTTCTCGTTGATTGGCAAAAGTGTCAAGACATATCGTATCACTAAGTGGTAGGACTTTTCTGCAAAGTTCGTCTAGGTAGGTACCACTGATTTGCCAGTTATTCTGCCGCCAAGCAGTAGTGCGAAAGCACTCCTGTGTTCCGGTGTGAAGGGCACTGTAGCTAGTGAAATTACTGGGCAAATGAGATTTTATGACCTGATCTCACAGTCTAGTAATCTTACTAGATTGTGCTGATCTCTCAGGATGACGTGCGCATTGCAGTGTCACGCGAAAATTTATACTTTAGAGGTTCGAGTGACACTGCAACTGAGATGGGCAGTCATGTCGCCTAACATCAGGCAAACGGACAGTTGTTAGTTGATTCTGTTTTTGATTTTTGTACTTTAGAAAAATATAAAATGGAAGAGGCATTCTATGTGTTTTCACTTCAATAGTCATATGGGTTACTGAGCCACACTGGCTCGTAGCAAGGGGTTGTGTTAATCGATTTCCGTTCGTACAGAGTGCCCCACTGAACCGATTCTGTTTAATCAAGAACAGATTGGAACTATTTGGGACGACCGAGACGAGAACACCGGCTGATGAGCAATCTTCGACTAATATCCTTCGCAAGAACTCAATTACAACACACTAGCGCCTTTAATTTCCTCGTGCAGTGGAAGGTTTTAAACAAAGGTTCGTTAATGAAACATGTTCCTACATTTGTCGTGTAAAATGTGTTTTCTGAACTGATAAATCTTTATTCCGAATTATACTAACATGATATAAGTAAATTGATCTGCTAGACGATCACGTAACTTGATTGCAACTGATAGAAACACACAGTATAGATTTGACAGTTTGAATACGCAGTTTATGTGCATAGTTAGTATGGAAATTTCCCTGTTACATTGCAATCAAAATTTCGTGATCATCCCCTGATATTTTTTAATAATGCATATATAAAGTTAAAACTGTTTTGTTTTTATTACCTTTGTCTCTAACTAGCTGCGCCCCGCCGTTTCTCCTTTCTTGCTTTTTTCTTTCACAAGAACCTTTTTCTGACAATAATAAACTCAACATAAATATAATTATCGAAAATGTTCCATCCGTTCACGCGTGATGCGATGACCAAGGGAAACAGAGATTCATTTTTATACATACAGATATTAAATCAGAATTTGTTTTAAGTTTACCACAAAATTTACATAAAAATGCGATAGCATTGGAATAACATTGTGCAGTATCTTGCAACATTGTCGGCTGTAATGCCGATTGTGTTGATATCTAGGTGCTATTGTATAGGCGTGAGCATAATCCATTTGCACCATCCGACTTTGTAAGGAAATTCCTCAAAGTTTCTTAGAAAACAAACACAGATTATATGATAGCTGGATGAGGATAACTAGGTGGTAGGACTTTACTGCAAAGTTCGACTAGGTAGGTACCACCGCTTTGCCAGTTATTCTGCCGCCAAGCAGTAGTGCGCAAGCACTGCTGTGTTCCGGTTTGAAGGGCACTGTAGCTAGTGAAATTACTGGGCAAATGAGACTTTATGATCTGATCTCACAGTTTCGTAATCTTATTACTAGATTGTGCTGATGTTTCTGGATGACGTGCGCAGTGCAGTGTCACGCGAACCTCTATACTTTAGAGTTCCGAGTGACACTGCAGCTGATATGGGCAGCCGTGTCGTTTAACATTAGGCGAACGGCTAGCTCGTCAAGTCATTCCTTGACATAAAAAAAAAGAAAGTGGTGATAGTGACAGGCACTGTGCAGAAAATACATATAACTGACCCGATAGCTCAGTTGGTAGTAACACTGCCTTCTGAACTGTGGGTTGTGGGTTCGATTCCTACCCAGGACAAACATTTGTGTGTCGTTAGGTATTTTTTTTAATGTTAGTGAATTATGTGACGAGCTAGTCGTTCACCTGATGTTAAGCGACACGACACTCGGATCTCCAAAGTATATTGTTTCGTGTGACACTGTAGTGCGCACATCATCCTGAGACATCAGCACAGTCTGGTAATAAGATTACTCGACTGCGAGATCAGATCATAAAGTTTCAATTGCCCAGTAATTTCACTAGCTACAGTGCCCTTCAAACCGAAACACAGTAGTGCTTGCGCACTACTGCTTGGCGGCAGAATAACTGGCAAAGCGGTGGCACATACCTGGACGAACTTTGCAGAAAAGTCCTACCACCTAGTAAAATGTCCTGTAATGTATATATTTACAAACCAAAAAGTATCTAAGTATTGTATCAGATATCTGGTGCCCGTAATACAAGCTTTGCTTAGTTTGGGGCTAGATGGCGTTGTGTGAGATATCCACGCATATTATTATTATATTATTACAGTAGCATTTTATTACTGACCAAAATAAGTTTCAGTTACAGAACTGCTTTATTAGAAGATCGAGTGTTAATTTGAAAGACGTTACAACAACGAGTTTGCTCCCAATCGTTTCTGTAAAAACTTTTTATCTGATTCAGATGTCAGCTAATAAATTTTCTAGTTCTGACAATCTCTCTAAGTCTTTCAACCTTTGGTAACAACTCGTCGCAAATTAGAACCTTTACGTTCTGAAACACATACTATTTTAAAGTACCAATTGCTTGAAAACAAACGGTGTGCTTGTATGTTCATAGGTTTCAGAATTACGTATGAATAATTAAAACTATTAAGATTAGTGGAACAAATCAACATAAATGTAAGAAATTCTTTTTCTGCTTTTCGTTTAATGGCTTTCTATCGCTTTTTAGCGATAACTCTGCCAATTTCAAGTAAGGAATTTTTGTACGGTTAGGTCATGTCAAAGTTTTATTTTGTCAAAGTCAAAATGCCATAGTAAAATTGTGGATATTTTACTGAAGGCTCTAGGTAGCCTTGAAGAGGAAACGATTAGCATGGTTTCAAAATTGTGAACAATTTGCTAAAATTTGTGCACGTGCACGAACAGTTACTGAATAATAATCCACCCTTATCACACATTAAACTTAAAAAATAAACGACTTATGATAAAAAAATCAAATTCACAACTGCCAATTTCGGATTTTTTTCAACGACCTTAAGGAATTCTTCAATGCTATAAACAGTTATTCGTTCGTTTTTGACACACATCAAAAGAAATAAAACTTAATGGCCTCTGTCAGCAGACTTAGAATAATACAATTTTATTTGCTTGGCCAAAGAGGGACACAGTATTACGCCATTAAAAATTCAACTACTAACAAAAACCTTTGACAGGACAGAAAGCAAACAAGAAAACGTGATGGTTTCGCAGGCTTTTGTCGATGGACTTATTAAATAGCAGACAACCAATATTAGATTTTTCTAAAAATATATCTAGATGGATATGAAAGGCTGGCGTCAAGGTTTAAACGAGGGTGACATGCAATAAGCAATGTGGGTGAAAGTCGTCACTTCGTGGGAGTGTACAACTGTGCGGGTGTTGAGTGACGTCGACACCGGCCCTGAAAATGTGGGAATGATTTGCTATAGTAACCTTTGACTGGTATAAGATTTTAAATTGCTATATTTTTTTTTTTTTTTTTTTTTTTTTTTACTTCAAACTTGTCTAGCATTTGACCACGCTCTCACCTGATGGGAAGTGACGATGCGATCGAAGGTGTAGCATGCTAGCCAAGTAAATACCTATTCACTCTTCTCTTGAACACGCCCGGGTCATATTTCGCCGGAAACACAGACATTTTTATTTATCAATTATATAATTTTTTTATTAATTATATTACAATTTATCAACATTCCTCAATAATTTTTGACTAACGGGATTTTAACCTAGTTACTCTGTGGTAGGATGCTACCACAGACTAAAATTAGTCAAAAATTATTGAGGAATCTGATGAAATATCGTCATACCTCCAATGTAAAGAATAGTAATAGGGTACTTAAATCTCTATCACTCCACGCACCTATTCTGTATGTTTAATTATCTTAAAATGAGAACTTAAAATAACATTTTTTTTACGTAATGTTACCCAATTTTAACTACATTTTGCCTTTCTGACCTATTACCAGATCTTAATGACAGTTCTCTCAAAAAAGCTCATTCTCATTTAAGGAATCAAACTCAAGTCACAAATCAAAGTTTTTTTTGAACGGGCTAATGCTGTTGGTTTCTTTCGACCTTTACAGCGTCCCTGGGCGGGAGAACAGGCATTTAAGGCGCCCTTCCGTCAAAAATGGGAGGCAACTAGCTCAAGGGCAACCCTGGGGTGCGAAGCTCGGCTTGGGCCGTTGCCGGGATAAGCATCGAAAAGACTACGTCCACTGGAAGAGGACTATTGAGACAATTAAACGTCTCTACCATAATTATAGACTGTCAGCAATCCAAAGCAAAATAAATTTATCTGTATATATTAAAGAAAGTCGTGTTAGTTACACTATTTATACGTCAAGAACGGCTGAACCGAACTTTATATCCCGTTTTTTGCTTTTTTCTTTCACAAACTTATGCTCTAAAATACATGAACAACAATCATTAAAATATTATTTTTTTAAATAAAAAAATTAATTTAATAAAATCCAAAATCTGATTATTTATTACCTCTAATCGTAGCCTCGGATCAGAGCTGGAATTTAATTAAAAGTTGTTTTTGGAATATAAGTTAGCTTATATAGTGGATCACATAGGCTACTTTATCCGCGGGTAAAATCACGGAGCGCAGTTAGTCAAATATATTTTTATAATAATCTTTCATGTCTGCTGTAATTACAGAACTTATGGAGTCCGCGTGTAGGTTTTCTTTTGCGGCAGAAACTACAAGACTGCTAACAACTAGGTCAAGGCATTTGTTTTCAACATAAAACTAATTTATAGTGGTTTCTTTTACAGCATTGCCGTTGTTATTTTTCATGGCGTAAGATAAATCAAGAGTATTTTTAAAAGGAATCATAAAGTTTAGGTAATCCACGTTATTGTAGGTGTAATAACAAATGCAATAGAGGTGTGATTTGTTTGTGTAGAAGCGATAATTCTGCTGAGAGTTGAAGGTCAGTTTACTTTAGCAGTAAAAGTTTCAGATGAAAGATTTTACGAGTTTGTTTTACGCATCTTATTTTTGTTGATAGATATGACTTGAGTCGATATTTTTACTAATAAACGCAACTGCGTGAGACGAAATAAAAGTATCCGTGTCACATGAAAAAAAAAAATAGAATAAAAAATGAATTTATTGGTCCCTTAAATATTCTCCGTTAGCGTAAATTGCATAGGAATAAACCAACCTTGAAAATGTTTATACGGAGTTTTGGCGGGAAAACGAAAAATATCGCGTCGCCGCATTGTATTATTTTCCAAAACTTGTGTTATTTTCAGTGTTAGTGCATAAAATTGGTGGCATTCTATTCGTTAAGTGCTGGATTACAGGCGTGAGTGTGGGAAAATGGTATAATTATGGCGAAACGTTTCTTTTCGTGTTGTTTCCAAAACTCCATAGAAGCTTCAATTAAAGTTGCCACCATTGACTTGATGACTTCGACTGTGACTGGACACATATTTGCGTGAAATATCATTAACTTGATAAATTATCAATTACTTGACACTGGCTAAATACACGGAGGTGTAATTTTTAAAACTCAAATATATGCTATTCATCATATTTATATTGATAGTGCTAGCTGCGTCCCGCGGTTTAACCCGCGTATAAAAGTATTCTGAATTAATACAATGCACAAGCTATCCCTTTTTCAAATTTCATCCAAATCCGTTCAGCCGTTGCGTGAGGAACTAACAAACAATTTTAAATGGTCGTTTTATAATATTACTAATACTAATGCGCATGAGCAAAATCGGTTTAGTAGTTACGTAGATAGAAGGTAACAAACATTACGCGTCACACACACCCGCACACACGCACGTACAAAAGCACGCGCGCATCCACCCACACCCACGTACTAACACACACTCACACATACACACGCACACACACACACACACACACACACACACACACACACACACACACACACACACACACACACACACACACGACATAAAATTGTAAGATAGTGTAAACAATTAAACATGCTTCAAAATTTGAATAGAACACGCTATAGAGAAATGTTATCGGTACCGGAATGAGCCGCAGGTGCCGATTAGAGCAGATCTGAGATACATGCGTATGAGCGTATGCGCTTCTTAATATATCAGATTCTTACTTGTTTTAAATGTACCAAAGATGATTTGTTCGTATAATACGGAAATTATTTTAATAATTATTTAATACATCACACAGTTTTAAGTTCAGTATTATTATATCATTAACAATTTCTGAATTTGAAAGTTTGATGTATTTTCCTACAAGATATCTTCAATTCTTCCAGTACAAATAATCGCAAATGTTGATCTCGGTAGTTTAAACAATCTCAATGTAAAATTTGATCCTTATAATTCAACCATTTCAGAGTGAAAGCCATACAAACAAAAAACATTTCACTATTATAATTATTAGTAATTTATTATTAGAAGTTTGTGTCAAAACATCTTTAAAATCAATGATATTAATACAAATTAGAGAAAAGACAACCAACTCTACATAGCAACTCTGTCCCTTTTCTTCTTTCTTAGTTAGTCCCCATTCTTCTAATCTTCAAATAGGGAGGTTCCCTTCTATAGTCTCTAATCTTGGAGAACACCTGATGTACAGTGGCAAAACGCTAAATATTCCGCAGATAACGCCTACCAATAACAGCTTCCTAGACATATTCTCTCGATAGCAGATAACAATAGAATAAACTGCGCCTCGGGCTTTCTGAAACTGTTAAACAGAGAATGAGCTTACAACAAGCGGCCTTGGTGTCTCACGCACACACTGGAAATTTCATACAAAGAATATTGACAGGTTTGTATTATTTGTATGGGATTTACTCACGTTTAAAATTGGCCGGACTATCCGACTATAGTTTCAACTGCATTTGGCAGCCTTCCTCAAGGTGACTGCGCTCGCGCGACGGCGACTTGCTAAGCTCACCTTGAGGAAGGCTGCCAAATGCAGTTGAAACTATAGTCGGATAGTCCGGCCAATTTTAAACGTGAGTAAATCCCGTACAAATAATACAAATGTGTGAAAACCACATTAGTTTCCATAATAAAATATTGACAGGTATTTCCATTTTCGAAAGGTAACTGAATCATCAGACCATTAGTAGCTGGTATAAACTTATTTTGTTTAACATTGATAGTCCTTTCTTACCTCTTTTTCTCGTAGTCGGTCCACTACGCTTACATCAAGTGGCTTTGGTGTCTCACGCACACACTGGAAATATTGTACGAAAAATATTGATTCCATTTTTGAAAGCTAATTGCATCATCGTACTATTAGTAGCTAATATAAACTTATTTAGTTTATAACATGATCCTTTCTTACCTCTTTTTTCTCGTAGCGGAACGCCTTGCGGTGACAGAATTAAGAATTAGCCACCCGAGGACTTGGCTGACGGTCGATGGCTTAACGTGCCCTTCAAAGAACAGTAGCGTTGTAAATACTCAAGCTCAGTTGGTGGTAGGTTTGTCTTCTAAACTATAGGTTGTCGGATCGATTCCCACCCAGGACAAAAATTTGTGTGATGAACTTAGGTGTGTCTGGTTGTTATATTGAAATCTATGTATAAGGAGCTGTGTGAAAAGTGGTGACCGCTATAAACGTTAATTATCTTCGATAAGAACGGCTGTTCGAGTTTTATTATGAGCGCTAAATTTATGTTAAAAGCTGATATTTGGTATATATCAAACCATATTTCAACCATTTGTTTTTATCATTTTCTGTATCTCTCTTACTTCCTTACTTTGATAGGTATATACCTAATAAGTTAAGTATATACTTAACTGGCCCGATAGCTCAGTTGTTAGTAACTCTGTTATCTTAACTGTGGGTTGTGAGTTCGATTCCCACCCAGGACAAACATTGGACGAACAGATTTACGTAGGTGTTCTGTGTCTGGGTATTCTGTATATGTATTTACAAACAAAGAAGATCTAAGTATTCTATCAGTTATCTGGTTCCAATAGTACAATCTTTGCTTAGTTTGGGGCTAGATGGCGCTGTGTGAGATGTCCACACATATTATTATTACTATTATACTTTGTCTAGGATATCTTAGAATTATCATAAAGTTTATGTACTGCATAGATAAATGCATTGTGCCGTAGGCCTAGCAAAACGTGCATTTTAATTACAATTCCTAGCTTCTAAAATTTATGCTAGGAGCAGTGTCGTTATTCTTAATGGATCAGATAAAGTCTTAAACGATTATTTCGCCATTTTGAGTTTTCGTGATTGCGTCTGATAATGTTTTGTATGTGGGATCCAGGAAGTTGGAGATGGGCGTTGTTATAAAGCCTATAATTTAATTTTAACTTCAGCAAACTTCTATTAATACTGTTTTCGTGTTATCTTAACGTTTTATTTATTACCTTCTAGCTGCGCCCCACGGTTTCACCCGCGAATCAAAAGTATTTTAATTATTTGCTCATCCCACGGGAAAATTTAGCTTTTCTGGGATAAAATGTAGCCTATATGTTAATCCAGTGTATAAGCTATCTTGGTACCGAATTTCATCCAAATCCATTCAGCCGTTTGAGCGTGAAGGAGTAACAAACATACACACAAACACACATACAACGTACAAACTTTCGCCTTTATAATATTAGTGTGACTAGCTGCGCTTCGCGGTTTCACCCGCGTAGTGAAAATGTTCTAGTTTTCCGCTCGAATTTCTTATTTTTTTCTTTCATTAAAACCTTTTCCTGACTTATAATAAACACGACAAAAAAAATTTGCAAAATTTTCCATCCGTTCACGAGTGGATGCCATGACCAAAGGAAATAGAGATAAATTTTTGTATATAAGAGTATTTATATAAAAGACATAGCAACTGATACTCTCAAAATTACTCAAACATGTGTAAAGTCATCCAAGTAAAATTCTATTTTTCTACTTTTAAAACGCAAAATTGGATACTTAACATAGTGTTTAGTGAAAATATATAGTACGACAAAAATAGACGAATTAGAAATAAATATATTATGCTTAAAATTCCAAACCTTTTGTAAATCTACTTTGATCTTTGGATGAGCATTAAAATGGTTGTTAAAAAGCTTTTTGGTTTGAATTCTAAAGATTTGAATATTTTGAAATATTTAATACTCTCTAAGGGAGATCACTCTAATTATTTTTTAAAGATTAGAAAAAAAATGATCAGTAATCAAAATAATCAAAACAACCTCTGCAGTGTGGTGGTTGAGCAGGTCAGTTCATAACCCGGAGGTGGCGGGTTCTACTCCCGTGACAAGACAAGTATTTGTGCACAGAAAAAAATGCAAATACTTGTTCTGAGTCTAGGTGCTGTGGTCCTCGTAGTTCCTGGCTCCCTAGACACAAGGAATCATAGTTAGGGTCTAGGAACTATGTATGCGATCGTTGGGCGTTATTATTATTATTATTAAAACAATCAACAACCAATCAATCCAAACAGACGTAAAGTCGCGTTATTATATAAAATATCATCACAAGGCATAACACGATTTGCTGCATGCCCCTGTTACACAGCTTGAGATATACACGGTGGAATTTAATTACTAAAGTAAAACTTCCTTAGTTTAACTCCATCTATCGGCCGGTATAACTTTGTTTTTGCTTTGTTTAATGTTTATGTCACAATCTGGACAATTATAGTAAATTGTCTTTTTATTGGAGATACCAACATAATGATATTAATAATACAAATTCTACGTACGTTTAAGTATGTTATATTGACAATGGAGATCTACGTGAAACAACAACATTCAACTTCCGTTCGCCACGTTACGCATTCACCAGCTTAGTCCACAATCCAATCGTGCGTAAAGTTTTACTTCAAAAATACTCCAGGTTTTATTGCAGCGGATGCCTATGTCAGTGTGTGTGACCCTGTCCAACAAGAGTTATAAGAGCTCGCATACTTCCTGAAATGGTGACAAAACTGAGAAAAGTCATTTATCAAGCGAACGTTAAGAACTCTCGACGGGAAGAACTTTTGATACAGGATACCCTGGCATCTAGACATTAATAATAAGGGTATCACAGCATCGGAAGCGCTTTTTTTGATGTCCTCGGAGTTTTTTATCATCAAGCTACGTAAGCTTACCCGAGTTTTCATGACGTGAAGATGAAGCGAACAAAATAATGGTATATTTTTAGGTCCATTGTTGCTATCAAATTCACCTGGAATAAAAGGATTTTGCTGTGAAATGAACCACGATTATTTTATTTCAAGGCTATAAGATTTTTTGTGATGTTTCAGTTCATAATTATCGTTATATTTTCAGTCTTATTATTAATATTTTTATGATAAGAAATGACATGACGAGCTTGCCGTTCACCTGATGTTAAGTGACATGGTTGCCCATATCAATTGCAGTCTCACTAGGAACTTTTTAAGTATAGAGTTTTGAGTGACACTGTACTGCCAAAGTCATCCTGAGTCATCAGCACAGTCTAGTAATAGACTGTGAGATTAGGTCATAGTCTCATTTGCACAGTAGTTTTGCTAACTACAGTGCCCTTCAAACTGGAACAGAACTGTGCTTGCGCACTACTACTTGGCGGCAGAATAAATAACTATGCAGTGGTATACCTAGACGAACTTTGCAGAAAAGTTCTACTACCTAGTAAAGGCCTTTATCTTGATTCTCGTAAGATGTTTGTACTTGATAGGTACGTCTCAACTTAGAATGTCATTTCGCATACACAAACGGAAATGTTTTGTAACTAATCTCTATTTCCTTTACCCTTCTCGCAAAGATCCTCAAAAGAACAACAAGGAAACTTAATAACCGTATCAAACCAAATATATTGAGCCCAAACAAGCGCCGTATCTTTATTCCCGGCGCCTGCCTCCAAAACTTGCGCCGTATTCTGTAACTAACTTCCAGTTAGACCCGTAAACGACTTTACGTGTTGGACAAGGAAATCAAATTATCAACTCCCACCAACTTCGCACCTCTTCCAACTCGTACGAGATACCGGAATTTGTAACTCGAAACGGCATTCGCCCTCTATTTGAAAATTCTGTACGTTTCTTTGGACAAAAAATATGTGAAGGGGCATGCGACGCCAAACAAGCTTTATTGGGTATCTTCACCAAAGTATGCGAGTTCGGGAATTCAATAAGTGACAGAAAAAGAATTAAGGCCACTTGCGGAAACATGCACTTTGTTTCCGTTCTCAATTTCGAGTTCCCTTTGTCGTATTACCAAGGTTACACAACTTTTCTTTCAAAGGGAAATGAAATAGGCCATCATAATTGCATAACTCATTTCAAAAATGGAGCAATGTTAGCTGTAATGAAGTCACTGGATTGCCCTAATTTATTCAAGAAATATTTAAGAATTATTATTCACCGTTTGCCATTGGCGCAAAAACAATCGCATGTCTCTTATTCTTTCTGAACTGGAGCGCCAGTTTCTTTTTTAACTCGATGGCTCGGTGGCTCGATTAAGAAAACATTACATAATTGTGCGAGCTGTTCGGCGCGCAAGTGGCGCCGTGCGAGGCAACGTGTAACTATTTGGGGGTGAGAAGGCGCGGGGGGAGCCTAGAGGGGCGGCTATGAGCTTGAGCTCTCTAAAACTGACAAACGAACCGCTTCGCTAGTCGCGCACGAGCCACGATGAGGGAGACACGCGTCCGTGTCGCCTCACCAAACGCAACTACGTGTTCCGCGAGACGTAAACAATAACCCGTGAAGTGACACAAATAACGTAATGTTTGTGTAAGATATTGACTTAAGTTCATTAAAACTTGTATTGATCGTTATTTTGTTACAACTAGTAGCGACAAATGTGTTTGGAAAATGTTTCAAGTGCTGACACTATTGTTTGTGACTTTTGGTGTCAACGCGGCCTACGCACCTAGTGGTGTGGACAACTGCATTCGCGTAGCAAAAGGTGATGAAGTCACCCTGTGCCATGTGCGAACTCTTCATGCAGATGGATCCAGCCTCGCATCTGCTCCCACGGAGATTACGAAGAGGCTTAACGTCGAGTGCAATGAGCTGCTACTGTTCGAAAGTTTCCTGGAGGCGAACTATTTTCAAAGATTCCCTGCACTTGGCGAACTAGCACTTCAGAACTGCAAACTTCTCAGGATACCAGGCAACGCATTCGAAGGCTTACGCGAGCTCAAAAAGTTGTCGGTACGATCTAAAAACCACGATTGGAGCCCGAATAAAAACTTAGAGCTCTCGCTCGGCACTTTTAACGGATTGCGTGAACTACAATCTCTAGACTTAGGGCAAAATAACTTAAAAGTGATACCGTCAGATGTGTTTTGTCCTCTTGATAATTTGCAAGTTCTAAATTTGACCAGTAATCGGCTCAAAAGTGTTGATCGTATAGGATTTGGAAAAAACTGTGGTTCCAGTCTTCTAAGCTTAGATTTGAGTTACAATGAACTTAAGTCACTTTCTGAAGAATCTGAAATAACCGGGCTAAGGCGTCTACAAGAGCTGAAACTACAACACAATAATATTACAGACATTTCTAGTGATACGTTCAATGGACTCGTTTCATTACGAATACTAAACATTTCCTACAACAACCTACAGTTCATACCGGAGGGCACGTTTGCTAGCACGAAAGAGTTGCGAGAGGTATATTTGAATAATAACCAGCTATTTGAGTTTGCCACAGGCGTGCTCCATCGATTAGAACAGCTGCTTGTCTTAGATTTATCGAATAATCTGCTCTCTAGCGCTCACATTGATGGAGGGACGTTTATTGGCCTTATTCGCTTAGTCATTCTGAATTTATCCAATAATGCTCTGACGAGAATAGATGCTAAAACGTTTAAGGATCTATTCTTCTTACAGATATTAGATTTAAGGAATAACTCTATCGGTTATATTGAAGATAACACGTTTCTCCCGTTGTACAACCTACATACATTAAATTTAGCTGAAAATCGCTTGCATACCGTTGACGAACATTTATTCAATGGATTGTTTGTACTCAGTAAATTAAATTTAAATAATAATTTGTTAGTAAACATAGATTTTAAGGCTTTCAAGAACTGTTCAGATTTAAAAGAATTAGACCTAAGTTCAAATCAGCTAACTGATGTTCCCACTGCCATTTGGGAGTTATCTTTGTTAAAAACTTTAGATCTTGGTGAAAATCAGATAACGGATATAAAAAATGGTTCTTTTAAGAATTTAGACCAGTTAACTGGCTTGCGACTGATAGACAATCAGATTGGTAACTTGACTGAAGGTATGTTTTGGGATTTGCCAAGTTTACAAGTACTAAATTTAGCTAAAAATAAAATTCAAGCCATAGAAAGAGGTAGCTTTTTAAGAAATAAACAACTTGAAGCCATAAGGCTGGACGGTAATTTTGTATCGGATGTCAACGGAGTTTTTTCAACACTTCTTAGTTTATTATGGCTTAATTTGTCAGAAAATCATCTAGTATGGTTTGACTATGCTTTTGTTCCAAGCAATTTGAAATGGCTGGACGTCCACGGCAACTTTATTGAGCATTTGGGAAATTATTACAAACTCCAAGATGAAATACGCATAAAAACTTTGGACGTAAGCCATAACCGTATCATTGAAATATCGCCCTTAGCGATTCCAAATAGCGTAGAGTTGTTGTTCATAAACAATAACCACATAAACAACATACAAGTGAACACTTTCATGGATAAACGTAATCTAACTCGAGTTGACATCTACGCAAATGAGATATCGCATTTAGATATCAACAGCCTCCGGCTGGCGCCGGTTCCCTCAAACAAATCCTTACCCGAGTTCTACATTGGAGGAAATCCGTTAAACTGTGATTGCTCTATGGAATGGTTGCCTTTGATAAACAACATGACTGCGATGAGACAACATCCTAGAATAATGGATCTCGAGAATGTATTGTGCAAAATGACACATACTAGAGGCGTTACGCACATCCCACTTAGCAATTTAGAGTCAACAGATTTCTTGTGTACATACGAAACACACTGTTTCACATTATGTCGTTGTTGTGATTACGTCGCGTGTGATTGCCAAATGACCTGCCCGTACAATTGTTCATGCTACCACGATCCCACGTGGAACAAAAACGTCGTAGATTGTTCCAGCCAACGCGCTATCGAAATACCAGAAAAAATACCCATGGACGCAACTGAAGTGTACTTAGATGGGAATGATTTTAAAGAATTACAAAATTATGCATTTATAGGCAGAAAAAATATGAGATCTCTTTATGTAAATTCAAGTGAAGTCGAGAATATACAAAATAGAACGTTTGCAGGTTTATCCTCTCTCATTTTATTGCATCTTGGAAACAATAAACTAAAACATTTGAGCGGGCATGAGTTTGAACATCTGACACAGCTTAACGAGTTATATTTGCAAGGCAACTTTATTAGTCACATTGCAAACTCGACATTCATGACATTGCATTCGTTAAAAGTTTTGAGGCTAGACGGCAATAGATTAGTAGATTTTTCAGTTTGGAATTTAAATTCTAATATTAATTTAAATGCGGTTGCATTAGGTAATAATATGTGGTCGTGTAAGTGTAGGTATTTACAGAGATTGACTACATACATTTCTGACAATGTACCCAAAATTACAGACTTAGCTGACGTCTGGTGTTGGAATACGGACCGTAAAACGTCACAAAAGAAAGAACTCAACTTGAATGGTACAATTTGTAGCGACTATTACGCCGGAGATTCTGTTATAGATAACATGTTGGTCTCAAATTACATGCCCATGATGGTGACTACACTCTCCGGATTCATGTTGATTATGCTTGTCATCCTTGTAATTTTCTTATTCAGAGACACGATTCGCATATGGCTTTATACAAGCTGCGGTATAAGATTATTTCCATTCGCTGGAGCATTCGACGACACTGATAAATTATACGATGCTTATGTTTGCTACAGCCCAAAGGATGACGATTTCGTTATTCAAACGTTAGCCCCTGAGTTAGAAAATGGGAATCCTTCTTATCATCTTTGTTTACATTATAGAGACATACCGCAACATAATGTAGCTTACATGCAGTGCACGTTGCCTTTGCCCGAAGCTGCAGAAGCGTCCAAACGCATTATTATAGTATTGACTAGAAATTTCATTGAAACTGAATGGTCACGTTTTGAATTTCGCCAAGCGTTGCACAATATTATAAAGTCTCGAATTTTTACTTTAATCTTAATAGAAGAACATTCTGTACTCCCCGAAGCTGAATGTGATCCAGATTTGAGGCCGTATTTGAAGACGAGCTCAAGAGTAAGATGGGGCCAAAATAAATTCTGGGAGAAGTTGCGTTATGCGATGCCAGAAAAAAGATTTAAACCCAAAACTTCTACATACAGAAATAATATAAATTCATACACCATGAGAAGTACTATGCAAAATGGAACAATGAGATCGTTTTCATTTACGGAAAAGATTAGAGGATCTGCTGACGGAGTTAGTGGGTCACCAGAGTTCTCCGAATGTAGAACACAGCAGGTTCAAACGTCGGCATATGGACCTGATGGTAGACCACCTTCAGATCACATATACTCGTCAATAGATTCTGACTACTCCTCTTTAGAATTAGGCGGTAATAACCCGAACAGGAGACCAAACTTTAGGCACTGGCCTCCCCCGCCACCATTAATTGATACTCAATCCTCAGGTCAAGCATACCTTGTCTAGTCTACTCGCTTCTTGATACCATTATTTAAATTATTTAGTCAAAGCTTCATGTGAATATTGTATCATCCGCAACGCGCGCTTTACCAAATAATTAAGGTTTAATCTATTTTTGTAATCCATCGCCCGTACAAAGGCGTTTATGTAATGTCGGTGTAAATACATTCTAATAAGACTGCTGTAGTAATATGTGAATTTTGTATATAAATGTAAATAGATGTCCATATGAGTCACAAGTATACTATTTATGTATTTTAATAAAGCCATTGTGATAATTTTTGCATAACATACAATGTTTTTATTTTAACACCTCATTTAAGCCCATATCGGTATTACAGCATCTAAACAAATTTATATTTTTTTAATTTTTTTAATTCATACTTGTCCAGCATATGACCACGCTCTCACCTGAAAGGAAGTGACGATGCGATCGAAGATGCAGCATGCTAGCCAATTATGTAGGTATTTAGCTATACAACGCACAATTATAATTTACATGTACTTATAGACTAACTTGAAACTAGTAAGTACTCTATGAGGAAAGCCTATGTTCAGCATCGGACGTCTTGAAGCTAATAATGATGGTGATAGATTTTTTATTAATCAGTAAGTTTTATTTTAATTATAGCATAGTTTTAAATCGTAAGTTCTATTAAATCTTTGGAGTTTTCATAAAAGCATCTAAACCTATTATAGAGTTTGATTTGGGAATACCAGAAGTTAATGTTTCTTTTTATTGATAAATCTAAGATATAAATTTTACTCAACAATAATTTTAATTACGTGTATTAAGACAGTACATTAAAGCATCACCCGCTCTAAATTGCATCGTAGGAGCTACTTTATAATATGTCGTTACGACATATGAGTAAAAGCTATTTATTTATCATTTACAAAGATTTGACAGCCTCTGTGGTGTGGTGGTTGAGCAGGTCGGCTCATAATCCAGAGGCGGTGGGTTTGATTACGGGGCAGGACGTTTTTTTTCTGTGCACAAATGTGCATAGAAAAAGCGCAAATACTTGTTCTGTGTCTGGGTGTTGTGGGACCATGGTCTTCGTAGTTCCTGGGTCCCTAGACACAGGGCATCCTAGTTAGGGTGCAGGATCTATGTATGTGATCGTTTTAAAAAAAAAAATGTAGAAAATATTTTCAAATTCACTTCAATAGAAATTATAGAATTATAAAAGTACCTTTTCATAACTTCATGTTAAGATTAAATGATAATGTATTTTTTTTATTCGAACCTCAAATCCAATTTATACATATACTGGATAAAAATATCGACAAAAAATCCTTAAAATTTATTTTATGTAATTACATTTGTTAGTTTAAAGAGAAGTTGAATTTTTATTTAAATAACAATATTCGGGGAAACAGGCAATTCCTACTACTTACTTTTTAATTTCCATTTTAATTAAAATGGAAATTAAAAAGTAAGTACATAAATTAAATAAATATTTAAAATTATATAATAAATAACAATAATAGACAATAATAATATTTTTTGCATGAGTCCTAATATAGTCTCTAACTCTCTACCGACTCACAGTATCATCTGGCAATGTAAGATAATGCTTTTAAATTGATTTTGATTTAAACTATTTCATAATAAATTTGAAGTATTTTATGATAGGTATTAAATTTAACCTATTTGAAATAAACACACAATGACCTGATAGCTCTATTGGTAGTAGCTCTACCTTCGGAACTGTAGGTCATGGGTTCGATTGCCACCCAAAAAATTTAAACTTTTAATATAAACTTTGTGTTATGAACATACTTATTTTTCTATGACCTTTGTAAGTTATATTGTATTCTATGTATACATTTTCAAACAAAAGATATACAAGTATTCAATCGGTTATCTGTTTCCATAATACAAGCTTCGCTTAGTTTGAGACTAGATAGCGTTGTGTGAAATGTCAACTAATATTAATTTTTGTTATTATTATATATAATTTACACAGTATAATTATTATAAAAAATGTTTTCACCTAATTCAGTATCTACACAGCACTTTAAATATTAATTTAACAAAATCAGCCGCGGGCACGGGCGCACCCCAAGCCGGGGATTATGAAAAAAGGCTTCTACCTGCACCAACTAAATCTGACAAAGCACCAGAGGATTTACGTGACCAGAATTGTGGTCATCCTACGAGTAGATCGGGTGCCCTGGGATGGCTTAGTCACAAGGTAACCTATGTAAGTATTCCTATATAAAAATGCAAATGACTAGCCCGATAGCTCAGTTGGTAGTAACCCTGCTTTATAAACTGTGGATTGTGGATTCAATTCCCACCCAGGACAAACATTTGTGTAATGAACATAGGTGTTTGTTCTGTGTTGGGTGTTATATTGTACTCTATGTATGTATTTACAAGCAAAATGTATCTAAGTATTGTATTAGTTATCTGGTTTTCCCATAGTATTTTTTCTACGTATGTATTTACAACCAAAATGTATCTAAGTATTGTATCAGTTATCTGGTTTTCCCATAATACAAGCTTGGTTAGTTTGGGGCTAGATGGCGTTGCGTGAGATAAAAAAAAACGTTTGATAAAAATGCAGTTTGTTTTAAATTTTAATTCATGCGTATTGATTTTAAGTAACATTATTGTGAAAAAAAATGGTTAAATAATTGATAAAAGTTTAAAAATTTACTAAGCCAAGATACATATATATTTAAGTAAATTTGCATCATTTGATAAACACAAGTAACAATGTAATGATAATAACCAATAAATAAAAACTAAACTTTATTTAATTATTGGAGAAAAAGTAATATTGTAGCTAAATAGGGGTCATAAATAAAACACAGAATTGAGATCACTTTCTTTATTTATATACATTATTATTTTATATATTTATTTAAGTTAGTTGGTACAATTGTAGTAGCTAGTTACATAAAGGCACTTTATCAGACGTATGTCCGTTTTGTACTAAAGTCTATTGAAATACAACTTAGTCAAGCAACAAGCTTTCCCTCAAGTTCTCTTATACGTTTGTTAAATTCCCGCCAACTTGGCAGACTAATGCTGAACGTTCATTGGTTGATCATCGGCTGTCTCAACCAATGAGCGAACAGTATTTGGCATGTTGTCTTGACACGAGTTTGACAAATTTACAAGAAACTCGTGGCTAAGGATATAACTGCGAACTTAGGAGCTGTCAAACTTTAATACAGACGGACTGTAGTATCTGTAGGTCAATTATAATACATTTTTATCATTATCTTCATCAGCCCTCTTAGTTAACTGATAAACAAAATAATATACAGACCTCAAAGCGTCAAAGTCAATATGACAGTAAGCTTGATAATCCAATTGATTGATTTGGACGCTCTAAGTAAATATGAAGCAATTTTACTTTGACGTGCAATTACAATGCAAATCAGTGAAGCTTTATTGTGAGCATATTATATCATTACTGATCAAGCAGCGCTAGGTGGATAGTTCTGCAAAGTTCGTCTAGGTAGGTACCATCGTTTTGCCAGTTATTCTGCCGTCAAGCAGTAGTACGCAAGCACTGTTGTGTTTTGGTTGGCAGGGCACTGTATCTAGAAAAAATACTGAGAAAATAAGACCTTACGACCTGATCTCATAAGCTAGTAATAGTATTACTAGACTGTGCTGATGACTCAGAATGAAATTCACGTGCAGTGTCACGCGAAACTCTTTACTTTAGAGTGACGCTGCTACTGGTATGGGCAGCCGTGCCGCTTAACATCAGACAAACAACTAGCTTGTTACGTCATTCCTGAACATAAGAAAGCAGCGACTTGTTACGAAATAATGATATAAGACGCTAACTTTTGCAACTCCGTTATCCAAAACAACGGATTACAAGATTAGAAGTGAGTGTTTTAAAGTGGCGCTCTATGAGGAAAGCTTATGCTCTGCATTGGACTGATAGTCTTCTGGTCTGGTGTTAATGAATCTTAAACCATTTGTATGATAGTAATCATAAAATAAGATAAAATAATTTAGTTTAAAATTATTCTTAGATACTCAACAATCTTAAAATTTGGTGCAGTAATTGTATACTGGGTCCAATTAAAATTATACTGGTAATAAATGAATGTCATACATAACACAGTCTCGTAACAAAAACAATCCAAGGCTCCCTCGCCTATCTCATCATACCTATCATAATCTCGAAGTAGATTCGCGGCGAGAATTTTAAATTTTACTTTCTTTACTGTCCACAAAGACGCCGCGCTTGCGAAACGACACCATTGGATCTTGCAGAAGGTAATTTAATAGAGGTGATTTGCGATGATAAATTGTTACTTTTAGGAAGTTACGCTGTTTTTTGTTTATCCAAAACCCATTTGATGGAAAGCTTCGAAACTTTGACCAGCTGTTTTCGTAAAGTTTGTCGTAATCTCTTTTTTTTAACAGCTCTTTCAACGCCAGCGCTGACTTGCACTCTCTGTGAACTTTAGTGGATGTTTCTTTATTTTTTGTTTCCATTTTCTAACTTATCTCTTGGAAAATACTGCCCAAAATATTAGGATAATAGAAGTGTCGTAATCTAGTCAACTGTAATATCATGAAGATAAAAACTATTTGACTACTATTAAAAATGAAAAAAATAATATTATTTTCATAAAGTAGCTTAAAAATGAATGTAATAATAAAAAAAAATAAGTAAATAGGTAAATAAATCACTGAGTAGTATGTATTTAAAGTTTCTGGAGTGAGCTTCGTTTGTTCCTTTCTTGCAAAACAGATCGTGTAAAGCTTACTCATAGTTAATAAGAAGTTTTGCTAGTGACGTCACATGCCAAAAAAATTGTATGTAAAGCTTAGAACTACTATAGGGGTACCACAGCTTAGTCATGAGTTACTGTGGTAACTGACGTCACTGCCTGTTTGAGCTGTCTCTTTCTATTCCTCTATTTTAAAATGCCTGTAACTCAGTATATTTTTGAGATATTTAATTTTTGTTTTCACGATTTTCTATTTTTGGGGTATATTATTTATTTATGCAATAAAAGTATAGCAGTCAAATAGCCTATTCTAGTCACTTGTAAAGTTTTTTGACTTATAGAAAATTCGATTATTTGCCAACAAACCATGTTTAAAGGATGTGAATCATTTAACTAATTAAAATTATAGAACGCGTCTTTTTATAGTCCTTTATCATAAATCATGTTTACGATGTCATACATACGACACTTTAAAAAGTGTTAAGACTGTGATCCGTGAATCATACGTCTTGGAAATGGAACGATCCCACGGCACAGATAGTTCATTAGTTAATATACTATATTTATAGTTAATATAGTATATTTGACTGGCCCGATAGCTCAGTTGGTAGTAGCCCTGCCTTCTGAACTATGGGTTGTGGGTTCGATTCCCACTCAGGACAAACATTTGTGTGATGAACATAGGTGTTTGTTCTGTGTCTGGGTGTCATATTGTATTCTATGTATGTATTTACAAACAAAAAAGTATCTAAGTATTGTATCAGTTATTTGGTTCCCATAGCACAAGCTTTGCTTAGTTTGGGGCTAGATGGCGTTGTGTGAGATGTCCACACATATTATTATTATTATTATTATAATGACTTTATGAAGTGTCGTTTTTTTAAAGTGCTTTACCTAAGCTATGATTTCATTAGATTTTCATCGCATTTTTAGAAGTTTTGGCTCTACACTATTGTGTATTTAGCCAGTATCAAGTAATAGTAGGCATACTCCTAGTAAAGTGGTGGTAAATTTACTATTACTTATTTCCAAACTCTGATCCGAGCCAGCTCCCAATCTAGGCGTAGCGCGTGGTGTCATTATGGCAGTAGCGTTTTTTTTAAATTAAAACTTTCACTAAAAAGTAAAGGTACATTTTTCTATTCATAATCCTGCGCCTACATCAAATAATAATAACACAATCATTTCAGATATCATTCCACCAATGACGCCTACGTGATAAGACCTGTAACATCATTTCCGTTGCAGTACTCAAGCCCACTCATATCCATTCAAGATTTATTTACAAAACACTGCCAATTTTCGTCTATTAATAGCAATCAACAACGCCCATGATTTCTTTTGAATGGCTTTTTGGAAATTTTGTGAGTTTTAGCTAAGTTAACGAACAACTTGAGCGCACACATTTGGCAATTACTATGAAAATAAATCGTAAAACAAATGATATCTGAGTTATCTCCTAATTAGCACCGATTTGAACGTCACGCTTAATTAGACAAATTTGTGTTTCTATTTATAAACTGACTATTATTAAACCCAGAAGGCTGTCGTTATGATAAAACAATAGACCTACATTTCTAGCACTGGGTAGCTTACCCCTTGAGCAATATTACAAGATAATGGTGGATAAATAGCTCATCCAAATCTTGCTCCAATTTTTACAACTCTTCGAGAAGTTAATATTGTAATAGTAGGTAAATATTTTAAGTATTTAGAGTTTATTACACAAATTAAATTTCAGGTTCATAATTTACGCTCAAAATATATATATATAGACCAGCGGCTGAAAGCAGGTCTATGCCGTGCACAGTGACAGGGTAACTGTCCTTTAAGATTAATATTAATAATAAATAATAAATATGTGTGGACATTCCACACAGTGCCATCTAGACCCAAACTAAGCAAAGCTCGTACTATGGGAACCAGATAACTGATACAATACTTCTCCTTCTTCTTCTTCTTATTTAAGAGTCCAGCTCTTGTCGGTGGAGTAATCGCCATCGTTCTCGGTCTTCGGCCAACGTTTTAACCTCCCTGTACGACATGACATCTATTTTTTCTTTTATTTGACCTGTGTAAGCCCTTCTAGGTCTGCCTCTTCCTCTCTTTCCTTCTATCTTTCCTTCTATGATGCTTTTCATAAGGTTGTCATGTCGTATAAGGTGGCCAAACATTTTTCCTCTTCTCGCTTCTATTGTCGCTAGTATGTTCCGTTTTTCTTGAACCAGGGTAAGCACTTCTTCATTGGTTTTTCGCTCAGTCCAGCTTATTCTCTCCATACGCCTCCAGCACCACATTTCGAATGCTTCCAGCCTTTCTCGGTCTCTTTGGGTCATCGTCCACGTCTCGCTTCCATACAAAGCAATGCTCCAGATGTAAGTTCTTATTAACTGTTTTCTTAATGATTTTGAAATTTTGGATTTAAAAAGGTGTTTTTTGTTGTTGAATGCTCTTTTTGCTATTGATATTCGAGCTTTAATATCTGCTGTGCATCTGGCGTCATTGCTGATAAGGCTTCCTAGATACTTGACTTCCTTGTTACTTGTTCTATTGGAATATTGTTTAATTTAATTTGATTTGTTGTAGGTAAGTCTCTGGTAATTGTCATTGTTTTGATGTCATTGATTTTTAATCCTATTTCTTGAAACATGTTGTCCATTTGTTTTACAAGTTTTTCTAACTCTTTCTGATTTTCTGCCAGTGCTGCGATGTCATCTGCGTAGCGTATGAAGAGAATGCGTTCTCCGTTAATTTTAACTCCTCCACTTTCTGACTCTCTTAATTTACTAATCGCGTTTTCTATAAATATGTTGAATATTGTTGGTGAAAGAGGGCAGCCCTGTCTTACTCCTTGATTTATTCTTGCTTTTGTTGTTTCTTTTCCTATTTCTACAACGGTTTCTTGGTTTTTGTATAGTTTGTAAATTATTTTTCTATCTCTGTAATCTAGTCCTATATTTTTCAGTGTTTTCATCATTTCCTTCCAATTTACTTTATCGAAGGCTTTTTCAAGATCTATAAATGCAATATGTGTTTCAAGACCTATGTCTATTCTTCTGCTACTAATTAGTCTAAGTGCCAGAATAGCTTCACGTGTACCTTTCCCTTTTCTGAATCCGTATTGATCGTCGCCAATGTTGCGTTCAGCTATTGGTCTTATTCTGTTGTGTATTATTTGTATGTGATACAATACTTAGATACTTTTTTTTTGTAAATACATACATAGAATACAATATAAACACCCAGACACAGAACAAACATCAATGTTCAACACACAAAATGTTTGTCCTGGGTGGGAATCGAACCCACGACTTGCAGTTCAGAAGGCAGGGATACTACCAACTGAGCTATCGGCCCAGTCAATTTACATTGGCTTATAGCATCATAAGGTGCTTAAAGGTTTGGAGGGAGCTAATATATTGGCCCTTGGGGAGAATGTAAGTACATTGTGCTTAAAATTTCCCCATACAGCCTTTCTAAAGAAAACATGCTTCAAGCTTGAGTCAAGCAAAAAGCTTTTATATTTTTTTGGCATTCCAAACACTGGTAGCAAATTCCTAGAACACAAAACTGGAGATCATAAAACACACGCAATGAGATTTTACGAGTCATTGTTAGTGCTTATTGACATAAATATAAGAGAGGTAATAAAACTGTGAGCCACGTGGAAAAACTCTCAGTGCTCAAAGACTATTGTTATACTTTTTGTACCGTAAATATCACGCAAAACATCAGCTTTATGCTTACTTTGTTGGATTTATTACGTGTCTTATGATACTATATTCTGGGTTTTTGTATATTATATATTTTTACACGCTTCTTTTCTTTGTCATTTTGTTTAGAACTAATATAAAACTCAAGTATTTGCTAGATCTGACGCGGTATAATTATTTTCAAGGAAATCAAAAATCCTACTCCTACTAATATTATAAATTCACATTTTTAGTTTGTGTGTGTGAATATTTGTAACCATTATTCTCCATAACTACAGAACTAATTTTGATGAAATTTTAAATGCACATAGCTTATACGCTGGATTAACACAAAAGATACTTTTTATCCACGGGTGAAACCGCGGGGAGTAACTTGCAATTCGAATATACACAGGTTATACCTATCCTGCTCTCACAATAGTAAGTAGCTTCTTACTCTAACAATATGTAAGTAATACACGATTGAAACCACCGTTCAAATCCAACACGTTTATTTACCCAAGGACGCATAATTATAGCCACATTTTGTCACAAATAGATTAATGCTAGATATTAATTACAGTACCGCGAATATTATAGGACAATTCAAGGATTTCTCAGACAAGATAATATATTCATCTACAAACAACACTGATTGATTACAGCACCTAATGAGAAATTTGGAGTGAGCAATTGAACTAAATGCTAACATTTCTTACAAAATGTAACTAAGACACAGTTACACATCATTAATAAATTGAAGGGGTGAGAACAAAAAGGGTTCAACTGATTTTTTTCACAAAATGACTTATGGGTATCGTTGGATTCAGCGTGAAATTATTTACAATAATACATTCTCAAAATACCGAAATGAAGCTTAAATTTGAGATTTTGAGTCTAAAAACGGTTTATCTGTACAGGAATACAGTACGCTTAGCACAAAAGCATTATTATATTTATTTTATTATATTATATGTTTACAGTAATTGTATGAATTAGTATATTAAAATATAATTAAAACATTTTCAAGCAACTGATACTTACATAAACCTTTTCTATTACCTTATAAGCACTCTACATTAAAATGACGCCGTTGAGCTATGCTTTAGCAGTCTTACTGTTGAAGTATCCTACCTCCATCCGTATTGACACGCCAGTTGAAACTAATTTTCTGTCATCCTCTTCCGTTAAAAGCACCAGCACTGACCGTTCTGGGGCCGATTAAACTATAATTCCTTTGGGTCTCGGTGTCAATTATTATGGTTATTTCGTTGACCGACTATGATGGCCCTGATGACACTTTTTGTGTGCCTCCGGTTCTGGCTCATAGTTGAAGCCTCCGGGCCCGATGGCACTTTTTGTTTGTCCCACCATTGAGGCCGATAGGATCAAATCAAAAAAATGGTTTCTGGTGTCTAATAACGATTAAATCATCATATTCTGACATGTTGTCATCTTCACAATAAAAATACATGCATGTTTTAATTTTACTTCAAACTTTCTTAGAATTTGACCACGCTCTCACCTGATGGGAAGTGACGATGTGATAGAAGGTGTAGCATGCTAGCCAAATAAATACCTATTCACTCTTCTCTTGAACACGCCCGGGTCATATTTTGCCGGAAACACAGACGCTGGCAGGGCATTCCATTCCTTAGCCGTTCTAATTAAGAACGTGGAATCAAATCGCTTGGTACAAATAGGTGGTATTTCGACCACGAAAGGATGGCGCTTAGCCGAGCGTCTAGTAGTCCGGAAGTGGAATGGTGATGGGAGAATGAGATCATGCAGTTCTTGTGCGCATTCACCGTGGTGTAATCTGTAAAAGACCGACAGACTTGCCACCTTACGTCTGTGTGCTAGGCTCTGGAGCCTTTCACCAACCAAAGTGTCATCGTCAATATGTAATTTGATGTAAAAGAAAAAGAAGATACATATAGAAGCAGTTACATAAGTGCTTCTATATTCATTTTCTTTTTCATGTAGGAAATTTATAGAATTCTTAAGCTGGCCATAGGCTTGGCTTGGCAATTTTCTTACGACATCAGCCGGGAACATGTAACACTCAATTGTAAATAACACTTTGTAACGGCTACTCATCCAGATATCGGGCTATGACGTGCTACTTTTACTATCTATGTATACTCTAGACACATTCAAATAGCCCGAATGATGGATGGCCCTTCGGACTATTGTGATATGGTCCATGTCTAACCATCCTCAGCTATCAGTCACCTTTATGGATTTCTGGTGGTTTTCACAAAAGTCGAAGATAATATTCTGTTGGCAACCATACGGAGGCTTCTGTATTTGTAATTCTCGTATCAACAATGAAGGTTCTATGTTCAGTGAATTAATTTCACGACTCAGAGCCAACGTAATCGTCAGTGAGTTATACCAGCGATGCGTTGAAATGGGAATATAATGAATTGTTCCTTGTATATCGATATTAATTTGTGAGCTCCAACAACGTAGATGTTTGTTCTACTTAACAAAGAAAGCTATCTGCAGTTAGCTTCATCACATTTCTATACACTACACTAGGTATATACCTATCCTTTATAGAAATACTAGTTGTGCCCTGCGGTTTCACCCGCGAATAAAGCATTTTAATTATTTGCTCAACCCACGGGAAAATTTCACTTTTAAATGTAGATAAAATGTAGCATATATGTTAATCCAGTGTATAAGCTATCTTGGTACCTAATTTCATCCAAACCCATTCAGCCGTTTGAGCGTGAAGGAGTAACAAACATACACAAACATACACACATACGAACTTTCACCTTTATACTATTAGTGTGAAGTGTGATAGTGTGATAAACGTAGAAATCAACATTAAGTAACCATTATGTCTTATTAACACTAGAAATCCGCTGATGTATTATTATGTCGCTCTGTCAAAAATAACAACCTTTATTAAGTGATCACAGACTCTAGGCGTGATTTATC
The DNA here is from genome assembly GCA_905220475.3 of Ennomos fuscantarius. Taxonomy (NCBI): domain Eukaryota; kingdom Metazoa; phylum Arthropoda; class Insecta; order Lepidoptera; family Geometridae; genus Ennomos; species Ennomos fuscantarius. The sequence continues at coordinate 4,136,577 of HG992034.1, read as the reverse complement.
TGCCAAACTGTCAATCTTTCCTTTGTCATTCTCTAACTCATGAACCATGATTAAATTATTACGTAATCGAATCCGAAGATCTGTCTTTAATCAATAATCAACTTCACTTTCATTTGATTCACTCTGATTTCTTTTATTAGCTTACGTAACGGCGTTATAATCGTGACCTCAGTAGCCAAACCATTGTTGTTTAGTAGCTCAAGTCTTTAGTTCAATATTACCAATAATAATTAAAGCTTCTTCATTACACTATTGGAATTTGATATCAGCTCATTAATATCTTCATTTTCTATTACGAAACTTATGGAGTGCTCGTGGTTGTTTCAATTACTGATTAGGTAAATCTTTTATCAAGCTTATAATATAGGGCACGGATACATTAAGAACCAACCTGGTTTTTTCATATATTTTGTAAAAATACTAAGTAAATTTTCGGGCCATACTTTTTTTTTTTTTTTTTTGAGGAAATGCCCTCGCACTTCCGTATCGGGGGTATGTGGGACTCGAACCCACTAAAACCCCCCCGTGAGCACCTCGTCCGCCGTACCGGGGGCGAGAAGGGGTCGCGACTGCAGTCCAGCCAACTCGCCCATTTCGGGCCATACCTAACCTAACCTTTACATATAAAAACCTGGACCCTAACTAGGATTCCCTGTATCTAGGGACCTAGGAACTACGAAAATCATGGTCCCACAACACCGATACACAGAAGTATTTGCGCCTTTTTGTCCTGTGCACAGATACTTATCCTACCGCGGGAATCGACACACACCGCTTCTGGGTTATGAACCATAAAGATATTGTATTATTTATATTTTATAATAATAATAATTACAATATTTATTCAAAATTTACATGAATGGAATTAGAAATACAATATAAATCTTAGGAAACTAAAGTCTTACAAAAATTAGGTGCCTGCACTAGGGTAAACCTGTGTCACAGGCGTAAGTGCTAGGTTCTACTACGAGTACATGTGGGTGCAGAATTATTAACAATATTTATCGAAAACAATATAGTATATAAACAATATATTATTAAACTTATAACTATTTGGGTTTACAAAATAGTATACCCAAATTATTTTTAACCTTATTAACTTATTTATCGATGTGTAACAGTAATTCGGTCTGGTTATAGGTCAAACCTTGTAACTGCTTATAAACTATTAATTTAGCACTAAAATAATTAAGGTCATCGACAGATAATGTCTTATTTCGTTTATTGTACAGGAATGGTACAGAAATTTTAAATACCTTTTAATGAATTGAATTAGTAAATAAACTGGTTATCATCTCCCCGACTATAGAGTAATCACGCATTCATTCATTAGTCAGAGAGCTAAGGCTTTTATTGAACACTTTAATTACACAATGGGGCAACACTTCATTAAATTGTCACTCACTCGGGTCTTTTCGTAATGAACTCAATTGCTTTACGTAATGGTGACGTTTTGACATGAATTTGACTTATAAGTATTGCCTTGGAGGCGATGGTAATGTTATTAAATATGTACTACCTATTGTATTTTGGTACCATCGGTTGAATACATTGGGAATAAAAAATTACAGGGCGTGTAACTTACGATGATGTTTGACGAACATAGTTGCTAAAAAATGAAATGAAATGAAATATGTAGTTTATTAAATACTAGTTTCTGCCCGCGGTTTCACCCGCGTGCCTATAGAAAACCAAGAAGATTTTTTTTTTAATCCGCTCTTTTGAACTGTATGAGCTGAACTAGATCTATGGTTTGACATATATACATCTCGAATATAGATCGAAAAATCACTTGTCGTAAATGCTTGGCAGCATTATTTTGACATTTCGAGCTGTCATTTTTCTCGCTGACGCCATTATTACTCGAAAGAAGAAGAAAAGAAGGAGTTTTGGCGGGAAAGCGAAAAAGATTGCGTCACCGCATTATATATTTTCCTAAACTTGTGTTATTTTCAGTGTTAGTGCATAAGATTGGTGGCATTCTATTCGTTAAGTGCTGGATTACAGGCGTGAGTGTGGGAAAATGGTATAATGATGGTGAAACGTTTCTTTTCGTGTTGTTTCCAAAACTCCACAGAAGCTTCAAGTAAAGTTGCCACCACTTTACTAGGAGTATGACTTTGACTAGACTATGACTTGACTGACTTGACTTGATGACTTCGACTGTGACTTGACACATATTTGCGTGAAATTACATTAAATTGATAAAATATCAATTACTTGACACTGGCTAAATACACAAAAGTGTGGAGCCAAAACATAAAAAAAAGAAGAAGAAAAAGGTTTTTTTGGCGGAAAAACGAAAAAGATCGCGTCACTGCATTGTATTATTTTCCTAAACTTGTTTCATGTGTAGTGTACGTGCATAAAATTGGTGGCTTTGTATTCGTTATGTGCTCGATTGCAGGCATCTGGGAAAGTTGTATTATAATGATGAAACGTTTCTTTTCGTGTTGTTTCCAAAACTCCATAGAAGCTTCTGGTAAAGTTGCCACCACTTTACCAGGAGTATGACTTGGCAATGGTTTTTTCTCTAATCTGTGATTTAGTGATACAAGAATTTCTTTTTAGTATCTCATTGCTATGAGCTACGAGTACTAAAGTACCAAGTACTAAATACCACAGTATCTTTAGTAGGTCAGTTCTTTTGGCATGTTATGTCACATATTATCACTTCATAGTAGAGGTGTGTGATTTTATTATATTTTCCCAAAATAATGGAAAAATATTTCTTTACAAATTTACTTTCAATTATGTAAGTACCGTGTACATAAAATTGACGCATGCATGGAATTTTGCCTCTCTTTTAGATGTGTAACAAAACAGATATCGCACGACTTGGTACGCAACACGCAACACACGGGTTGTCATAAACAACGCCACGCGCCATGACTTTTTTTTAAAAATTCCTTTAATAATTCCGACTCGTCAGCAAGTGGGTCAGTCGACTTTTACATAGTTCGTCCCATGTAGGGTAGCGAGTTCTCTTTGTAGCGTCGTAACGGATATGATTATATCTCAATTTGTATTTATTTCATAGAGTAATTGAAACCGCCCCGCGGTTTCATCCGCATGGTGAAATTTTTATTAATTTTCCGCTCAATTTTTTCTTGTTTAAGAACCTTCTGACAATAATGACCCATGAACACAACAAAGAATAAACGAAAATTTTCCATCCGTTCACGCGTGATGCAATAACCAAGAGAAACAGAGATTCGTTTTTATAAATATATGTAGATAATATATGATTGTATGATAGCATGTGCTTGATTCCGAGTTTTTAGGAAAGAAAAATGACTGATTGAATGAATGATTTTGCGTACGTAAACGTGCCTTTATGCTTGAAGGTACGTTTTGCAATTACAAGTACCGTACCTTTACTTACCTATTATTACCTTCTTAAAATTATTATTAACTTTATTTTTTAAGTTCTTTAGGCTAATTAAAAATAAAATAGAAACACTTTGTCTGTAAAAAGCATTTAATTAAACACAATAAGCAAGAATACCGATGTGTTTTTACGATTTACTACCTAAGTTTTTTCAAAGATACGACAAGATAGCTTCCAAGAGGACTAAATAAAAACAAATAAAGCGGGTAAAATAAATAAAAATTTTATTAACACAGATACTTATTTCGTTAGATTTCTTTCAAACAAACATTTTATAAAGTGGCGTCTTATCTTCTATTATGGCAACCCTTCTTTGTACCTACCGTAGTCAGTACAGACACTCGCCCGCAAGCTCGTAACGTTGAATACGGAGATAGTTTCAAAGAGAAGAGTCCTTTGGCATTTCGCTCCGGGCTTTAACTCAGCTACTTCGAATTTCAATTATCCGATCCGATTTGTTTATTCAACGTAAACCAAATAAACTGGATTCATCCGGACTCTCCAGACATGGATGTGATTGGAAAAGACAATTATAAGTACATATAAATCTTTTAAAATATGATCATCGAATTTGCAAATAATATTTTTAAACAATGAACAGTAACAATTACAGTTCCTCTTTGACCATGTTACTTGGTCAAAACGTCGAGGTTAGTCAAAATTATATTACGATAATTATTTATGCGTGAATAAATAATATTAAATAATAACGTCCAACGATAACATACATAGATTCTGGAGCCTAATTAGGATTCCCTGTGTCTAGGGACCTAGGAACTACGAGGACCATGGTCCCACAACACCCAGACTCAGAAAAGGTATTTGCACTTTTTCTGTGCACAAATACTTGTTCTATCGCGGGAATCAACCCAGCCGCCTCTAGGTTATGAGCCAACTTGCTTAACCACCACACCACAGAGGCTATCAAATGAATAGAACCGTTATAACTTTATAGAGTTCAAGTGGCAAAAGTTTAAAAGTGTTATAGTATCAATTACTTCAAACAGACTTCAAAATAAAAATATACATAAACTCGTGCTATCCGTTTAATGAAACTGATTACATCAGGATTTTTAAAACCATATTAAGCAGTTTATCCAAATCTAAATATATATAACTCAAAGGTGACTCACTGATTGACTGACTGACATAGTGATCTATCAACGCACAGCCCAAACCACTGGACGGGTTGGGCGGAAATTTAACATGCAGGTAGATGTTATAGCGTAGGCATCCGCTAAGAAAGGATTTTTTGAAATTCCACCTTTAAGAGGGTGAAATGGGTGGTTGAATTATTTTCCCATAGGCCACGCCGCGGGTGAAGCTGCGGGCAGGAGCTCGTAGTTCTATATACCTATATACTATTATGATATTCATTATATTGAAATTAAGTCACGCGTTAGTCAGCAATGATCGTTATCATTTCTGTTAAATCGACTGAGTCATCTTAATGGATATATGACAGGATACTTCTAGTTAAAACTTTGGTGAGTTTCCTACCTAAATAAACATACTTACTATGATGTGTTCACTCTTAACATGTCCCTGATAATATTATTTACTTATGCGACAGTTTGTCATATTGTTTTTCGCAAACTTTTAAACCAAAATACAATAACGCCAAATAATCACATACATAGATCCTGGATCCTATCTAAAATTTCCTGTGTCTATAGGGACTCAGCAACTACCATTACCATGGTCCCACCACACCCAGACTCAGATCAAGTATTTGCGCTTTTTTCTGTGCACAAATACTTGTCTTGCCACGGGAATCGAGCCCACTGCCTCTAGGTCATGAGCCGACCTTCTCAACCACCACACCACAGGATGGCTGAGTTAAGTCAAGTCAAGTCACAGTCCAAGTCATCAAGTCAAATCATAGTCTAGTCTAGTCAAGTCATACTCCTAGTAAAGTGGTGGCAACTTTACCAGAAGCTTCTATGGAGTTTTGGAAACAACACGAAAAGAAACGTTTCACCATCATTATACCACTTTCTCACACATGCATGTAATCCAGCACTTAACGAATGCCACCAAATTTATGCACGAACACTGAAAATAACACAAGTTTTGGAAAATAATACAATGCGGTGACGCGATCTTTTTCGTTTTCCCGCCAAAACTCCAAGTACTCTTTTTATGTCTGCATCGGTAGTCCATCTTGTTTGCACAGCTTCTCACGCACTTGAAATAACAATATCAGAGACCGTTTTCTTTTGAGTGTCCGTGACCAAACTCAAAGGATTGTTTGCGAAGCGTGTCGCCGTAAGATGAGGACATCTGTTATGTTAAATTAAATGTCTTCCGTTGGGCGGTAGCGGATTTATAAATAATTCGTGATCTCTGGAAGTGTGATTTTGATTTGCGAGGTATTTTAATGCTTTTATAAATCATAATTCGGTTTAAATTAACGGGCTTAACTAGATCAAGTACCTCCTAGGCAATTACATAATCTTAAATACAAAATGAAATAAGAATAATTGACTGAACCGATAGCTCAGTTGGTAGTAGCCCTGCCTTCTGAACTGCAGGTTGTGGGTTCGATTCCCACCCATGAAAAACATTTGTGTGATGAACATAGGTGTTTATTCTGTGTCTGGGTGTTATATTCTGTTCTATGTATGTATTTACAAACAAAAAGCATCTAAGTATTTTATCAATATATATAATACGAGCTTCTGCCCGATGCTTCGCCCACGGCGTGGCCTATGGGTAAATAATTCAATTACCTATTTCACCCTCTTAAGGGTGGAATTTCGAAAAATCCTTTCTTAGCGGATGCCTACGTCATAACATCTACCTGCATGCCAAATTTCAGCCCGATCCGTCCAGTGGTTTGGGCTGTGCGTTGATAGATCACTATGTCAGTCAGTCACCTTTGAGTTTGATATAATAGGTCTTTACCTATGAAATTGCCGTATTGCAGTACAGACTTTTTCGAACAAAAAAAAGTTTTGATTGGCTATGAATTCTAAATTCAAATTAATTTTGTTTTAAAAATATGACATTCTATTTACAATTTAAGTCTTTTTTTTATTGATAAGCGTTGTATTTTCATTACATTTCAACATTTTTCCTCATAATGGATACTTTGAAATTTCGTGTAATTATGGAATATGAGTTCCGTCGTGGCACCAACGCGGCACAAACGACACGTAACATCAACGACGTTTACGGAGAGAACTGTACAAACGAACGTACAACCCGTTATTGGTTTGCTCGGTCCCGTTCTGGGAATTTTGACTTGAAAAATGAACCTCGTGGTCGTCCGGAAACTTTGGTCAACAATGATAAGAATAAGAATAAGATTTATTTCAGCAAACAATAGCAACAATAACAATATCATCCTTACTTAAGTAGGTATGTGAATTAATCAAATACAAGGTCATGATTTTAGTTGACAGTAGATATTATTATTCGAGCCCTGGGCTCCACACCAGGATTCCCTGTGTTGTGGAGGCCAGTTTTACAATCATTTGTTTTTCTAATTTTTTTGAGACGTTACAAAATGATGAATTAAAGGCGATTGTGGAAGCTGATGAATCTCAATCTACAGCTGAGCTGGCAGCAGCTTTTGATGTTAGCATCAAAACAATATTGGTCCATTTGCGACAGATTGGCAAGATAAAAAAGCTTGATAGATGGGTGCCCCACGAACTTAACGATCGCCAGCGCAACGTACGCGTCGAGACTTGCTTTGCGCTGCTTAACAGGCACAGAAATGAAGGAATTTTGAACCGAATTGTTACGTGCGACGAAAAATGGATTCTTTTTGACAATCGAAAGCGCTCAGCAAGTTGGTTAGATCCTGGTTCGGTACCAAAGCAATGTGCAAAACGAAAAATGACCCCTAGAAAGGTGATGGTCACAGTTTGGTGGTCTAGTGCTGGTGTGATTCATCATAGCTTTTTACAAAACGGCGAGAGCATTACTGCAGATGTGTACATTGAAGAACTGACCACAATGATGGCGAAACTCGCACGTCTGCAACCAGCTTTGGTCAATCGGTCGTCTCCACTGCTACTTCACGACAACGCGCGACCCCATACTGCACAACAGACCGTCTCTAAGCTGCATGAGTTGGGTTTGGAAGCTCTCCCTCATCCACCATACTCACCAGATCTTGCGCCTGCCGACTATTACTTTTTCCAAAATTTGGACAACTTTTTAGCGGGAAAAAAATTCAATTCCCGAGAGGCAGTACAAAACGCCTTTGAAGAGTTTGTTGTCTCCCGTCCTGCTGATTTTTTCAAGAAGGGCATCCATAAACTGCCACAACGTTGGCAAAGATGCATTGATTGCAGGGGTGATTACTTTGAATAAAAGAAATAAATAAGTTCGAAAAAAAAAAATACTTTAACTTTTTTCAATCAAAACGGTAATTTCATAGGTAGACCTAATATATGGATGTGGACATCTCACACAACGCCATCTAGCTCCAAACTAAGCAAAGCTTGTACTGTGGGAAATATCTAGTGTGATTCCGCTAAAAACAAATAATAAGATCGTTTATATTGGGGCGATTACAAAGGATTATTGTAAGTAAATCCTTCCAATATAGATGATCTTATTAATTGTTTGTAATAAAGCGATTGTCCAACCACCTAGTCATATCATCTTATAAATAACTAGTTGCGCCCCACGGTTTCACCCGCGGATGAAAAGTATTTTAATTATTTTCTCATCCCACGGGAAAATTTCACTTTTCCGGGATAAAATGTATGTTAATCCAGTGTATAAGCTATCTTGGTACTGAATTTCATCTAAATCCATTCAGCCGTTTGAGCGTGAAAGAGGAACAAACATACAGATGTCTGTATGTACATACAAACACACATACAAACTTTCGCTATATATAATATTAGTGTGATGTGATGTGATTAGTGTGATAGGTAAGGGTTTTATAAGGACTTACGTTTTATTATTACATTTTGTGTCGACAGTCTCTGTGGTGTGGTGGTTGAGCCGGTCGGCTCATAGCCGGTAGGCGGTGGCTTCGATTCCCGCAACAAGGTAAGTATTTGTGCACAATAAAAGCACAAATTCTTGTTTTGTATCGGAGTGTTGTGGGGCTATGGTCCTCGTAGTGACTGGGTTCCTAGATACAAGGAATCCTAGTAAAGGTCCGGGATCTATATTTGTTATCGTTGTACGTTTTTAAATTATTTTGATATTATTTTAGATGAATCTTAAGTTTACTTATTTACGACTCTATGCAAAAAACTTTATAGTTGAATTTAAATTTTAGCGCTTTATAAAACTGAACAACTAAATTATAACTAAAACAGTAGCACGATATTTATTATATTTTTAAATCTGGATTTTGTACCTTAAAGCAAAATACGTCTAATTAAAGACAAGCGCGAGCGAAACGAAAATTAAAATCCAATTAAGGGAAACGTCGGCTTTCTCGCAAAACAAGCCCTCGTTAGTAAGCTAACCGTATCATTACAGTGTACAAGCCAGAACAAAGTCTAATAAAATACATACGCCTTGTAATGTAGCTAGGTATGTACTTATATTTCTGTATAGCGTTTCCTTAGTTGTATGAACAATGAGGAACAAAACGTAATTAAGTTTTAAGGAATATCATAACGAGGTAGTCTTTTACCTGATGTTAAGAGACAAGGATTCCCATATCAGTTTTAGTGTCACTCGGAACTCTAATAGAGTTACGCGTGACACTGCGCACATCATCCTGAGACATCAACAAAGTCTAGTTACTAGATTACTAGATTGTAATATTACACTAATATTATATCACACTATCACATCACATGATCACATTTCACACTAATATTATAAAGGCGAAAGTTTGTATGTGTGTATGTTTGTTACTCCTTCACGCTCTGAAATGAATATAAGAACTTATTATTAAAACGTTTCACATTAATCATTGCCGATATTTATTTATTTATTAATCTAAGATTCACAGCTTATTATATCCGTTCTGCTATAAAACTGTTACATACTATGTTGCCTTTAAGCCATTTTGAATCTACATTTTAGGATGGTGGCAGGGAAGTGCAAGGACATTTCCCCCCTCAAAAAAAAAAAAAGGACTACTAATAAACAATAATAAATAAGTAAGCAGTAAATACTGCGTTTGAGTATAAATTATCTACCTAAAACCGCAACGTTAGAACCTGTTGTCTTTTGCTATTAGCACAATGTTATCTCTAAAAACTCGTTTTGATACCGGTCTAATTTTTAAACATTAGCATGCATGGCTCGAGTACGACAAACGACAAACGACATACCAGTTTCCCTTAAAACAATGACCCTCCTTCAAAAATGTAGGGAGTCAACATCACAGGTGCGTCCAAACGATAACTCATTCTTGAAATAATATAAAAAGCGTATCGCGTCGGGCTGTCCACACTTGGATAAAATATAGCCCTCTTCCTTGATTCCAGGTAAGCTGGTGAAAGTCACAGTTCAAACAGCGCGTTGACAATGGGCAAATAAAGCCCTCCCCTACATTCATTTTGTGACATGACCCATTTTTACGCCATAAAATTATTCTTGTTCCCCATAAAGTTTGTTATCATTGTCTGTGAGTTTTTATTACCAGTCGTTTGCTTCCCGTTGGACGAGAGGATAATTTTTTTAATGAGTTTTAAGGTGTCTTGGGTGTTAATAAAATGTTTGTGCTTTTTATGGGATCTGGTAAGGAACTGGCAAGGTCGGATTAGTGAAACATGATTCATGGGCCATTTTTGGTATATACTTTTTTAATTGAATAGATTTATAATGGTATCTAAATACACACATTGGTTATAACTATCTTTTATATTATAAATAACTTTTTTGATTCCTTAACATACTTCAAATTTATTGTAATGGTCATAATTATTATTTAAAAATGAAGCTTAAATTATTCATGTATATGTTTAGTCTGTGTGTTTGTTTGCATCTATGTTTAATTTATGTTGTATATTAAATTTTATTTAGTGTTTTTCACTGTCAGTAATGTTTATTTTCTAATTCCGCTCGTAGTCTCATTTGAATATTTTTGTTTCACTAATTAACTCACAAATTGCAATCAAGTTAATTGTTGTCTTATTCGAAACAATGAAGACGTTACTCATTTGAATGGAGAATTAAACTTATCGTGTGAAAATCGTGTCGTAATAGGCTAGATACACATTAACAGCCTTATTAATAAACGGGTATTAGTCTTGGATTAGTTACTTCGGCTTTTGTCCTTTTTTTGCTGGTGATATATTGAGCTGGATCGAAAGAGACAAAAGATGGTGTAAATAGTCTAAAGCTAGTTCGTGTTTATTAATAAGGCTGTATATGTTAACAGCTAGATAAAACTAAAGCAGCCTTATTAATAAACGGGTATTAGTCTCGGATTAGTTACTTCGGCTTTTGTCCTTTTTTTTACTACTGGAATATTTAGCTGGATCGAAAGAGACAAAAGATGGTGTAACTAGTCATGTGTTGTAATGTTGCTGCATTTTTATGCTAGGTAGAAAACTAGCATACGATACGTCTGTCCTAATGGAAAGAGGTCACTCTAGCCTATGAGAATCTGCAGAACCATGCGTTTGGCATTCCAGCAACGCCTTGTAGTGACAGATATCTCATGCTGCTAAGAACAAAAAAAAAACAGAAATCAGTTTTTTCTGCTATCCTGAGACGGCGTGTACGTTTGGTCCCGGCAATGTTCAAATAAGACCACCCTATCTCTTCCCATGGGTGCTGGCTAAGATAATATCCAAGGAAAAGGTAGCATTCTTCTTGGTACATTTCAATCTGTAATCACCAAGCCACCTGCTAAGCATGGTGATTATTGCAAACCTATAAGTGGCTTTTTTTCGTGGCTCCGCACTTTTGTTTATTTAGCCAGTGTCAAGTAATTGATAATTTCTCAAGTTAAAGTTGTCAAGTCACAGTCTAGTCTCAAGTCATACTCCTAGTAAAGTGGTGGCAACTTTACCAGAAGCTTCTATGGAGTTTTGGAAACAACACGAAAAGAAACGTTTCACCATCATTATGCGACTTTCCCACATTCATGCGTGTAATCCAGCACTTGCCGAATAAAATGCCACCAAATTTATGCACTAACACTGAAAATAACACAAGTTTTGGAAAATAATACAATGCGGTGACGCGGTCTTTTTCATTTTCCCGCCAAAAAACCAAGTGACGTTTTATGGGGGAGCCTGTTCTGTGTTCAGCAGTAGATTTCTTCCAGATGTTGATGTGAGAGGCGGAACAGTTTCTCCTCAATAAGTTCACCTACTAGTGTACATTTGGCCTAAGAATGCTACTATTTAAATCGGAGCTGAAGCATGTAATTTAATACTTTCTTCTTACTTAAATGTAGCATTCAAAGAAATAATTATACGGTCGGTGCGTATTTGAGGCTTCTTTGACAGCTCAATACGCGTTCGTCAAAACATTTGTAGCACTAAAATTAAACAAGAAAAGTGACGCTTCTGTATAATTTTCTTAGTACTCTTTTTTTTCATTGAATAATAAACTAACGTGATGAGTCAAGAGTTTTAAGTACGTGGAATGTTGAATGTTATTATTAAACTGCTGGTGAGTTATTCACCTATATATTCTGTTATTTCTAGTAAATTAGAGGAAAAACATGTTAATTGTTGAAGAGTTTTATTTTGATTGACTTAAAGAAATAGAACGTCATTCTTTTTAAATAATCTAAACATTATATATATAAAGAGAAGAAATAAAAAATATTCTCCAAAAATAAAATTTATAGAATCAAAATATAATATTAATACTTCAGCACAATAATAAACATTATCTATTTGAATTTCTCTCTAAATAAATGCTGATAACGTGTTATTTCTAGTAAATTAGAGGAAAAACATGTTAATTGTTGAAGAGTTTTATTTTGATTGACTAAAAGAAATAGAACGTCATTCTTTTTAAATAATCTAAACATTATATATATATAAAGAGATTTAATTGAAATATGCGTAAGTAGTTTCATACTATTACAACATATTCACCTTGTGGTTCTGGCATAAGAATAGGCCATCCCATATGAAGATATCGATATCGACATAATGAAGACGGGAAGACGTGGAAGCCGTATGAGCCGGCTAAAAGAATCCGGCGAATGGGCACCAGCATTTTCCTCAGTCTGCTTTATTACCTACTGCGATCACCAAGACGCCTGCCTAGCTCGTTGGTTTATAGCAACTTCCCAATCCTAATGGGGGAGGCCTTTTATTTAGCAGCGAAGGCAGGAGCGTAGCTACCGGAGGACAACTGGGCCCATAAGCTCAAAGGCCCCCTCAGACTGACTTACAAACTATAAATTGAACTAGTGAACATTTCTCCCACATTTGGAATATAAACGAATCTAGATCTGGACAACTCTGGACTAGACAAATCTGGATTACGTCGAATTCAAAACACGACGAATACGGGACAAATGATTTGAAATGGTTTAGTTGGGGCTGTTGAATACAGACCTTCGGGAAAAGTATAACCTACCTTTTTATATAATCATTCTTTTAAATAAATCTTGGCGTGCGTACGTCACCTTTAAAACAACAACAGTTCGGGATAGTTTCGTTTGACTTACGGGCATAATACTAATTTATTATTTTCTCTCATTTCTTTTTACCTACTTTCCGCCTCTTCGTAACCGCATCCTCATCGCATCGTCTACAGGGCCCTTGTTTATGTTTTACTCCAAGGCCTTTAGTTACTTAGCTATAATACAACGAACGTTTTCCAGCTGATCATCCATGTACTGTGCGACTGACTACGTCATCACACCCATTACTCAAAGTTACAGGAAGCCATCGATGTAGAAAATTAATCGTATCTTTATAGCTCAACTTTTAAGTTAGGTAATACAAGGTTCAAATGAAAACTGCCAGTGTAGATTTGCTGCCTTCACAACTAAGTAAACTTAAGCGTTTACTTGATTGTGTGGTTTACGAGGCCTTTTCAACCGACTTCAAAAAGGAGGAGGTTCTCAATTCGACCGTATTTGTATTATGTTTGTCACCTCCGAACTTTCAACTGGGTGAAATGGTTTTGATGATTTTTCCTTTTATTTGATAATAGGCGCTTCCCGTGTGGTCCCATTTCATCCATCATCCATCCATGAGAAAACCACATCATTCTGAATTTGGTTTTTACTCTTTGCGTTTGTTAATTATTTGCTAACAAGTAAAAAATCTACTCAACATATACCAAAAGATGTCCCTATTATTTTTATAGGGCATGCATGTTTCGTGGGCTGTTTATTTAAATTAATTCATAATAAATATTTTGATTTCATGTTAACGAGTAGTTGGATGCCGGCTCGTTGGAATCGTTAAAGCGAAATATAAACGGGTATTATCATAATATTGTTATTTACTGCGAAACCCCTTTATAATAATGTGCTGAAGGCGCTCTTTAATGCGTAAGTGCGTTGGTAAATACCCGGCCTAAACTAACAAATGAACAATGTATTGTATGGAACAGTTTCCTTTTACCGTCATAATCAGGGTTATCTTTAATTTTTTTTTATATATTTTCATATTCTACAATAGGTTGGTTTAAAATATCTTTAGCGCGTTGAATTACCTACTGTACCAGGTGTGAGGTCGAAATAATCTGACGAAGTATAAATATAAAATTTGACTCAAAGTGCTGCAATAGAATGTTTATTCCCATTAGTATACCAAGTTTGATAAGTGGTTGAGAAACAGGAAAAATATTTGCTGGTAAAACTATAAAGGTTAAAGTTTCCTTTCGAGAAAACCAACTTAATAGCTGGCTATAGAATCACACTTCACACTAATATTATAAAGGCGAAAGTTTGTATGTGTGTTTGTGTGTATGCTTGTTACTCCTTCATGCTCAAACGGCTAAATGGATTTGGATAAAATTTGGTACCAAGGTAGCTTATACACTGGATTAATATATAGGCTAAATTTTATCCCGGAAAAATGTAATTTTCCCGTGGGATGAGTAAATAATTAGAATACTTTTTATCCGCGGGTGAAACCGCGGAGCGCAACTAGTAAGTGATAAGAGAATACAAGAGAAAATACTAACTATAAAAATATAACCGTTCTTCTAGAAATTTGATGTGATAATTGAAAAAATATTTACTGGCTACAATTCTTTAAATAAACCGCTTCTACCAAATCGATAGCTTAATTTGGTTGATATTCCTTAAAGTCATATTCTAAGCTACGTACTAAGTATATTAAATGCTCAATAAAAAATGCAGTACTTCGCATGCGTGTTTTTGGAGAACTTTTTATTTAATTAAAAAAATGAATATGTGAATGTCGCACAGGAAGCTTAAAACAAAATAACGAACGTGATTGACAGGCGTGCTTGTTAAAACTTCGCTAATTCCTTTTAACTGTATAAAAATCAATATTATAATTGCCTGTATCTTTAAAATAAAGTAAATACGGTAGTACTTTGTAGCAAAGTTCGTCTAGGTAGGTACCACCGCTTTGCCGCCAAGCAGTAGTGTGCAAGCACTACTGTGTTCTGGTTTGAAGGGCACTGTAGCTAGTGAAATTACTGGGCAATTGAGACTTTATGACCTGATCTCACAGTCTAGTAATCTTATTACCAGGCTGTGCTGATGTCTCAGGATGATGTGCGCAGTGCAGTGTCACTCGTAACTCTGTTTTGGGGTTCCAAATGACACTGTTTTGTTATGGGCGGCCGTGGCGCTTAACATCAGGTGAACGACTAGCTCGACACATCACTCAGTAGCATAAAAAAAAAACATTTACGGCCTTAATAATAAATAAAAAAATAACGAGACTGAATGATTTTTATGGTTGTGCTAACATAGAAGTTTGATAACATTCGGCCTGTCACAAGGTTGTTCAGAAAGTGAAAATTGAGGACTGGAAATTGTAGAGTATCAATTTATATGATCTTATGTACTAACATCAACTAGGCAGTCACGGAACTTGATTGCAAGAAATAGAAACACAAATTTGTGTTGATTTGACTGTCAATACGTAGTTAAAGTACATAATAATATGTAATAACCACGTAAATTTTCAAATTAGGAATAAAATTTCTCCTATTGCATTACAATCAAAGTTCCATGATCATCACAACCAATAGAAAAACAAATTTGTATGCATTTAATATTTTCAATACGTAGTTTATATTCATAACTACCGCGGAATTTTTCAAATTAGGAAGAAATTTCTCCTGATGTTTTACAATCAAACTTCCATGATCATCACGGAACTTGATAGCAACCAATAGAAACACAAATATTTATGGATTCAGCAGTTTCAATACGTAGTTTATATATATAGGCAACATGATTTTTTTTTATTTTGGAATGAAATTCCTCGTTTAGATTCCATTCCATCCAGTCCATTACAATTAAAGTTCCGTGATCATCCCCCAGATTGCCGTGGAGATATGAGCCAATCCAAAAAAAGCAGACACAAAATGTTTTTTTTTATGTTAAGTAATGACGTGACGAGCTAGCCGTTCGCCTGATGTTAAACGACACGGCTGCCCATACCAGCTGCAGTGTCACTCGGAACTCTAAAGTATAGAGGTTCGCGTGACACTGCACTGCGCACGTCATCCAGAGACATCAGCACAATCTAGTAATAAGATTACTAAACTGTGAGATCAGATCATAAAGTCTCATTTGCCCAGTAATTTTACTAGCTACAGTGCCCTTCAAACCGGAACACAGCAGTGCTTGCGCACTACTGCTTGGCGGCAGAATAACTGGCAAAGCGGTGGTACCTACCTAGACGAACTTTGCAGTAAAGTCCTACCACCTAGTGTATAGTGTAGTAAATGTACCCTTTTCCTCATATTGACAAAAGATAAACCCAAACAAAAAGTGTCAATATTTTAAAAATTCTATAATTTAACCAGAATCTCACAAAAATATTGCTTAAGTAAACTTGTTTGTATTTCGAACTCTAATCAAAACTCGCTGCCCAAAGCCAGCAAAAACTGAAAACTATAGACATACACATCGATCCATCAAGCAAAGCATCAATCACACTGGACAAACATCGAAGCCATTATATTGGGCAAACATTAGACTTCTGGGCTTTAGTTTGTTTCTTATAAACTTGGATTGTTTGACTATTGGATGCTATTGGTTGAGAATTATTTGTCTGGAGGACCGGACGCGCTTGTCTGTGTTAAATAGGGATGAATAAATAAAGCAAACAAAATCAAAATTTGTATTTCTGCAAGTTTGCACTAGGGGAGTTTTGGCGGGAACGCGAAAAAGATCACGTCACCGCATTGTATTATTTTCCAAAACTTGTGTTTTTTTCAGTGTTAGTGTATAAAATTGGTGGCATTCTATTCGTTAAGTGCTGAATTACAGGCGTGAGTGTGGGAAAATGGTAAAATGATGGTGAAGCGTTTCTTTTCGTGTTGTTTCCAAAACTCCATAGAAGCTTCAAGTAAAGTTGCCACCACTTTACTAGGAGTATGACTGACTAGACTATGACTTGACTTGATGACTTCGACTGTGACTTGACACATATTTGCGTGAAATATCATTAACTTGATAAATTATCAATTACTTGACACTGGCTATGGACACAAAAGTGTGGAGCCAAAACATAAAAAAAAAGTTTGCACTAAATTAGATTTGATTATGGTACTAATATTTTTTTTTATCCTAGCGCATAAAAGAAAATGCAATTTCGGCGTCATGATAAGCCATTGCAAAATGTCGAACATTGTTCAACGCAAGTTTTAAATAAATGCCACAGTTGCTATTTGGCTCTTTACATCCATCAGTCTCTCTGCATCCATCAAGCCAGACGTACCATTGGCAATTTTCACTATCTCTCAGTGGACAAGCCTAACTTTTTTACTTTGTCTGTTTAGTTTTATCTTTATTTATATCATAAGTGTTTGGCCCGATAGCTCAGTTGGTAGTAATCCTGCCTTCTGAAATGTGGGTTGTGGGTTCAATTCACACCCAGGGCAAATATTTATGTGATGAATATCGATGTTTGTTCTGTGTCTGGGCTTTATATTGTATTTTATTTATTTAAAAACAAAAAGTATCTAAGTATTGTATAAGTTATCTGGTTTCCATAGTACAAGCTTTGTTTTGTTTGGGACTGGTGTTGTGTGAAATGTTCACGCATAATAATAATAATAATAAGTACTTGATGATACACTCTTAATTTGAGCAGCTAGGTGAGCATTAGTGCATGCTCTCTACTACTAAAACTATTTGGCAGTCTATATTACAACGGGGAGTTAACAGATGACGTTTTCGAACGAAGTCTTGAAGTCTATGGCAAGGAAGTTCTTTACTAGATAGTATAGGAATATCGACTTAAATGTCAGCTCTTCAATATATTTTTTGTCTGAAATTACTTGAACTCATGGTAAATGAGTGTACGTACCTTTGCTTGTTTTATCACTTATTTGTTTAGTTACTTAACTATTATATTCTTATTTTATTTTTATTTTCTTTGTTATTTTGTTACTTTTAATGTTGTAAGCGGACCCGCGACGACACCGAAACGGCCCCAACGGAAGATCAGCGCTGGTCGTACGACCAGCATTATGCTGAGTTGGGACCGGTTCGTGGCAACTGCCAATTGTATTTGTTACGAATATTTTTAATTTTTTAATTATTTGTTGCCATGAATAAAAACATTTTTCTTTCTTTCTTTCTTTCTTTCAAATGCTCATGGTGCTCATGCTCATGTATGGTAGTAAAGATGTCCATTATTTTCTTTCAAGGTTTAGGTATATTGTAGCTGTTTGCAATTGTTTCATCGTAATGAAATGCAATGAAATATAATTTCATTTAATTATTAGACAAACGCGTTGGACGTTGAATATTGAACTGATTTACAATTGAAGGGTTGAGAATAAAAAGGGTTTAACTGTCAAATTGATAGTTTCGAGAAAATTGACTTTAAACTTCAACGGCGTCATTTTAATGTAGAGCGCTTATAAGGTAATAGAAAAGGTTTATATAAGTTTTGGTTGCTTGAAAATGTTTTAATTTTATTTTAAAATACTAAATATAGTACTAATTCATATAATTACTGTAAAAGTATAATAAAATAAAATCAATATAATAATGTTTTTATGCTAAGTGAACTGTATTCCTGTGACAGATAAACCGTTTTTAGACTCAAATCTCGAGATTCAAGCTTCATTTCAGTATTTTGAGATTGTATTATTGTAGATAATTTCACGCTGAATCCAACGATACCTGTAAGTCATTTTGTAAAAAAATCAGTTAAACCCTTTTTGTTCTCACCCCTTCAATTTAAAAAATGTCATTCTTCGAATTCTTCACCTAATTATCGTGATAGTGAAGAACGTATCAAATGAAGTAAAAATCCAAATAGAATCAATAGAAGAGTTAAAGTCCTTACGAAATCAATTGGAACTCTCAATCGAAATACTTTAAATGAACAACGAACTTGATTTTGTATCGGAATTGCTTTCACAAAGTGAACTTTACCTTAAATATAAGTCAATACAGTTCGGCACTCAATCAATTCAAAAGTTGATTCATTAAAATTTGCTAACTCATTTAATTGGATACGAATCGTTTTCACGCAGTTGAGTGATTTTGAAAGACAGAGCTTGGGATCAATTAATGGATTTCATTAATTGCATTAGTTAAGTTCTCAAAACAATTAGAACATCCTGATGGTAGTAGTGTTAGATTATTTTATGGGTCAAATAGGTAATTTTATCGATGGAAAACATAGCCAAAGTAGACTTAAGCGTGCACCTCGTTTATTAAGTGACTGGCCCGATAGCTCAGTTGGTAGTAACCCTGCCTTCTGAACTGTGGGTTGTGGGTTCGATTCCCACCCAGGACAAATATTTGTGTGATGAACATAGGTGTTTGTTCTGTGTCTGGGTGTCATATTGTATTCTATGTATGTATTTACAAACAAAAATTATCTAAGTAATTGTATCAGTTATCTGGTTCCCATAATACAGGCTTTGCTTAGTTTGGGACTAGATGGCGTTATGTGAGATGTCCACATATATTATTATTATTATTTATTATTATTATTAAAGTAAAACTTCTTTACGCACTCTTGACTTGGGAGTAAGCTGGTGAATGCGTGACGAGAGCGTTACGGAAGTTGATCGGGCGAGGCGAACGAAAGTTGAGAGGGAGATATGTTTATTTAACGCCCAACAATCACATACATAGGATCCTGGACCCTAACTAGGATTTCCTGTGTCTAGGAACGCAGGAATTACGAGGACCATGGTCCCACAACACTAACAACTCAGAACAAGTATTTGCGTTTTTTTTTTCGTGTACAAATACTTTGCCTGCCGCTGGAATGAAATACACCGCCTCCGGGTTATGAGCCGACTTGCTCAACCACCACACCACAACGGCTGTCTAATAGTAAAGTAAGTATAGGCAAATAATATTACTTTACAATATTTCTTGCGAAATGTGCGGTAAAAACATGAGACCTAATTATCTACCAATAATATTTTACGATCTATTATTATTTTTCTATTGTCATATATTAGAATTTAATGTTGTGTGATGTCTAGAATAAATGTATTTTCTTTCTTTCTTCCTAACCATGTTATTATAGCTCGCGCAAAACTTCATGAGCTCTCGGAAGTTAGCGCGGATGGCTGCCCAGTACGCATATTATAGTTATTTTATGGCCAATGCATTCAACTGTACCATACGCAGTTATGTACTCGGGCCTAACTTCCGAGAGCTCATAAAGTATTGCGCGAGCTATATCTTTATCTCCCTCTTGGAGTACGTAAAGTGTTCTTTGATACGTCTTTATGGTTGTTGACGTCATTCATTATTGATCATAGTCATGATTAATTATGATAGCTAGGTTACTATGGTACCGATCCTCAAGAAAATATTTTGAAATTGATTACCATAAAAAATGAAACGATTTAATTGCTTGCGAAAACAATAAGGAAGACAATGAGAAAATTAAACATTTATAAAAAAAATCTTTAGACAATTTAAGTGAGTGGTACAAATAAAAATAGGTCAATAAACAATTTTTAAAATTTAATAGTAGGTAATAAAATTGCAGATTTTTTTCAATGCTATTCTTAATCACTCTCATTATTCACACAAAAGAAATAAAAAAACAATGCAACAAAGAAAGAATGCCCACCATTTTCAAATTCCACCACTGACTACAAAAAATGTAGACAGTCAAACGCAGTAATGGTGCGTTGATCTCAAACGGAGCGGCGCCGAAGCGCATCCGGCGAATAATTAAAAACTTTTACAAGAAATCGAGAACCAGTGAAATGTGGTAGAAAGAAATAAATTTTCTATCTGAAGGGATGGTTTTGTTTTTATTTTCTTTCAGTAGTTTTAAGCGGCTGTCATCAAAACACGTATATGCTTATGAACTGACCTCTTTAATAATAATAATAATTATATATACATATATGTATATCTCGTGGTAATCCGCAAAAAACAAATGAACAGATGTAAAACATAGTGGAAAAAAAAGTACATCACTAAAAAGTTTCTTGAAGCTTCTTCTTTACAGGTGTAATCAAATGTGTGCTTCGGATCGGAGTTTTCTGTTCTGCATTGTGCCGGATTGCTTGCACCAGTAGGGGAAAAGAGTACTTCCTTTTTTTTTTTCAAACTCACATGTTGTTTTACCTAATGTAGGTACTTGCTATATAATATTTGACAATAAACACTATAATTTTATATGATTAGTATCTACAATAACTAAATTTTAAGTGCTTAATATAATTTTAACCTTTAAAAGTGCTAAAAAATCGATGTTGCGCATGTTTCGTGATTATAACATTTTTAATCTTTACAAGCAGAAATTAACTCGTTTAGTGTAGGAGAACTGCTTAATAATGGAAGTATGAATGAAAAAACTGCTTCTAATATGGCGAGGAATAAAATAAAAAAAAGCTAATTGTGACTGTGAACCTGTGTATATTTGTGGGACCATGGTCCTCGTATTTCCTGGGTCCCTAGATACAGGGAATTCTAGTTTCATTTGTGATCATTTATGTATGTGATATAGGGCAATAGCATAGATTATTACTATTTTATTTGTTTATAAGAAAATATAAAATCTAAATAATTTACGTACCTACCTAAACATTTAGTGGTACATTTTTGATCTAATCAATAAGTTTACAGATATCTTACCCCTAAAATGAAATATCACCCGATATAGTAATTTACAATATTGTCAAAATAATTAGTAGTAAGATAAATTTTCAAATTCACTATAAAAATCTTTGGATTCCTGCAACAGGATATGATCATTATTTTAATATGTAGTAAAGGTTAGATTCCAAAGGAAATTATTACCAAGGAATCACGAGCACTGGCTGAAGCTTAGTCAAAGAGTCTGCCTTCAGATAGAAATCCTTTTGATCTGCTTGGTGGAAGCTGAAGAACTACGTCTGTATGTTGCAGTGGGTTGTATAAGGTTTTTCAACTTATTAATTTATTATTATATACATTTATCAGTTGGTATCTTTAGAAATATGAAAGAAGCGCGTAAGTACTATCATTGCAATAACAAAAATGATCAAATCATGTTTTTACCAAGCGCTTTGTAAATGTTTCGTAGGTAATAAAACATCTGCTTTGTTCAATGTCGCAAAGCTTTTCTTTACAATTTGAATTTGCAGTAATTTGATAATACCTAGATTTAAGAAGACAATTGAAGGGGTGAGAACAAAAGGGGATTAACTGATTTTTTTCACAAAATAACTTATGGGTATCGTTGGATTCAGCGTGAAATTATCTACAATAATACATCCTCAAAATACCGAAATGAGGCTTAAATCTCGAGATTTTGAGTCTAAAAACGGTTTATCTGTCACAGGGATACAGTTCGCTTAGCATAAAAACATTATTATATTTATTTTATTATATTATATTTTACAGTAATTTTATGAGTTAGTACTATATTTAGTATTATCAAAATAGAATTAAAACATTTTCAGGCAACTGAAACTTACACAAACCTTTTCTATTACCTTATAAGCACTCTACATTAAAATAAGGCCGTTGAAAGTTAAAGTCAATTTTCTCGAAACTATCAATTTGACAGTTAAACCTTTTTTATTCTCAACCCTTCAATTGTAATCAATATCTAGATTTAATTATTTTTTTATGTTCTTTTAGTATTTACTTATATATAAATTCATGGAAAAGAACGAATTAAATTCCACCGTGTATATAAACTTGTACTTGATTTAGTGCCTGTAAATCTCACTTTATTGATAACATGACCATGTGATGTAATGTGAATGTGTGAGTGTGTAGTTTTATTTGGTCATGGTGAATGAACGAAAAGATATATGTATAAGTTTAGTCCGGAGTTTGTTTGATCCGGCTCGAAGGACCAAAAACTGTAGGGAGCCTCAGCTGGTGGAGCGTGGACTGTATTTTTCTTCCGAGAGTAGTAGTTGGAGGAACAACACTTGGAACGGTTTTACTGATTTATTGGTAGGAACGCTGAATTATAAAAGGGACCGAACCCAAAACTACACGTCGTGGTCCGGAAGCCAACTCGTCTACAGTATTGCCAGTATATCTCTTAACAATTTCTACTAATTTATGTTGTGTTGCCAACAATAATAATATAACTTTAATTTTTGGTATTCTATTTAAGCATTTTCACCTGAAATAAAGACATTTTATTTTATTTTTTATTTATTTTAAATTATGATAAAACTAAGCTATATGCTGGTTGGTCGATTTTACGGAATATTTTAGTCATTGTTTATGTTCAGATTTGTTCAAATGCATGTTAAAACGACCTGATATAATAATTATTACTAGTACCTATTTTCTAATTAAATAAATAACGCCAAATGATCATATAGATTGATCCTGGACCCCTACTAGGATTCCCTGTATCTAGTGACGCAGGAATACCTAAACCCAGAATACCTAAACACAGAACAAGTATTAGCGCTTTTTTGTTCGTTGCTTTTTGTTCTGTGCACAAATACTAGTCCTACTGCGGAAATCGAACCCAGTACCTCCATTATGAGCCGACTTGCTTAACCACCACACCATAGGAGCTGTCATAACATGACTATTTTGCTAACATCAAATAAAACTCTTATTAATAATGCTGAAAACTCACAGTGCATTAACAAAACAAACGTTTTAAAGGTGCGTGCACATCGGATTACTGAATATCGTGTTACCGATATAATTGGTCAGACCTTTGGGTCCAGTGGACGTATAGCTAATGCAACAGTTTACGCATCAGCTAGTCTGCAAATTGGTGCAGCTTTGTCGGCCGGTCCGGCCGTGTCGTCGGCCGATAGGTGTGCAACCGGCTTTATATGGGTGAGGACAGGTGGATAAGCGAAAGCGGTTAAGATCACGTGTTTTTATTTGGAGACATTTAAGCATTATTTATCTAAGAAATAAAGTACCTTTCCTTAAAAAAATATTGTTTTTGAACGGGCTGATGCTTGGTGTCTAACGACCCTTATAGCATCACCGGGCGGGAGGGCATGCGCTTAAAGCGCTCAGCCGTCAAAAGTGGGAGGCAACTAGCTCAAGGGCTCACCTGGGGTGCGAGCCTCGGCTTGGGCCGTTGCCGGGACAAAAGGATCGAGAAGACTACATCTGAGAGTAATATTTAACTTTGTTGACAATGGTGATCTACGTGAACCAACAACTTCCAACTTCCGTTCGCCTCGTTATGGATTCACCAGCTTACCCCCCAACTTCTGCGTGCGCAAGGTTTTACTTTAAAAAAAATGCTGTAAAACAATTATAAATTATATACGCGGTAACAGGAAAGCTGAATAGCAAAAACGCTGTCGCCTTTGCAACTCATTGAAGCTTCGTTCCTATAGGGCGATTTGTGGTTTCGTTTAGTCCACTTCAACCAGTAATTAATTTAACACCGTTTCAAGTAATTGTGTCCAACTGCGAAGCTTTTTACGCAAATAGGTTGTAATTATTTTCGAATTACTTCTTGCTCTAATTCGACCAGAAACGGAGTTCAGTTGTTGTTTGACATTAAACACCTTCTAATCTTTGTACAATAACTTAATTTTAAGTACCTATAATCTCATTTCGACTTGTGCTAAAATAGTCTATTTGTAATAAAATCTTTTGACTTTGACTTAGTTAAATTTATAACGACTGTTATAAATATATTTGATTTACAATGTTGTCAATGTATTGGCACATTCAATTAAAAATAATGATTATCATAGTATTTTTATTACAGCGAAAGCCTTAACAAGCAATGGTAAATATTTAATAGAGGCAGGTTACGTGTACATTCTACACTTTAACAAGGTAATAACCAACTTCATTCAAATTCATCTGCCCCTCGTTCTTGTACCAGTTTTTACAACTATACATTCTTTATTTGTTTTATATAAGGAATACATTATTCTAATAAATAATAATTATTAAGGAAAGTTATATATATATATAACTCTTTATTGTCTCACCAAGACTAGTTTGATAACGGACGGTCTTATCACTGACCGTGATTTCTTCCAGACCACATTATAATAGAGAATAAAAAAATATATAATATATACATTCTAATCAAAAGGCAGTTTTGATTAAAATTAATTTACAACTCAAATTTTGTTTTAGCCGTTGTTTCCATTGATTGGTATTGGATTAATTTGTTTCAAGTGATCTTGTCAGAAACGAAATAATGATTGAAAAACGTTAAAATGGTGAAAGTTATAAATAACCTAAAACAATATAATATAGATATTGCTATAGAAAAATAGCTCTTTCTCTCAAAAGAATTAAAGGATATTAACCTGTCGCTATTAAATAAAATTTAAAGATAGATGAAAGCGGAAGCAAGACTTTTAAAGTGAACATGGTAACCATAATTATCGCCTTAGGTTCCTACCAGAGTATCCTACAAGATTAGAGTTCTTAGAGTTGGCAGGGAAAGATAACCGAGTAGTCAAAGTATGTGTAAGTGGCCTTCATTATACCGCTAATCACTGTGTACTGTAGTTCAACAACTAAGTTTTTATAAATAAAAAATAGTAGGTAAACCTATTGGATTTTTTTTACTTATCGTCATAACAATACCTGGAAGAATGCCATGGATGCTTATCATGATCATGACCACGCTTGGGAGGCGGCTTAATTAGTGATCGTATGAAGATTACAATGTACAGCTGCTAATGCTGCCCATTCCCTGGACATTCCCTCTGCTGGATCTTACAGCACGCGCGAGAAAAGATAGGTTGGTTCTACTTTTATACCCCGCTGGGACCATCCAGTGAATTTTTAATATATTTGTAATAAAATTTTCCGAACTGCTAAAATACATTGTGTTAAAATCTATTTTTAACGGGTTAATGCTCTTGGTCTCTATGGCCTTTTCAGCGTCACTGGGCGGAAGGGCAGGCGTTTAAGGCGTCTAAAATGGGAAGCAACTAGCTCAAGAACCTCTTGGGTGCGAGCTCCAGCTTGAGCCGTTACCAGGATAAGTGGATCGAGGGAACTACGTCCACTGGAAGAGTGAAGAGAAGCTAGCTATCCTACGGGGAGAGGGGTACGTCGAAGTTCTACGCTGGTATCCTATACTGGTGCCGAAAGCAATACCTGAGCCAGAAGGACTACTGTTCCGGTGACCCTAGCGCAGCCGATACTACGGCCGCTATGGGACCATCCGGGTCGGTCAAGACGTGTATAAAGGACGCGGCGACGAGGTGAAAAAAAATCTAAATCTTATGACTAAGTAAAGATAAAAATATAGTAGAAGTTTTAAAAACATAGTAAAAAATTGACACATTTCATTTAGTCAAACCATAAAAGCAATGTTTATCTTTAACTTTAAGACCACGAAGGGGATTAACGTCAAAAACTTCCCAATCTCTTCTGAGTTTTAAAAATAACGGAGCACAAAAGTAAAAAAATACTCTTTCCATAGAATTATTGTACGACAAAGATATTTTGTCTATTTATATTTTACTTCCTGCGGCCGTGGCTTACGTGGTTTTAGATTCTTAGTATAAGTAGGCGAATCTGATTTAATACCTAACGTTTTTATTTCTTGCTATTATCAGTTTATTTATCTAAAATTATGTAGTATAGTACTTACATGATTGAAGGGTTGAGAATAAATTTAACTGTCAAATTGATAGTTTCGAGAAAATAGACTTAAAAAGGTTTATGTAAGTCTAAGTTGCTTGAAAATGTATTAATTCTATTTTAAAATACAAAATATAGTACTAATTCATACAGTTACTGTAAAAAATATATTATAATATAATAAATATAATAATGATTTTATGCGACGCAATAGAGACTATGTGTCAGCACTGAACAGGGCGAAGTTCACAATCTCTTAAGTTGGCTGATTTCATATAAACTGCTGATTATAAAAAAACGAATCGAACAATTTCGAACAAATTTCTTCAAATGGTGCATAACATTTACCCGTTAACTAATCAACTGTTGTGAAAATCAACGGAGTGGCAGTTGGATGACAGGATGCTAGTTTATTTATTTTTTATTTTTTAATTTTTGGCTCCACACCTCCGTGTATTTAGCCAGTGTCAAGTAATTGATAATTTATCAAATTAATGATATTTCACGCAAATATGTGTCAAGTAACAGTCGAAGTCATCAAGTCAAGTCATAGTCTAGTCAAAGTCATACTCCTAGTAAAGTGATGACTACTTGAAGCTTTTATGGAGTTTTGGAAACAACACGAAAATAAACGTTTCACCATCATTATACCATTTTCCCACACTCACGCCTGTAATCCAGCACTTAACGAATAGAATGCCACCAATTTTATGCACTAACACTGAAAATAACACAAGTTTTGGAAAATAATACAATGCAATGACACAATCTTTTTCGCGTTCCCGCCGAAACTCCAAGGATGCTAGTTGACAATGCATTTTTTCTTTTTTTTTTTTTTTTTCGAAATGCCTGCCAGCTAACTGATATTAAGTTTTAATGGAATGAAGTAAAACTTCTAAATATTAATAAATTGGATATATTAAATATGCTGTCAATTTCCCAAGGCACTATCTAGTAAAGGTATTAAAATTACTACTTTAATAGTCTACATAAATTCATTATGAAAAATGTTCATGAAATCAGTGTGAATACAGACAAACTAACATATTTTCCATCATTTTAAAGGACTTCATTTTTATTAAACTCAAACCTCCTTGCACTCAATTAAAATACGATTTAGAAGCCATACGCACCTGGTCGCGATAAACATCGTTACTATTGTGAAACCCGAGAAATTCGAACCTCAATTTTGACAACAAAAAGCTCGTAATCGATTTTAGACACACAAAAGGAGCATTATATTTGACGATTCAACTGCACAAACCATGTTTGCGGTAGAGATTATTTCGGTTGAAATGAATGAAGGCAAAACACGATCCAAATGCTGGGCTGTAATTGAAATCCAAAGGCCCTTAGAGGCGGGTATCTTAATTTTTTTCGGATATTTGATAGGTTCGAGTGTCGTGTACGATTCAGTCTTAAAAAGCAATTGGTCTCAAACAGTTATTAACAATAAGTCGCGTTGAAAGATTTGAAAACATATTGACGGGCGGAAACTAAAAAATGTCTATGACATAAGTGTCAAAACTAAAATATAAAAAATATTTCCCATGTTTTTTTTTTGCTACAGGGTTGTACAATTGTAGTCAAAACAATTCAAAGAGTGAGATCAAAAAGGGTTTAAGTGTCAAATTGATAGTTTCGATAAAATTGACTTCAACGGCTTCATTTTAGTGTAGAATGCTTTGTAAGTAATAGAAAAGGTTTTTTTATGTAAGTTTCAGTTGCTTGTATTAATTCTATTTTAAAATACAAAATATAGTACTAATTCGTACGATAACTTAAAAATATAATATAATATATTAAATATAATAACGTTTTTATGCTAAGCGAACTGTATTCCTGTGTCAGATAAACCGTTTCTAGACTGACAATCTCAAGATTTAAGCCTCATTTCGATATTTTGAGAATGTATTATTGTAGACTAGTTGCGCCCCGCGGTTTTACCCACGGATAGAAAGTATTTAACTTTTAGCTCATCCCATGGGAATATTTTACTTTTCCGGGATAAAATGTAGCCTATATGTTAATTCAGTGTATAGGCTATCTTGTTACCGAATTTCATCCAAATCCGTTCAGCCTTTTGAGCATGAACGAGTAACAAACATACACACATACAAACTTTCACCTTTATAATATTAGTGCGATAATTTCACGCTGAATCCAATGATACCCATAAGTCATTTTATGAAAAAAAAAATAGTTTTAAACCCTTTTTGATCTCATCCCTTTATCGAAGTTGAGCATAGAAAATGTATGTAGATATAATTAGAAGTTAACATTAGAGTTTTTGGCGGGAACGCGAAAAAGATTGTGTCACCTCATTGTACTATTTTCCAAAACTTGTGTTATTTTCAGTGTTAGTGCATAAAATTGGTGGCATTCTATTCGTTAAGTGCTGGATTACAGGCGTGAGTGTTGGAAAATGGTATAATGATGGTGAAACGTTTCTTTTCGTGTTGTGTCCAAAACTCCATTGAAGCTTCAAGTAAAGTTGCCATCACTTTACTAGGAGTATGACTTTGACTAGACTATGACTTGACTATGACTTTACTTGATGACTTCGGCTATGACGACACATATTTGCGGGAAATATCATTAACTTGATAAATTATCAATTACTTGACACTGGCTAAATACACAAAAGTGCCAAAACATAAAAAAAAAGTTAACATTATTTATATCTCTTGCCTGCATACATTGCAATCACCTTGCGAGCGTATCATCTAATAAATCACAATAAATCCAAATTTCATTTTTTGTTAACAACTTGCTGGTCATTGTCTTTTAAAAACATTTAGCTCTCAACCTTTGTGGCGTATTGATTAATAACCAAAAACAGGAAACGTATTGTAAAACGGTAATAGAAAAACTAACCCGCGGGCAGTCGTCATTACCTTACCATCTTCACTTATAGAAGGGTTCGGTAGAAATAATGATTAATTATTGTAATTAAGTCCATGTCATCGGGACCTCCACATGTTTGGAACCACAGTGTGTATATGAACAGCAGGTACTCTAAATTTTAGGAGTTTTTTTTTTTATATTAGGTCTTTACCTATGAAATTGCCGTTTTGTTTGAAAAAAGTTAAAGTATTTTTTTTTCGAACTTATTTATATTATAATCTGCATTTCCACAGACACTTGGCCAATTTTTTTGTTAAATTATTTTCATGTTTATAAATTTAGCCTATGATTAAAATTATTTATTTATTTATTTATACTTTAGCACAAAATAATGTACAAGGAGGACTTAATGCTATGAAGCATTATCTACCAGTCAACCTGGATGTGCAAGAAAAGAAATGGTAGCGGTGCAGTACAAATTGATATTAGAATAAGAAACGTCTATGTATATAATAATAATAATAAAATGCACATTATATATAATTGTAGGAGTTTAAAAATAAATACGGGATATTTACTACGTTTATTGGTTTCGAGTTATCGTAGTCAAGTCCCGCCCGGTGACGCTGTAAAGGTCGGTAGAGACTAAACAGCATTAGTCTGTTAAAAAATCCAAGATTTAAAAATGTTAGTAACCATGACAGTTTCATTGTGTTCCCCATAGAATGACATTTTATACAGCTGCTTGCCTCATGACATTGCATGGCAGTTAATTCTGTAGGACTTATTTTTTTTTATTATTATTATTATTTTGATAGGCAAAGTGCTTATTTTATTCTTTTAACTAAGTACTACAAAAATGTAATAACTACTACTAAAAAAAATAGCACTGTTAAATAATAATCACGATCATGACCCAGGATCATGGTCCCACAACACCCAGACACAGACTATTTGTGCTTTTTTTTCTGTGCACAAATACTTGTCCTGCCACGGGAACCAAACCCACCGCCTCCAGGTTATGAGCTGACCTGCTTAACCACCACACAGAGTCTGTCGAGGAATAAGAAAGAGACTTTGACTACTGCGCAAAATTTACACTACCCTCCCTACAGTTTAATCTTATGCCAGGTGCTGTTTATCTGATTGTAGGCTGTAAAAGGGTTTAATGGACATCACAGAATGTTATGTTTAGTTTTTGGGACTGTTCGGTTACATGACTTGATGGGTCATTTATGAAGAATTTCTTAATAACAGCACGGTTCACCTATTACGTATTTATAAAAAAATTAGTAATCTATTCAGAGATAAAGATAGTTTTGTTCTAATAAATCATGAATAAATTACAAGTGAAAATGTAAGTATTGTTCTCAAATGAGCATCGATGTTTAGATAACTGATCAAAAAATTACCTTAAAATGATACATTTTATTTTCTGTACTCTTATAGAATATTTATTAAATTCTTCTTGACACCACTTGACCCACCCAGTTCATTTTAAAAGGTAATTTTTGATCGGTCTTTTACTTACATTTTAATTCATTATTTTTTTAATAGTTTAAAATCACATTTTTGTATGATTTGTTTGCATATTTTACTACTTTTTTTATAAATACTAGGAGAACTTACTGTTATAAAGAAATTCTAATAAACTTAAAAATTCCTTAAGATTAAGGCCCTTGTATTAAAAACTAAAGACGCACGCAGACTTTATGGCATAGCTTCAGAACTTACATTACGACAACAACTTGGATCATAAAGTGAAAATAAATGGATCATAACTAAAAATTTTGGTGGCTCTCACTTGAGTCACTTACCTACCACATCTAAGTAAGAGGTGACCACGAAACGTGGCTTAACGCTTTTTTTTGTTTGGTTTTGGCTCCACACTTTTGTGTATTTAGCCAGTGTCATGTAATTGATAATATCTCAAGTTTATTAATATCATATAATGTGTCAAGGCAAGTCACGCTCCAAGTCATTAAGTTAAGTCATAGTCTAATCTAGTCAAGTCCTACTCCTAGTAAAGTGGTGGCAACTTTACCAGAAGCTTCTATGGAGTTTTGGAAACAACACGAAAAGAAACGTTTCACCATTATTATACCACTTTCCCACACTTGTGCCTGTAATTCAGCACTTAACGAATAAAATGCCATCAATTTTATGCACTAACACTGATAATAACACAAGTTTTGGAAAATAATACAATGCGGCGACGCGATCTTTTTCGTTTTCCCGCCAAAACTCCCTGGCTTAACGTTATCAATTTATTAAAAGGCTAATTAATCACACAGACCTAGAATATGTTTTGCTCTATGTATCTGCTCTGAGCGCTACAATTAAGCAACTAAGTATTTATCAAAGTACCCAGAATTACTCAAACAATATGACCACTTGAAACCTTACCTTTTTTGGACAATTCCACTAATAGTTGAACCAACGAAGCGCACAAAAACCATGCAATCTCTACTAAATGAACAATGGTACTTCAGTTAGGCCTTATGAGTATACTATAAACAGTAAGGGTAGTTAAACACATTTTATATTAGAGCCATGTTAGTTATTAGCTACGTAATTGTTCACATACCTCACAAACATTTACAACAACACTCTATATGAAGTTGCAAGAGGTGTTGCATGTATTATGAAACAATATTTTATTCACAGTCATCACACTAATATTATATAGGTGAAAGTTTGTATGTGTGTATTTTTGTTACTCCTTCACGCTCAAACAGCCGCATGGATTTGGATGATATTCGGTACTAGCTTATACACTGGATTAACTATAGGCTACATTTTATCCAGGAAAAGTGAAATTGTCCCGTGGAATGAGTAAATAATCAAAATATCTTTTATCCACGGGTGAAAACGTGGGGCGCAACGGGTTTGGGTAAATTTGTATGGAGTAGTGGCGTCATTTTTTTTTTTATGCGACCATTTATACAATACGTTCTGAATTTAAGTACTACATCTGTATACTTATTTAAAAATTCAAAACACATCGTAAATAATATCGGAGCCGAAATATTTAACTTTGAAATCAGAAGCTAGAAGACGAATAATATCGTCTAAATAAGCGATAAAATGACTTCAAAGTTAAATATATTCTTATTTTACCGACGGAATGGTCAAGTTTGTATATGAGAGACCGATTCCATAAATAATATATTATTTATACTTAATACAATTGGTGTTTAATAATCTTTAACATTCAGATAACTATAATTTATTCCTCCGATTCATCATAAGCCTCGATTTCCACTTCGTTTCGGATTATTAAATCAAGAAATTGTGCACAACATCCTAATGTGCGCTTCCCCACTACACACGTACAAAAATGTCTTAATATGGCTTGTCGCCCTGGAACTTCTCTTTCAACTAATATATAAACTAAATATATTCTTCTATTTGAATGTCTTGATTGTATTCTACCTCTTAATAGTCATGGGTTGGTTCCACCAAGGTTGCGTTGTCGTAATAGGTTTGTATTAAAATCTTTGTATATTTCTATCAAATAAGTGCATTGCTTGACGTGATCGCCATAATAGCTTCTAGCTTGGGCTATTTGATAAGTGCCAAGGCGTATATTATCATATTATATCATGTATAATCATTCGAGGAAATTCATCCATTCCAGGTACTTCAGCTGTGATTGATTGAAAATTGGCCCTTCTTCTGTTCAGGTTGTTTGCTATTACAAATTCGCATAATGGGTTAGTATCACCAGATCTCGGATTAATTTCTCTTATTATATCCTCTACTAATCTATGGTCTTGAAGTGGTTTCCCGAATGCGTTAATTAACGCACCAGCTATTCTTACTTCGTCAAATAAGTGAGAAGCTGCACTATTGAAGTTTTGGGAACGCAATTGTCGGAACTGGTTTTTTAACCTCCCATTCACAGTTTCCACAACCCATTGCCATATAGTGACTTTGAGGGAGTCGTTAGCCTGTCGTGTTGTTAATTGAGGTTCATGTCATCTTTCGTAGCTGGCATGTACGTGTGGTATCCATATACTTCTACTTCTTCTATAGAGTCTCTAAATCCTCTATCTAAAATGAGAACATCATTTTCCCTAAAAAACCAGTGAAATGGGTCACTGACGTTTTTTACTATGTCAAAAATAATGTTACGTCGAACTTAGTGGCTTCATACAGTCCGTATATATCTAGGATATGTTCATCCATCTGGGCAAACTATTGAAAAAGGTTTCACCAAATGGCAAAACT
Organism: Ennomos fuscantarius; assembly: GCA_905220475.3. Classification (NCBI taxonomy): domain Eukaryota; kingdom Metazoa; phylum Arthropoda; class Insecta; order Lepidoptera; family Geometridae; genus Ennomos; species Ennomos fuscantarius. The sequence goes on along the minus strand of HG992034.1, from coordinate 4,103,047 downwards.
CGTGTAAACTATATGGTTTTCTTTGAAATATAATAGTTTAAGCTTTTTTGTTGGTAAATGTATGTCCCGTCTATGATAACAATGGCATTTTTTTCTGTAATATGTTCTGCTTGATTTCCCTAAAGTGCATTTGGAATCGCTAAACAACGTGAAATTACTTCTGAACGTGTCATATGGTCATAGCCTAAATGTCTTGGCACAAATTCCGAGGCAAATCTTGTCTCACCAAACGCATGGTTTTCTCGAAAGTTTTTCTCGTCATGTTAAAAATTACTGCCAATCCTTCATTGGAGTCACCAGTGTGTAGCTTTGTAAGTACTTTGGAAAGTGCTGTACCTGCTTTTTTCTTATTCTCTGAGCAATACTACGTGTGCTTTCTAGTATTTCAGTGAACTGTGTCTTAGAAAACCCGATATAATAATGAAAAATATCATTGTTCATAGTAGAGACTCTATCAAAGTCTAAATACACCTTGCGCGTTCTTAAAATATCCATCATATCTTTTATATGAACAGCAGAAAATTCACTGAAAGTCCGGCGAGTTCTTTCTTCAATATTTTGCCAGTTCGAATCTGACAGATTTGTAGAACATACACGATTACCACGTGGAATATAAAAACTTTTTTTTGAAGAACAGTAGCTCTTAAATCAACATGGATGCGTTGTAAGTCTCTGTTAGAGCATTCTGCAAATATGCAAACACGTGTGTTATATGGTGCTCTTGTATAACCCGGCAATGACATGATTTGCTTTCTATTTACTTGCACGGATTGATCTCGAACATTATCATTTTCTGTCGCTGTAGAATTATTAGTCAGAGCAATAAGAGCTTCTGGTTCTAATTGCACATGTGGAACCAGGTCTTCTTGAATTTGTACAACGTTTTGTGGTTGTTCTTGCACCTCAGCGACAATTTCATCTTGAACTGGTACATTTTCTTGACTGTGAAATCGAGCACGTAGTAAACACGGCCTGCATAGTCTGTCTTCTCCACGAAACTAAAAACAATAGTTTTTAAATAAAACTTAGTTCGCTCTCAAGTACAATTTATTAAGGTGGACGAGATATTTCTCGCACTCTACTGGCGTTTACACTTATGATAGACTAAAAAAACTGCCAGGTCACATTAAGCTAAATCACAAAGTCCAGTAGTACAAGCCGAGTCGAGTAGATAATGATAATCAGGGAACACAATAAGCACGCAAACAACACGAAAGTCAGATGGTGAGTAAAGATAGCTTCGATTTTCGAGTTCAGCCACAGCCGTTAAGTCCCATGCTCTCAAGCAGGCAAACGAATGGAACGCTGTGATTGGTCAGCGTAACTGATCCGGGCTCCAAAAAGGTTGGAAGTGAGCATATTGTTCTATGAAATGCATATTGTTTACTAAAAAAGTAACAAAAACAATTTCTCTATTGTTTATCTAGATGATCTTTTATTGATTTTTGCAACACAATATCTCGTTTCCGATATGGTTTAGGTAGTCACTGCAATAGTAAAAGTTGTTTGTTTTAAAGAGTACTATCCAATGGCAAAAGTTTTTTTACTGGTCGCGGATCTTCAAAAATGACGCCACTTTTACCCAATGGCCTATAAATTAATAATAGGTCTTTACCTATGAAATTGCCGTATTGCAGTACAGACTTTTTCAAACAAAAAAAAGTTTTGATTGGCTATGTTTTCTAAATTCAAATAAATTTTGTTTTAAAAATATGACATTCTATTTACAATATAAGTCTTTTGTTTATTGATTAGCGTGGTATTTTCATTACATTTCAACATTTTTCCTCATAATGGATACTTTGAAATTTCGTGTAATTATGGAATATGAGTTCCGTCGTCGCACCAACGCGGCACAAACGACACGTAACATCAACGACGTTTACGGAGAGAACTGTACAAACGAACGTACAACCCGTTATTGGTTTGCTCGGTTCCGTTCTGGGAATTTTGACTTGATAAATGAACCTCGTGGTCGTCCGGAAACTTTGGTCAACAATGATGAATTAAAGGCGATTGTGGAAGCTGATGAATCTCAATCTACAGCTGAGCTGGCAGCAGCTTTTGATGTTAGCATCAAAACAATATTGGTCCATTTGCGACAGATTGGCAAGATAAAAAAGCTTGATAGATGGGTGCCCCACGAACTTAACGATCGCCAGCGCAACGTACGCTTCGAGACTTGCCTTGCGCTGCTTAACGGGCACAGAAATGAAGGAATTTTGAACCGAATTGTTACGTGCGACGAAAAATGGATTCTTTTTGACAATCGAAAGCGCTCAGCAAGTTGGTTAGATCCTGGTTCGGTACCAAAGCAATGTGCAAAACGAAAAATGACCCCTAGAAAGGTGATGGTCACAGTTTGGTGGTCTAGTGCTGGTGTGATTCATCATAGCTTTTTACAAAACGGCGAGAGCATTACTGCAGATGTGTACATTGAAGAACTGACCACAATGATGGCGAAACTCGCACGTCTGCAACCAGCTTTGGTCAATCGGTCGTCTCCACTGCTACTTCACGACAACGCGCAACCCCATACTGCACAACAGACCGTCTCTAAGCTGCATGAGTTGGGTTTGGAAGCTCTCCCTCATCCGCCATACTCACCAGATCTTGCGCCTACCGACTATTACTTTTTCCAAAATTTGGACAACTTTTTAGTGGGAAAAAAATTCAATTCCCGAGAGGCAGTACAAAACGCCTTTGAAGAGTTTGTTGTCTCCCGTCCTGCTGATTTTTTCAAGAAGGGCATCCATAAACTGCCACAGCGTTGGCAAAGATGCATTGATTGCAGGGTTGATTACTTTGAATAAAAGAAATAAATAAGTTCGAAAAAAAAATACTTTAACTTTTTTCAAACAAAACGGCAATTTCATAGGTAAAGACCTAATATCTTTGTGGACATTTCACACAACGCCATCTAGCCCCAAACTCAACTTTTTTTTTATTTTATATTTTAATATACGATCCAGACATAGAACAAACATCTATATTCATCACACAAATGTATGTTCTGGAATATAGTATATGGTACCTAAAGACATAATTTTAAAGCATATTGCATCAGACGCAAGCTTTCGACCGAAAAGTCGTAATATAAGCCTTGAGCGGGCTAAACTAAGGCTCCGCTAAAAATGCAGCATATAAAACTACATATACTACAAACGTTGACCATTTGACCCACTTTGTTTGAACCCTCCGATTTTCAAACAAGAGCCGCTAGAAACACGAATTCCCAATAACCGAGAGTGGTCCATACTGCATAATGTAATGTAGCGGATGTCGCGCAAAAAGAAGACATACATCAAACAACAAAAACAGGACTCTCGACGGGCGAAGCGGCGGGCGAACACTATCATTTACGCAACTATTTGTCATCTAGATTCGGGGTGGTGCTTATAGTGACTCTACTACTGACATACGAAAACAACTCACTTGATGAACCTCGTGAAAATCACTTTTACTAGAAATCCTCAATTGACGTATACCAGGATCTATTTCTTAAGGATAGTTATGGCAAGCTTGTCAGCCGTGTTACCAATTAAGAATAATAACAGTGAAAATGAGAATAAGATTTATTTCAGCAAACAATGGCAACGATAATAACATCACCTTACTTAAATATAGAATTAATCAAAAACAAAGTCATAATTTTAGTTGATAGTGGACATTATTATTCGAGCCCTCGGCTCAACCCTAGGATTACCTGTGTTGTGGAGACCAGTTTTACATACATTTGTTTTTAAATTGTTGGGAGAATTGAAACCAAGTTAAAAGGGATTTAATATTAAGATTACAGAAAAATGAGTAGTGAATTAAACAGAAATGAGTAGTTATTAGAAAATTGTATAAATAGTTGTAGAAATTGTATAATTGATTCGATGTACGTCTATGGATTGATTGTAAAGTCTATTATGATTGATTTTAAGAACTTTAGTTTAATTGCAATGGTTTGTTATATACTACATTACTATAACTACATACAAAGAATGATTATGGCCCATTTTCCTGGCTCCCTTGGCCGTTTTTACGGCACCCACGGAATGAAAAAGGAGTAATCCTATTTACATTAGGACTATATGTAAAAAAAAATTGCTTTTACTTTACTTTTTTTTGTTTTTAAAACCTGTTTCAAACCTGTAAAAAACAGCCTCTCTACTTATCAGGCGAGATAGGCAGCTCAATAAAAATACTCCTATATCATCCCCATTATACCTATTTTTATTTATTTTGTATATAGCTTAAGCATACGGTAAAAATAAACAATAGGCGTGATCTTCTTTGACTGACATGGTGTAATGTCTTTTGCTGTGTATTTGTGTTTGCGCACGCGCAATTGACATCGTCGTAACTGCAAAACAGCTTCGAGATCAAAGCCAGCAGTACCTCCCCCGGAAGCTGGATTAACGGTTGTCAACTTGATGAACGACGTGCGTAAGTTACACGACAATGGAATGCGGCGTACGTTCCATTTACCCCCTACCGTCTGATACGCGTCGTGGCAGTTCCATTAATTTTTGTATGTTTTTTTGTTTTACTTAGAAAAATGGTTAACTTACACGTTTGCCTAGATCATCGTAACTTCATAAAGCTTTATGCAATTAAGAAAATACCTATCCAAGATTATTGAATTACCTTTACTTACTATTAGGGTAACTTTTAACTTTTTAGACTTTATGATCTGATCTCACAGTCGAAATCTTATTAATAATCTTATTACCAGACTGTGCTTATGTCTCAAGATGATGTGCGCATTTACTTATTGGAGTTCCGAGTGAACGACTAGTTCGTCACATCATTCAATAACATAAAAAAAAACTTTCAATAAAGGAAATTGCTTAAATTTCGTTCTTATTTTTCTGTTTGATTTCTCTAGTAACTGTACAATTTTTGAAGAGTGGCTTGTTGTCCTAGTTAACTGACTCTAAATCACTGGATAATCCGAACCCTTAAAATATTGTGCGAAATACTATTGTTAAAGTTTAGACTATTTCTTTTAATATAAGCTTATATGCCCTTTAAATCTTGGCGGCAAAATAACTGAAAAAGTTAAGCAAAGTATAAATACATAAAAGTATGATTAAATTCTTCAATATACTCTATACGCTTTTGGCGTCGCACCGCTTAACCGATATCAGTCAATAAAATACCTATTGCCTAATTGAATACACGGAAATCTAATGAATCAGCCAATAAATATAAATAACATTTCTACACTATAGCGTTATTGGTGGATTTATGATGACTAGTAAGGTTCTTTGATTTACTAAAAAGCTATTAGGAAAAAACTAAAATTAAAACAACTTCAAAATAAAAATGCTAATAGGAAAAGAGTTCTTGCTCTCTTTTTCAGTGTGGATGCTCGTCGAGCCAAATTGGAAATCCGTGACAATTTTATCAAAGGAGACAGTTTGATCTTTTGTTTAAATTTAACAGTTCGAGAGAATGGGAACATTACACAGATTTAGAAAGAAATCGTGTTTCAATGCAAGATAGCAGTGGTGTCAAAGGAGTGTAAGCGTAAAGGTCATAACAATAGAATTTGAAACAGTAAAGAATATTAGAACACAATGAAGGACTTACACTGACTCACCATGGTTGTATTATCCATAATAACTTGAAGCATAATTTGAATGTTTATTGTATAAGACATAACATAACAAATAACCAATAACGAGATGCATATTAATAACTAAAAGAAAAAACATTATTTAACAAACCCCAAAGTTTCTTTTTTCACTAAATAGTTCATTATAAAACGCTTTATTTTTGGGAAATTTTAGGTAAGTTTTCTTCGTAAATAAAATAAAAAGTAGGATACTGTTTAAAAAATCATACGGTATACAAATAATTTTGAAAGTAGAATCGGAGTATCCATTGCTTAGAAACTTAGAATGATCTTCCAAGAATGAGATCCCACTGGGTCAAACAATTGAGCGTAGCATTTAGCTTTGTAAATACACAATTGTATTATCTTGTAAGTGTGCCTATTTACACTGTTCTTTTAGGATTCCGTACCCAAAAGGTAAAATATGACCTTGTGGTAGATAACTGAAATAATCACAGAATATTATATGCATATTACTACGGATTACCTAACAATCATGGAATAGATTTAAAGTGTAAACCATGTAAACCTAGTATACACATATTAGGATAATATCTCTGTAGATACATATATATTTATAATAAAATTTTAAGCAAGCAGTGGGATTTGACCTTGCGCGTTAAATTTTTCTATGGAGTGCACAAACGTAATTTTTTTTACAGTTTATTGGTTTTATTTATAAAGGGTAGTATAAACCAACCGCAAACTTGATATCATTATAGTGCATTCATTGTAACCACAAATACTGAAAATCAGCTAAGCGCAAATGAACACTATGCCTCCATAGATACCGGTGACCTATATATCTACGTGCATAAATATAAATAACTATGCTTACTTTGACTACATACATCTTCTAAATATATGTAACTCAAAGGTGACTGACTGATTGACTGACTAATATAGTGATCTATCAACGCACAGCCCAAACCACTGGACGAATTGGGCTGAAATTTGGCATGTAGATAGATGTTATAACGTAGGCATCCGCTAAGAAAGTATTTTTCGAAATTCCACCCTTAAGAGGGTGGAAATGGGTGGTTGATATTTTCCCATAGGCCACGCCGCGAGCGAAGCTGCGGGCAGAAGCTCGTATAATATAAATGAAATGATAATCATCGGATGCACAAAATCGGCGCCACAGATAGCCCTCTGTATCGGGGTTGTATGCAGAAAAACGAGACTGTGGAACATGTGCTATTATGTTGCACAGCCACAGAAGATACAAGAGAAACAACTCATCTACTGAGCGAATAAGAACAACGACCACGGGATCGAAGGAAATTGGTCTCTAAACCACCCATACCATCAAATGCGACAATACTGGAACAGTTGTGCCAGCGACCCAAGGCAATGCTCTGCTACTTGAAGGAGCTGGGCTGGCTTGGGTAAATGCTGGCAGGGGGAAATACACAATAAACCCAATGCGGGACGTCAGTGCAGGCCTTACCAAACAGAATTAGGATTAAAACCATCAGATGTTTTTGGAGGTTTTAGACGATTCGATCTTTCTAACGGTGACTGTACATGTGTACGGAACCCTCGTGTGCAAGCCCAACTCTCACTTAGCCGGTTTCATTTAAACAGTAGCACAATGTCAAACAATGTAGTCATTTCCAGGCAAAATAAAGTAAGTTGTAGGTATTTTGCAAAAAAAAAGCTGTTACTGACAAACTGGCCATTCTCAAAAGCCCCCTGCGGCATTTCCTATGGGTGGTTTAAAAGGATCAATACTCTGTTTAATGATCCAAAAATGCGTGACGTTTCCTCTATATTGCTGTAATGCGAAACAAATCTTTTGAAAGGAATATGTGCTAGTAATACAAGAATGTGTTAATAGTCCTTTGAATGAACAGATTATGTTGTTCTGATTCAAATGGGCTTTGTTTGTTTGTACTTTCAAATTTTATTGTTCCACGCCCTAAGCACACGACATTAAAATAAATAGATACTTTTCTAGTCTGAGATTTGAAGAAAAACTTATTAACGATTTCTATGACTGTTAAATTTTTATTTATTTATATATACTTTAGCACAAAATAATGTACAAGGAGGACTTAATGCTATGAAGCATTATCTACCAGTCAACCTGGATGTGCAAGAAAAGAAATGGGAGTTGTGCAGTAAAATTAATATTAGAATAAAATACGTATATATAAGAAAAATAAATAAAATATAACATAAAATATACTTAATTATAAAAATAATATAATATATCTACTTACATAATTATAATGAATACTATTACTTACATATGTAGTAGATATATTATATTATTTTATAATTAATTATATTTTATGTTATATTGTTATTATTTTCTTATATATAAAGATAAGGTAGTTAGTGAACTATAAACAATTAAAAATATGTTTTCTCTCGTCGTTGTAGAATAAGCGATCGCGACTGGAGAATAGAAACGTGCGATATGGCTAGCAACTGTTTCGTTTACTCTGACAACGTGACATAACGTCAAAGATATGTGATTCTCATACATTTAAAGCGTTTTCTCTAGCGTTAGCGATCAACGATTGTCAACTTGGCTAGGCCCTGAGGATAGATTAGAGAATGCTTAAACCTGCCATCCACTATGGATGGGTAAGTTCCAAGGGATTTCACCAATTTAATACAATCTCTTTCTTTACATTTCTTCTACACATAGTCATTTGTTTTGTTTTTTTATTATCTATCTTTTTAATTTCTTGCCAAAACTTCAATACGTGCTTTAAATAAAAAATAATAAGATACCGATAAATCGGTAGGTCTCTTTTCGTCGTTTTATCCGAAGATCCACGAAGATTTTACTCTACCCGTTTTATTGAACATAAAATAAAGCAAGAACCTCAGAAAATAATTAAGACGGCATAATAATTAAGCTGGAGAATGGTCGCACGTCGACGAAATGCTCCATAAACAAACACAACATCTCAATGCAAGGAGTGGAAGAATTTCATACATGAACGACTACTGCGACTGCAAAGCTAAACTGTCGAACGCTAACGTATCATCTATCGCTCAATGCACTGTTTTAAAAGTTGCTCCATTTTTGTACTAATTGTAAGAGACCTCACACAGTGTAAATGTTTTCATAGAGATATAATAGTTAATAATAATAATATGTGTGGACATCTCACACAACGCCATCTAGCCCCAAACTAAGCAAAGCTTGTGCTATAGGTAGGTATCAGATTACTGATACAATTCTTAAATACTTTTTTGTTTGTAAATACATACATAGAATAAAATATAACACTCAGACACAGAACAAACACCTATGTTCATCACACAAATGTTTGTCCTGGGTGGGAATCGAACCCACAACCCACAGTTCAGAAGGCAGGGCTACTACCAACTGAGCTATCGGGCCAGTCAACAAACAGTTGTAACAAACAAGCATAAATTGTGACACGATCTATTATATATCATCTATTTTGTATTGAATGGCAACCTTAAATTAATAGATTTGATTTGACCTGATATAGCTCAACAATTGGTACTAGCTCTGTCTTCTGTACTGTAAGTTAAACAAATAAACAGAAAATAAAACAGTTTATTAAGTTGTAGGCTTTATGCGTACACAGGACAAACGTGTGTGATGATATTTTTCTTTATGTCAGGTTTTATATTTTGCTATTATTATGTACTTACAAACAAACAGTATTCATATATTAACAATATATTTATTACTTATACATATTATAGACTATTTTACTTTCGGTTTAGAGTCGTCTTAATCGTTCAGGTTAGAATGAATCTTAAGCATTAACATAAACATCGATTTGATCAAATCCACTACAACCATACACTCACATTTTGAATACATTACGAACCGCGTTGTTTTTATCACCTCAATAACTTTCAAATTAAACTGTTCCCGATTCAAATATCGATTTTTTTCGATTGTCTCTATTGCTCTTCCGCCGTTCTCTAGTGATAGAACTCGATAGACACGTACGCGTTGGTCCTTGTATCGTAAAAATCGATTACTTTATTCTCTAACATGCTCGTCATTAACGATCGGATAGCATCGATGCATTTTTATAGCGCCGCGGCATAAGACTTAATGGCATTTTTTGTAGAGGTCATATATTATTATATTATTAGTACTTACTTCTTTTTTATTGTATGAAGCTACATTGGCAAGCAAGTCTTTTTTAATCACCATTTGGATATAGTCCTTGTTTTTATTTTTATTGTTTTTTTTCCCCTACATTTTTGGGTTGTCTGGAAGAGATCGCTTTAAGCGATAAGACCGCCCATTGTGACACTTAATTCTTAAATTTGTGCCTGTAAATTGTTCCTACAATGTGGTGTTTCAATAAAGAGTTTTATCTATCTATCTATCTATAGTATACCTACAATTTTAAAACGTTTTGAAGTTAAAAGCTATTCAAAGATCGATTAAATTCGGTATTAGTGGTTTCACACTCGCTTATTTTAGCTGCGAAAAGTCATACCAACAATATTGCTTCAGCTGACGAAGCTACAGAACTCAGTAATAATAATAAAAAAACGTTAGCCCACCTCCACACAATTCAAAACTTGAACGGTAGCCTCCAAATTTATCGACAGGGTCAATATCTCTATTCCGATAGGTCGCCGTATCAGCGGCATCTGATGATCGTCCAGTAACAGGCGGTAAGTGTCAACCCTAATGAGGATATACACCGGGTTCTTACACGATAAATTATAGAAACGTATAAAACGGTATATTAATTGGACATTAGTACGCGTCAACACTCCGAAAGTGTGGTCGGAGACGGTAAAGCATCTTGGATATTTTGAGACTATAAAATTAGGTGGGTGTAGATTTTTTTGTTGCCCCGGCTATTTTAGACTGTGGATTTAAATTTGTTTTCTAAAAGCTTTTAAAGCATTTGTTTCTTTCAAGAATTGGGTATATTGTTGTTTTTGTTTAGGCTGTTTTTCTTTACGAGGGGATTAATTGTTTTTCTGTGATTTGTTTTATGGTTCTGGATAAAATTAGCCCCTGCTTTAAAAGACCCATTTTAATGTTATGTTTTGTATAACTCATAGCATATCAATCACATTATATGTAACTAAAACTTGATCAATGTGCTATTTAAAAAGACAAGAGATATTCAGGTCTTTTAGTTTGCACCCTATTATCTCTTCAACTCAGTGTTCGTCTTCCCCAACTTTTAACTTAACGCGTAAACTTGGCAAATTGAATTCCGCAAAGAAGATTGACTGACCACAAATTGGGGATTCGTTGTCAAGGAAGATTGCTTTGATCAAATAAAAGAAAAGATGCGCTTAGAAATTTAACGTTCTTAATTGAACCTAATATATTTCAGCCTTCAGTGCGAAACCATTTAAGTACACGGTCAAATAAAACTAAATATTAATTTAGTTTTTGTAGTATGTTATAAAGTTGTTATATTATTGTAGTATTAGTTAGTTAAGAGAATAAAGGCATTTTTGCGGTTTTTTTTTTTAAATCTGTCAACTAAAAAGTATATTAATTTATACTCAATGTACAACATTAAATTGTTTTTCTCTTTACAATAAGAGGGTTAAGTAGAGTGAAATAAAGGTATTAAAATGTAAAAGATATTATCGCTGAAACTTTTTAGCTGGAAAACAATTATGAGTAATAGTATTCTAAAAAAATATAATGTACCGTAGTGTCGTATCTATATTTAACTGATCAAAGGAAGACAGCATTTCTGGAATCTCATTACTAGTAACATCCGTCCCAAGAATCTCTGATTCCTTTACATGTTGGGTGCAAGCATTTTGAAGGAGTTTCAGATTGTTCAAAGTTTCGAGTACTGAGTCGTACCTTTGGCTGCGGTTTTTATAATAATATACTTTGTAGGTACGTTGACAAGGGTTGTGTTACGATACAGCCCTGCTAACTATGATGATATTACATTTCTGTGACATTCTAGCTAGAAGTGTAAAGATTAACTCAACTTTAAAGGTTACTTTATTCTGCTTAGTGGTTATGTTCTCTAATAATTATGTTGTCTGAGGAAAATTGCTTATTATCCTGCCTGTGTATTTTTTATTTATATATTACATTTAATTGTTATTAATAATCAATGTAAATACTGTATATTGTGAGTCATTTTGACTTTTAATTGACGTGAGTTTAGCCGTTATTTATCTTACAAAATGTGCCATACTCACGATAGTTTTCAAACTAAAATTGTTATTTTGTTGATTGAAAATTATTAATAAATTATTTATTAATATAGTAATGAGTAAATGGAGGGTTTGAACATCCTCCGAATATAAGAAATAACAACAGCAGTAGATCAAAAGAACTGAAGATCCAGTACATTGATATTATATGGGAGATGCTTTGTTTAACAGGAGATTACAGAATGGTCGTTATGATGATTATTTCACTTCAACAACATAAGTCTCTTTGAACTAACTTATGAAAATCTTGTTTCAAAAATACCAAACGACACTTCAAGATTCAAGAAGTTCTCAAATAACAAGAGTCTATGCGGAAAGATTGAATTAACCGCAAACTATTACTGCCCCAGCCGGCGACGAGCGGAAAATTAAAAAGCATAGCGCAGACCGTTCTCTACCCATTCTTTTTAATTCTCGATGTCTCGATGGACGAAGCGAAATCATTAAAATTTCCATTGCACACTGCTCCAGCAGATTTATTTGATATTTACTCCTGTCTCGACTTTTTCTTTGAAAGGTTAATCTAAAAAGACGAGGTGGAGACGAAACTTTGACGAAATGAAATTATTTTTAATAACTTACAGTCTAGGAGAGCATATTTTGTTTATCTATATAAATTAAACTGGTTAGTATGAATATAGAATTACTTAAATATCTAAACATATCTTTTAATTAATGATGTTTTTATGTAATAACTGCGCGTTTGAATTAACGGAAGCTTGATTGTTGATATTTCCATATAGTAGAAAATTTCGTATTCAGTGATAGTTAATTTAGATCGACCTACAAACTAAAAATTGCAGTTCGAAAATCTTTAAATCTATTTTGTCGAGAATTTAAAACATAACTACGTGGTACAAAATCTAATCTCTAATAATATAAAAGGAAAACATCGTCAATTTTTTGTTTACCTTTCACGCCATAATAGGTGAACCAAATTTGATGAAATTATGCACACAGATTGCTGACACTATATTACATCAAAATGGGATACATCATTTCCTTTACTCTACTTCGGCCAAAGATTGAGCATTGCCATTCAACGTGGCAATGCTGCCAGCATATTGGGCACGTTGCCTACTGGTACTGGTTTGTTTGATTAAGTTCCCTTTTTATTGTTTTATGTAAAAACGGTTTCAAATGAATTCATTAATTTTCTATACAATAAAGTTTTCTTATTGACGAAAATAAAATAAATATTTTCATTTCGAAAAATAATTATTATTCGCGGTAAAAAGGGGTAAATTGTGGGTGCACGAAACAGAACATTTTGAACTGTAAGCAAAATAGTATTCACCTTTAAATAATTTTCGATGACTCATGAACTCCGTTATTACATTGTTATTTCAACCTTAATGATGATAAAACGCAAAATTTGTTTTGTCTTTTTGGGTTCTCTTCATTAGCATTATGAGCTGTAAGAAATTAATCACTTCATGGATGATTAATGTCTATACTCCTTAGATTCACTGTGAGATATTATAGCCAGTTTGTAAACATTTGTTGACACATAATTAAAACTTTTTTTTTTATTTTGCCCCACCCACAGTGTTAGTATTTCTAGAACTACAAAACAGTCAGTAGATATAAATCTTATTCTATCAAGATATATAAGCTTGAGTGGCCTGATAGCTCAGTCTGTAGTTGCTCTACCTTCTGATCTAAGGTTGTAGGTTCGATTCCCATCCAGAACAAACATTTGTGTGGTGAACATAGGTGTTTGTTCTGTGTTTGGGTGTTATATAAAGAATAAATATATATATAAACGTATATATTTATTCTATCAATTTTATGGTTATAGTACATAGTACAAACTTTGCTTAGTTTGTAACTAGATGATGTTGTATGAAATGCAAAAAAATTGTTAAATAATGAAAAAATAAAAAATGTTATATAATTTTAATAAATTTTGTGGCCCAGCTCTAAATCTTTTTTCGGTTGCCTTTTTTTGTCTAATTAAAGACCTAAATATTTGCATTTGATCAGAGTCTTGCCTTATAAGTAACGACGCAGATGGAGATGAAGCATTCTTTTCCACTGATAATATGAGCACTGATAATATCTCCATGGTATGTGAAAATGCAAACTGAATTTTTATAAAATTTATTTTATTAATTTAACTGACGTAATGCGCTCATAATGATAGTGACTTAAAAGATCTGCTATCAGTACTATGGTCACTTTCATAATTAACGTAATGCGCACATGATAATAGTGGCCTAAAAGATCTATTGTCAAAACCATGATCACTGTTTAAGTAACGTAATGCGCTCATAATAATAGTGACCTAAAAGATCTATTGTCAAAACCATGATCACTGTTTAAGTAACGTAATGCGCTCATAATAATAGTGACCTAAAAGATCTATGGTCAAAACCATGATCACTGTTTAAGTAACGTAATGCGCTCATAATAATAGTGACCTAAAAGATCTATTGTCAAAACCATGATCACTGTTTAAGTAACGTAATGCGCTCATAATAATAGTGACCTAAAAGATCTATGGTCAAAACCATGATCACTGTTTAAGTAACGTAATGCGCTCATAATAATAGTGACCTAAAAGATCTATTGTCAAAACCATGATCACTGTTTAAGTAACATAATGCGCTCTACCATGGTCACTTTCTTAACCGAAAAGAAATAAGTAACTTAATTTTTTGCGGATACCCCGCAGAAGCCATAATAAAAAGTTGAAGTTGAACTTAATTTTTTATAGACTTTTTTAAAATATAACACTAAAAAATGTCACATTTGGAAAATACAAACTAACTTAATTATGACATTAGGTATAGATTATTAGAGAAACGGAAACAGAACTTGACGTAAATATTCCATAATCCGCTTAGCATAACGTTAAAGTAAATAGGATTTAGGCACGTCTAATATATCGTGTCGCTAGAGATCATTATTAGATATAGCTGAAGCATTTAGTGATTGTTATATTGTTGAAATTGGATAAGTGAGGGCACAGATATATAAGTTGGTAAGGGTTACACTAAAATTTTATTGTCTTGTGGCTGAAAATATTTTAGATGTATACTACTTAAACGAAACTTTAATCAACGAATTAAATATAGGTAGCCCAAAATTTAATGGTTGGCTATCTCGCTCGCACGCTCGTGCAACATTAGGTAACATACCGCGGCTAGGTCGTTGACCTCGGTGTACTTATGAAAGTAGGGAGCAAAATCAATACTAAATTGTTTTAGTATGGTATTTAAGTAAATGTTCCTAGCTAAAATAATTGACCTGGTTTAAAACCTCGCCTTGCAGAGGTAATAAAACTACACAAACGGCTACTAAAAAGTTTTTTATTTTTTATATAATACATATTAATGACAGTGTGTAAACAAACATTAATCATACTAAATAAGTTCACGTTTAGCAAAGGTTCTGTTTTGCAACATAACATATTGGTACACGAAATCCTATACCTACAAAAAATAATTAATAAGCCATTATTAGCAAAGCAAATTTAGGAAAACGGTATCAAATAATATAGTAACATGAATAATTATATTTTGTAACATTTACATAAATAAATATTGTAAGTAGATGTAAAGCTACTTGATCTTGTAAATGAATCCAAAAGTATTTTGTAGTCTAGAATTAATATTTTAATATTTATTAATATATTTACATATTTTTATGTAATTCATAAGTAGCTTCACGTTTAGTAAAACCATACGTTTATTTAAATTCAAAGGTTTCGAGATTAGTTTTATTTTTCCTCTTTAAACACATGCGAGCTTCTACCCGCAGCTTCGCCCGCGGCGTGGCTTATGGGAAAATAATTCAACCACCTATTTCACCCTCTTAAGGGTGGAATTTGGAAAAATCCTTTCTTGACGGATGCCTACGTCATAACATCTACCTGCATGTATAATTCCAGCCCGATCCGTCCAGTGGTTTGGGCTGTGCGTTGATAGATCACTATGTCAGTCAGTCAATCAGTCAGTCACCTTTGAGTTATATATATTTAGATTCGTATTAAAACAAAAATCTCTCATAACCATATTAAACATTACATAATTGTAAAACTAACAGGAGCTGTTATCCAATTAGATTCAAACTTCGAATAAAACCAAACATTATTAACGTTATGCTAACAATAAAATAAGAGAGAATGGCTTCTAATACTCGAGGATTATCAACCAAAAAGCCATATATTTATATGACTCCATGTTAGACGTTGTTATAAAATAATCCGATATAAACTTCAAATCCATAACAAAATGTAAATAAATAACTAATTTTACTGCCTTTATTAACGATCATTAAGCCATCGCCAATCCTTCTAGCGTGGGCGAGCGCGAACAGGCTCAAGACGCACAATTTATTGGCCATTCAACGTATATAAATTGCTAATTATCTTTGCCGATCAAAAAGTCATACGAAAGATTAATGCTAGGTCATTAATTCAATTTCGATGCGTTAGAATTTAATATAGAGTTGTCAGACTAGTTTGTCATTTTAGTTGACCATGCGTTATCGTACTTGTCGTATAGGTGTGTTTTTATATGATATTATATCAATTTTGTGTTTTGATATATTATACGACTATAAACGCGAGTACAGAAGCGATTCTGTACTCGTATAAATCAAAACACAAAATTGATATAATATCATATAAAAAACTCAGACTCGAATCTCAGTAGATACATCTCTTCTTAATTAAAGGCAAAAGAGTATCTAGTTTTGTTGGTAATTTTTTGGAATGATTTTTTAAAGGTTTTTTGATTAACTAAGTGCCATAAACATGCTGAACGTCCTAAATGTATGATGTACTCAATTAGTATACAAATTATACTTATAATTTTATTTCAATAATCGTGGATACAAAACTAAACTAGACCTAAAAAACTAAACTATACCTATGAACTTAAAAATAAAAACTAAAAATTGAACTTAATTTTTTTATGTTCTTAGGTGTAGTTTAGTTTTTTAGGTCTAGTTTAGTTTTGTATTCACGATTATTGAATTAAAATTATTTTTCCTTATAATAATATTTTAAAATAAATTAGACCTTAACTTATAGTTATTATCATAGCGATAACCAGAAACATACCTTACTCGTTTTACTGTCTCAATGTTTGGGGTAACCAGTTAAAATTTTGCTTTGACACCCGCGCATCTGCTCCGCAGCTGTTCGTTTGTCCTACATTACTAAGAACACGTGTTGTATGCGAAGAAGTGGTGAGAACCTATTGCGATTCTATTATGATGTAAATAGTTCGATAAGAGTTCTTTTAGTAAGAGATGCAGAAAATTTGAAAAATAAGAAAAAACTTTGAGAAATTGATAGTGATAAAACTCCTTATGCAGTACGTACACGTAGTAACCAAAAAACTTTATCGAAAATATGCCTGAGTGTGGACGGTGCTGCATAGGTACGTACAGCAACTACAACAATTGAGACTTGGGATACACTGCAAAGAGCGTATGAAGAACCAGGAGTAGGTCAAAATGTCGTTAGAGTGAAGTGTATAGATATTCTCTATCAGATTCTTATTATATCTATACCTTATTTAAAACAAGATACGTATGGCGGGATATATTTTTCCAAATATAAATTTCCAAGGAATACCGTTGTTAAGCAGTCGAGCCTTTTCCATTTACCATCAGTACCAGATCCGCATCACATTATGTTGGTTTCAAGACTCCCGTATCATGAACCTGTTCAACCAAATTTTCCAAGCTTACATTCCAACCAATTCTTTGATAAAGCAATTAAAAACCGATTCCCACATCGCAATAAATCATTATAATTATAAAAACGCGTTAATAAAACTCAGGTTACAACACAATTCAAAAGCCATGCAGTGTTTCAATAAACTCGAAAATAAATTACAATTCGAGAGACATATCTCATGTGCAAGAACCATAGCTCACTTAACACGAAACGTAGTTCACAAAAATAAAACCATAGTTCATCCGAAAGAACCATAGTTCATACAAGAAGTTCGTATATTAAAATTGTTGAGATTTGTCTAACATACCAGTAAATTACCTCCCAGTGCTCATGCAAGCTGACATTGGATTCAACAATATTAAGCCCGACACATTTTTCATATAATTTATCTGGAGATTCTCGCATGACGTCGTCGACTCATAATTTAAGCGAAGCGACAGGCACAGATGTAGGAATTCTTCAACGGGGTAAAATAATATTGCCCTTGCCATGCAAGTGTTAGTTTTGGCAAAATTCTTGTATCCTAGGCAAGCATGCCCAACCTGTCAACCAACATTGTCAACCATGTCGTCACTTACCATCAGGTGAGATAGTGATCAAATGTTAGCTTAACTAAAATTTGTACTTAGGGGTTCCTAGGATACAGGCTATGCCTAGTTTGGAGCCCATAGATAATTGAGTTATTATATTACGATAAATGTTATGCCATTATTTATAATTTAGTATGTAAGCTATGGAAATATTATTTATTTAATTATTAATGTATACTTAACTCATCAATTTCTTGTGTGGATGATAAAAAATTATCCCACCCCAACCCATCCCGTCCCGTCTCATTTTGTCTCGTCCCGCCCCGTCCCGTCTCGTCTCGTCTCGTCTCATCTTATCTTATAAAAGACGAAATATAACTTCACATTGCACCTTCATCATGAGTCTTCTCAAAGTACCTACATGTCAGTTACTATTAAAAATACTCTCTTTAGACATGATCAGAGTTTAATTAAAGATTAATTTTTATCAAAACACCTAATAGAATGTTATACTGAATCTTACCGATTGATGAGGAATATATAATCAAACACAGAATAAAAATTATATCCTTAAATTTTTTCAATATAACTGTTTAATATTAAATAATTTAATATTAAGTTTAGTATTGATTGTTTTTATATTTGATGTGATTATACCTATGTTATCACATTGTTGTTTATAGTACGTAAGTTGTAACAACACCAACCGCAATTTTGGTCCTGTCTATCCTAAGGTAGCCTGGAAGAAATCGCTGAATGTGATAAGGCCGCCCTTTGTTCTAACATTTTTTGTAAGTTTTTTTAACGTGCGTTGTTATATATTAGTTGGTGTTCAATAAAATATTATTGTATTGTTTAAAAACAATCACTTATATAGGGCCAATATTTTTTCCTCTTATAATTGTATGCCCGTCAAAGGCCGTCCTTAGTCCACCCTCAAAGTGTGCTCACAAGCTCCAGTACAATAAAGCAATACCCAGCGACATTAATTACGACTTATCGTAAAGTATGGAGTCGTCACACTGCATGTTTCCTGCAATAAACACGGCGCGACACCCTGATGTCTATAGTCCGCACTCTATACTCACGCAGCAATGTTCACGAGACATTAATGTTAGTCTTTAGCTCTTGACATTTGTGATATCTTTCTATCAAGTGTGCTTAAATCATTGCTAACATTGGTTTTGAAGACTGATATTATTTTCAAGAGACAATTTTTATCTATACCGTCTACATGTTGGGTTTCAGTCCACATATATATTAAAATCACAAAATGAGTGTAACTTTGGCATATTTTCTCTCATCAGAAAATGAACTGTTATATACCAGCAACTAGGTGGTAGGACTTTTCTTCAAAGTTCAGCTAGGTAGGTACCACCGCTTTGACAGTTATTCTGCCTCCAAGCAGTAGTGCGCAAGCACTACTGTGTTTCGGATTGAAGAGCATTGTAGCTCACTTGCTAATAATTTCAGTAAATTACTGGACAATTGAGACTTTATGATCTGATCTCACAGTCAAATTATCTTATTACCAGTCTGTGCTGATGTCTCAGTGCAGTGACGCGCGAAATTTTATATTTTAGAGTTTCGAGTGACATTGTTCTGTTATGGGAGGCCGTGTTGCTTAACATCGTGTGAATGTCAAGCTCGTCACATTATCATTCACATCAAAAACATTTGAAATAGTAACTTTTGGCGAAAGTCGGAATACGTTTCCAAATTAAAACCTATTAATACATACAATTTTTATACCTGTAAACGTCTATACCTATATACTTCCTTATTTCTTTTGATCTAAGCTCTGAATGATGAAGCTCAAGTCAAGAAGAACATTAAACCATGGCATCAAGTATAACTTCAAATAAATCATACTAGATCCATAGCTTTGTAACTGGACTCACGAGTGTCTAATTGGCTAAATTAGATCCAATTCCCTTTGATCTAATTATAGCAAAGTTCGCAGTATTTCCAACTAGAGAATACCATTTTATACTATAACTGCACTTAAACAGCTGCAGTGTACTTCTAACTATCCCACTATAAATAATAAGTAAGGATAGTTGCATGTTTCTGGCACAAAGAAGTCGATATAAGTAATTATGGATGGCTTGGAGTAACGATTCCAGTTCTGATTTATCGTTCTTATGGATGAACGTAAATTCAAAAGGTGTACGGTGAAGATGGAATGGCTGGGTCAAGAGTGTCAACTTTTGTTTGCACCAATTTTTGTATGTTTTGATGCAATTTTAAAATGATGCTAATTTTAACTTGAAATCATAAGACAACATTATAATTTTTACCATCATAGTTTTTACTACTTCCTATATGGATTATCACCCGTGGAGAAAAAGTATTTTTGTGTGCCTATATGTTAATCTAGTGTATAAGCTATCTTGGTACTGAATTTCATCTATATCCATTCAGCCGTTTGAACGTGAAGGAGTAACAAACATACACACAGACACACATACAAACTTTTGCCTTTATAATATTAGTGTGATGTGACATTGACGTAATGTACAAACATTTCTTCCCAATGTTTCTGTAAAGCTCCAAAACATTTCTGGAGTTTGGCAGCTTTGGCTATATTGCCGGAAATTTTCATTACGTAGCATGTTTATTTTCTGTACCTCCTAATAGTGATTGTTCTTTGCGAGTTAAATTCTTCGTGTTTGCCATCAAACGTGTTTGTATTATATTATTAAAACTACTATTTCTGGCATGCAAAGTACCTCGAACGTCCACTCCGTCTCGATAAATCCGGTCTATATGCGTGTTTTATTACATTAAATACCGCCAATTCAAAACGCTCGCGGCTCGATGTCGCACTTGGCTGATTAATAGGTGGATTATCCAAGATTATGTTTGGGGTTTTATCGGTTTTTCTGTTTGATATTACTTGAATTTATTACGAAAGCGAGGTTCGTGTGAAAATAGTGTTGTATTCTATAGAGTGAGAATAAATATCTTATTTTCCTGGTAATAAGAGCCACGGCATGATTAAACAAAATTGTACTTTTTTTATTATTAGGTAAGTGTATATATACTCTGAATCTGCAAGACACTTTTGCATTTGTTTTTGTGACTTCTAATGTATAACTTACTAGTAGTGCCCCGCGGTTTCACCTGCGGTTAAAAAGTATTTTAATTAATTGCTCCTCCCACGGGAACATTTCACTTTTCCGGGATAAAATGTAGCCTATACGTTAATCCAGTGTATAAGCTATCATGGCACCGTAATTTCATCTAAACCCATTCAGCCGTTTGTGCGTGAAAGAGTAACAAACATACACACATACAAACTTTCGCCTTTATAATATTAGTGTGAAAATCAAAACAGTTACATAACTTGTGGGAGGAGCCTACTTTTAACGGGGAAATGCTGTTGGTCTCTATCGACTTTTACAGACTTACAGGGTAGGAGGTGCGAGGAATCGTTGAATGCAAGAAGTAAGCGGTCAATGTATAGGAGGCCTATGTTCATCAGTGGACGTATAGCAGTGGCTGATGATTTTTGATGAATGTAATAGAGATTTTTTAGTTCTGTATGTTTTTTTAAAATAAGAATTACTTGGAACATGGCCCCTGTGGTGTGGTGGTTGAGCAGGTCGGCTCATAGCCCGGAAGCGGCAGGTTTGATTCCCGCGGCAGGACACGTATTTGTGCACAGAAAAAAAAGCGCAAATACTTGTTCTGAGTCTGGATATTGTGAGACCATGGTCCTCGTAGTTCCTAGGTTTCTAGACATGGAATCATAGTTAGGGTCCGGGATCTATGTATGTAATCGTTGGGCGTATTATTATTGTTATTATAGTACAAGGTTGGCTACATCATCATTCGGCAAAATGCTGACGGTACCGATATTAAAAATGAACTAGATGTAAGTATTAATTTCTTGTATAGAAAATTATCTAGTTATTATTTAGTAATTATCCGCAATTCAAACTGGATTCTGCAATCCTAATATTAACGCCGAAAATCATTAAGTTCTCACAGGACTGACACACAAACAGGCTCAAAAATACATTATTCAAAATTACAATTACTACTTATGTCTTGGCATATTACCTAGGGATATAATCTCGAATCATTATGGCGGCTGACCGATGCAAACATCTGAGGGACATTTTTTCAATTATTCCAGCCACCGCGAACCCAATCAGATTTTACTTATAAGAACGTGTAATTTGTATTATGATTTTTTTATTTTTACGGTATATTTGCTCCGTGCAAGAAATAATCTAAATGCTGTTACGACTGTAGTATTTCTCTTTTTTGCGGTGTCTTTATTTACGTAATATCTCTACTTCGGATGATTGTGATACTGTAAGAATAAGTTTTTATTGACATAGCAGAAATAGGTGGAAGGCTCTGAGTTTAAAATTTTCAGGAAATTGTATTCTGTATCTGTTTCTTTGCGTATAAAAAACTTATTACCAATTTGGATGAAATTTTGTACCCTGATTAAAATTTTAATAGTACAAAGTTCAACACAAGGTATTTTTTATTACGAAAAGTTATGCATTTTCACTTGAAAATCGTTATAACAACAAAATTTTGCTGAAATTACCTACGAAAAAAATGTCTTTTTCAAGTCAAAATTTTCAGTACGGAAGCGGCTATAGCCAATAACTGCAGGTGGTGCGTTTGTTTGTAGTATTCGCCCCATAAACGTAGGTGATGTTGACTGCCGCTTGTGCCGCGATTGTACTCATATTCTATAATTACTCGAATTTTTATCGTATCTATGATGACAAAAAAATTCAAATGCGATAATAACATAAATCTAATAAACAAGCTAATAACTAATTTTGAAAAAATAAAATTTATTTGAATTTAGAATTTTTAGTAAAACAAAAAATATTATGATTTGAATTTGCCAGTACTGCAGAGCGGTAATTTTATAGGTGGAGACTAATATAATAAATTGAATTATTTATTCAGATTCAAAGTAAACCAAAGGCTTTTAATAAAGGTGTCTAAGAACATAATATTTCAATAAATCGAAATTAATGTTAATAATCAATTACAATATTAATTAATGTTAATAATCAATGACAGCCTCTGTGGTGTGGCGGTTGAGCAGGTCGGCTTACCCGCCTGGAGGCCCGGAGGCGGCGGGTTCGATTCCCGCGGCAGGACAAGTATTTGTGCACAGAAAAAAAAAAGCACAAATACTTGTTCTGAGTCTGGGTGTTGTGGGACCATGGTCCTCGTAGTTCCTGGGTCCCTAGACACAGGGAATCCTAGTTAGGGTCCAGTATCTATGTAAGTGATCGTTGGGCGTTTAAAAAAAAAAAAATAATAATAATAATATCTACTTAGATTAAGTTTTGCTAATGTATACATTTCAATTTTATTTTATTTAGTCTTATTGTTTAAAAACATATAAATTCTGTTATATTTAAGTTTGCTAATTATTTGTCACTAGATTTGAATGAGGAATAACTTTGATGAAATCCTAACCATCTACAATAATTCTGCAAAACTATATCTGATTAGTTCAATTCAGTCCGCACTGCCATTCAATAACAATGTCCTAGATATAACAACAGCAATCGCCTTGGCGTCTTCTATTGTCGTTAAACTGCCGTCCATTTGCAACAATTAGCCATGCTGCCTCAGTTAACGAACCAATTGTCCTTTCATTGTAATGAATATCGCTCAAATTATTATCTTTGTTGACATCAAGATCTTGAACGTAAAGTCTGATGAAGATTATGTTATGACTCGTTATTCTCACTTGAGAAGTGATTATCACTGAACACATTTGATATTGATGAAAATATTCATTAGTAAAACTGGCGTAGTGATCTATTTGAAACCTTCATCTTAATTAATATTAAGTGCAAAAGTTTGTATGTGTGTGTGTGGGTGTGTGTGTGTTTTAATGTTTATAACTACTGCATCATTTGATATAATTTGGAACACAGCTGTACGCTGGATTTACACATAATACTTTCTATCCGCGAGTGAAACTGCAAAGTGCAACTAGTAATTGATAATTCTGGAATTATGGCTGATCTAAAATGTACCTACTAAAGTCACTAAAGGTTTCATCCGAGGTTTTTTTGTACAATGAAGATAGTATTATTAGTGTAAGAGCCAATCTTGGGAGTTTTCTTCGTTTAAATTAGTAAACATCTACATTTTTTTAAGATCATCGATAATTTCATCAATTAGTACCGATAGTACATAGTCTTTTACATTTGTTTGAGGGTATATGATGCCTCCTACAGCATACAGCGTGAATTATAGAAATTGACATAATTATGTATTCTTTCTTTTCTCTCTCGATAAAGTGTTTGACCGATGAACGATCACGCGGATCACGTCATAAAACTTTTGTTGCGTTTGGGGTTGGGCAAGGACAATGGGTCCGTGGAGGCCGACTGCCATGGACACATATACAAAAACTTGGCCAGACAGGGCGTTTGGTTGAGGCATCAGGTGACCAGAATGTTGGCATTTATTTTGCAAAAAAAGTCTGTGCCATTCCAGGTGGCAATGCTGCCAGCATTTTGGGTGCTTTCCCCTCCACCAACGGGTTATTTGAAGTTATTAGGTATAGTTCTGATTTGTGTTCAAGTAAAATTATATTATCAAACCATATAAGTGTATCTGCGTCAATATCTTTGAATTTTACTTTCTACAGGTAATTTTTTAAATTGTACTTAGGGAATGCCATGTTTAGTATTAGTTTATTTTCGATAGATATAGATGATGGTCAAAATGATTCTTATGACTTGTCATGACGTTAAATCGTTGAGTTATGAGATCTGTACGATAAATTTAAGTTTGAACGTTAACACATGAACGTCCATATTTCTATCCCCACAGAACATAACGTGTGATGATTTTTATCGCTTCATAACTCGTATCTGTGTCAATATAATTTACGATCCTCGTAAGTTCATCACTACTATTATTATCCTTTGTTAGCGTTGGTGCCCTTTGTGACTATGTTAGACTCACTTTAATTTTTATATGAAGTTTATTTTTGGAATAGTTAACTAAAATTTAATATTGCTTAGTGAGAACTTGCCTTACTAGGGCCATGAAGTACAGGCATAAAAGTCACAGTAATAATAATAACGCCTAACGATCACATACATAGAACTTAGATTTCCTGTGTCTAGGGACCCAGGAACTACGATGACTATGGTCCCACAGAACCCAGACTCAAAATCAATGTTTGGGTTTTTTTCTGTTAACAAACACTTGTCCTGCCGGGAGAATCCAGCCACACTACAGAGGTCAAAATAAAGTAGCTATGATACTATACAAATAACTATTAAAACAGTTAGCTAATTATCTATAACGAATTTATAAGTTAGTTAAAAATATAAAAGAACGTTAAAACTGATACTGATACTGAACTGATTAATAATAGTTCCAATATTACGAGTTTTTATAATCATGATTATATTTCTTTTTCTATTCCAATAACTTTTAAAATACGACAACTGAATTTTAACTTTATGGTAAATGTAACTGAATATTAATTCTGCTGGCCATCTGTAGTGGGAACGTGCTCTCGGCCGTTTGTTTCTTATTTCAGTATTTTCATGATGGCATTAATTAAAGCCATTTCTATCGTTAAACTATTTTTGTTTTACTGGCGGAAGAGTTGTTGTATTTAGATTCATTGTTTCCTTTTTCCTAGTTGGTAATTTAATATTTATAGTTTTGTCAAGAGATGTTTGTAATATCGTGTTCTCGATTCTTTGGTATTTTTTTATATTCCGTACTATTTATGTCAATATTGTATACTAGACTAGCTTCTGCCAGCGGCTTCACCCGCGTAGGCTATAGGAAAATAATTCAACCACCTATTTCACCCTTTTAGGAGTAGAATTTCGAAAAACCCTTTCTTAATGGGTACCTACACTTTACAAAGAACACAACCATTAAATTTCGAGTTTCTAGGACTAGCGGTTTAGGCTGTGCGTTGATATATAAGTCATTCAGTCAGTCAGTCAGAACTTTGAATTTTATATGTGTAGATTTACTATGGTTTTCAGCAAAAAGTTTTAATCTAAATATATACAACTCAAAGGTGACTCACTGATTGACTGACTGACATAGTGATCTATCAACGCACAGCCCAAACCACTGGACGGATCGGGCTGAAATTTGGAATGCAGTTAGATGTTATGACGTAGGCATCCGTTAAGAAAGGATTTTTCGAAATTCCACCCTTAAGAGGGTGAAATGGGTGGTTCAATTATTTTCTCATAGACCACGCCGCGGGCGAAGCTGTGGGCAGAAGCTCGTTATTTATAAACCTAATGCCTAATGTACTTAAGTTTGATAGCTCCTAAGTTCTCACGTTTCCACTTTGACACACCCATATGCATTGAAGTAGGTATGTCATAGTGAAACAAATGCAAACTTAGAAGCGATCAAACTTTGGTACAGATGAGAATTATAACAGTCTTAACATAAAGCTATTTTATTTATTACGACATCAACCCATCACCAACTTTTATTATTTTCATTTTATTTTAGTCGGCGCTTCTTGGAGTATAACTGTGTTATTCCGTGTTGTCAGATTTCTTTCATCTGCAATCTTTTTTCTTCGTCTCAGACATTTCTGACCACTATTTGTGTTGTGTAAGACCGATAGTGTTTAGCAAAGAAAACAATTTAATGGAACATTCTGCGGTGGTCGACTCACTTAACCGTAACCCGAGTCGCAACTTGATGGGTTACTTGTTTACCTTGTAACTATATATTAGGAACCAGAAGCTTCATAATGCTTTGTCCTACTTCAGTTTATTTGTCCACGTCCACAAATACAGAATTGTTTGGACAAACGTAAATTTAGCTTGTTTCGTTGCTTTTAACTGCCTGTTCTAATTTAACGTTAAAATTTTCTCAAATTTTGCGTTTGATGGCGTGCACTAAATTAGTTTACTAAAACAGTTTAGGCGTTGTTAATGAAAGATAAATGATCTTTTATACCTTGAATCATGAATAACGTTATTTTAATGTTGTTATTACAAAAAAATTCGATGTTTTAATCCTTTGTTACATTTCATTTTTAAACCATTGCCTTTATCATAAATAAATATTTATTCTATTCTATTCTAAAACTTAGAAAATACTTACGTATATGAAAATTAAAGAGGAATAGTTTTAATATCTACAGGTAGGTATTAAAATGTTGTTCTAGATGTTATACACGTATCAATAGGTATTACGTATAGGTAAAGATACATACGTTTTTGAATGAATAAGGGAAGTTTTTGGAAAGTTTTAGAGCATGTATAAGTCATTCAATGTTGTCCAACAACATAATAATAATTGTAACACCATCAATAGGCAAGATTAATGCTTCAACCCAAACAGACATTATTCAGGGTGTCGTTTTTAAATTAGATAAACAACAATAAATTAACCCTTAACGCAAGTCTGTGGGTATGGTGGCTTTTTAATCTCTAACTGAATTTCTCAATTCCTTAAAATCCTTTAATCAAATTTGAATAGTTTCAATAGTGGTTGCAGCCACGCGCTCACCGCATTAGCGATAACGGAACTCACATAAATTGTATTTTCTATTAGATTCTCCAGTCACTAATCTCTTCACCACACTTTATCTACGGAATAAATTATTAGGCTAGAAATCTGTCCCATGTGAGCGGTAAAGAAATAATTGTATGCTAGGATTATGTTTATTTCAACGCGACCCTAAAATTCGGGGTCAGAAATCACTCGGCTATTGAATTATCATTTGAATATATGATTTATATGGGGCGATGTTAAATCCGGGGTTCAGACAATCGCTGTGAAATTGTTGAGGGTCGGTTTGATTAGATAAAAATTGAATTATTGCTTTGATGTGCGATAATATGACGAAGATGGATAAAAGCAGCATAGAATGATTCAAACACAATAAAAAGATGAAGGGGGCTCTTATTTTATAGGTACTTTATGTTACGTAGTACGGTTCATAATTACATTCAGTCCCATGATACTACAATGATTTAATAACTATTACTAAAAACTACCTACTACAAAAAAAAAGAAACATTACAACACAAGAACTTAGGTACCTAAAACTTTAAAATCATACTAATGACATTAATATTATGAAGGCGAAAGTTTTCATGGTTGTTTATTACTCCTTTACGCTCAAACGGCGGAATGGATTTGGATGAAATTCTGTACCAAGATAGCTTATACACTAGATTAACATATAGGCTACATTTTATCCCGGAAAAGTGAAATTTTTCCGTAGGATGAGCAAATGTTTAAATTCTTTTTATCCACGGGTGAAACCGCGGGGCGCAATTAGTATAAAATATTTAAGTGTATTAGGGAAATAGCCGTCTGTCAGAAAGCAATTTGTCTTGAAATAGCACCGCGTGGTGGGCCCTTCTAACCAGCTGCAAACTTTCAAGAAGGGAGGAGCCGACGAGACAAACAATTAAAATATCTGGCTAATGGACTTACAGGAATTCGAAACGCGTTAATGAACATATCGCCGTCTTGTTCTTTATTTTGTTCGCGTAATTTCGGAAAAACTGATCGTTAATCAAAATACATTCGACAGCTTCGTTAGTTTTCGTTAAGGTAGTGACGTTTAAGTATTTCAGGAAGTGGTTTTAATCACCGCTTTATGGACAGAATGTTCAATGGCTTAATTATTAGACTAATAAATTATAAACCGACTAACACAAAAACATTAGTTTTTTTCAGTACCTAATCCATTTATAAAATTAGCTTTTAATTCAAAGGTGCTTTGTTTTATCAAATGAATAACTTTTATATGATCACGAGCTTCTGCCTGCAGCTTCGCCTGCGGCGTTGCCTATGGGAAAATAATTCAACCAGCTATTTCAACCCTCTTAAGGGTGGAATGTCGAAAAATCCTTTCTTAGCGGATGCCTACGTCACAACCTACCTGCATGCAAAATTTCAGCTCGATCCGTCCAGTGGTTTGGGCTGTGCGTTGATAGATCACTATGTCAGTCAGTCAATAAGTCAGTCACCTTTGAGTTATATATATTTAGATTGACTAATCACGCCATAATTAATAGATTATTGCTTTAACGGGTTATTGTGTAAGAGCGCGTATGGTTTAGGATTAACTTATTGAATTTTCAAATCAATAACGTAGATACTTCGGTTGAAACCCTTGCACCAATGACTATTAATGTAGTTTGCTGTATTTACACTCGCGCTTACAATGGAAAAAGGAAAGAAGAAGCATGATCAAGAATGACAAATTCGAGAACTTGTGTCAACCACCAACCCACATTTGTGATAGATTATAGCCTAAACTCTCTTCGTATGAGATAAGGCTCGTATTCCAGCAGTGGGAACGTATTGAGCGAATAACAATAGCACTATAATACCTAGCAGAATTCGTAGTATAAAAATTACTCAATGACAAAAACGAGTTCAACAACCTATTCCGAATTCACATCGGAAACGAAACCAAAGCACATTCATATCGTTGTACCAACACAATTATGCGAAATTTCATTGACATCAACCTATCGGACAACACACGTGTTGATTTTGTGAACGGGGTCTCCACGGACCTCAACGACAATAGCAATATGCGAACGGGTAATGTAGACTCAAATAAAAATAGAAATATGCAAATAATAATGGACATCGAGATGATATTCAAACAAAACTTATGTCAACATTTACTTAAGCAATGTTTTAATATTCATAAATCTGAAGAGGACCAAAAGGGTTTGTAATTTGATATTGTATGAAGTTTCCTATTGTAAAAAGGAGATTCTGAAAGATTTGCAAAAAATAAGGCAATAATTATTTAGTTGATTAGTGTTGATGAAGAGAAGGGAAATAAAAACAAAAACATTTATATCAAACATTTACATATTTTTTTTATATCAACCTTTTTAATACATGATGATGACGAAGATTTTTTAAAAAAATAGTAACTCCCACTGATCAAATGCGTAGATCCTGGACACTAACTAGGATTGCCTATGTCTAGGGACCCAGGAGCTACGAGGACCATAGTCCAGCACCCAGACTCAGAACAAGTATTTGCGCTTTTTTTTTTCTATGCACAAATACGTGTCCTAGCGCGGGAATTGAACCCACCACCTCCGGGAAATTAGCCGACCTGCTCAACCATCACACCACAGAGGCGGTTACTGTACGATGTTCAACACGATGAGATTAAACATCGTGATATTTCGGAGACTGCTTACACATATAAAATTAAATTGGGTTTGTCCATATAGCATGTCTTTCTCTATACGAAACTCGTCAATATTATCATTATCATCCTCATTATCATCTCCTTAGTATATTAAAGGTACCATATCTATATCTTCACACTTACCAAATGTAACTTGTCTGCCCAATCTTTCTCCCTCGAGTTAAAAATTTTTGATTCCTGCAAATATTTATAAAGTTGTAAATCTCAGCCTTTTATGACTTTGACGCCATAATCATAACTTTACAGCTTCTCTTCCTTTACTGCGTATTTTAAATTAAATTTTTATCCCCTTCCTCCATTAACGTTCCTGTTAAGTTTTCTCAAGTTTTTTTTATTATTTTGAGTGTAATGAATTTTCAACGTAGGTACTAGAACTTACTAGAAGCTAATTAAAAAGTTGTGTTGGTAACGTGGATGCAACACGCAAACTAGCTGAAACAAGTCGTGACTTATGGTTAGCATGTTAATATTTTCCGCCGATAATTTTAAAATCACGTTTTTTTTACAAAACATCGGCCAGTTTTTATTTTTTTTTACTTCAGTATTTTGAATATTCTCTTCAAAAATGCTTAATTTTTGTAATGATGAGATAGGGCTGCTAATTACCTATTGTTTCTATTAAAATTAATATAACCTGTAGATGCCAATAAATGTGTGTATATTTAATATTGACCGTTAAATGCTTACAGAATTAAAAATACATACACATAAATGATAACTCAATATTTACAAAAAAGTATCAGTTAAACAATTCCTAGTTTCACTATATCACACTACACACACACTATTGCACTTTTTTCCTTTATACTTTCGATAGGTTTGCATTAGACTACCTAATGGTAAGTCATGATGAAGTCAATATTATAGAGGAACATGCTTACCCAGAAAATGTCTAAATCTCTTTTAAGGTCAGAAAGACAAATAAAAAAACAACTATCTGGTCGAAAAACATGTAATGGGGCTGGCTTACTGCAGTTGCCAATAACCTTTTTAATCATAGATTTTTAAATAATTGATATAAGACGATCTCTACAATACGACAACAATTAGCAACTCCTAGTATAATAAACTATTAAACGAAGATAAATAATTCCACAATTTAGTCATGGTTTTTAATCCCGCGTTAACATTTGACACATCTCCGAACATGAACTCACTCAGATTAACATTAACGCTACAACCGAAGCAAATTAAACCCCAAGTTTACGCGTGAAAAATTAAAACAAATCGAGGATGCACATAAATAATGTACGGATTTAATACCCGTAACAAGGACAAGCAAATACGGACAAGCATATACATCGTACAAATAATGTAAATAAGCACTTGTGATCTAGAGAATTAAGGTTACGGTAAACGTTATATAGTTTATCACATTGAGACGCGCAGAACACACTATCAAATGTGACGTTAGAATCATTTATTTTGCTCCAGTTTTATGTTTTTTCGGTTATTGATGTAAGACAAAGAATAATGACGACTCTCGGCCGAACATTAAAAAAAAAATTGCAAATTTTTACCAATTTTTTATTTATTAGTATATTTTTAGAAGCAAGAAATCAAAAGCTTTTTATAACCATTTATTATTAGTGTGTGAAACAAAACCCAAAAAGCTTTGTAGACGTTCCATAGAATATTTACACTACTCTCTACGAGCTAGAGACAAAATATACAATAAAGTGAACAATATTTTTACTGCGGTCACCAGCCGCAGTCAAAATATTGTTGTTATGACATAAAAATAAAAAGCTAAAGCCGTGTTTTGCACTACAGGTCTATCCATACTGTACGTCGTCCATAAAGCTGGGTCTCAAAATAAATAGAAAGTCGCCATCCTTCCAATCAATAAAGCTAGATAATGAAACAACCATTTTGAATATACGAGTAGATAGATATTCTTAACAAACAAAAACAAAAGACAGTAAAGTATAAATTCTAAATTTAAATAATGTATTGTCACTTAATGATTACTCGGTTGCAATGATTGCTTCTATGGTTTTAACCATAATACGAGTATATAAGTATGCCTCTTCAAGTAATTTTTGATTTTATATTATACTTTGAAACGTATCACGAATACTCATTTATCCTAACGTAAATGGATCCGAAGTCCAGGGATCTCTTAATTTACGCCCCAAAGGGATTTGCCAAAGCCAAACATTGTACGCTAATTATAACGGGCGCATATGCTGCTTGTCCCACGAGGATCTTGCCAACTTACGAGTAACGCTTTTGTTCGGTACTTTGGTACATGACAGTGGATTTTGGTGCCGAAATATAATTCGATTTTGCTGTCAACTTCTTGAGCACTTTTTATTTAATGACGAAATTTTTTGGTTCTATTGTGGTTTGGAATATTAGAAAGCGTCAAACTATTAGCCTAACTGTGGTTGGTACCGTTCATTTGCTTACATAGTTTTCTAGTGGCTATTTTTAGTTATTCAGTTAAAATTAACTTTATAAATTTATGGAAATCGAACGTTGGAAATTATTTTCCGATTTTTTCTTTGTTCACTCTCGTATAGACAATTAGAAGTTATATAAAAATTCATAAGATTCTCAAAAGAGCATTTATGCTTAATAAATTTCCCTGTCATTTCGTTTTTATTAGAAGATATTGTTACATTATTTTTCATACAATATTTCTGAAACATTATTTTCTTTGTTCAATAAATAAATTAGTCGTGACTCCAAGCTCCGCTCATTTATTGTTCGTATCAGCTGGAGCTTAAAGCATTCGGTACTAATATTTGGTTACTGAAATTACTTCTCTCGCATTCTCATTTGTACCATGTTTGTTTTATTAAACGCATTATGCAAATTCATATACGTTAAACTGCGGTATGGCAACTATGTCAGTCATAAAGACTAGCCCTTAGGACACGTTAGCACGTGGTCGAATCACAACCCCTTGTTCTTCCTAAAAACTCCATAAGCACCTATCTAACAAACCCATCTGAATATTAACTTTAACTTGCAGCTCGAGCTGTTCTTGTTTCAACGGGATAGGAGCGATTTTGTTAGGTCGTGATGTGATTGTATAAAGTTGTTAATAGGGCGAGCTAATCTGTCAGTTGAGCCGCTGGAGATCGTTTAAAAGCAGTGGTCCCCCTCCTTGTTATTGTTTATTTAGGACGGCGATTCGCGGCAAAAGCTCGTTTTTGAGGCGTGTGCTAATGCGATTGTCCGTTCGCCACAAAGTGCTGAATGATATGCTCTGATAACACTCCACGTGGTCGTTTCACGTCTTTCGGATGCAGAGGACCCTGATTGAGATATTAACGCGATAAAATGAAATCGTATGCAAAGTAAGGGTTTTATGATTGGATGTTTTGCCAGTCCCCTTTAAATATTTGGATGGTTTGTGCAGATATCTTTTACCGGTATTGGTTAGCTTTGACGAAATTGCGTACGCTGTTTTGTTGAAGTCTGATGTTCTTAACCGTTGTTGATCAGAAAATCGTTAAAATGCATACAATCAAACATTATAAAAAAACCCAACTAATGAAATACTATTTGCCAGAGAACTAAGATTACCGACATAGCTCAGCGAATTAGCAAGCTGTAATGGCAATGGGCTGGTCATATCTGCCGAAGAACCGATTACCGTTGGGGTAGACGTGTTCTGGAGTGGAGACCGCGGCAGACGCAGTGAAGGACGACCTGCGACAAGATGGAACGATGACGTACGCAAGGTAGCTGGCAGTACCTGGAAAAATAAAGCAGAAGACCAGGCTCAGTGGCGTGCCTTGAGAGAGGCTTATATTCAGCAGTAGACTAATAGAGGCTGATGATGATGAATAAAATACCTTAATTAGGTTATAATATCAGCTCAGTACATTAAAAAGGTCGTCGGGTACTACATTAAATGAACACTGATTCTAGGTGCGCATTATTTCATCCCAAACCCTGTGTCAGATGACCAATCACAGGAACGACCCCTAAAAGCGGACAAAAGCACAATTAAGTACAGCAGGGACCGTTAACAAAAGGCTAGAGAGCACACAATTTGTTGCAGCCCATCTTTATCCTGGGCCACTATTGACCCCTTTACCCTAATTCAACGACTGTCCAACCCTCTTCACGCTGCCATGGGTAATTTCGTCCCATACAAAACAATTATATTCTACCTCTCAGCGTGCGATTTCATATGAAAGTTTTCTACTCTGTGTGTAAAACTGGGGCAGCGTGGCGTTATTATTTGATGTGAACAAAACATGTGGTCGGAGTTTTCGCATTATACACGCTTTAGTGACATTTGGAGAGTGATTCGCGCGTATCTATTGAATACGGAACCCTAGTTACGGATGCGTTGCTAATGATACCGATCGTTAGGCATTTTAAGAGCGCACGTGTGAATGGGTTGGATTATTACTCTATTAAAAGTTAAAACGCCTACGAAATATTATAGTACACTTTAGTAACATTTAAAATATTAAAAAACGAGTGTGCTTTAAACCACACAACTGAAGTAAAACTTCTTAAGTTTAGCTCCATCTATCGGCCGATATAACTTGTTGTTGCTTTGTTAAATGTTAATGTCGCTATCTTCACAATAATTGTAAACTGTCATTTTACCGGACATGCCAACATAATTTTTTTTTAACTTTATGTTGACAATGTAGATCTACGTGAAGCCCAAATCATTATTCCACAAGTCAAGCGTACGTAAAGAAGTTTTACTTCAACAAAATTACATCATATTTCAAGGTTGACAGGACCTATGTAAATAGGGTGAATTCTTGGGTTGACAGCACACCTTTCCGCTTCGCGCCTACCGTTGTTCCGTTCTCAAGAAACTGTGATGAATTCTACGGTTCCGTTGCGAGACATTACATTACACGTCAACGCCTGCGCTAATTACGTGACACCCGACATTCTCATCTTAGCCACAGGAAACTCGGGCGAGAAACAGCTGTGAATTTGTGAAGGTTTTGTTTCCTTTTTACTATAAGACATAGTAAAAAAGGTAACAAAACCTATGTACCTATGGGGTATCTATGTAAAAGCTAGTTACGTAGTTACTGCTATTTAGGCAATGATTTGTTGGGTTTAAAATAACAATAGCATAAAAAGCAAATAAAAGTAAGATTTGTAGACGCAGAGTAATTAATGGTTTTGTATATTAACTCAAAAAACATCAGTCGTTTAATGGAATACTGGAGTAGTGAATCTTAAGGTGGACCGACGATCTGGTTGAAATCATCGCCCATAACAGAACAGTATCACTCGGAACTCTAAAACATATGGGCAAAGCAGTATATTGAGTTGTTTTAGAACGTTTAATATATGCGAGCAAATGTGAACCTTACATACGATTGTGAATATTTCATGGTCTGCTAAAAGTCACTATATGTAACTTTGAACTTCCTTCACTCATCCACTAAAACTGACTACTACCTAATTTTTATTAACTACTAGTTGCGCCCCGCGGTTTCTCCCGCAGATAAAATTAATTTAATTATTTGCTCATCCCGCGGCAAAATTTCACTATTCCGGGAAAAAATGTAGCCTATGTATGTTAATCTAGTAAATAAGCTATCTTAGTACTGAATTTCATTCAAATCCATTCCGAAGCCGTTTGAGCGTGAATGAATAACAAACATACACACATAAACACAAACACATAAACACACATACACACATACAAACTTTCTTTCTTCTTTCTTTTTTATAATATTAGTGTGACAAACAACTAGTAGGTATACTTACTACCAACTTACTACCTACGGTACTTAGCAGTTTGAATGTTTTTGTAAAGACATATAAATAGTACAGGTCAATAGCATTCCGATCAATAAGAACCGATGTCAAAATTAGGTCTTTTGTAATCATACCAGTTACCTGTAAGACCTATAAAAGAAAAATAGCTCCATAAATTAAATACGAGGAACTCTCTGTCATTATTTGCTAACATATTTAAAATAGCTTCGTAAATACAATGCGAAGGACTTTTTGTCATTATTCGCTGACATATTCAAAATATCATTTTCCTGGTATGAATCAATGTTCTATTTTCAATGTGATTAACTGTAATAACCAATAATTATTTGCTGCTCTTTTTATTTTCACTTTAATAAAAACCTGTACTATCTGTTCCTTGCTGGCACCGTATAGCTCCCAATAAATGATGCTATTTTGAATGTGATGATTTTAAAAAGTGATTTTATTGAAATTGTCAACTATCATTCAAGAAAACCTGTTCGGTCGTTCGATTCACATCAGATCTTTTCTAGTTTTATTTACTTACGACCTTCTGCCCACAGCTTCGCCCGCGGCGTGGCCTATGGGAAAATAATTCAACCACCCATTTCACCCTCTTAAGGGTGGAATTTCGAAAAAACCTTTCTTAGCGGATGACTAGGTCATAACATCTACCTGCATGCCAAATTTCAGCCCGATCCGTCGAGTAGTTTGGGCTGTGCGTTGATAGATCAATATGTCACCTTTGAGTTATATATATTTAGATGAACTTTGCCACATTTTTTGTGAATGTATTGACTGTTTATCTTTATAAATAAAAATTTACAACTAGTAAAACATTATTTACAAAATAAATATGCAACTCACCACCGCGTGGTAAGGTTCCCAGAATACTGGCAGCATTACCTCGCTGAATTAGAAGACTTAGCTTCTGAGCGAAGTATGTGCCAGCTCTTGGATCCCCCGAGGCGATAACAAATCGAGTAGAAATTTTTCAAATATTTTTTTTTTATGTCGGACGACCGCGGACTTAATGTTTCTACGGCCAGCGCAACAAATTCGTGATTTACGCTAACCTGTGCGTATTTGCGCCGTTTTTTCATTTGTACTTGTTCAGTTTATTTATTTATACTTATGTAGAAACTAATTTTAAAAGTAGTTTCTTAATTCTAACCTTACCAAGGAAACACTAAGTCAATACCCGTACCCACAAGATTTAAATTACGAACTTTTACTTTCCACGTTAGTGTTAGCTGTTACTCTAGTGTCATTAAATTCACGATCTCTAGATTTCCAAACATGTGTGTTATTAGCCCAATTGGGCCGCGCGTAAGTATTCTTTTAGGTTGGAATGTATTTTGTGACGTGATAGCGCTATCGGATGGCTCAAGGAGCCAATCTTGGACCCTAACTATATATATATATATATTTAATGTTCTTGTGTACTATGATGTGCCGTTAGATCACTGTTTTTATTAACTTCTATTTATTATATTTGTAACACAGTTTTACATTATTTTCATTTAACAACTGTTGTTAAATGGAAAGAATCCTGGACCTTAACTAGGATTCCATATGTATAGGGATCCAGGAACTACATGGTCCTACAATACCCAGACTCAGAAAAAGAATTTGCGTTTTTTTCCTGTACACAAATATTTCTGCTGCCGCAGGAATCAAACCCGCCGCCTCCAGGTTATGTATGAGCCGCTTTGCTCTACCACCACACCACAGATATTCTATGATATCTTCTTTTATTAACTTCTTCATATAGAAAGAAGTTATTAATGAGAATAATGTGACGCAATACTTTAAAAATTAATAAATGTATTTCACTTAAAGTAAGCAAGTACCTTAATATAGAACAAAAACAGATGGTATCGCATCATTTCTCGTTCAATAAACATTACACACAATACTCTCAATTGCATTTTGATGACTGCCAACAAGGTATCATTTTACATGTGAAAACTATGACGAAAGCAATTAATTATGCATTAATGAAGCAGACGATTGTACAAAAACCTAAACTAGTTTTTAATTGGCGACTCAAACACGCAACAATTGAAACGAATTTAGGTTGGTAAAGTTTGTTACATCTCATACGAGAGATCTTGTGTTCTAAAATTAGGAGACATGAGACTTGGAATTGAGATAATAATATAATTATTATGTTCATTATTTCAATTATTTATTTATTTACGTGCTTTTACGCATTAACATATATGTTAGCTCCATCGTATCTTAAGTTTGCACATCGTCATCAGTTCAAATTTCAAAGGCGGATCGGTGGATTTCAAAACTCATACATGTGCCTGCATGTATGAATTTTGTGCATAAAAATGGTGGCCTCGTTCTTTGGAAAGACACGTCATTTTGTCACTTTTCTTGAAAAAAGACGGAAAAAACGATCTTGAACGTTCCACACCACCAAGCGAACTCTCGACTATGTGATTTTTATTTACTGCCAAAAATAAAAATAAATCTTCGAGAAAAACGTTTTATGGACGCCGAGGCAGCTGTGGATGCGTTTCAAAAGGCCGTCGAAGAGACCTCTAAGAGAGTGGGCAAAGTGCTTTTCTCAGTGGTTCATCAGATGCAGCGATGTATTGACGTAAATGGATATTATTTTGAAAACATGTAATAACTTGCTAGTTTAATCAGCTTTTTTTTTTCTAAGAACTTTCAATTTGACCCTCGTAAATGCTATTTAACATGCATATTGCTATACCCAATCACAGCAAAAAACTTATCTATAGACTTGACAAGTACAGTCAATGCAAACCTATCTCCCAACGTAGCAGTCTCATCTCCACTTCTATTAACATTCTATCCTAACCGAGAGCTATCTATTCAGCCTCAGTACGTCAAACTTCAAACGAGACACTTTGTTATTAACTCGCTGTTTCCAATTACCAAGAAATGTGCAGTCAATCATGCCGCATGCTGACAGTTCGTATGTGCATAGCACCTTGTGGTAAACCATTACTGTTCGAAATGATGCTTTATTTAAAATTCCTTAAAGTTGAAATTTGAATAAACACATTTAGTATGTTATATTTGAATAAAGTATAAGCATACTTGCATTTATGTCAAAAGAAAAACAGATAAGCTAATCATTGACTCAACACTGATAACAAAATCTGTAAATCCTAAAAAATCTACAGAAATATGTACTGATTTTTTACTTTTATTTTTCTCTAGCTTTTAAGTTCATGCCATGTTGCCATGTTCAAAGAAAGTTTTGAAGATCTAGAATGATGCATGAAATTTCACAGAAACGAGTAGATAAATCTCTCAGAAGATTTTCAAAATCCGATTTTTAAAATGATGCTCTACTGTGTTTTATTGGTGCTATTTGTGTAAATATAAAATTCAAAGTCCTGACTGACTGACTGACTTACTTATATATCAACGCACAACCTAAACCAATGCTTTTAATGGTAATGTTTGTACTTAGAGGCTCCCAAGGTACAGGCTATGCCTATAGTTTGGAGCCCGTTGGTAATTGAGTTATTATACAGATTATACTGCGAAAAATGTTATGCCATTACATATAATATATAACTCAAAGGTGATTGACTGTCTGACTGACTGACATAGTGATCTATCAACGCACAGCCCAAACCACTGGACGGATCGGGCTGAAATTTGGCATACAGGTAGATGTTATGACGTAGGCATCCGCTAAGAAAGGATTTTTCGAAATTCTACCCTTAAGAGGGTAAAATGGGTGGTTGAATTATTTTCCCATAGGCCATGCCACGGGCAAAGCTGCGGGCTGAAGCTCGTTACATGTAATTTAGGATGTAAGCTATGGAAATATTATTTATTTAAATGTATTATCGTATGTATAACTCAAACCGCTGGCTGTATTTTTCGTAAAATTTAGCTATCTACTAAGAAAGGGTTTTTCGAATTTCCATCCCTAAGAGGGTAAAATGGGTGCTTGAATTATCTTTGAATTTTTTTATAGCTTAGTTTTAAATTTTCCACGGGCAGAAGATAGTTTATGTATATTTTAGTGATACTCAAACTCATAATAGTTCCTTCAAAACTGCTAGCTCTCAAATTCCCACATTTCTGTGTTTTCAGTCATCACAGCAAACCGCATTATGGGGAAAGATCCGAACAGACTTATTAGCGCGTGCGGTTTCACGTGAACGAAAGAGTTTCTACTTTGCATTGTGCTGGGTAGGGGACAGAAGACAATAGGCAAGATATTAGCGGTTTTGTAGACTAACGATTGCTGTGCGGAAATTGCGTGGAGAAATTGCGTGTATTTTGCTGCTAGGTTTTATTGTAGATTTTTACGGGGTTTGCTTGTTTGTTTTTTTTTATTGACAGGTTAGTTTATGTGTTCTAGGTTGTAGTTATATGGGTTTAGATTAAACCACTGTGTTACTTGATGTTGAGTAACGGCGCAAATACATTTTCAAAATAATGGCATAGATCAATTGAAAAGTTTTGGACAGTCAGATTGTGCCAAATAATAAATAATCTATGGGCGTGGATTTATAGTCAATAGATTGAGCCTCCTTATAATGTTAAAAAATTAATAATTAAAAATATTAAGCGCTAATTTCAAAATTTTGACATAGCTAATGAATCGAATATCTACAATCATAGTCCATTTTAAATTTATATAGATTACGCAAAATACTGCTAAGATGGGTCTATTCTACCCATGCATCTGATTATTGGAAACAAAAAAGTAAATGATTTTGTAAGCGTTTTCTGCTAGAATGAACATTTTCACTAGAAAACTTTATTCTAGGCTGGTTTCTCCCAATTTGTAAATGCGTTTTGCTTGAGTCCACTGCTTTTTAAATCACACAGCCTAAGTATTTGTAAGCTCAGCTCGATACCCCTAACCACCGTTTATCCAGCTTATATGACCACTGTAAATCATTCAATAACTTAAACCTTTTTGCCTTGGATCTAAGAACGTATGAACTATGAACTATAAAATTGAAGTATTGCCTCTTATCGCACAAAAGGGCTCCATATCTCGTTATGGCCGGCCAACAAAGGAGTCTCGTAAAAATTGCAAATAAGCTGATTTTATATTAATATGGTTCATATGCAAGGACTAATTTCCCTAAAATATCGGTTTAAATCATAAAGACTTTTATTCTGAATGAAATTCCTGCTACCGGATTTTTGTTCATTCAAATTAATTCGATCTTCTTTTAATTTCGATCATATCCCAAAATTGAACGATATAAGAACATTAGAAAAATGCATTTGGCGAGAATTGATTACGCTTCCTACTTTTTTCATGTTAATGAATGACGTGACGAGCTAACCGTTCGCCTGATGTTAAGCGACACGGCTGCCCATATATGCTACCCTACTGCTGGAATAAGGACTTTTACTCACAGTGAGAGGGTTTAAGCTATTATTCATCACACTGGCTAAGTGCGGGTTGGTAGATGACACCATGTCCTCGAATTTGGGACTGGCCCAATAACTCAGTTGGTAGTAACCCTGCCTTCTGAGCTGTAGGTCGTGGGTTCGATTCCCACCCAGGACAAACATTTGTGTGATGAACATGTTTGTTCTGTGTCTAGGTGTTATTGTTACAAACAAAAAGTATCTAAGTACTATATCAGTTATCTGGTTTCCATAGTACAAGCTTTGCTTAGTTTGGGGCTATATGGCGCTGCGTAAAATGTGTACAATTATTTATTTATTTATTATTTATTTTATATTTATTTATTTTATATTTATTTATATTATTTATTTATGATTTCGTTTTATTTACTATGTTTTCCTTTACCGTTATGAGAGCAAATGCAAATTCTGTACATAACTTGAAAAGACGTTTTGAGCAAAGCCGGGTAGGACTTAAACCTATGTGCATTGGTGTGTCGTCTCTCGTTGCTTTCATCATAATTAAAAT
Organism: Ennomos fuscantarius; assembly: GCA_905220475.3. Classification (NCBI taxonomy): domain Eukaryota; kingdom Metazoa; phylum Arthropoda; class Insecta; order Lepidoptera; family Geometridae; genus Ennomos; species Ennomos fuscantarius. The sequence goes on along the minus strand of HG992034.1, from coordinate 4,061,227 downwards.
ATCATGGATTATAGTGAATATTTATTGCAAAATAATATTTTAAGTATTTAAAAAAACCGTGCTGTTTTGAATACCGGTTATATTGAATACAGGTTTCAGTCCTTGCTACTTTCATAGGGACGGTTCGGCAGTAATGAGATGGATGGCCAGAATTTATTACCCATGCCATAACAGTATGGAATCCTTTTCGATTTATAGCGTCATCTGGTGATTTTCGCTTACCTTTGGAAATGTCAGGAGTCGTAGTAAAATCATGTATCGGATTGCTAAATTACTCAATAAAACGTTGCTTTTCATAATTTAAATGCTGGTTATTATGGAATTATAAACTTATCTGTACGTACTGCATTCAAATTTTGATAATATCCGTTGAAAATGCTTGAACTTTTTAGTACGAGTTTACTTGAATGCATATTACTGTACTCAATATCATTCAGATGGACTTACGAACAGACAGGCGGTTACATCAACCTTATCATGGTTAGAAAGATCTTAATAGATAGACGGACAAGAAAGGCACACTAAATTTTTACATTTTTTTTTAAACGAGATCAAAGCTCTAATCTTCATTAATTCAACTTAACAAGTATTCAAAATGCTCTTAACAAAGCGTCACTTAATACCACATTGCAATTATTAGCAATTGGAAAGTAGCAACACTAGCCCTTTGTGAGCATTTCAAGGTTTCCGCAGACAGACGACTGGCTTTGAAGTCTAGACAATAGACGCCAATAAGCACGGTCTCCTGGTACGTAGTGAAGATTTGAAGTGGACGGTTTGTGCACTTGATTGGAATATGTTGGGACTTGGGTCTTCACTTGAGAGATTCAATATAGTACTGCAATATTTGATTCATATGTGCGCGATTTTGATGGAGATTGCTGTTTTTAAGCACATATTAGGTCTTTACCTATGAAATTGCCGTTTTGTTTGAAAAAAGTTAAAGTATTTTTTTTTTCGAACTTATTTATTTCTTTTATTCAAAGTAATCACCCCTGCAATCAATGCATCTTTGCCAACGCTGTGGCAGTTTATGGATGCCCTTCTTGAAAAAATCAGCAGGACGGGAGACAACAAACTCTTCAAAGGCGTTTTGTACTGCCTCTCGGGAAATGAATTTTTTTCCCGCTAAAAAGTTGTCCAAATTTTGGAAAAAGTAATAGTCGGTAGGCGCAAGATCTGGTGAGTATGGCGGATGAGGGAGAGCTTCCAAACCCAACTCATGCAGCTTAGAGACGGTCTGTTGTGCATTATGGGGTCGCGCGTTGTCGTAAAGTAGCAGTGGAGACGACCGATTGACCAAAGCTGGTTGCAGACGTGCGAGTTTCGCCATCATTGTGGTCAGTTCTTCAATATACACATCTGCAGTAATGCTCTCGCCGTTTTTTAAAAAGCTATGATGAATCACACCAGCACTAGACCACCAAACTGTGACCATCACCTTTCTAGGGGTCATTTTTCGTTTTGCACATTGCTTTGGTACCGAACCAGGATCTAACCAACTTGCTGAGCGCTTTCGATTGTCAAAAAGAATCCATTTTTCGTCGCACGTAACAATTCGGATCAAAATTCCTTCATTTCTGTGCCTGTTAAGCAGCGCAAGGCAAGTCTCGACGCGTACGTTGCGCTGGCGATCGTTAAGTTCGTGGGGCACCCATCTATCAAGCTTTTTTATCTTGCCAATCTGTCGCAAATGGACCAATATTGTTTTGATGCTAACATCAAAAGCTGCTGCCAGCTCAGCTGTAGATTGAGATTCATCAGCTTCCACAATCGCCTTTAATTCATCATTGTTGACCAAAGTTTCCGGACGACCACGAGGTTCATTTTTCAAGTCAAAATTCCCAGAACGGAACCGAGCAAACCAATAACGGGTTGTACGTTCGTTTGTACAGTTCTCTCCGTAAACGTCGTTGATGTTACGTGTCGTTTGTGCCGCGTTGGTGCCACGACGGAACTCATATTCCATAATTACACGAAATTTCAAAGTATCCATTATGAGGAAAAATGTTGAAATGTAATGAAAACACAACGCTAATCAATAAACAAAAGACTTATATTGTAAACAGAATGTCATATTTTTAAAACAAAATTAATTTGAATTTAGAATTCATAGCCAATCAAAACTTTTTTTTGTTTGAAAAAGTCTGTACTGCAATACGGCAATTTCATAGGTAAAGACCTATTATATAGACAGCCTGTTCTTTTTCACTGCACCGGCTTTTTTTCTCTCACACGGAGCTCACCAAGTGTGGGTTGTGTAAGACCAATTTTGTAAATAATGCATCAAATGACTAGAGTGAATGAACATTAGAGCGAATGACGATATATTAACCTAAGTAATTATATCTCTTTTATTTTAAATCGTGTGGGAAATTATATTTATTGTTATTATGAATTTTGATAACAATCTTTGATTTAACATTTAATTAAAATGAAGTTTTAGTCTATAAAGTACTTTTAGAGTGAAGACCTTTTTTTTATTGTTTGATAGGCTTGCGTTTGACCACTATCGCACCGGATGGTAAGTAACGATGCGGTCTAGGATGTAACACGCTTGCCTAAAAGATACCTGTTCACTCTTGATTTGAAGACTTCCAGGTTGTAGTTATCGCGAAATACGGAACCGGTAAAGCGATCCACTCTTTGGCTGTTCGCATAATAAATGTCGAACCAAATCGCTTTGTCCGCACATGTGGGGTATTAACCATGTAACGGTAGCGTTTTTTCGTACATCAAGTGATAATGGCTGCAACTGACGCGCCAGTAGAGGGCGATACTGCTCTCGAATTTTTGTGAATCAAAGTTGGCCTAACCGCCGAGCAATAAACAGTGAATACATGAAATATTAAGTTGTGATTAAATACAAGTAGTTGAAAGTACGATTTGTTTTCTTGGTCCGCAAGGGCTAACAGTTGGTAGGTGACACATTCTTCGAATTTTGTGTTTCTTGAACGTGCTAGTTATCGAACGTAAAAACAGCTACGAACTGCGTAAAATGCGATCCTAATTATACAGCATAAGTTCTATGTTTGACTGGTTAAGACAGGTGCTCGCATTGGGTGTTATCATCTTCTTAATATAACCGGCGCTTTAAAATTAATTTGATTTACTTTTCAATGTTACCATTTTATTTTTGTTATTACCATTACCAAATTCAACCGAAGCTTATAAACGAAGCTTAGAAAACACTAATAAATCTAAGTTGTGTATTTTATTCACCAAAAAATTCTAATGTAAAACTTTCCCAGTTCGTGCCCAAAATTGACTCGACCAAAAAGCCGTTCTATTCACGAATTACTTAAATTAGTCATCGCTACGAGCGATCTCATTTCCAGTACCCTCATTATAATGTTGTTAGTAACATGTACTGAATATAATTTTATATTAGCATTTAATTTTACGGACCGACGATTCACGTCGATTTTGATAAGTTCCCAAAGAGTTTTATGAATGTTGCGTTCTTAATTTCGATCTTGAGTACGGATTAGTGGAGTTTTATCTATCAAGTTATTTGATGAATAATTTTTATAGTTATTATTGTAATCGCAAAGTTCAACATAAGCTTTGTTGCTTTGTGTTACAGATAAAACAGCGATTTGATGTTGATTTGATTTGATTATGATGCTACTAAGTTTTTATATAATACTAGTACGCCCCGCGGTTTCACCCGCGGATAAAAAGTATTTTAAGTGTTTGCTAATAATTAAAAAAAATCCGTGGGATGCCACGGAAAAAATTTCACTTATCCGGGATAAAATGTAGCCTATATGTTAACCCAGTGTATAAGCTATCTTGGTACCGAATTTCATCCAAATTTTCATCCATTCAGCCGTTTGAGCGTGAAGGAGTAACAAACATACACACCTACACACAAACACACAACAAACATTCGCCTTTATAATATTAGTGTGAAGTGTGATTAGTGTGACATTTAAAACAACTAGTTAATATAAAGATACGTATAATTAAGTATGTATGATGATACTAGTATATCAACCATGTGGGGAATCCTCTAAACACATTTTGATTTAATAAAAATCTCTCCAAATATATTTTATCAAAACTTGATGTTTCACTTGAGAAGCGTCTTCATGTGGGTCTTAAGTTATGTCTTGTCTTCTAAATTGTCTTTGTCTATGTTGATGTGATCATTACGAACCTATTTGACCTCTTAATGGGATCATCGCATGTAGATCGTAATCGAATATTCAGAAAATTAGCAGTTACGCGTCGATTAATATTTTAACGGAAATGTTGAGAAGCAAATGCTATTTTATACGCCTACTGCAAAAAGGCTATTGCATAATTTCATCGTACCTATCTAAATGAAAATATTCATCATCATTCTAATTATTACCCACCGTCGCGTCGGTCTTTCTGTCACATGTAGAGATTTCAGACCATAATGCAGACTGACCAAGTGTGGGTTGAACGATGACACATGTCCTTGAATTTTATGATTATTGATCAATGGATGATGGAAATCTACGTGAACAACATTTTTAAACTTCCATTTGCCCCGTTATTTCTTACTCCCCAAGTGCAGCGTGCATAAAGAAGTTTTACTTAAAAAACAACTTAATTGAAATGACTGATCTTGATCTCACAGTCTAGTAATCTTGTATACTACTAGCTTCCGCCCGCGTGGTCTATAGTAGATGAAGAAGAAAATATTTCATAGATAATTCAATCACTCATTTCATCCCCTTAGGGATGGAATTTTGAAAAACCCTTTAATAGTGGATACCTACACTTTACAAAGAACACATCATTTGAATTTCAAGTCTCTAGGACCAGCGGTTTAGGTTGTGCGTTGATATATAAGCCAGTCAGTCAGCCAGGACTTTTAGTGTTATATAGATAAACTGTCACTTTGTCGCGAAAATGTATACATATTAGAAGTTCCATGTGGTTATGGGCAGCTGCTTATTATCAGGCAAACGGCTGGCTCACATAACATTCCATCCAAAAATGAATGCTTTAAATGTGATTATTGGTAATTTTGTCAGAAGTAGTTTTGGTTTGAATTGAGTAGTTTTGTACATTTACTTTTGTTTTAGGTATTTTTTTCCTGTAATTAGTCACTCTTTAAAGTCAGTCTGGGTATCAGTTCCACGATGAAACAAAAATCCATACTTAATCTTAAAATAATGATAACTCTTTAGAATCTCTCAATTATAATCCGTTTAGGTGAGCAAAACCTAAATGTTCTTAGAATTTATCCTTATAATGGAATAACAAGTATAATCAAACATTACAATTTTATATTTTCTAAGAGCAGTTTCACCATCATCTGATACTTACTTAAGTACTTAACCATACCTTATTTTGTAAGTCATATTTTGTTTAGTTAATAATTTTTATAGACATTTTAGCTGCCTCGTCCGGTGTTAAGTGATAATATAGACCTTATGTCCCTACATGACAGTGTGACAAAACTATCGGTTCAAAAAATCGTTTTTAAAAATCGCCAACGACAAAATATTTCCATGAACTTGTAGAATTTGTATGCCAAGTTTCAACAAGATTCGTTAAAAAGTAAAACCTCTATGAAGATACATTCGAACTTACGAGATTTTTAAATGCTCGAAGATTCGAACAGATGAAAGCAAATTTCGCGAGTTGAAGCATAAATTTCGTTCTTGCTCACGGTCAATCAAAGAATACGACATAACTTTAATTAGCTATTTAAAATATATAGATAATAATAATCAAAAAGTTTAAACTATAAAGTATTCTAAATCAAATTTTAATTTAGAACCAAATGGCGGAACTTTCATATGGCAGTTTAAAGATTGTTAAACGAATATTACGGATAATCGCGAGGGTGTAAGCAACCATGAAGCTGAGTCATTATAAAAAGATACTTAATTTATATAATAAAGAATTTAGATTCATAAAACGGTTGATGACATAATGGGATAGGTAATTTTAGGTTGATGCAAGCCATCGCATGTGAAGATCGGCAAGGCTTATGACTATAGTGTTACCATCTCGAATATTTGATACGATTATGGTACAAATCTGTGTAATTTGGACTCGATTAAAAGTTTCAACTTGTATTATAACTTCGATTATAATAAACTAATCCTGAATAAAATAGTTTTTATAGTACCGTTCGTACTGTCTTATAGTAAGTACAGCACACAATCGGTATAGCCTAAGTATTATATATATTCTGCCAAATTTACTTATTTTTAAACTAAATGGCAATTATATCGTGCAAAAACAAAACATCAACGAAATTGTTTCTTTTTTCTCATTAATATTTTAGTTTACTTAAAATCACGTGCTCTCCCTACATGTTCAATATTTTAAGAGCTTAACCCCACAAACATGCTGCAATACTGGCAACCCAGCTCATGAATAAATAATACGGAATCACAATTTGGGTTGCCATTAAGCAATTATGCTGTTGTTACCATTATGTTTTTGAAATGCTTTTAATTTTTTATTAGACCAAATTATCGTGAGGCAAAGGTGTCCGTGGTCCAATGCCAATATAAACGGTGTGGCTATTAAATATCAATCAGGTATAGAGAAGATTTTTTCTGGATTCGATGTTTGTATCCTTGGCATTTAATTATTAAACTGGCTTGTTTGTTTTAAGGATAAATATTATCGTATTTATTGATTAATAATTTAGCCAGATATATTATTGAGTCATAATTATATAAAAATCACACATACTTCACTTGCATATTTTCATTTACACAAGTTTTTTTAGCTGTATTAGTTTTTTATCTTCATTCTTTTTTTTTAATTGAACCCATAATACCAAGTCATTTATGTTTAAATTGCGTTGCGTTGAAAATAAACATAAAATTAATTAAAATAAGTGTTTTCCTTAAATTCTTCGATCAATTTCTTAAAAGCACAAAACTATGACTAAGAACCCAAAACATTTAATTCAAATACATAATTAATTGTAATTTACATAAAATTTCTGATCAGTTCACACAGGCTTGCGATATAATGATAGTATTTATGGCTCTGGTCATAATGGATTTTGTCCTAAAACATAATAAGTATTTAAACGGAGACTTGGTATCCAAAATGGATACTTTCCGGGGTTCGATAAATGAAACGTTTTGATATTTGATCACAGTTTTTATTGAACGACCTTTTAGTGAATCGCGTCGTAAGTGCCGGTTTCTCCCCTTCTATTAATGTTTTTGAAGTTGGGTGGTTATGGTAATATTTGAAATTAAATGTTGTCCCAAAATACCACTTTCGAGACGACGTTTTAATGGATTTTCGGACGCTGCAAGGGTTTTTTCGTAAAGGCTTTAGCACATGCATTTCCTAGTATTATTTGACTTATTTTAATTTACTTTTATACCTAATACAAGTACATTCGATTCCGAAACCATTCAGTTGCCATTGAAGATATGTTAATAGAGCGGAGCAGGGCCAAGAGGAAATCAACAGTGTTGAAAGCATTGCTGAAATCGAGTAGCGTCAGGATTGTAAGCTGACAGTTTTCCATACCTAGCCTGATGTCATCTGTAATTTTGACAAGTGCTGAGACAGTGCTATGACCGGGTCGAAAACCGGACTGAAAAGGATTGAGGAGGTGGTTTTTGTGCACATGCATTTTCTAGTATTATTTGACTTATTTTAATTTACTTTTATACCTAATACAAGTACATTCGATTCCGACCCTTTAAATTTAATAACTTTCATGGTTTCTAGGCCATATGGACTATGTAGGCCAATAAACAGTACAAAAATTACCCACTCGGCAGACATTTAGGTCCATATTACAGAACGATGCTCATTGATCGGTGCTCAAGCAGAGATTTCATTCATAAAGTGATCAATTATTGAATGAAATCTATGCTTAAGCACCAATCGATGACTGAGCATCGTTCTGTAATACAGGCCTTAGAGTATTTTGAGATAGTTTTTCAATATTTTTGGAAATACCCTTAAAAATTATTTGCTTTGGTTTTAGTCTTAATTTTTTCTTTTTAGTAGTTTTAGCCAAGGTATAATATAACTATGACTCATTTCGTATTTACAATATAAACCAACCGCTTTATGTGAGTCATCTACTCCAAATATTAATCAAGAATCTCATCTCAGTTTCACCCACCGACTTTACTTCGCAATAAAATTAAAGCCGCAAACAAATGACAGTCAATCCCCGAGTCAAACCGCGTCATTTGCGAGATCCCACAGTACAATGCAAGTACTAAACAAGTTACCGTGAGGGCTCATTAGGCCCTTTATTTCGGCCCTACGTAGGAGGAGACAAAGGCTCGGGTTCATTATATTCATAAATGCTGATTCCGATGCTTTGCGCGCATATTTGATTTTGTTGGGTTATTAAATTCGATACTGGAGACCGACGTTGCGGCGGGACTGCTGATATACACCAATGTATTTTTTGTTTTTTAGTGGTTATTTAATTTTTAAATTCTACTTTTATACTATTAACTAACTTCCGTGTCTAGTCTAGTGACTAGTAAAGACTAGCAAAGATAAACACTTGTAGGTATCGAAGGTATAAATGAAATATATTTAAATATTAAAATGGATCATTTTTGTAGAAGGTGGGAGAAAAATCGCTCGTTCACTCACACTTAACTACGTAAGGAATCACAAATAAATCTTATCTAAATCAAAGAGTAAATTATAATACCTAAAAGAAATATGTAGAATTATAATACCTACTCACAAATTAGAGAAACAAAAACAATTATTAGAACCATAGAGTTTAATTTATTGATAATGACATTAAAAGACCGAATATAACTCTAGAGACGAACAATACATCAAAGCGCGTCCGGATTTTATACAATAAAATCTATGTACAAAATGACTGATATACATATTTTAACTCAGCTTTATAAATTATCCTTAATTTTTTTCACTCCACAACAATGTTATATAAATACCTGTGCATAATTATAGGAAACATGCATGTTATTTGTTTTTTAGGAAGCGTAGGCCAACTCTGCTGAGATTCTTTTAAGCGCAATTACTTGTTCTGAGTTTGGGTGTTGTGGAATATGTCCTCGTACTTCCTGGGTCCCTAATACAAGGAATCCTAGTTAGGGTCCAGGATCTATGTATGTGATGATTAGGCGTTATTTATTTATTTATTCTTTAACATTTTATTGGTGTCTAAGTACCTAAATACTACTGGTTGTGTTATTACCGTTGACCATAATAATGCACTAGATGAAATGCATATCACCTCATCCCCAGACACTTCTCAATTTCCGTCTACTTCAAAATTTACCATAATATTTCAATACCGTTCTACAATCTCGGACAATCGACGATCCCATCTCCCATTATCGAAATACATTTGAATTATCGAGATTCAACGGATTCATTATACATTCATTACAATCACAATGCATCCGTAGGTGTCGATAGATATAAGATACGGAGCGGGGGCGAACTTATAATGTTATTTACTACCGGGGTTGATGAACTATTGTGTGACATGAGTACTTGGGCTAGTAGTGTTGATCCTTCATTTGAGTACCTATAGCAGAGACTAGATTTGCTATAACTTGGGATGGTTTATCCATTATAGAAATATTGATTAATTATGTTGTGTTAATGAAAAGCCGTATTACAACATACGCTTATTTGTGGATAGGAGTTAAAGCAGAGTTTTACTTGACTAGCATGCTACACCTTCGATCGCATCGTCATTTCCCATCAGGTGAGAGCGCGGTCAAACGCTAGACAAGTTTGAAGTAAAAAAAGGAGATTTTTTTATACATGAATGAAATTACGAGTTAACATCGATTCACAACAACTGAGCATAATTCTGTAATACGGGCCTTAGTATAAATACAACAATTAATTATAGAGGTATAAAAAACGAAATGAGTTCTTATTCTACACAAGAATTAATAATTATTCCATAGTGGGAAGATTTTAAAGTATGGCCTTTATGATTGTCCACAAATATATTACATATACTTACCTATCTTCAATATATATAAATTACGTGTCACGTTGTTTGACCGTTATGGATTCCTAAACTACTGAACGGAATTTAATAAAATTTTGTTCGCTGTGCAGTTTTATCTAACTGGAAATATTGGATAGCTTATATCTCAATTTATAATAGATATATATTATTTACAATATCCCTGCGAAGCCGAGGCGAGCCGCTAGTAATATATATAGTTTCTAAAAATTTAAGAATTTTAAGCATCTAGTGTGGATTGAACCCATGCATCTCACCGCATAAGACGCTCTTTCAACTTAGCAGTGATCACATACCCAACAGTTGCTAAATACCCGCTACATACAAAACAAGCAAAACTTTGTAAATCTTTAAAATTGCAGCGTATCAACATTCAAATAAACTACCATCAACGTTTTCATTTTAATAAATAATCCTACTTCCTCGCCGTAACGCCGTGAAAACAAAAGCAAAAGAAAAAATTCCACCCCCGCCGTTTCCGCACGAAAGATCCCTCTAGTGCAGGGGTCGGGAGCTTTAACACGAAACCTACAACTCTAGTGCACCGGCGACTCATTAGGGGACAAGGTAGGGCCCTGAGGGGACTCTACCTCGGGAAAAAGGGGTTCTTCACCTCTTGAGAGTGTTTTCTAACCACACGCACATATTTTGACACTGTGATATGTGTTACTTGGCATGGTTTGAAATTTGTCATGATTGGCAAAATATATGCATAAACGAGCTTCTGCCCGCAGCTTCGCCCGCGGCGTGGCTTATGGGAAAATAATTCAAGCACCCATTTCACCCTTTTAAGGGTAGAATTACGAAAAATCTTTTCTGTATTAACAATTAACAGAATCGGGACCATGGGCAAATCGATCATTATTTATCTAAATATATATAATTCCAAAGGTGACTGACTGATTGACTGACTGACATAGTGATCTATCAACGCACAGCCCAAACCACTAGACGGATCGGGCTGAAATTTGGCATGCAGGTAGATGTTATGATGTAGGCATCCGCTAAGAAAGGATTTTTCAATATTCCACCCTTAAGAGAGTGAAATGGGTGGTTGAATTATTTTCCCATAGGCCACGCCACAGGCGAAGCTGCAGGCAGAAGCTCGTTTATATATATATCGTTATCATTATTACTCATCATTTGATTAAGACATCCACTGCTTAACGTAGGCCTCCCCATAGAGCTTCACTTACAGCGTCTGCTTGCCTCTTGGATCTAATGCCTCCTCGCAATTTAGGCCGTCGGTTGGCTAAGTGTGGGGCTGGCCTGCGCTGCGTCTTCCGATTCATGGTCACCGCTCGAGAACCTTTGTGCCTCATCAATGGTAGGTTCTGCAAACGATGTGGCCTGCCCATTGCCATTTCAATTAGCTCTTTCTAAGAGCTATATCGGTAATTTTAATATTCTATGCTTATATAGTTATAGCAACAAAAATGTATGTTGTGTGTAAATCATGTCTGGATATGTTGTAAGCTTTCTTCCAAGTATAGTTAAGTCTCTAGTTCCTTGGAAAGCCAAGAATGTACGCTTCGCATTTCTGCGCGAATATATCTCAGTTTGCAGTCTGTGTTAATTTCAAATTGTCTTAATTTGTTTTGTTGGAACGGCACATTTGTTTCCTGGCCTCTAGGGTGTTTGTGTACATGGAGAGAGACATAACTTGTGTTGTCTTGTCTAACGGCATGTTTGTTATGTTTCAATTAAAATTGATATAGCTGGCTTATTTCAGTATTCGCTATTTAAATATTGTTTAATTATAATGCATGCTAAGAAGACAAATGAAATAACATTTATTATATTAACATAATAAATAACTAAATAAAAAAATAACTAACTTAATAACTAAACTATGCCTAAGAACTTAAAATAAATAAAAACCAAAAATTTAAAATAAACCGTTAGTGGACGGGAAAGTGACCAGAATGCTGGCAGCATTACCGCGTTAAATGGCAATGCTTATTTTAATTAAATTAATGTTTTAAAGTTTGGCTGAACCGCCAAATTAAAATGCGTAAATGAGATTTTAGTGTCTCAATATCCGTTGTTTAGGAGATCTTAGTATACAATTATCAAGTTGAAGTCACAATGAGCCAACGCTATATATTTTACGTGGCTAGCATACTACATCTTTGATCGCATCGTCACTGGGAAGCGACGCCTCATGGGAATCAGGTGAGAGCGTGGTCAAATGAACACTAGAAAAGTTTGAAATAAAAAAAATATAAAAACATTTCTCGTAGATCCCGAACCTGTGGGGAAGGATCTCAAGTGGCGACCACGAACCGGAAGATATAGCTTAGGCTGGCGTTCCACTAAGTGGTTAGGTGATCTGGTTAAAACTGTAGGTTGGATACACGAAGCAAGTAACCGCTCAAATTGGCGCTAACGGCGAGTCGGAGGTTAAATACCGGAAAATGGTAATAATATAGGTACACCTGGTACTAAGTAGTACATCATAAATCGTTAAGAATAACCCCATTTGAACTATATTTATGTAAGCCACTGGATGCCTTAGTTTAGCCCTTATATTTTAGTCCCAGCGCTCATGCATTGCCAAGCCTTATTGTGAAATGTTGTCACATAAATAGCCGCTTTAAATAGTATAAGGCTAAGCTTGAAACGTTCGTAAAGTAAGTAATAATGTTTACTTGTTTAGAACAGATTTCAGTCTTGTCAGAGCTTTACTTTTGATCATAAACATTGAAAGGTATTTGAAAAGGACGTCGTTGATATTTTCATCTTGTGGCTTCTATTATAAGCGTAATAAATTGTTTTTAATCTCGTCGTTGAGAAGTCATTGGATAGAATTCATCCGTCATCAGCCCAACATTTTTCATTGCTGGAATACGGACCTTGTCTCCCATGAAGATAGTTTAGGCTATAATTTACTACGCTATGCCAAGCGCGGATTGGTGGATGACACATGTTTTCGAATTTAGTAATTGGTGAATATGCTGATTTTATAACGATTTTTTCATTTCCTTTTTATGAGCGAGTGCAAATTCTGCACATAACTTGGAAGTCAGTTTCAAGCGAGTTTTGAACCTAGTTATTGAATACTATCTACCCACTAACCACCATAACCACCACTTTGGACTATTATCATAGGGGTGTTTTCTATAATTATCACGCCTTTCGGGTGTCTTGATGACCGCATATTTTAATTTACCGAGGAGAATGCTGCTGTTCATTCCCCCTGGACATTCCCTTAGCCGATTTTTAATGCACCCATAGGAAGAGATGAGGTGGTCCTCTTTGCTTATCAAAATGATACGACTCCGATGCTATTTATAATAGACAGCCCTGTGGTGTGGTGGTTGAGCAGGTCGGCTCATATCTAGGAAGCGGCGGGTTCGATTCCCGTGACAGGACAAATATTTATGCACAGAAAAAAGTACAAATACTTGTTTAGAGTCTGGGTGTTGTAGGACCATGGTCCGTGTAGTTCCAAGGCACAGGGAATCCTGGTTAAGTTTCAGGATCTATGTATGTGATCAATGCAATTTTTTTTAAATTACATTTATCATTACCTGAATATTATGCAACAATTTAATTGCTTTCAGTTATTCTTGTATTTATTGCATCTTTGGTATTGTTATACTTTCAAAAAAACCCTAATAATTCCCCTAAGAAAATGGCTGCATCAATTTTAATTCTTCTTCAAATATGATGTACTCCCTTTATTTCTTCTTCAAATATGATGTACTCCCTTTAATTCTTCTTCAAATATGATGTACTCTATTAAAGGGAAGATGGGTACGATGTTTGCACTAGTCATACTCCATCATTATTGTGTGCACAACTTTGATCGAACAGTCTAATTTATACAATCCGCACATTATCGCCCCTCTGGATTCTACTCTGCTGATCTGTCGTTAGTCCAACCTCAGACAAATCTGTCGGATCGGACCCATCACTCTTAATACGGGGATCATGATTTAGATTGATAAGCATCCCTAGTGTTGGGTTTAGTAAAGACATAAATTATCATTTAGATCTGGCACTATTTGAATTTGAATTTTTGGTTCAATTTTTTTTTGATAGATAGGCTTGCATTTAACCACTATCGCACCAGATGATAAGTAAAAGCCTAGAAGATACCTGTTCATTCTCGATTTGATGACTCCAAGGGTTGTAGTTATCGGGAAATACGGACGCCGGTAAAGCGTTCTACTCTTTGGCTGTTCGCATGATGAATGTGGAGCCAAATCACTTTGTTCGCACATGTGGATATTGACCATGTAACGGTGGCGTTTTTTTGGTTATATGTCACATGTTCATATAAACTGTGGTATTTAAAGTATAAAAGACACACATAGGAGCTTCAAATTTTTTGGGATGTAAATGTTCACATACCAATTTTTTTCAAATTCCGTTCAGCTGCCGAGTAGAGTATTTGGTGATGGTATTAAAGACATACAAAACAATGGCAGTTTACAAAGACCTTTCGGAATGACTGATAGAGGCAACACGTTACCAAAATGTTGGTCAATATTTAGCCCAAAGGCTGAGCCATTCTACGGGGCAATGCCACCAGCAATTGGGCACGTGGGCTACTGGTAGCGGCTTTTTAGATTAAGTTTTGCTACTACATCGTTGAAATTTTAAATTTGCAAATAAATTAAAAAAACGACGAGAAAATAAAACATTGGCATAATATATAGTAGACTAGTTGCGCCCCGCGGTTTCACCCACGAATAAAAAGTATTTTAATTATTTACTCATCCCACGGGAAAATTTTACTTGGGATAAAATGTAGCCTATATGTTAATCTTGTGTATAAGCTATCTTGGTACCGAATTTCATCCAAATCCATTCAACCATTTGAGCGTGAAGGAGTAACAAACATACACACATACACACATACAAACTTTCGCCTTTATAATATTAGTGTGAAGTGTGATGATAGTGGGATGTGACAAATATCTGTTTCAACTATTTATTAAGATAAAGCCTTTACATTTACTTTTTCAATATTAAGATGGAATTTCCAAAACTTAGCACTATTTATCGCTTCTTTTTTAAATAGTATGGAATTGTATCACTACACTCTCCAATCTACGCTTTCTAAACTCCACGGTTTGTTCCTCCTCATTACTTAAAAGGATTACAATTTTATCCCATTCGACGGGTCCGGTATCCCTGACTCCAGCCTTCTTAACTATTGATTGATGAGCTAGCAGTGTGGAAACTTCCACAAAAGACAATATTTTACATTTTAAACTGATATCTGAGGTAAATACGGCCCGTATCGGTTTGCTATAACCTTTTTTAAACTTTCATGACTTGAACTCATATTGTAAAGATAAAAAGGGTCTATTCGCGTACAATAATTATCAAAACATTATTTTGACTAACCTCGACGTTTCGACTAAGTTACATTGGCCGTGGTCAAAAGGGGCAGGTTATTTAAAATAATATTTTGATAATTTTTTTACTCGAAAAGACCCGTTTTATCTTTACAATATAAGGTAATACGGGCCAGTAAGTAGTTCGATTGATCTTCGAGAATAGAATTAAAATAGAATTAAAACGTTTTCAAGCAACTGAAACTTAGTTAAACGTTTTTTATTACCTTACTAGTTGCGCCCCGCGGTTACACCCATGGTTAGAAAGTATTTTAAGTATTTGCTCATCCCACGGAAAAACTTCACTTTTCCGGGATAAAATGTAGCCTATATGTTAATCCAGTTCATAAGCTATCTTGCTACCGAATTTCATCCGAATCCATTCAGCCGTTTGAGCGTGAAAGAGTAACAAACATACACCCATACACACAAACACACATACAAACTTTCGCCTTTGTAATATTAGTGTGAAGTGTGATGAGATAAGCACTCTACATTAAAATGACGCCGTTGAAGTTTAAAGACAATTTTCTCGAAACTATCAATTTGACAGTTAAACACTTTTTATTCTCAACCTTTCAATTTTAATGTAGTAATTATCAACTGACTCAAAAAAGGAGGAGGATCCCAATTCGGCTGTTTTTTTTTTAATATATATTACCTCAGAAATTTCGAAGGGTAAACCAATTTTGATGATTATTTTTATATTTGAAAGCTGGTACTTTTCGTGTAGTTTTATATAAATTTGGTCTAGTTCTGACAATCCATGAGAAAACCATATAAATCTGAAGTCGGTTTTTTACGCAAATATAACAAAAAATATAAACTATATAACAAACGTTTGCGTTTGTTATATAGTAGCAAACGTATAGTATAGTACGCAAACGTTTGTTATATAGTTTATATATTTATATATTCTTATAAATTTGATCAGGTTAGTGTGTTGAATTTATTAATGATAACAATAACGCCCAACGATCAAATACATAGATCCTGGATCTTAACTAGGATTCCCTGTGTCTAGGAACCCAGGAACTACGAGGACCATGGTCCCACAACACCTAGACTCAGAACACATATTTGCGCTTTTTTCTGTGCACATGCTGGTACAAATAGGTACAAAACTATTAAAATATTTCACTTCCATTCACAAATCCACAGTCTCACATCGTTAGATATGGCACGTGTCTGCAAAACGTAGAGTAGTGATCGTTAAAAATTCCATAACCGTTGTAATAAAAGGGGAGCTTTCTTAAGTGCTTTAGTAATTACAACAACATAATTTAAATATATACTCCTCAACAGAGATTATTATAAGTATTAGTACTCTTTTCTTATTGAAAAAAATATATTTGAACGTATTTAGTACTTCCACACGGAAAAAAAGGAATTCTTTAACCAAGAATGATGATATTCTCAAAAATATTGTTTTAATACAAGTAAATATTGCTTTAACTTAAGTAAATACTTACTACAAACATTATTATAACAACGTATTTAAGTACATATTCATTAACAGATTTTTTAAATAAGTATTGGTACTATTTTACTATTGAAATAATAACTTTAATAGAATGTATTTAGTGCTTCCACATACACAGATATTCAAGTATATTTTTAGTGTTGCACTCATGAGTTATATTATATTGCTGAGATAATGGAAAACATTGCCAGGTATACTTGTGTATGGATATTATATTGTAATGTATTTTTACAAACAAAAAGTTACTAAGTATTTTATCAGTTATCTAGTTTCTAATGTACAAGCTTCGCTTAGTTTAGGGCTAGATGGCGCTGTGTGAAATGTCCAAACATGTTAATTTATTTATTAATTTTATTTTTATTATACGTGTTATTGAAAACATTGGATATTTCATCAATATTCCTTATAATGATTTTTAAACTTTAATTTCGAGTTGATTTAGTTAAATTCACAATTATGTATTATATATTCCAAAATGTGTCTAAGTAGTGTAGCGTTTAACATTCGCCATTCTTTGATCAATAGCAGCTTACAATAATACAGTCATCCAATTCAACGACCGTAGCTAATGAAACAAAAAAATAAAACTTAGTCCATCAACAAATTCGAGATCGTGAATTTGAAACACAAGCGTGTCCACACATCCTCGCGTACCTAATTGAGACATTTTACTCCAAAGGATGTGATTATGACCGAACATAAAACTTTGTTTGAGGAACCCCAAATGGAACTTTAAAAATAGTGTTAGCACAGTACAGGTTGCCGAGTAATGCAGTACGTAATGTTACAAAGTTGAGAACAAAGTGATTTATAACATTTCATTTACAAACTTTATTTTCAACTAAATACTACAATGATATATATCTAATACTAAACACAAACTACTACAAAGAATAATAATAAAACTACATTTGGACTATATACTGTAGTAGCTATCCTACCCAGTAGGTATATTATAAATTATTTTATTTGTTATGCTTCCAATATTCCGTTTTATGGCTATTGTGGCGATGAAAAGGCAATATATACAAGTCTCTTACATATACAAATTTTTGAATATTGTGATAATAATATAATACTACTGTCCTCTAGATATATTCACCACACTTGAAAAGTGCGCATAGTCGATGGGATTCAACCAGATTGCATCAGTTTGGAAGCCACACGGGCTACGAAACCACACTTGCTCTTCCAAATTATAATATTATTTATTCTGTACCTTTATGGAGTTTCACTACTGTTTTCAAAAATACTGTTGTGATGAAAGGCCCACAATATTTCGCGGTTGGTTATGCTCAAACACGATTCGGTTTAATACAATGAAAGTTAATTTGCTCGTATTGGACGGTGATTAAGAGATATGCCAGATTTATTGTCCATAAAAATGTATACAGCACAATTCAGTATGGCAATATTTTACTCGTTCAGTCAATGATGCATTGAAATCATGGATTCGTTCTATCATCGTTGCAATACTACATTCTTAAGACGGTGACTAACATAAGCTGTCGCTAGATCCGAGCACATTACAAGTCGATTCGGCATTTTAGCGAACCGAGCAGCTGGTGTATGGAATAATAATAATAACGCCCAACGATCACATACATATATCCTGGACCCTGTATCTAGGGTTCCAAGAACTACGAGGATCATGGTCCCGCAACACCTAGACTCATAACAAGTATTTGCGCTTTTTTCTGTGCACAAATAATATGTCCTGCTGCGGAAATCGAACCCGTCGCCTCCGGGTTATGAGCCGACCTGCTCAATCACCACACCGCAGAGGCTTTCAAATGTTCATAATATTCAATATTAATATCGAGCTAGTTCATTGCCAATCGCCACCTTTAGGTATAGTCAAACTTTATCTCTTTTGTATAGTAAGACTACAGTCCCGTCCAAAATGACTCAAAAGTTAGTTTTCACTAGACATAGACAACTTGGACCACGAGATACAGGGACCGCAGTTCGTCCACTAGATGACTGAGCCACAAGTCATAAGCCAAACGACGCAACTGTACATTCTCTGACTAGGTTGTAAGACATTTTTTATATTAAATTGGTAATCCAAGGATAGTAAGTCAGTGCTATTACAAAAAATGTCTTGCAAAATCGTCTTTTTCATAAACCTTATGGTTTATTTCTTCATTTACGACGATTTAGTATTTCTATCTACCTATTTAACAGAAACAAAAACGCATGGTCGTAACGTAAATTACTAATGAAAAAAACGTTATACCATTTAGGCCAATTTACTTAGTTTATGGTACCCATTAGTTAACCCATTACAAGGGGAAAGACAATAGGAAAATACGTTTAACTCTATCGCCCAATGATCGCATCAAAATGGAGCTGTTTGTTACCAAAATTTAAAATGTTTGATTTTAATCTTTTGTAGGGTTTTTAATTTAAATCGTCATGGCTCTTATCCTTTCGATTTATTTTGATGTCAAGTTTTCTAGTAACTATACTTATAATTAATTATGGAAAATTGTCTAGTCAGTTTAATTTTAAGAGAAGAAAATCCAAAAACTATTATAAATATTATACTCATAGAAAACCCATGGAATTACTCCAAAATATGCTTTTTTATTCTTATAATAAATTAAAATATTATAAGTATTAGTACGATTTTTTCAATTAAAAAGGAGGTTAAGTTCTCAAATATTTGAGTGAGATGTGCCAGTTATTTTGATTTAAAACTAAGCCATCATTTAAAATAAAATAAAAATTCAATTGGTAAGTGCGAATGTATTTTTTGTAGGAAGTAGTATTTAGTCAAAGTCAAAGGATTTTATTTATATTTAGAGATTGAGATTTTACATTTTATTATTATTTTTAGCACTTTTACTAGTCGAAACTATATTAGATATTTAAAATTAAGTTATTGTACTAAACATATAAAATTACTAAGTGCTTATAGTTAAATATTATATAGGAAGCCCATTAGGTACAATATGTCAGTTTGAAAAAAATAAGTTTTTTTTTTCAAGTAATATTTTTAATATTTAGTTAGTTAATAATAATAGTACCTATCGGTTTATAAATGACAGAGTTTTGTGGTGAAAAAATTTACTAAGTCGATTGAAAACCAAGATCATTAATAGATTCATCATTACCAGCTTACATTACTACTACAATACTGGCTACAGTCTCTCGCAAGGCTCTCCCCGAGCCCGGTCTTTGCTTGTTGCTGCCTGGTTTTGCGTACATCATCACTCGATCTCGCAGTAGTGGAAACGAGAACACACCAAAACACTCGTTAAAGTACTGATAAAACCGCTTCCATGATCGGTAGAGCATCATTGGATACGATACTAAAATTAGTAAAGAAACTTGGCGATAAGGTCATAATATTATAAAATCTGTACACCAATCATAATAAATCCCATTGATATCGGATATTTACAAAACAAGCCGTGTTTTTAGCATCACCGCACCTTTAAGCAGCCACTTATTTTTCATTTTATGCTTTCTTTATCGCCTACTTAAATCCAATCTGGGGAATATCAAAGCGAGCGTCTTGAGTAGCGTTCTTCTAACGATCAAAGTATAATAGTGTTGCTTTTAAGTTTTAGCAAACTATCGATAGTTTCAGTTTCATTTGAAAATTCGTTTAGAAATATCGATGAATATTGTTATTGATAAAATATTGATCCTGAAACACCTATCGATATTATTGTGCAGAAATATTAGGTACTGTTAGCGTTCTGAAAAGTAATTATTTTGCTAATCGATAACATCCATTTATAACATTCTCAATTGTTTTTTCTCATTAATGTCATAGATACTTTTTCTATATATTGAAGAATGACATGACGAACTAATCGTTTGCCTGATGTAAAGCGACACCGGCTACCCATATCAGTTGCAGTACCACTTGAAACTCTAAAGTATAGATTTTTGCGTGATACTGTACTGCATACGTCATCCTGAGATATCACACAGTTCAATAATAAGATTACTTTATTGTAAAATTAGGTCATAAAATCTCATTTTCCTAGTAATTTCACTAGCTACAGTGCCTTTTAAACTGGAACGCAGTAAACTACTGCTTGGTCGCAGAACTTATTATATTATCGATATAAATTATCGATACAGTATTTGGTCACAACCCTAGTTGAAATGGTTTATATAACGATATGGCACCGGGCATAACGGACCATATTCACACCAGGCCAAACCTTCTTCGCTCGTTGCTTTGAAACACGAGACGAAACTAGATTTAATGAGAAACTATCTGTAAAACGGGAGCTTTTTGCCTCGTTTCCGTTTTTTAATTAAGCGGTTGTAGACTGGCGCATACTCGATAGGTACTATAGCCATTAACGAGCAACTATTTTGTGTTGTATTCACTGTTTTCACCTGATGAACAAAACTTAAGAAGTATTTAACTCCATATTATATACAATACTACTTACGCCCCGCGGTTTCAGCCGTTAAAAAGTAATTTAATTATTTACTCATCCCACTGGAAAATTTCACTTATCCGGGATACATTGTAGCCTATATGTTAATCTAGTGTATGAGTTATCTTGGTACCGAATTTCATCCAAATTCATTTAGCCGTTTGAGCGTGAAGGAGTAACAAACATACAAAAATATACATACAAACACACATACAAACTTTCGCCTTTATAATATTAGTGTGAAGTGTGATTAGTGTGATTTTACTAGGACGCAATTTATGCCAAGCGTTTTACTTATATGCGGAAAGCTATTTAGTATAGGAGACCCCTAAGTCCTGCAGTGGAAAAGTATGTTGATGATGCTTAAAATGTTGTCAAAAGATAGTATAATTTATACACTTTTTATGCACTAGTCCTTTTTAGCGTAATGTGCGCGCAATGTAATTACTTTCAGATAGAGTTTGTTTGTGGCACATATTCACACGTTTACAGTCTGAAATGCTGTCTAAATTTCAGTTTTGAAGTTTGCTTTTTATAGGGTTCAGTTTTATTTGTGTAAACAATTGGATGGTTAATATTTTGATTCTCTTGTTGGTTTTATTACACAAGACATAACTGTATTGAATAAAATTATAGATATGAAGTTGTGAACACTGCTTCTCTCTTCTTCTAATAGAATCTAAAAAGTTTAAATAACAAATACAACTTGAAATCAAATCAAACCTGTTTATTTGCTTGTAAACATATTAGGTGAAACAAAAATTTGTGGTTTTAATAGTAACATAATTCTATATCTATTTCCATCGGCATCGGCAAATTTTTCATAGATTATATACATCTAAACTAATATTAGACAGCCTCTGTAGTGTGGTGGTTGAGCAGGTAGGCTCATAGCCCGGAGGCGGCGGGTTCGATTCCCATGGCAGGACAAGTATTTGTGCAGAGAAAAAAAAGCGCTCATACTTATTCTATATCTGGGTGTTGTGGGACTATGGTCCTTATAGTTTCTGGGTCCTAAGACACAGGAAATCCTAGTAAGGGTCCAGGATCTATGTATGTGATCGATGGGCGTAAAAACATACTATAAAGAAGAAATATTTGATTGTTTGTTTGCATTGAATAGGCTCTGAAACTATTGGACCGATATGAAAAATTCTTTCACCATTAGAATCCTACATTATCCCCGACGAACATAGGCGATAGAATATTATATATATGTTTAATACCCATGCAAAACCTAGTCGGGCCGCTAGTATTTTGTGAAAAGGTATAGGACAGAAAAATCGCAGAACAGAGACCGCTTATTTTGAATCGCAATCCATTCAGTGCTCTACATTTCGAGTATCGAACTTTTTCAAATGTCCACTGCAATGCAATCGGAAAATGAAAATGGCCGCAGAGTGAGCCAAAGAGCCACAATTTTCACCTGTACGGTAAAAAAGGCAAAGCATAGAGAACCCTACAAGCTACTAGTATACTCTATAACAGTATTCAAGTCTCGTCTTTGCTAATTCCATCCACTCTCACATTTGAATGCATTAATGCAATGTCAGAGAGTATTGTAATAAAACTGCTTACGTAGTATTGTTGCCGCCTTATGTGTCATCCTGAAGGAATAATGTAAGCGAGGGATAAATTAATTATGGATGGATGTAAAAGAATAAAAAAATTCTTATGCATGGTATATCTACAAATATACTATATAGATATCATAAAAAATATTTACTTATACCATAAATTATTAAAATTATGCACATATCATTATTAATTTTTTGATAGGAGTATAATATAAAAAAGTATATGATTTTCTCAAAAAATCTAGTGGCATAGGATTGCGAGTACAATTATAATAACAATTTTTTATTTTACTAGGTGGTAGGACTTTATTGCAAAGTTCGTCTAGGTAGGTACCACCGCTTTGCCAGTTATTCTGCCGCCAAGCAGTAGTGCGCAAGCACTGCTGTGTTCCGGTTTGAAGGGAACTGTAGCTAGTGAAATTACTGGGCAAATGAGACTATGATCTGATCTCACAGTTTAGTAATCTTACTACTAGATTGTGCTGATGTCTCTGGATGACGTGCGCAGTGCAGTGTCACGCGAACCTCTATACTTTAGAGTTCCGAGTGACACTGCAGCTGATATGGGCAGCCGTGTCGTTTAACATCAGGCGAACGGCTAGCTCGTCACGACATTCCTTAACATAAAAAAAATAAATAATTAATCATTTATATTACATATAATAATAATACGCCAACGAACACGTACAATTTACTATTATTATAATATTTATTTTAATAGATAATTAAAACAGAAAACTTAATCTAACAAACCACTACCAGAAGGCAACGTGCCCAATATGCTGGCAGTATTGCTACGTTGAATGGTAATGCTCTTTGGCCGAAGTAGAGGCCAGCATTTTGGTCACGTGTTGCTTCGACCTGACGTTTAGGGAGATCGTTAAAAAATTGGTAAGCACTCGCTCTTTAAGGCCCTATTACTATTATTATATTGTATACAATATTTATATATTATACAGACATTTGCTACTGACTTAATATGTAGCTACAGGACAATATCATGCCCGCTGCATTTCAAGAGCTACAATTGAGGACTGTACCACAGAATACGTAACAGCGACTATGCCTGAATCAGCACACAAGCATAATACATATACACGAATGCACACATATACAGTGAGAGTGTGCAATCCGACGTAAATCTACCAACATTGTTAACGCATTAACTCCCTAATGGGAGGGTTTATTTTTAGTTTTATTTTTGGGGATGGCACGCGTTTGTGAGATTCCGGTGGATTTTGTTTTTTGTCACACCGAAAAGATATATCTCTTTATATACATCAGAAGTAAATGCATGCTGAAACATTATTTTATCCACAATTGCCTTAAAAGGCAAATTAGCGTTTACGAACGCGATTATCTAATCTTTTAAGTATATCGGCATAACCACAAAAGATTTAAACAAGCCTTAAATTAGTATTCAACTGCTTTTTTATATTGTCAAACACACGTTTTATATCTGTTTAAGTCTTGTTATGAATTTGTGGTAATACGTTAAATTTTACGTGTAAATAATAATAAATAAACAGAAAAATATTAAAAGAGATATTATATTTACTAAGCTTAGACTGATTTTTATGACGAAAAAGCATGACTGCCAAACCAGCAACATGACTGCTGGACAAGCAGGATGACTGCCAATCAAGCAACATAACTCTGCAGCTATGTTGTTTGTTTAGCAGTCATCAAGCACAATGCAAACTGCATGACTGTTGAGCAAGCTGCATGCTGCTGCTGTATAATTTATCCACAGTTTTGAATCAATAAAGATTAAAAAGTGTTTAATTAGTTTAATTAATTTTTGTAATAATGACAGCTTTATAGTTTGTAACCAGTTGCCTTGAAAAAACTCAGAGCATTAACGACATCCTTGTAATTGTAATAAAGTTTTTTAATAAGTGTAATGGCAGCTAAATTATAAGAAGTCTACCATACTTTACCCTACATGTTTTTGCGTGTCCGCATGTCCCCATTTAAATCCGTGCTGTCGTGGGCACGTGTCCAGCACGTGCAGTGTGTCCTGCCCTTTATCTCTGCTCGGAATGCACATTCACAACTCAACGCTTCCTTGACGTGTTTGTTATTGGATTACTATTGAGAAAAATTGTAAACCTTTTTAGATAACGATTGAAGATTTGC
Organism: Ennomos fuscantarius; assembly: GCA_905220475.3. Classification (NCBI taxonomy): domain Eukaryota; kingdom Metazoa; phylum Arthropoda; class Insecta; order Lepidoptera; family Geometridae; genus Ennomos; species Ennomos fuscantarius. The sequence goes on along the minus strand of HG992034.1, from coordinate 4,036,307 downwards.
GAGGATTTGTTTGCTCTTTGAGGGAGAACTTGTAAACTAAAATGAGAATATTTTTTTGTGTGCTATTTAATAAATAACGCGCAACGATTGCATAGGTACATAGATTTTAGACCCTTATTAGGATTCTCTGTATCTAAGGACCAAGAAACTACGAAGACCATGTTCTCATAGCACCCACACTCAGAACAAGTATTTGCGCTTTTTTTCTGTGCTCAAATTTTCGCTATAGATTGTCTGCAGAAATAATATAAAAAGACTATTATATATATATTTTTTTTAGTGAGCATTTCACACAACGCCATCTAGCCCCAAACTAAGCAAAGCTTGTGCTATGGGAACCAGATAACTGATACAATACTTAGATACTTTTTTGTTTGTAAATACATACATAGAATACAATATGACACCCAGACACAGAACAAACACCTATGTTCATCACACAAATGTTTGTCCTGAGTGGGAATCGAACCCACAACCCACAGTTCAGAAGGCAGGACTACAGCCAACTGAGCTATCGGGCCAGCCTAATTAATAAATTAAATTAAATTAATCGTGTCACATACATAACCACTTACGTGCTATTTATTGTAAATAGGGTATCTATTTAAAATTATTTACTTGATTTTGACTTTGATGTTTTGGTGAGCAACTCTAAGGAATTATCCCGTAAAATCTACTACCACTCAACAGACATAACACAAGAACGTATGTAAGTCTAAAAATTACAGTTTACATATTTCCTTTCTTTTTAGCCGTGGTCAATCCAAATTAACGATATTTATTCACATCTTGGCTAGGCTAGGCTAGGCTTGATTAAGAAACTCGATATATAAATGACACCAAGTCAATATTAGTCGGTGTTATAAACAAGCGGTATCAGTATGGCACTATTATATATACTGCTTTAGTGTTGCCATAACACTGAAAGTTCAGTAATAAGACCATAGTACGATCACACACATAGATCCTGAACCCTAACTAGGATTGTTTGTGTCTTGGGACCCAAGAACTACGAGGACCATGATCCCACAACACCCAGACACAGAACAAGTATTAGCGCTTTTTTTTCTGTGCACAAATACTTATTTGGTCGCGGGAATCAAACCCGCCGCCTGCGGGTTTTGAACTCACCTGCTCAACCACCACACCGCAAAAGCTGTCAATGGATTATATGGACAGTTGAGTGCATAAAAATTATTAAACTTATATAGCACAGGTCAAAAAACTATTTTCATTGGTGTGTTTCAGGAGCCGTATCCCAGCTGGGCGATCACGTAACTCAATTGCAACCAATAGAAACACAAATTTGTATGGATTTGACCGTTTGAATACGCAGTTTGTTGTTGCATTGCAATCAAAGTTTCGTGATCACCTCCCAGATCTCTCTACCAGCATGTTGGGTACGCTATCTAGTGGAGTGGGCTGAAGAACTTGGACTGTCATCGTGGCTAATATATAATTGAAATAGTTTTTTAGTAGGTAGTATAGCAGAAGTATCAGTATTAAATAGTAGTTGTTATATTATTTAAGTAGTTAGTCAGTTAAAACAAAAAAGGTATTTTGACCGTCAAAATCATGGAAAACATGTATCGTTGGCTTAAAAACTTACAGAGAAATATGTTTTTCTAAGCTTTTGTTATTTGGTCGTTAATTTTAAACAATGTAAACTTACATCCGTCCGTCCGTGGTACCTACCTAGACGAACTTTGCAGAAAAGTCCTACCACCTAGTATTACCTATTTGTCTTTAAATAAAACACCCATTTTTTCGGTAATCGTCTAAACTAGCAACACTGGTTGTTCACTCGATCATAGTAACGTAACGATCTAATCTACCGTAGGCGTAAAATCTACAGAAGATTAGCATAAATTCTAATTTACAACCACTTTTACGGATCGTTGCTTCAAATAGACAGTTAAATCATTTAATTTATGTCACATTTCTTTAATAATTTTCACCAGCACCGGTTTTAAAATTAACATTAGTTAGTGAATTTACATTATTCCGTCGATAGCTATTAGCTATAACGGATATATTAATGTCTCTTTTATTTTAAATTTGAATAGTGTTATAGTTCTTAGGTAAATCACTTTTGACATTGTTATTAAGTTATTTATTAATCTTAATGTGACTCGAAATTACTTTGTTAATATTCGGTTGTATGAGATATAAAATAAATGCCTCTGACATTGATTATAGATATTTTTCTTGTTATAAAATTTCATAGCGTGCGGGAAAATTTTCACTGTAAAATATTGTTGTATTGAATAAAATCTAAATTGCAGAAACACCGTATTGTATTTTTTTAAATATTTAAAAAATGTAATCGAATGATTCCTTGTTTTACATAACAATATTTTTTGAAATAAAATACGAGTTATGTTGCCATTTAAAATCACACTTCACACTAATATTATAAAGGTGAAAGTTTGTATGTGTGTATGTTTGTTACTCTTTCACGCTCAAACGGCTAAATGGATTTCGATATAATTTGGTACCGAGATAGCTTACACACTATTTTAACATAAAGGCTAAATTTTATCCCCGAAAAGTGAAATTTGCCCGTGGGATGAGTAAATAATTGAATAATTAAAATACTTTTTATCCGCGGGTGAAACCGTGAAAAGTATTTTAATATGCGCAACTAGTTCTTAATAATTATTGCTATGATTTATACTTAAAGCTTTTATATATTTTCGCAATTAAGCCGTTATATGTAGTTACCAACATAAACACGTATGTTTTCGTGGAAATAAGCTTACGGCTAGCTATTTCAATTTAATTAGAATTCAAGATTTCAAACAGACAATGCAATCAATTTTTTTTAATGTTTAGTTTACACATTTTTTACAATGCGTGAAGTCTATTTAGCTGCAGGTTCAAATAATAATATAATTGTTCCCGCAGGAACAAATAATGATAGTTTTGGAATAATATAAGGCTTTTATTTTGGTTTTTAGATAAATTGTTACATTCTTCTTAGGATTTTTCTGTATATATCTTTTTATAGTCTATTGTTTTTCTCACATATGGTGTCCGTAAAAAAGATTTTACTTCTTGGTGCAAGGAGGCGCGAACATAATATTTAGATAGATAGATAGATAAACTCTTTATTGAAAGACCACATCTTAAATAATAAAAAAAAGTGAACAAACTTATTTACGGTTTTCGTTTCATACTCCCGTAACAATACAAATTCTAACAGCTTTATTAATAAACGGATATTAGTCTCGGATTAGTTACTTCAGCTTTTGTCCTTTTTTTGCTACTGGAGTATTTAGCTGGATCGAAAGAGACAAAAGATGGTGTAACTAGTCTAAGCTTATTAATAAGGCTGTAAGAGCGTATTACAAGTCACGCTGTCAAATTCACTGACATCTAGTGCCCTCTTCACGTTGCAATAGTAGTGACGCCGCCATTACATTTAACCTCTGGTTAACAGTAACAATAAGCCAAGGTCAACTCGAGATTCCCTGTCATAATAGTCAAGTGAAATTCACGAAGTTGCACCATAGATTAAACCAAGTTCAGAATACCAGATACGACATTGTAACTTAAAAGACATGATAGTGCAAAATCCGGTATAAAAATATATATACCCTCATCTGTTATTTATAAGTGATAAGATTATAAGTGAGAAGATAAATGATAGATAATGGTGTCGATTCTGTGTCGCATTCTCTAAAACTAAAGTAAACTTAAAGTATGGTGGTACTCTTCTGATAAAGGGGAAATGAAAAAGACGGAAATATGTTAATTTCGTTTAGCTTTAGAGAATGCGACACAGAATCGACACTAATATTTACATCGATATATTGCAAATAGGTTGCCTAGTTAAATCGCACCCGGATAATATTAAATAATTAAATTTTTAATTACTTAACCTACTTCCCTGATTGGTTATAATAATAAAATTGTATACTAGTTAAAAATAATATAGCCAACAGAGGTTGCATACTTTCATAACTGCGCAACTACGAAGTTGCCAGGTATAAACAAAAAAGGTATTAAAAAAAATCAAATGAAAGCTTATTTTATTCTTAGTTTCCTAAATTTTATGTAAATTTTATATGCGTAAAATGCTTAAATGTAACACAGTACCATCTAGCCCTAAAAAAAACAAAGTTTGTACTATGGGAACCAGATAACTGATACAATACTTAGATACTTTTAATTATAAAAATTAATAATAATTATATTAATAATTACTTTTAATTTAGAATACAATATAGCACCCAGACACATAACAAAATTAAATATCTATGCTCATCACACAAATTGCCCTTAAACATTATGCCAATCTGTGCCCCTAAACTTTGGGGCATAGTGAGTACCATAGATGACGCATCGCTTGCTTCTTCTCACGGTAACAATTATGATCTAGAATGATTAGGTAGATCAGTGCAATTAGATAGATTAGATTAGTTTGTCATGGTAGTTTTAGTAAAGCATATCCTGGCTTTAGCGATGAATGGATGCAGGTTTGAATCCCATACGAAATTCAAATTTTTCGTTTACACATTAAGCAAAATATTTTTTTAATTAATTTTAATTAATCTGTATGATTAGCTAAGTCTGTACAAGTAATCATATTACTATAGATCAAAATAGCTTTAGAAAATCGCAATTTAATTATTCTAATTTTTTACTTAAACGCACAAGCGTTTAAGCTTATAATGGTGTCGATTCTGTGTCGCATACTCTAAAGCTAAACGAAATTAACATATTTCCATCTTTTTCATTTCCCCTTTATCAGAAGAGTAGCGCCATACTTTAAGTTTACTTTAGTTTTAGAGAATGCGACACAGAATCGACACCACTGAATCCATAAACCAACACTATAGTCTACGCTATACACAAGTAGTTCTTATGTATGAATAACATAATACTAAACGAAAAAAGCGATAAAGTGCATTTTAACTATATCAGATGCATCAGCACTATGAGTAAGCACCAGGCAACCTCGACACCGCGGATCGCACGAAGTGGCGCAGAGTCAGAGGCTACATACGTCACATCACTCATCGCGCCCCTTTTACCTCTCACGTGTTTCATGCCCTTCGATCTACGAGGCATCACACCCAAGCAAAACTCTACTTAAATAATGAGACATTTGGTTGAAAATTTAATAACTTTGCTAGATTTGTAACGAGAATCCTTCTCACGCGGTTATGTATCGTACGTCCATGTTATATAAGGTTTCCATTGAATTGTACCTTGTTAGAATATAAAGGTGGCATCATGAGGTTGGACTAGACACGGTAACGTGTCGGTCTGTAATTCAATAAGGACTGCCCAAATTGACTCAGATGTGCTCAGAGTTTGCGGGTTTACTAATTTGTTAGCAAACATATTGTTGGATGGAGCGCCCAAAATTGTTAGATATGAATGCTCGTTTGTTGAATTAGTTTGATAGTAGATCTAGATTGAGCAAGAATATATAAGTTGATGAACCTTTAAGACTTGGGCAGTTGAATGAATCGTGTTGGACTCACGAGGATCAGTCTGCGTCTAAATACACAAAAATTACTAATTAAGAAAAGGTAATACAGTTTTGCTTTTTTAAAAATGACCAATAGATATTTTTCTAAGCACGTCATTAATCTTTCTGTTTTGACCGCTTCTTCCAGGGACGGTAATTTAAATTGGCTTTCGCTTAATTAGAAGTTTCACGTGTTTTGATTTATTGTTTGAAATAAAACCTGAGCTTTTCGGCTTCTTAATTTATGCGTGGTTTCTTGGAGGATTCCATTATTATGGTCATTTTGGGAACGAATGAGTCGATACATTTGTTCAACGGTCGGGAAGTGTCAGGAGTCTAAATTATTCCTATTAAGATTTTTAAATTATGTATCGTAGTTGACTTATTTATTTATATTTTATTTATTTAATTTTGTGTTTCATGTTATTATTTTAATGATTCCTATCGTATTATTTAATTCGTTTACTCGCGCGATTGTATTAAAAATAAAATACAAATTTATCAAAATTTTCGACTACGCTGATTCACTGTCTCAATGACGTGTCTACGTTTTTCTTATGTCAGTCAGCGACGGTGACGAGCCAGTCGTTCACCTGATGTTAAGCGACAAGGTCGCCTACAACAGAACAGTGTCACTTGGACACCAAAATATATAGTAATCGTCTTAGTAATTTTAAGAACCATTTTTACTAACTTTGAGTAACCAAATTCAGCAGACACTCAATACAGTGGGTACATAACTCAATCAATATCGTCAATCGGATGGAATTGGGCACGGTTTGAACAAGTTACATTGCTGCATCCGCTACGTCACTACATCCAATGTTTGCGTGCACGCTATCCACGTAACTTAATTCCGAAAACGGACTATGTGCCACGCCGGCCCAACAAGCTTGTCACTACAATGAATGTGCCCCACAAATCACTGGTTCGGTTGTACGACCGTTTTTTGTCATTTCGTTCATTCTGCAGCGAAATTGAGTTTCGTCGAAAATTTGAGGTTTCTGTCTGGACATAGAAAAAAGAGTTGTGTAAACAAAAATATTCGCCGCTGATATATCATGGGTGCGGAAGCGATGGGATTTGGATTTCCACGTCCATCTTGTTTTGGGCTTTTGGGCGGCACTATGGGCTTTTGGAGTTGGGTAAAAAATTGTGAATACCAGATGCCTGTTGGGAAATGGGAATTAGTTTTGTATTGACGTTGATGCACTTTACATAAAGACATCGTCGATTGATAGAGCAACCGTGACTTTTATGCGGAATAAATTCAGAGGTTTCATGTTTTAAAGTCTAAAGCTGTTTTGGAATAGACATCTATCGATCAGAAACCAGTCTCATTATTCTAAGCAATATACATTTTTTTCTTTTAATCCTATAGCTACGCAGGGTTTGGTTAGAAACTTGTTATTTCCTTTTTTTATGTTAAGGAATGACGTGACGAGCTAGCCGTTCGCCTGATGTTAAACGACACGGCTGCCCATATCAGCTGCAGTGTCACTCGGAACTCTAAAGTATAGAGTTTCGCGTGACACTGCACTGCGCACGTCAACCTGAGACATCAGCACAATCTAGTAATAAGATTACTAAACTGTGAGCTCAGATCATAAAGTCTCATTTGCCCAGTAATTTCACTAGCTACAGTGCCCTTCAAACCGGAACACAACAGTGCTTGCGCACTACTGCTTGGCGGCAGAATAACTGGCAAAGTGGTGGTACCTACCTAGATGAACTTTGCAGTAAAGTCCTATCACCTAGTAAAACCTGAACTGAAATTAGTTTTTAAATGCCACAGTTATTATATGAAAGCACGTACGTACCACACCTGTTAGTGTAGATTTATGTCTACATCAAATTGTGTATTCATGGAACAGTAGTAGACGTATGAGTAACTCGAAAGGAACCATAAGGGTAACCATAAAATAACAATACATTTATTGCGTGGCATGACGCGAACACCAGAACAATTCCGTTTTACGGCCCATCAATAATATCATACACATGTCAAAGAAAATATCGAATTATCGTTTTTCGACTATTCGAGTGTCAAAAAAGTCGAAAACCTCTTGAAGGGCAAGCTTAAAGCTTATAAAATTTAATTTATTGCACAATCCCAGTAATTTAACTCGCACGTTATTATATTTCAAAGTTTTCGATCGTAAATCAAGATGGATTTAATTTTTTTATGTGACGCCGATGCTTTCTTTGGGATTCTAAAAAAGCAGTCGTAACTTTGGAAGTCGTAACGATTTTCATTTGTGAGCGTGGTACTAATTTGTGAGGTTATTATTAAAAGTATTTTATTGTTGCCCTCTGATCCTAAGTAAGGTCAGCTGTTGGTTTCGTATCTTGGGAAACGCTGTTGTAAGGATTTTACTAAAAAACTACGGTGCACTTATTTAAATATAAATCCTCAAGATATTTGTTCTATGATACAGGAAAGTTAAATTAGCGACTATTACTCACAAGAAAATTTAAAATGCATCGATTTATAGATCAAGTTTTTTATTAATTTAAAATGAAACGCATTTTTTTTTTCACTTCAAACTTGTGTCGCATTTGACCGCGCTCTCACCTGATGGGAAGTGACGAAGCGAAAGAAGGTGTAGCATGCTAGCCAAGTAAAGAAGTCAAGAGAATATTTATTATTTAAAGGTATTTACCTATTCACTCTTATGTTTACTCTTGTATTTACCTATTCACTCTTCTCTTGATCATTCTGGAAAATTTATTAGAATTCTTATACTAGAAAATTGTTCCTAAGTACCCATTAAACTCAATAACAAATACATTTATTACGTTACAGTAACCTTTTTCTCGGTATAGTAGTGTCAAAATTACACATTCATTTGGTCGCATTCGAGGCAACGTTTTTTAAAAAAAAGTAACTCATTCAAATTCTGAACTCGAATAAGCAAAAACTACCAATGAATTCGTTTGTTATTAAAACCAATTTCATTTGTTCCACTTCGTGTCCCATTCTTTTGTTTTACATTCACATTCCGCGGACGTCAAACAAAACACGTTAATTTGTTTACAATTAATGAAAAAGGGACCACGAAAAGGCGAAAAATATGTTTAATATGTGGAGAGCTCATAGTTGAGGAGTCACTGTTAGAGTTTTTAATATCTTTAACTCATACACATTGTTTATATTAGTTTGAATACATGTAGTAGGTATCATTCTAGTTTTTTATTTAAGTCCGTAGTTAGTATAATAATAATAATAATTGACTGTTTTCGTACCGATACTTATTATTAAGGTTCTGCCGCTGCTATGGAGTTACTATAAAATATGCAAAAAAACTTATTCTTTTAACAAAGTACCTAAAAATAATTTAAAATACTCGTAATCATAAAAAAGTACTACAGAATCCTTTAGATTATTTTCAGAGTATATACATATATTTATTTATAAATTTCGTAACACAGTGTTTGTTACCATACTCCTCCGAAACGGCTTAACCGATTTTGATGAAATTTTATATTCACACTTTCTAGGTCTGAGAATATGTTGTGATCTATTTTTTATCCCCCTAAGTGATAAGGGTAGCCCACCCCGTAATTTTTTATTTTATTTTTCAAGTAGATTTCTTTATGTTGTGGCATTAAAAATCCATACATCCCTAAATTTTCTGCCTTTTCCATCATCCCCTATTTTTTAATTTATATGGCAAAATAACGTTTCCAGGGTCAGATAGTTACATACACGGTGGAATTTAATTCACTCTTTTCCTTAAATGTATGTGCTCAGACCATGCTGCAGACTATTCGTACAAGGGCCAATTTAAATAAATAGATTTTATTTTAGTATTTAGAGCCTCCTAAAATAACTGTATGACAGCCGAAATGTCTATTTAACGGTACACACAACGCGGGCACCAGCTGAATGCTTTGTAAATGTTTTGTTGGCAATAAAACACCTGCTTTGCTCAATGTCGCAAGGCTTTTCTTTGGTGTTTAAGTTTGATAGTACTTAGATTTAAGTTTTATTTCATAAGTACTTTTTTATTTAGTTATATGGGAGCACGCTATAGCATGGAGTGTCAAAGTCAAAGTCAAAAGATTTATTGCAAATAGGCTAATTTTAGCACTTTTACAACTGAATAGATACATTAAAGGAAAGAACGAATTAAATTCCAACTTGTACATATAATAATACCCTCCGCTACCTCTTGGACTACATGTCCCAATAATTTATTTCGGTCCAATGGGCGAGGGTTTAGTTAAGAGTATAATTGGTTTCAAGTACCACTCCTAAACACTTACAGAGCATATTTTTTACATCGTTGGTTTTTGGTCAATGTAGAAATGAAAATAATAGAAACACGTGTCATGAAGGAAGAGACGAGATATAATTACAGAATAAAGTTTATAAATTTCGTATTTCATCTGTGCAAGCTGAAACTGTAGATACGAAAAAAATCGTATACTTAGACATCATTATCAGGGTTCCGTATCGTAAATGTTTAACTTAATGCCATAAATAAGTTCATGATAATGCATTTGATAGCCTCTATGGTGTAGTAGTTGAGCAAGTCGGCTCATAACTCGGCGGTGGTGGGTTCGATTCCCGCGGTATTTGTGCACAGAAAAAAGCGCAAATACCTTGTCTGATTCTGGGTGTTGTGGGACCATGGTCTTCGTAGTTACTGGTCCCTAAACACGGAACCTTAGTTAAGGTCCAGGATCTCTGTCATTATTATTATTTTTATCATGCATAAAAATCAAATATTTATATTTAGTGCGTGATCATAACCTGTACGTTACTTTTATTAAATTTAACCTTTTTTATAATTGAAAGATGTATATCTAAATATATATATAGCTCAAAGGTGACTGACTGATTGACTGACTGACATAGTGATCTATCACGCACAGCCCAAACCATTGGACGGATCGGGCTGAAATTTTACATGCAGGTTAGATGTTATGACGTGGGCATCCGCTGCGAAAGGATTTTACCCTTAAGAGGGTGAAATGGGTGGTTGAATTATTTTCCCATAGACCATGCCGCTGGCGAAGCTGCGGGCAGAAGCTCGTGTAGGTACATAAATGTACAAGTAAAGAAACAGTGACATTATGATACAAGTGTGCTAAGTTAAGAATTGCACTTGAGGCGGAATTATGCTAAGGGAGCCGAGAGTGTAATGATCAATGCACACCCATGACTTACTACGTTCATCACAGCATCATTTCGAGGTAAATATTATGGAAAGGAAATAGACTTGTTATGTATTAGCTTGGTAGCGCGAACAAAATAGACATGAATTCAATATTTAAAATGTCTAGAAAATATAAAATAAATAATAAAGCGAATATAAAATATTCGTATTTATAACATTAAGTTTTGGCTCCACACTTTTGTGTATTAAGCCATTGTCAAGTAATTGATAATTTATCAAGTTAATGATATTTCACGCAAATATGTGTCAAGTCACAGTCGAAGTCATCAAGTCAAGTCATAGTCTATTTGTGTATTTAGCCATTGTCAAGTATGATGAAAGTCATGATGACTTTGATATCTGAATTAATTCAATGACAGTTGAACAACACAATCATTATGTACCTAATTTAAATATGGAAAGTTTTAAGAACTGTGGTTTTTATTTATTAAATAAAATAAAAGAAAAATTAATAAGCATAAAAAAGTGATAGACTGATACTACTCAAACGGACACTACAGATTTGGTAATACTAAATGGTAAACTAAATACTTAACTCCCTATTACCACTCAAACGTTTCAAAATTATTCCAATTTCTAAATCACCTTTTACTGTACAGAACACCCACATTTTCCGTCATACACGCTCACATCGTCGGCGAAGGGATGGTATTCAATCATAGCGCAGCCCCGGGGATGAATAAAAAAGCTTGTGTGAAAATTAACAACACATCTCTTTATCCCCGTTCGGAATACGCGGATAAATATGCTACGCTTAGAATAAGTACTTCTCGGAAAATACGCTCACGGTAATAATGTGGTTTATTTCTTTGTTATTTGCGAATTTAAGTAGAAGTATTTTTGTTTGTCACTGAGAACGGTAGAAAAATTCTTAAAATAAGACTTTAGCCACAACGCTTTTTATACCGATAAATTGCTTTTATTCTTTCAATTAAATACCACAATGATCACTATCTACTAAAAAGAAAAAAACATTCGGACTATATACTAGCCGCGATGACCAGAAGGTAGCGCACCCAACTAGCTGGCAGAATTCTTGGTGCAAGTCTTGTATGTTGAAATAAAACTGGCTAATGGATGTGTAGTCATAAGCATATTGGCTCCCTTGTTGGGAAGACGTCATCGTGTATATACACATCTATAACACTAGACGTGACACTAATAGGCAGCTTACCCTGTGATATAACCATGATCCTCACTTTAAAATGCTGTAATGCTACATGCATGTGAAATGCTTTGCAGATTTTTTTATTGTGAGTACGGCTAGGGAACTCACTTCCGTCGTCAGTGTTTCTATCCTACAACGTGGGTGTCTTTGAGAAAAGAGTAAATAGGTTATTTGTGGGTGAGTGTGCTCCACTTTCGACCTCATCGTCACTTACCATCAGGTGAGATGTAGTCAAACGCAAGCGCAACGAAACTGCTCAGGAGAAAGACCGCTGGTAGAAGATCATTCCATATCCATTCCATTCCATCCTGCTTCAGTTTAACACTTTTTAAACTTTCGCAACATGAACTCATATTGTAAAGATAAAACGGGTCTATTCGCGCTGCTTCAGTTTGCCTTACCATTAAATATGCTGAAACAACAGAATACCAAAGATCCAATAATTCTACCAAAAATTTTTCTTCGCAAAGACGCAAATGCACTGGTTTTTATAGTCCATTCCATTTCACCCCATATCCAACAGTCATGCTCACATCCTTCGTCAACTTTTTTGTCATTAACATCCATAATAGTTTAAGCAGGCTCATTATGGCACTCCCGTTAAAGTGGCTTCTGGTAGGAAACAGGGGGAGATTAGATAAAGTTCGTGTGCAACCATCCAGCTGTAATCGCATTAATTGCTTTAGTTTTGGCTGCGTATGGTAAGCTTCGAGGTAAGTACTGACAAACCATGTATGTGAATAAATTAAAATGTTTTAAATTACAAATTATTGACATTTAAATACTTATTTAATTGCTTTATAATTGTAAATCACAATACATCGTTAAAATAACATGTTCACGAATTATAAAAGTAAAAGAAACTTTGGTCTCATTCATCAACCCACCTTTAAGTCTCTTGACCGCTAGAATAGATTATATTTATGACGAAACCAAGTGCACTCCACTTGTGATAGTTGCGATAGAAGGTTCTAGCAGCGGATCTAGGTTGATGATCCATATTGGAATTCTTCAAGTTTCAATCAGGTGAGCGAATGGCTAAAGCCACTGACGATAACAAATGAGTACATAACAAGAGTCAATGAGCATTTCCAACGTAGAAGGCGTTGTTTCTGCGTTGCTGATAATAAAGAAATGTTTTGACAACAAATTCGTTTTTAACTACTCTATAATCCATTCCATCAGAATGCTGACAATATGATAGTGATGAATAACGCATATTTTTTTTTTATGTTAGTGAATGATGCGACGAGCCAGTCGTTTACTTGATGTTAAGCGCCATGGCCGCCCATAACAGAACAGTGTCACTCGGAACCCCAAAACATACGACACTGCACTGCGCACATCATCCTGAGACATCAGCACAGTTTGGTCATAAGATTACTTGACTGTGAGATCAGATCATAAAGTCTCAATTGCCCAGTAATTTCACTAGCTACAGTGCCCTTCAAACCGGAACACAGTAGTGCTTGCACACTACTGCTTGGCGGCAGAATAACTGGCAAAGCGGTGGAACCTACCTAGACGAACTTTGCAACAAAGCCCTACCACCTAGTGAATGGAATAATGAATATTTGGACTAGTTTATACTTAAAGGTAGGCTCGCTGCAGCGCCTAAGTGACCTATAACGCAAGTAGATATTTTTATTTATTTTTATCAGTATTGGCTAAAACTGCACTTAAATATACGGGATTAAAATATTTTCCAGCATTAGGTGCTGGATGCTTCACATAAATTTTGCCAACTGGCAATGTTACCATTAAACAGCTTAGACCTCGAGTCTCATATCCTGAAACAATATTTCAACATTAACAACGACGCAAACTCTACAACGAATGTTTCCTGCAAGGGCACGTAAACTCGACTTCAAAAACAGGTGGTCTTATTTAAGCTAATCCGTTCTAATGCCACATCTGTCTGTTCTATGTATCACTTAAATGTCACTTATAAAATGGTAGCAGAAGGAAATCTTCAAACAAGACTTGAATAAAGTTGTACTCCGTAGTCTAACCGTCGACTCTTAAGTATTTCCACTCTTAAGTACGAAAAACCTCCATTAGAATATAGGCTCGTGGTCTGAAAATGTGTACCACCTTAAAGTTGGTAATTGCGTATACAAATCTATATCACAAAGTTATGTGATTTGATTAGGCATAGAGTATAGATTTTTTATCGCACCAAAAATCGGTCCCGCACTGTAATCGTCTAGGATAGTTAAAAACTTTTTTTAATATGATAAAATATTATCTGTTATAGAGACTAGTATTTTTGATATTACATTGTAACAAATCCAATTATGTTAATGTGTCAACATTTAAATTAAGAAAATAGTTTCAACATCAAAAAGTCATGAATACCATTTATGTTAAAATGATGCTACAATTATTATTAAAAAGTAATATATACCTAGATACAGTTTTTAATCTTTACTATAAAAAGTGTGCTAAAGAATCTGATTTGAAAACTGGTGAACAATTTTTAGACCCCGATAGTACAGAATTAGTTAAAGTAGAGACAAAATAACAATGTAACGTTGTGTGACATCATGATCAGCTGTGCGATCACGTAACTCAGTTGGAATCGATAGAAGCACAAATTGGTATGAATTTGACAGTTTGAATACGCAGTTTATGTGTTTATAATTAGTATGAAAATGTCTCCTGTTGTTGTCCATTGCAACCAAAGTTTCGTGATCATTCCTCAAGTCCCGTCTCAGCATATAGATGATTTACTGTTTGTGCTGTACTGAGACACATCTCGAAATGTTTGCCTTTCCTGCACTTTGAATTTATGCTACCGTCTCTGACACATGTTAAAATCCCCATCGAAATATGCGACGTGTCGACCCGTGACCTCTTTTTTCAGTCTTTTTTTCAACGAGTTATTATTTGAAATATTACTATCGCGTGGGCCTTTGGCTCGCAGCGTTTTGAAAGTTCTAGAAAATGTTTTAAGCAATCTGTTACTGGAATGTAATCTAATATCGCTGTATCTCAGAAAATTATTGTAGACTTTAAAGGTACTTTATCTTTAATCTTTTCTAAAATATATAAAGTTATCAGCTGTTTTTTCTTACTAAAAACTTCTTTATCTCTTGGGAGCTATATAGCAAATATTCTATTTTACTTTGGTATCGAACAAAATATATTTCGTTCATTGCAATGTTTTTGGTTATTTTGGGCAGTGTTTTGTTTACACGTTTCTACTCTCTATGTTGTTCTTTCGTTACTTGCATTTATGTCCAGAAATAATAGGTCTTTACCTATGAAATTGCCGTATTGCAGTACAGACTTTTTCAAACAAAAAAAGTTTTGATTGGCTATGAATTCTAAATTCAAATTAATTTTGTTTTAAAAATATGACATTCTATTTACAATATAAGTCTTTTGTTTATTGATTAGCGTTGTATTTTCATTACATTTCAACATTTTTCCTCATAATGGATACTTTGAAATTTCGTGTAATTATGGAATATGAGTTCCGTCGTGGCACCAACGCGGCACAAACGACACGTAACATCAACGACGTTTACCGAGACAACTGTACAAACGAACGTACAACCCGTTATTGGTTTGCTCGGTTCCGTTTTGGGAATTTTGACTTGAAAAATGAACCTCGTGGTCGTCCGGAAACTTTGGTCAACAATGATGAATTAAAGGCGATTGTGGAAGCTGATGAATCTCAATCTACAGCTGAGCTGGCAGCAGCTTTTGATGTTAGCATCAAAACAATATTGGTCCATTTGCGACAGATTGGCAAGATAAAAAAGCTTGATAGATGGGTGCCCCACGAACTTAACGATCGCCAGCGCAACGTACGCGTCGAGACTTGCCTTGCGCTGCTTAACAGGCACAGAAATGAAGGAATTTTGAACCAAATTGTTACGTGCGACAAAAAATGGATTCTTTTTGACAATCGAAAGCGCTCAGCAAGTTGGTTAGATCTTGGTTCGGTACCAAAGCAATGTGCAAAACGAAAAATGACCCCTAGAAAGGTGATGGTCACAGTTTGGTGGTCTAGTGCTGGTGTGATTCATCATAGCTTTTTACAAAACGGCGAGAGCATTACTGCAGATGTGTACATTGAAGAACTGACCACAATGATGGCGAAACTCGCACGTCTGCAACCAGCTTTGGTCAATCGGTCGTCTCCACTGCTACTTCACGACAACGCGCGACCCCATACTGCACAACAGACCGTCTCTAAGCTGCATGAGTTGGGTTTGGAAGCTCTCCCTCATCCGCCATACTCACCAGATCTTGCGCCTACCGACTATTACTTTTTCCAAAATTTGGACAACTTTTTAGCGGGAAAAAAATTCAATTCCCGAGAGGCAGTACAAAACGCCTTTGAAGAGTTTGTTGTCTTCCGTCCTGCTGATTTTTTCAAGAAGGGCATCCATAAACTGCCACAGCGTTGGCAAAGATGCATTGATTGCAGGGGTGATTACTTTGAATAAAAGAAATAAATAAGTTCGAAAAAAAAATACTTTAACTTTTTTCAAACAAAACGGCAATTTCATAGGTAAAGACCTAATATTTATTATTATTATTGCCCTCCCAAACTGGTGGTGGTATCCCATTGTCCATTGCCTCAACATCCCGTTTAGCCACGTGCCTTCCTCACACATGCCTGACAAGTACTTCCGCTCTCTAAAACCACTTTATTAATGAAAACGGCGCCACACGCAAATTCTTATATATATAACCAATTCTTCTTTTTTTCATTTTACTATTATTTAAGTGATAAGTAGGCTAAACGATGCTATTAATGGTGATGGTTTTTATAAAACTCACCCAAAAATATATCTGATGCTGCTATTTTGCATAACAATTAAAAGATGCGTCCTATGTCCAACATTCTTTAGTTTATAATTGGCCATAACGTTCAAAGTTATCCTCCTTTAACAGTGGTATAAAAGTCGTAGACCATTAGTCATGTTAATCGAAAAAAACACGCCAGGCGTAAAGATCTTTAAAATAACACAGCATTTACTTATTTCATGGCTGTCACTCAAATGTGGACGATGTACACGTCAGTCAATTTATGCCGCCCAAATACCAGGACTATATAAACTTTTAACTTAGCCTTTAAAAATCCGCTCTGATTCAATATTTGAATTGACTTCACGAACATTATGTTTGTTACTTGCTCCTTTACCTAAATGGTTTTTACTGTCTTCTCAACCAAGTTCAAATATAAAGTTTTAGATCTTTATAAGTAGCGCAACAATTGAGCACAATTTATCTGCTGGGCGATCAC
Source organism: Ennomos fuscantarius (assembly GCA_905220475.3). Lineage (NCBI taxonomy): Eukaryota > Metazoa > Arthropoda > Insecta > Lepidoptera > Geometridae > Ennomos > Ennomos fuscantarius. The sequence continues at coordinate 4,019,208 of HG992034.1, read as the reverse complement.
GTCACTCGATTACAGCCAATAGAAACACAAATTTGTATGGATTTGACTGTTTCAACTTTCAATGCGCGGCTTATGTGAATAGTAACTATGGAAATTTTCAAATTAGGAATGAAATTTCTCCTGGTGCATTGCAATGAATTTTCGTGACCACCCCCATGATGGTAAGTGACGATGTGGTCCAGGACGCTTGCCTAGAAGATACCTGTTCGACTCGATTTGAAGATTCCAAGGTTAAAGTTTTCGTTTTTACGTTTTCTTTCACTGAAAGTCAAGCTCATTGCCCATGCTACGAGATAAGCAAATTTCATTCCATTCCACGTACATGCGTGGTTTTAATAAAGGCTTATTTTGTATACGAAAAATAAGTTAAATATGAAGGCATAAGTCATGTTAAGTTTGCCGCCGACGCAGTCGTTAGGAGTGACATATGGCTGTCAGAATTAGTCGGATTAGTGATTTCACGGAAGGAGACCGCTGTATCCAATTACGAGCGGAAGAACTATTGTAGCAGTACGTTAGCTTCAAACGTATTTTTTTTACAGATTAGATTTACGCTTGACCTTTCTTTTTCGTCTGATGATTATCTAGTCTTTGAGGGACTCCCTTACCTAAAGGATTTCCTAGAAAATTACTTACGTCAATATAAAAAAGGGCCATTAATTTGATCCGGTTTTTCGTATGTTTGTAGTTAAGTCAACACACAAAAATACTGTTTAGTCATTGGTTGATATAGCCGGCAATTAACAGGCAACCAATGACTGTTTAGTATTTAGTGCGCCAATTTGACACGAATTTAACAAACGTATACGAGAACCCGGACAAAAGTATAGCTTAGCTAAGTTGTATTAAAATATAAAAAATATTAAAATACAACGGTAAGCTTTAAAAAATACACGTAAGACATATACCTCCACAAAATTCTATTTAATAGAAACAAAACAAATAGTATTAAAATTAAAAACAAATAAAACAAATGAATTTTTTACGATAATTTTAGTATGGTTTTTACGTAAAAAATTCATTTGTTTTATTTGTTTTTAATTTTAATACTATTTGTTTTGTTTGTAAAACTTGTAAGCATGTGAATAGTAATGTTTTTTTATTCAATGTATAACAAAAGAAATAAAGAAAGAAAAAACATTTATTCAAGACTTCAGACAGCATTATAGTTATAAAAATAGGCACTTATACAAGACAAATCAAATGAAAAAAGAGAGAAACTAAAATATAATGTTGCATGACGTCATGATATAGGTCCTGACTCAGCATGTAATTAAGGTCGTAAAAACTTATAACTGATTTTCAGTCGGAACCTACATTCATTTCAAAGAAAAGGCTTATAAATTAACTATTGATAGTACCTAATTTATGATGAATTATTGGAACGCACATGGACAGCGCTTGCTTATAGGTACTCGTACCAAAGTTTTTGCTTGTGGGGTCTTCAAACAAGAGAGTTTACCTACTGTTTACTTCACTACTAACACAACGAGAATCACGCAAAAAGGTAGTGTTAAAAAATGGAACGTGGTTTGTATCTGGTTGCGGATGTTGAATTAAGTTTATGAAATGCAGATGCAAGGAACTTTTGATAGTTAAGTATTCAGTACCTATAACCAGTTAACTATAACCGAAACGCTTTGCAGATTCTTTTATTGTGCGTACGGCTAGGGAATGGAACTCACTCCCGTCGTCGGTGTTTCCATCCACATACAACTTGGGTGTCTTTAAGTCAAGAGTAAATAGGTTATTTCTGGGTAAGCGTGCTCCACCTTCGACCTCATCGTCACTTACCATCAGGTGAGATGTAGTCAAACGCAAACCCATCAACAGTAAAAAAAAAAAAAAAAAAAAAAAAAAAAAAAAAAAAAAAAAAAAAAAAAAAAAAAAAAAAAAAAACTTAATTATTTTCTTTAGGCATCCAAGTGGAAAATAATTAGGTTTTTTTTGTTATTTAATTATTATTTTTTATATTACTAACACATAAATGTGACCACGTTTATCTTATGTATTTAAATTTTTCTCATCTGACTTTAAGTGACAATATAATATGACAATAATTGTGTATTAAAAAGTATAAATACCCTGTAATATGTTTGTATTAATATTACCGTGAGTGTAATCCATTTTAAATTAATAATGGTGGATGGTGGATTCTGTGTCGCATTCTCTAAAACTAAAGTAAACTTAAAGTATGGCGGTGGTAGCTTTAGAGAATTGACCCCAATATATATACTATATCCTACTCCGTAGATTAGTTGGAAGTATTTTTAAAACCTCAAAATATTTTAAAAAATCAGAACCATTATCAATTATTTATTTTTCTTTATCCTTGTTAATTTTAATAAAACCTAATATTGGTAGGTATAATTTTCTTACTCTAACGCTACCATCAGGTAACTGCTTTACTTATAATGAAGTTAACATAAATGAAACTAGATGGCGTGAGCGTCGAGTTAGCGCGCGGTGGTGTTTTGTTCGTGAGAATAGTGAACGTACTGATGCTACTTAACAAGACTAACTTTGCGCAGAGGCAATATCGTAACTAATGAGGTTTATCCGAGGTGCGATTATTGCTAGTTGAAAACTTTACCAATACCCCGCCGTGTGGACGTGAAATACCGTCCGCTATGGCAATTTTTGAATGGCCGTTAAGGCCTAATAAATCATTATCATCTGCTAGCTGCCGCCGCTCATCCCATCATATTAATGAAACTCGTCGTACATTATAATAGTTATTATTTACAGAATTATAATAAACTTAAGCTTTCTTGATTCGTCATAAGCCTGGAATTGCAAAACACAGCAAAGATAATCACCATCGGCCGGCAGACGTCTATTGGTGGTCATAGGCCTCTCCCATTAGGAGGGTTTTGATCACTACGTCAGACCGTGGAGAAACACACTACACACATACACTGCTGCCCATTTCCTGGATATTCCTTAGCCCATGGGAAGACTCACATTTTATAATAAAAAACGTTTTTATTTCAGGTTGAGGTTATTTGTCAACTCCTAATATTTAATGTGTGTGCTAAAAACGTAATAAAAATTGTATGATTAAATATATCTCATTGAGTTACAAAATATTACTTTATCGTACGTGGTTTGGCAAATTTTAGATTCCATACTCCTGCGCAGACGCGCCATGATGCGCCATCTCTGTAAAATTGAAATCACTATTTAGTACTGCTACTCTCCGCTAGGTGACGACACAATACGAGCCGTTATTTGTGTAATTATTATATTCAAATAAAAATGCGTTTATCAAATTTTTTGTCTATTTCTCTAGAGATCTAGATAAATAAAAAATTTTACTATAGTAAGCTGACTTTAAAAAAATATCCTAGATCAAAATTTCTACTTTGTATGTATTTTTACTGAGTACCTACTAAGTACGTACCAGCTATTTTAAAGGTAAAAATTAATTATAGGTATAAGTACCCACTAAGCCCACCTAAGTCTAAGGAATAGGGAAAAGGTTTGGTTATATTCTTGTACCTTTTTATATAGATACCATAATGAAAATGGAGAATTAACTACATAAATAGGTGGGACCTAATAATATACAATCAAACGAACTTACAAGTTCCATAGATATTATATGAGTCACATCATTAGAAGATATAAGTATAGGTATCCACAGCGTAGTCCTTCTATCCTACTAGGTAGCATCGCACGATTTTTTAAGTGAAATCGATTTTTATTATAATGCTTAAATGACCATGATGAAAATGGAGAAGTACATAAATAGGCGGGGCCTAATAAGACTAATCTATCCTCCAAATCCTCGTCAACCATTTCCCATTTACCCCTATTATTTATTCAAAACTTTAATTAAAACAATTCGAATTATAACTCGGGCATTATGAAATAATTTCCCCTTCAAACCGGCCGTCAACTAAACAATTCCTTACAGTCCATCAAAATTAATCTAACCTAATCCCGGCTGCCTCGATTTAAAACAAAGATATTGCAAACTCAATAACAAGTGTAATACCGTAAACATACGGGAGTTACGTAGGAATAGCATCGTTCATCCGTTTCGGTGTTACCAGCGTCACAGAAAGACACACAGCCAGACATACAGACAGACAGGATTCATTATATTTTACAACTTATATAGTATTTTTTCTAGTAATAATTTCTTTTTTAATAGTTAAAATCAGTTTGAAAATAATTATGAGTGGTAGTGGTTAGAAAAAACTACCATTTCACGGTTACTTAAAAAGAAGTATATTTTATAACATAATCCTTTAATATTCATTAGTTTTATAGACAGTCTCTGTGGCGTAGTCATGGTTGCATGGTCATGAGCAGGTTGGCTGACCCGGAGGCGGCGGGTTCGATCCCCGCAAGAGAACACCCAGACAGAACAAACAGTTATGTTCATCACACTAATGTTTGTCCTGGGTGGGAATCGAACCCACAACCCACAGTTCAGAAGACAGAGTAACTACCAACTAAGCTATCGGGCCAGTCAATAAGATAATAGTCAATTAAGATTACTAGACTGTGAGATCAGTTCATAAAGTCTTAGGCCCAGTAATTTCACTAGCTACAGTGCCCTTCCAACCGGAACACATTGTAGTGCGCATGCCTATACGAACTTTGCAGAATAGTACTACCACCTAGTAAAACTGTAATGATATCAGCGTTTTAGGCTTCATATTTTTTTTTATGTTATTGAATGATTGACGATCTAGTCGTTCACGTGACGTTAAGCGACACGGCTGCCCATAAAAGAACAGTGTCACTCAGAACTCTAACATATAAAGTTTCGCATGACGGCTGCACTGCGCACATCATCCTGAGACATCACAGTCTGGTAATAAGATTACTCGACTGTAAGATCAGATCATAAAGACTCATTAAAGGAAGCCAATTAAAGGTCCTCACGGTATCTGCCGTGAACGCCCAAAACGTGCTCCCGTGAATTTCTCATCTCTTGAGTTTGTTGGATCACCCCCACTCTATAATCGGCGCTTATTAAACTCTACCCCATAACAGTTTGCCGGAGAAGCAATTCAGTTTCAGAAGTAAACATTCGATATAAACTTCTCGAAAGTATACGGAGGAAATAATTGATCAAGGCCTATTAGGAAATCTGAGACAAGTTTATGAAGGGATCGGTTTGAAAGTTGAAAAAGGGTGAAATAAATTGGATAATAAATACGTAGACAAAAGTGATTATACCTAAATAAACCTGCTAAGCGAAATTCGTAGCTTCGAGCCTATAATGAAAGATCATTATGATATATATATCTACGCTAAACCACTTTATATAATTAGTTAGGGAAATAGGATAAATAATAACGCGCAACGATCACAAAGACAAGTATTTGTACACAGAAAAAAAACGCAAATACTTGTTTTGAGTCTGGGTGTTGTGGGACCATGGTCCTCGTAGTTCCTGGGTCCCTAGACGCAGGGATTCCTAGTTAAGGTCCAGGATCTATTTACGTGATCGTCGGGCATTATTGTTAAGTAATAAAAATTTATTGGAAATATATTAAAAATTAATGAATTTTTACAGAAGAATATATAGTTGAAATAAAAAAAAATTACATTGAAATAAATAAACAAATGTCCATATTTCACACAGCGCTATCTAGCCCCAAAAAATAAGTAAAGTCTTTACTATGGGAACCACATAACTGATACAATACTTAGATACAATTTGTTTATAAATACGTACATAGAATACAATATAACACACAGACACAGAACAAACATCGATGTTCATTACACAAATGTTTGTGGTGGGTGGAAATCAAACCCAGTGCAGAAGGCTACTACCAACTGAGCTATAGGGCCAGTCCATTTTATTTTGAACTCGCATAATATTCTGAGTCGTAGGTGATGTTCATTATGTACCACTAGCTTCTGCCCGCGGCTTCACCCGCGTGGCTTATAGGAAACAAAGAAAAAAACTTTTCATAGATAATTCAACCAACCATTTCACCCTCTCAAGGATGGAATTTCGAAAAACTGTTTATTAGGGGATGCCTACACTTTACAAAGAACACATCCTCCAAATTTCAAGTCTCTAGTACCAGCGGTTAAGGCTGTGCGTTTATATATAAGTCAGTCAGGACTTTGAATTTTATGTGTAAATTTAAAAAGGTAAGTACTAAATTTATAGTAATTGCAACATTTGTATTCAAGTCTGTCTCTATATCAACAACCGTTTGATATTTGACCGTTAAATGTCTTGGGGTCTCCCCTCGTACTTCCCTAAAGTAACCACAGAATATCTAGCAGTTTGAGTAGCACAGTATAAATACAAGCAGTTAGGATGTAGGTGACATTTGTACAAAGCGAGTTTTTTTTTTTTTTTGCTGTCGATGGGTTTGCGTTTGACTACATCTCACCTGATGGTAAGTGACGATGAGGTCGAAGGTGGAGCACGCTTACCCAGAAATAACCTATTTACTCTTGACTTAAAGACACCCAAGTTGTATGTGGATGGAAACACCGACGACGGGAGTGAGTTCCATTCCCTAGACGTACGCACAATAAAAGAATCTGCAAAGCGTTTCGTACGAACAAAAGGTAAATCAACAACGTAAGGATGGTAACTCTGACCTCGCCGTGAGGTCCTGTAGTGGAATGGAGACAGTGGGATAAGCTCCTGGGCACATTCTCCAAAATAAATTCTGTAAAATACGGCCAAACATGACACCTTACGTCTATGTTTAAGGTTTTGCAGTTAGAGAGTAATTATTATACGTCTATATCTAACTTTATCTATCTTAGTTAATCTTAGAATGTATATTTTATTCTGTAGCACCACCGTCCATGCTCATTGATCTATCTTTGTCCATCCAAAGGTTGTTTGAAAGACATCTCTTTTAGCGATAAGACCGTCCATTGTAACTTACTTGTAAGCGACACGGAGGTTGCAGTGTGTGGCCTCTTTTTGTTTGCTTTAAAAGTTGTCTTAAGAACATTAATTTTGACAAGGAGAATATGTTTAGTTTTTCATGTAACATTTTCAACGTTTATTTAGTTGTTCCGCTACGTTACTCGCTCCTTTGATATATTGCACTTTACTATTTTTGAAACACACACGGAAACATCCATATGTTTCCGTGGTAGAAAATAGTAGTAGTACAAAACAGGACACCTAGTCGTCGTCAGAAACACTGCTCATAAGCTTTTCTGTTTTGTACTCGTTTTTCGTCATCTTGGAGTCAATAAAAAGTCTATCTATCTCTGTCTATCAGTTTACCAAATCTACCAAACCGCACTTTGCCAGCATGCTGGATTATAGTCACACTCTCTTCCTGTGATAGAAGACCGGTATCTCACCAGTGGGTTGATGAGTGTGTGTGTATAATATTTGTTCCAAGGATCTATTTCTCTTGACTTGAGTTTCTGACTATACAATGCTAAAGGGCAGCAAACGACACGCGGGTTAGGTGTATCCATCGAAATTGCTTTGCGTGATCGTAAATTGTTCTTATGGCAAATCATTTGAAAATCTATACCGTTTTGTTAAGGGTGAGATAATTGGCTTTGATTTATGCTCTTTTAACGTTAAACTAAACTTGAAGACTTGGTGATATAGAGACTTGGCCAAGTTGTTTTTTTTTTTTCAGTAAACAAATGTTTATTCGCCTTAGCACCTGCTTATCCTTCTCTTGATGTTAAGCGCCATGGCCGCTTATAACAGATGAAGTCCTAATCTTAACTGAAATTATAAAACAACAATTTGTTTAGAGCGTTAAAAACTAATTAGATAGAAAAGAGAAGCCTGGAAGAGATCACTTTTGGTGATAAGGCCGCCCATTGTGCTACCTATTTTAATACTTAAATACCTAGTTTTATTTCATGTTGGTATACACAATTTTTCTATCCTATTCTATTCTAGATACAATCAATCTCGAAGTTTATACCTAGTCGCTGATAGAATACTAAGCTATAGGACAAAAGATAATTTGCAAAATCCATTTTCAGATTTCTACCTACTCTCACAAAAAAAAAAAAACATAAATATATCAAGTCAAAGTGAAACTACATAGAAATGTAATTTTCTGGTAAAGTAACGGACCTGCAAAATCTAAGGCACCGTGCAATAATAAAGTTGTCACAGTCATTATTATCCCACATCGCAATGAGACTGTTGCGTAAATCATACTCTATCGTTATCGAAAACAGCTAAAACTGACAAAGGCGACATACCCTATTATTTATCACCACGCCATAACCAACATCATTATTTTTAACGAGCACGTTTTCACGTGCCAAAATATCTGCCCAATTTAGTGGAAAAAAATAAAATAGCTAAAAATTTACTAAGTCCATAGGGTAGCTATTACGGCGGTCGCATTCAATTGAAACACCAATAGTGTCAATAGGTGAATAAAATATTCCGATAAAAAATACAGCGACACATTTTTTTTAATAACGCCCTACGATCATATACATAGATCCTCGATCGAGGGTCCGGACCCTCACTAGGATTCCCTGTGTCTTGGGACCCAGGAACTACGAGGACCATGGCCCTACAACACACAGACTCAGATGAAGTATTTTCACGCTTTTTGTTTCTGTGCATAAATACTTGTCCTGCCGCGGGAATCGAACCCATCGCCTCTGGGCTATGAGCCTACTTGCTCAACCACCACACCACAGAAGCTATCATTATCATTTCACATAATACAATTCAATTAGTTATACAGTATTATTTAATATGGTATTAAAATTGCTCATATCGACAAAGTAGGTAAATAGGTTTTCACAGACAGAAATTACTTTTATTTTTCACTAGTTGCGCTCCGTGGTTTCACCCGCGGATAAAAAGTATTTTAATTATTTACTCATCCCACGGGAAAGTTCCACTTTTCCGGGATAAAACGTAGCCTATATGTTAATCCTATAAGTTAATAGTGTATAAGCTATCTTGGTACCGAATTTCATCCAAATCCATTCAGATGTTTGAGCGTGAAGGAGTAACAAACATACACACATACACTCATACGCACATACAAACTTTCGCCTTTATAATATTAGTGTGATTTAAAAAATAGGGAAATATCACTACGACTTCTTAGCTCCTGAAGTCCTGCCCTTAGCTGGCCTTTCTGTGTTCTTATAATCATATCGTCTCATGACCTTACTAAGTTATTTTGGGTAATCTTAATTCACATTAGTATCGTTAAATTGTATTTTAGCTCCAGTCTATTACACACATCAAGAAAGTGCAACTATAGTTATTAAAAAGTACGCTAAAATCGACCTTTTAGTCTTACGCAATATATTTTATATTGTGCTGGCTATTATTTCACAATAACCAATCAGTGCCATACATGTCACTTGCCTGACGCACCCCAGTAAACTGCGACGGGTGATTTTGTACTTCTTGTTAATGTCTGCACATTCGACCCACTAATATTGTAAACTTTTTTTTTAACACGGCAAATTGCCTTTAGGTTCTAAATACTAAAATGATTTAATAACTAATACTAAAAACTACCTACTACTACAACTACTACAAAAAAAAACATTTGGACTATATTGTAATGTAATGTTATGTGATGTCCTGAATAAATGTTTTTTCTTTCTTTCTAATAAAACCAACTTACTGTACATATCTTTGTTTAATGCTACATCATCGGAGGATTGTTATGATGATGTCCAACCTCGGACAGGAGTGGAACCAGAAGAAGGAGAAGACTGTTTTTCTAACTAAAAACTGTTTGTTATATTGTGCACTGTTTATTAAAAAAATTTTTTTTTTTTTTGTTTAAGTTACCTACAAGCCTTTTGACATTTTTTATTTATTCTGATTTACCAATCACAACGACCGCCGGTAAAAGTCTTTACTTACTTATATTTTACCATGTGTTATTTTAATAATTCTGCATAATTGAAATATTACCATTCATATACAATAAACACAATTAATAAAGAGAACATTATGATTGTTATGTTCTTTCTATTAATTATGATTATTGTTGTTCGAAAACACACTTTATCCATAAAATTTCAAAGGATAATAAATAATTGCCTGCCTCAAAAATTGTTCTGAAAGTCCTCATATTATTGGGTTGAATAAAATTAAATTCGTAATATCATCATCATCATATGATATATAACTGAAAGGTGACTGACTGATTGACTGACTGACATAGTGATCTACCAACGCACAGCCCAAACCACTAGACGGATCGGGCTGAAATTTGGCATGCAGGTAGATGTTATGACGTAGGCATCCGCTAAGAAAGGATTTTTCAAAATTCCATCCTTAAGAGGGTGGTTGAATTATTTTACCATAGGCCACGCCGCGGGCGAAGCTGTGGGTAGAAGCTCGTCATGTGTTAATTATTACGATTTTTTTCCATCATATTATTAGGTTGAATAAAATAGAATTAACTAAAATGACTTCCCGAACTTGTGTTTACGATAAAAAATGTGACTTTCAGAACAATTTTTGAGGGAGGAAACAATTACTTCACCCTTTGAAATTTTATGGGTAAAATGTGTTTTCGATTACGTGTACCGAACCGATGAAACGTTACTTAGCAGCAGGGGTGTTGCCAACTGTAGCTTATAAGCCGAAATATATTTTGTTTGTGAGGAATAAAAGGAAATAAAATCGCTTTTTTATTTAAAAGAACACAACGAGTTTTGTTTGATTTCCAGCGCTTGGAGTGAAGCTTGATCATTCAGCAACGATCGCTCCAGTCCTTGGATGGATGACCGCTAACAAAAAGTGGTAATTACAACTAAGCGGTACTGCGGAAGGATGATAAGTCGGTTGGCTCCGTTTGCTATCATAAGACAACAGTCTTTAAGACAAGACTGGCTTCAGGCGGCTTAAATTCCAGACATCAACGCTAACCAGCACTAAAGGAAATCGAGTTGTACGATATACATTCAATATTTTTTTAAATTAATGTGCGGAAGGTAAAAAACAATTGTGTTTTATAGGTACCTGATATTCTGAACACCGTAACAATTCCACGTATGCGATAAAATAATTATATGTACGTGTAGGCGATGCGCCTCTTTGGTTTTTAAGTAAAACTTCTTTACGCGTGCTTGACTTAAGGAGTACCTAAGCTGGTGAAAGCGAGAAGTTGAAGTTGGTTCACGTAGATCTCCATTGTCAACATAACAAAGTAAAAAATATGTATTTGTAAGCAGAAGGGGTTGTGGGTAGGTTGCAACCTATATAACTATAGGTCTTCAGCATGTCCACACCGCGCCGTGTCTGGAACAAGAATGATTCGTAGTACACCGAGCGGTCCCTTTTTATAGCCAGATGGGTAGGGAAGCGATGGCAATGCCAGTGCTGCCACTGTAATAAATTTAAATGCTACCACAGAGTAAATTACGGTACAGCCCGCTGCGCATAGAGTTTATAACTAGACGTTGCCGCCGTCATATTATTATGTTGGTATTTCCGGTAAAATAATAATTCACAATTGTCAAGATAGCGACATTAACATTAAACGAAGCAAAAACAAAGTCATACCGCCCGATAAGGGTACCGCCCTGGGTCTAGGCTGAAAATCAGCGCTGGATGTCTCTGATGACCAGCAATATGCTGAGCCGACGCCCATTCGATACTTGTTTTTTCTATTCATTATGTACATATTATGTGTATAAATTTAACCTGTTTTTGTATTTTAATTTTAGACAAGTATTGAATAAATGTTTTTCTATTCTATTCTATTCTATAAGTGGAGCCAAACTAAAGAAATTTTTTTTAGTCATATGGTCTAAAGCACACTCGTTTTTTTTATAATATATGTTAACAAACTGCGTAGAATTCTCAAGGATATCGTTCGCAGAAAAAATACATACCACCTGACTATAAATCAGTTATTCAAAATTAGATTTCCTGAGCCATATCCCGACATCGTTTATACTGCTATTAATAAAAATGGGCTAACAAAATCCCCATTACTAGTTTCATCCAGAATCTATGATTAGGGTAAGAGCTCTCTGTCTAAGGCCTGAGGTAGGTACTTAAATTCTATTCAGAATTCAAAAAGGATCTCTAACGATCCTTTGAAAAGGTATTTACTTCATTCCTTACGGCAATACCTACCTGTTATGAAATTATTTTTTTTATTGTTTGATAGGCTTGCGTTTAACCTCCTGAAAGGGACGATGTGGTCTAAGATGTAACACGCTAAACTATTTCCGTGCTAAAGTCCCAAAATTGTGGGTACAATAATATCAGAGCTTAGTTGCACTATTTATAATTTAGCGGTTAATGTATCATTGTTATCGTGGTTTTGAGTCTCTTTAAGAGTTTTTAGGGAAGGCCTAGTGGAAGAAATTTACTAAGATTTTCATTTTATTTACGCTCGGGTAGCTTCTATCATTATCAGCATGTGTCGGTTCACTGCTGGACTTTGGTGTTTCTCAAGGCACGCCACTGAACCTGGGTGAGAATGCCGTACGTAGGACGTCCCTTCACCTATTATAGCCAAAATTTACGTTCGCCTCCATCGTTTAAAATGAATTGACTCATACCATAATATCAACTAGATTAACAATTGAAGGGGTGAGAATAAAAAGGGTTTAACTGATTTTTTTCACAAAATGACTTATGGGTATGGCTGGATTAAGCGTGAAATTATCTTACAATAATAAGTAAGTAATAATACATTTTCAAAATACCGAAATGTGGCTTAAATCTCGAGATTTTGAGTCTAAAAACGGTTTTTCTGTCACAGGAATACAGTTCGTTTAGCATAAAAACATTATTATATTTATTTTATTATGTTATATTTTACAGTAATTGTATGAATTAGTACTATATTTAGTATTTTGAAATAGAATTAAAACATTTTCAAGCAACTGAAACTTACATAAACCTTTTCTATTACTTTATAAGCACTCTACATTAAATTGAAGCCGTTGACGTTTAAAGTCAATTTTCTCGAAACTGACAATTTGACAGTTAAACCGTTTTTATTCTCAACCCTTCAATTGACATACACAAAACTAAAAGGTTGTAGTACTTGCAGAATTTGTACAGTTGACAAAAAAGGAAAATAAATATCTTCACAGATTTTTTGTTTCACATAAATAAATCAAATCAATACAAAACCGAAATAAAAAGTAATTCCTTCATCACAAAAGGAGAAATAACAAAGACCGCACCGGATATCCGGTTACGCACTCCAATCAAATAAGAAATACTTTTTTATTTATAACATAGCATTAGGTTAGATCATATTTATTACGGTTCAGGACCCAATTCAGTACGAGCTTTCAAAATAAATTCGTTGTGAATCCACTAAATAGTTTTCCAAGCGTCGTGTGAGCTATCAGTATCTTTACCTAGCAAAATATGCAATGCAATGTACGCAAAACGAAAAATAACAATTTTAATAAAACTAATTGATTAATTATTAACTAATTGACAATCCATTAAAAGGTTTTCTGGAAGAGATCGCTATTCAGCGATAAGACCGCCCATTGTAACACTAGTTTATAAGGTTTCCTTAATACTTGTATATTTCATTGGTGGAACTTTAATAATAATAATAATAATAACAACGCCCAACGATAATATACATAGATCCTGGACCGTAACTAGGATTCCTTGTGTCTAGGGACCCAGGAACTACGAGGACCATGGTTCCACAACACCCAGACTTATAACTAGTATTTGCGCATTTTTTTTTCTGTGCACGATTACTTGGGTTGCCGCGGGAATCGAACCCGTTGCCTACAACACAAATCAATAAGAGTTATCTATCTCTATCTATCTAATTGAAGTTTCTTTAACAACCCTAGACAAAGGATATTCTTTAGTTTATTTAGTTATAAAATGTATGCTAGATATTGGGTCCGGACTTTATATTATTTACTAGTTGCGCCCCCGGATTCACCCGCGGATAAAAAGTATTTTAATTATTTACTCATCTCACGGGAAAATTTCACTTTTCCGAAATAAAATGTAGCCTATATGTTAATCTAGTGTATAAGCTATCTTGGTACCATTTTTCATCTAAATCCATTCAGCCGTTTGAGCGTGAAGGAGTAACAAACATACTCATATACAAACACACATACACACATACAAACTTTCGCCTTTAAAATATTAGTGTGAAGTGTGATGGTATGGTTCACACCCGCTTGACTCCACGACATTACTGATCCAGACACTGTTAGAAACTGCACTGCTTTGAAAACATTATTTTAGAAATACATTATTAGCCGTTCTCACGCAACGATCAAAGTAATCTTTATGAAGTTTTATAAAGAAAACACACAAAGTATACAAAGTAATAACTTTGGATGTTTTATTTTTATTTATTTAAGGAATAACTAGGTATTAAGTGTTGTTATTATAACTGATAGGTATATGATATGTGTGATAGTTATTAACCTATGAAAACGTAATATGTTGAATATATTTAGTAAATACGCGTCTTGTTTTGCTTTTTCATTTTTATGCTTATTGATGATGTGCCGAGCTAGTCGTTCACCTTTTCATGTTCATGTTAAGTGATATGGCCGCCCATAACAGAACTAGTGTCACTCGAACTCTAAACTATAATGTTTCGCGTTATACTGCACTGTGCTTATCATCCTGAAACATTAGCACATCCTAGTATATAAAAGATTACTCGACTGTGAGATCTGATTATAAGTCTCCTCTCATTTATCCAGTAATTTTGCCTACAATGCACTGCAATAACTGGCAAAGCGGTGATACCTGCCTAGACGAACTTTGCAGAAGTCCTACCACCTAGTACATTGCTAACTCCCTTACACTATCGTTTCCTGTTTTTTGCTCAAAACTCCTTGAGTGACGCAAGACCAGTTTTCGATTAAGTGATTTATTTATTATATTATAATAAGAACGGCAACGCCAATTACACTTATTATTAAAATCATTACATAAAATGTCAAGCGCATAAATGATAAACATAAAAATATTATTATCACATAAATGAAATAATAATTTAAATAATCAAACATTAGTAGTGGCGATGTAAGTAGTTATATGGACGTAGGTAGTTATAGGTATCTTTGTCCCCCTATTATTACACCCAGAAACAATAAAGCGCTAGGTACCTTAGTAATTAAAATAGCGTTTGTCTGTCCCAGACACCAGTCATATAATTGATCACATTTGGTCCCTAAAACGGTAATGAACGACCAGGGATGGGAAGGGAGATTGCGGTACGCCGGGCGCAGTTTGTGGTCAGCCGGCACGGACGAATCTGTACGGCTTTTGCCGAATTATAATATAAACACTTTCAGACTTTATCGTATTAAATAATTCAAGTCATGAAAAATTACAGCGTTTTCGTGGTTATTATATTATATTTTTAATAGCCCATCGTAGCGTACATTTGCTTATGTCATCTTCAATTATGAGAAAGGCAAGAGAAATCGCACTAATATTATAAAGGCGACAGTTTGTATGTATGTATGTGTGTATCTTTGTTACTCATTCTCGCTCAAACGGCTGAATGGATTTGGATGAAATTCGGTACCAAGATAACTTGTAAATAAAAAATAAATAAATATTAGTGGTCAGATCAAACAACGGCAACTAGCCCCAAACTGAGCAAATCTTTTACTATGGGAACTAGAAAACTGATAGAATACATAGGTATGTATATACTTAAAAAAATACACACATAGAATACAATATAATACCTAACATAGATCAAAAACCTATGTTAATCACACAAACATTTGTCCTGGGTGGGAATTGAACCCAATCAACTGAGCTATCAAACCAGTCAGTCAGAAATAAAATATAGTAGGTACCATTGTAGATTATACTTAAAATCAAGTTCAGGTTTACATTTGGCCCAAAAAATCTCGGGTAAAGACAGTCTTTTGTTTTTTTCTATGCAGTCTTCAAATGATTTTGATTCGGTTGCTATGTAAAGACACAGTCTTTTGTTTTTGTTTTTTATTTCTATGCAGTTTCAAATGACTTTGATTCAGTTGCTATATTATTACTTTCGACTTTCGGGGTGCGAGTGTAATTTTTTTCCTGTTAATAATATACTCATTGGGAACGTTCCACATGTACTAGTATGTGTATGTGTAGGCTCAAATGCCCGTACTTCCTATTTTATTTTTAAAATACTAGGGAAAGTTCTTTTAACATCCGCCAATGGCATCTGAACTAAAGTAAATTATTCACTACTACGAAATTGGCTAAAACGACGGCAGGAAGTTGAGATAGGTGGACAATATAAACAGTATTTCAATTTCTCAGTTTATCAGTCTTTAGAGCGAAAAAAAACTATTGTTTTATCTTTCACCTCAGAAATATTACCAAAATTAGAGAAGTCACTACATTAAAAATTAATTTCTCAAGCACTTACTCAACCAGCCTTTTTAGCTTCTTATGTTGTTGATGTCATAAAAGATAACTTTTTTTCGTATTGTAGCACAATCAATGGTGTCATATTTTTAGATACCTTTGATCATCGAAATCATTTGCCTGTATTAGTATACTTGCTGAACATAATATAGACCTTTCCCAAAATACACCATAAGCTCAATAAAAAAAGTGAAAAGAGTTGTTTTTTACTAATATATTTGTGAATGATGTGACGAGCTAGTCGTTCACCTGATATTAAGCGACACGGCCGCCCATAACCGAACAGTGTCATTCGGAACTACCAAATATATAGTTTCGTGTGACACTGCACTGCGCACATCATCCTGAGACATCACAGCACAATCTCGTAATAAGATTACTCGACTGTGAGATCAGATCATAAAGTCTCAATTGCCCAGTAATTTCATTAGCTACAGTGCGCTTCAAACCGGAACACAGTAGTGCTTGCGCACTACTGCTTGCTGGCAGAATAACTGGCAAAGTGGTGGTACCTACCTAGACGAACATTACAGAAAAGTCCTACCACCTAGTAAAACTTTCCAATGTGTTATCCATACTGTAACTACTGTGCTAGAAGTCTGCAAACTTACATTGCTTCTAACGTCTTGCACGAGGGACTCTTGAAAGTTTGCTCAGCCAATGGAGCCAATTTCCTGTATCTGTGACATAGATATGTACCCCTCGAGACCTCTACTTCGTATTAATATACCCGATACAAAGTATTTGACATGATGAAACTTCTAAAGTTCCACTCTTAGTTCCGTTCCAGAAAGTTTTTAATAAGTATCTTTTACGTTCAGTTGTTTTAACAGATCCCAGAGGAAATTTCAGTTGTATAGCTGTCATTGTTCTCTTTTTTCTAGTTCTTATTGAGGATAATAACTGAAGTCTTTTTGTTATAAGCTTAGCAAATTTTTCATTACTTGTTTTGGTGTGGTAAATAAAAGTATAATAACAGACAGTAGCAATTCACAATTTAAAAAACTGAATATCTTGACATTGGTTTGTATCCTGGAGCTATGAAAATTTGCATGGAAAAATGAATGAGTCACAGCAGATGGTGTCACAATTGCTAATGAGGATGTGAATATAATCACCGACTTTTGTTAAAAAGTTTCCAGGCCAAGTTCAAAATTCTTGGAAAATTAATTGTCCAAATTTATTTAGATAAGGTTTGAGGGGTAACGATCGTAAAAATGACCACAAACGGGCCAGTTTAATGAACGCTATAAATAATGAAAGACATAACCTATGGAATATATATGAAAATGGACTGGAACATGAAAAATAAGATTCTAAAAAGCAGCGGCAGCAAGGTAGCGGCCGACTAAGACCTTAACAAAATAGTAAAACTTAATACAAATAACCTAGATAAAGCAATTATTTCATTAATTTTAAATAAGTCCGACAACTCAAACTCAAGCCATTTGAAACTGTTTAAATCATGACGCTGAAGTGAAAAATTCAAAAAAAAAATGAGTATTAAGAATACGATGTCACGCTTGTATTGTTTATATTGTCAGTAGCGATCATGAATTGGTTGACCCAGTAGCCGACTAGGTAGACTGACGACCTGGGGAGTGATCACGAAACTGTGACTGCAATGCAACAGGAGAAATTTCCATACTAACTATGCATATAAACTGCGTATTTAAACTGTCAAATCCATACAAGTTTGTCTTTCTATCGGTTGCAATTGAGTTAATACATAATTGCCCAGCTGGTTAAAACCACGGGTTAGCCGATGTTGCAAGAAGCAAGCGGCCTCTCAAAGTGGCGCTCTAGAGGGAGGCCTATGTTCAGCAATCGATATCTTTAGGCTAATGATGGTGATGATTGTTCGAGTTGACCAGGAAACCAACGGCCTAATATCATAATTATATTATTAAGATAAAACGGAAACATAGTTTTGACTAGCCTCGACGTTTCGACCAAATTACAATGGCCGTGGTCACGAGGGGACTGAAGTAGCGAGTGTCAGCATCAATAGTATTCTGTGGTCAGCATCGTGCAAAACGGGCGTTGTCTCCAACTACGCGCATTTGGTGGCTAAAACCATAGCCATACGTACATAGGTACTGCAAAAATGATTCTTAACTAACAACCAAATGCCAATTTTTTAAATCAGCAGAATTTCTGTATTCATTCCTAACATCATCGACCACACAAGACCCATTCAAAGTTTACGAGACCATTTATGAAATCACATAAATAATGTTAAAAGTTTAGATTTCTAATCTAAAGTGCAATGACTAATGGCTAAAAAGTTCTTTATGTTGTTTTGCGGTGATATAAATCTACTTTTTAAGGTATAATCTGACTTGTTCTTAGGTGGGTTATGTCTTAATTGCTTTTCTAGAAAACATTAAAATTTATTGAGGATTTAGTCACGTATTTTGTATTGCGTATTACATAGGTATACGTTTGGCCACCAGCTCACCTGATCATCATAACTATAGTTTTTTAATATTGATAAACACATAATATACATCGAATTAACATCGCTCAGTCAAGAGAGAGTCATATTTTATATTTACAATATCTTTATATGACAACTAGTTGCACCCCACGGTTTCACCCGCGGATAAAAAGTATTTTAATTATTGGCTCATCCTACGGGAAAATTTAACTTTTCTGGGATAAAATGTAGCCTATATTTTAATCCAGTGTATAAGCTATCTTGGTAACGAACTTCATCAAGATCCATTCAGGCGTTTGCGCGTGAAGGAGTAACAAACATACACACAAACACACATACACATAGTGTGATATGATGTGATGATAAGAACATAAACTGTACTCAAATTAAAATTGAATAAATAGTTACCATATTTTATTATACAAACATTATATTAACAAAAAATTAACTCGCCTCGAATTAAATTTATACCGTACAAGATCCAATTTATATCACTAATCAAAGTTTACATGCGTGTGTTGGTGTGGATTTATATTCGCAACGTTGCTAATATACAAAAAGTTAATTAAAATAAAACGCAAGGACATTGAATGACGAGACGACGCCGCCCTTTCTGTATCGCAATTTATCTTTGACGATGTAATGGAGATTATGCTAAGATAGGTACTACTCGTACAAGAGCTATGTATTCGAGGCGCATTAATTTTACGAAACACAAGTCAGTGATATTACTGCATAAAGTGTATAGTAAATGTACTACTGCACGTTAATAATAATAATTGAATTAGGATTCAAACTTAATTTTTTGAAGTAAAACCTTTTTACTCACCCTTAACTTGGGAAGTGAACGAAAGTTAAAGTTGGTTCTCTTGGAGTTTTGGCGGGAACGCGAAAAAGATTGCGTCACCGCATTGTATTATTTTCCAAAACTTGTGTTATTTTCAGTGTTAGTGCATAAAATTGGTGGCATTTTATTCGTTAATTGCTGGATTACAGGCGTGAGTGTGGGAAAATGGTATAATGATGGTAAAACGTTTCTTTTCGTGTTGATTCCAAAACTCCATAGAAGCTTCAAGTAAAGTTGCCACCACTTTACTATATGACTTTGACTAGACTATGACTTGACTTGATGACTTCGACTGTGACTTTACACATATTTGCGTGAAATATCATTAACTTGATACATTATCAATTACTTGACATTGGCTAAATACACGGAAGCGTGGAGCCAAAACAATTTAAAAAAAAAAGTTGGTTCTCGTAGATCTCCATTGTCAACATAAAAAAATTAAAAACTTGTATTATTATGTTGGTAGGTTCGGTAAAATGACAATTTACAATTGTCAAGATGGCGACCTTAACATTAAACAAAGCAAAAACAAAGGTATACCGGCTGATAGATGTAGCTAAACTAAAGAAGTCGTACTTCAGTCGAGTGGTCAAAACCACACTTTTTTAAAATTGGTTATAGGGAAAGCATTTGACCACTGCCTCGGCTGATGTTAAGCAACGACGTGGTTTATGATAGGGGATGCTAGCTGAAAAAATATTTGTTCACTATAGACTTGAAAATTCCCAGGTAATAGAATCAAACTAAACTATTTTATTATTTTGAAAGCTACAGCAGCTTACTCATTATTGGATAGTTTAGGATATTTTTTACTTAAATAGGTAACATGATTGTTTTTTTTAGTAGCGGCATATAGAGACAAAAAATAATAAACGTATTACCTTTCTTGTTCCATAGACAAGTTATTAGCAGCTTTGGTGTGATAATTTTAACATTTTATTACTAGAAATAACAACTTAATTTTAAAATTTGTACAGTCAACTTTATGTTAAGGGATGACGCGACGAGCTAACCGTTCGCCTGATGTTAAACGACACGGCTGCCCATATCAGCTGCAGTGTCACTCGGAACTCTAAAGTATAGAGTTTCGCGTGACACTGCACTGGGCACGTCATCCAGAGACATCAACACAATCTAGTAACAAGATTACTAGACTGTGAGATCAGGTCATAAAGTCTCATTTGCCCAGTAATTTCACTAGCTACAGTGCCCTTCAAACCAGAACACAGTAGTGCTTGCGCACTACTGCTTGGCAGCAGAATAACTGGCAAAGCGATGGTACCTAGACGAACTTTGCAGAAAAGTCCTACCACCTAGTAAAACTTCCTACAAGTTAAACTAAAATATACAAATCTCATACGATATTTTATTTGACATACCGAAGCTTGGAAAGCAATGAAAATATCAATATTTAATTTAAAACTTCGTACTGGCTAACTTTATCTACAAGCAATTAATTATTTTATCAATAATTTAATCCTTTAGAACAGTGTTTAAAAACATCTGCCTATAATTAAAAATAATGGGAATATATTTCGTAACTTTTATAATAGTCAACACGATTAACTTCTATATTTGAATTAATGTTTATCATATTATTCCTTTTAAGGGTTTTAACCAAATTCAATCCCAATGAGAAGATCATCGATGTAATCGAAATCGAAATACGCATTATTAAGGAATACTTATTAAACTAAATGTTAGATCTTGATTAAATTTAAATGGAACGACACGGAAAATACCAGCATTTAAATAAAAAACGAATCATTAAAATCGGTTCACCCAGTTGACAGTTCTGAGATAACAAACATAATAATTATATAATAGAGCTGAATTGAGAACTTCCTCCTTTTTCAAAGTCTTTGGAAGAAGCTTATTTGGAATGACAACCAATCAATTTGCAGAAAAAAACAGTCTATATAAAATAAATTCGGCGGTACCTACTAACTATGTGTTTGATGTCACTATCTCTCTATTAATTATTCCTGTTTTGTCTATTACTTGTATAAAATGTTGTAGACTTAAAAATCTATCAAGGAACCAGCGGGTGAGTTTGTATGCCGTGCAGCCTAGCCTAGCACTAGGGACCTGGCCACGACGAGCTTGTGTACCATGAAGCCTGATTGGAACCAAATCCACGCATAAACTGGTAATCTGCCTTTAATTCTAGAGCTCCCTTTGATCCTGTCTCCTTAGAGCCTATCAAAAGATTATAAGTGCAGTGATAAGGACTAGAATTTTAATTTATATACCACGAGCTTCTCCTGCAGCTTCGCCCGCGGCGTGGCCTATAGGAAAATAATTCAACCACCTATTTCACCCTCGATCGGATCGGTGGAATTTCGAAAAATCCTTTCTTAGCAGATGCCTGCGTCATAACATCTACCTGCATGCCGAATTTCAGCCCAATCCGTCCAGTGGTTTGGGCTGTTTGTTGATAGATCACTATGTCAGTCAGTCACCTTTGACTTATATATATTTAGATTATAGAGTGAAAAAATTTCACGTTTTCATATTTAATTTCTTAGGGTTTGATTAGGGTTCGGCGGGTTTTATTCCCGCTACAGGACAAGTACACATATTTTGTGTACAGAAAAAAAGCGCAAATACTTGTTCTGTGTTTGGGTGTTGTGGAACCATGATCTTCGTAGTTCCTGGGTCCTTAAACACAGGGAATCCTATTTAGGGTCCAGGATCTATGTGATCGTTGGGCGTTATTATCATTATTAATAAAAGGTAGGATTAATGGTAATGTGGTGAAACGAGCCCCTGACGCGCTTGTTTATCTACTTAGCTTGTTTTATTACTAATTCTACGTCAGCTAACTAGCTTTTATCGTAGCAAGTGGTGTTCAACTAAGTTATGAAGTTCAAGTTGTGAAGACTGGCAGTTGAATGCAGTCATAGGTCTAACTATTTAGACTGTTGGACCTAATGCTAGTCTAAAGTTTTGAAGTTCCGTTGCTGTATTCTATGGCGATGTGGTTATTTACTTACTGGACAAAAAAACGTAATGTCAAATCTCTCTCTCTCTCGCTTTCTTTTTTATTCAATTTAAATCATACTTACCATCGCATTGCATTTTTGCCGTCACAAAAAACCATTTGCGATAGTAACTTCTTAACAAAAACATAACTGTATTTATTTCGGTGGATTCTTCTGCGCCATGCGAACTGGATTCTCTTGCGTCAGCAGTCTTTCTCTAGTTTTATGAGGGGAGTCAGCTTATTTTTTTAGCTCTTAAATTTTTGTTAGCTGGCAATATGCCATAGTTATCTTCTGTGTTTCCTTCTTATCAGTGAGAGATAACTTCTTGATAAACATCAATATAAAGTTCTTGAACAAAATAGTATACGCAAGTCTATAATTTCTATTGTGCATTAAAATAAACGCAGCGGTTTCCATCCCGGTGCGTAACATAGTCACCGCTGTCGCTAGCCCTACCTCGCGCCAGCTGTGACTGGCTTCAGGACATGCTATCTTTAATTAAGGCTCCACTTTGACAATTTTCCTTGCAGCTACAATTACGAGAGCTTCTTGCTTCTGGATCGGGAGGAAATACTGCCGTTATTTTGATCAATGTTTTATTTAAGTTTTATTTCCAAACAAATGGATGAAAAGAGAAAATGGTTAGCTATATCACTAGACTAATGCAGCAAAAAAAGGCATTACCAACACATTGCCCGATGCTTATCTATGCATCATAATAGGGCTTTCTTGGTCCTATGAAATTGCTTTTCAGCAAGCGATTTCAAATCTACAATTTTTTTGTGTGTTTTAAGAATTTTAATTTCAAATTTATTTTATTTTAACATATTTTGTTTTTTATTTTGAAATTAGTCATTTGGTAATTTCAGTTTTTCGAATTTAAACATTCGTTAAAATTCGAGTAATCATAAAATATGAGTCCCTCACAAGAGGCACCCAATATCAACAATGTTTACAGAGCGAACACTACAAACGAACGCACCACATATTAATTGTTTTCACACTTCCGTTTTGAAAATTTCAACCAGAAAAATAAATCTCGTGGTCATTTGAAAATTTTGATGACGAATTAAAGACGATTGTGAAAGCTGATGATACGCAATCTCTCGGCTGAATTAGAAGCAGCTTTGGATGCTAGCATCAAAACAATATTGGTCCATTTGTGTCAAATTAGCAAGGTAAAAAAACATTGACAAATAGGTGCCTCAAATATAACCAAAGTTTTAATATTATTTGTGTACAGAGAAGACGATTTAGCGATATAATTGAACTGTTTTCTGTATCCAAACGTGAGAAATGAAGTATATTTTACAACATTGATTTTAACAATGCATGATTGTGATTTTATCGCATCCTATAATATTCTGATTGTACCCGAATCCATAGCAAGCCCTTTTTAATTATAAACCAACAGTTAAAAATTGTACTTCCTCTCTTACTCCCCGGTAATTAAATTAAATATGAAGTAGCTATTAATCGAGTTTCTAATGAAATCATTAATAACGAAACTCGATGTTCGAGATAATCGATATGGATTTACTTTACACTAATTAGGACGTTCTTGAACTAGAAAGTAGTTACTTTAAGGGTTCCGTATCTCAAAAAGAAAAAACGGAACCCTTATAGGATCAATTCGTTGCCCGTCTGTCAAGGCTCTTTTTCTAAAGAACGCGTGAAGGTATCAAGCTGAATTTCATACCAACCAGTCCAGTACCAGTCTACTGTCCCTTAGAGCTGTGAAAAAATCGAACTTCCAAGCCAACGTAAAAAAAGATACAGCCGTTTATTCTGTAAATTTTTGACACTTGCAAGGGAATCATAACCTACAGAGCACTTCCAGCGAACTTAGAATCTTGAAATTTGGTACGAAGCAACTTGTTATAACACAGATAAAGAAAAAATTGCGAAATTAAAAAAATTAAATTAAATTTTTAGTTGCATCATAGAATAAAAATATTTTTTAATAATAGTAAACTTACTAGAAAATTGTAATATCATGGATTTCATTTGTTAATAAAAATACAATAACTTTTACTTATATACCTACAGGTTTGTACTGAACCCTCGGTGCGCGAGTCCTACTCGCAATTGGCTGTTTTTTTTATTTATTTCAACGGCTTCTGTGGTGTGGCGATTGGCAGTCAGCTCATAAACTGGAGGTGGCGAGTTCGATACCTGCGGCAAGACAAGTGCTCATAGTTTCTGAGTTGCGCAACGATCATGCATAGATTCTGGACCCTAACTAATTCACTGTATCTAGGGACTCAGGAACTACGAAGACTATGGTCCCACAACAACTAGACTCAGAACAAGTATGGTACACAAATACTTGTCCTGTCACGGGAATCAAATCTGCCGCCTTTTGTTACAAGCCGTCCTGCTCAACCACCGCATCATAGAAGCTGTCAAATTAAAACAAAAAAAGAATTAGTTTTAATTATTTGTACTTTGTTAATTTTAATTATTAAAGAATATTTAATAGATTTTTAAACCAATCACTAAACGTTGGAACATGTAAATCAATTGAATGACTTTATCAATGAAATAAATCTCTGATTCATTTCCCATACATTATACTCGTATATCAGTTAGTAATCTTTTAGTATCTGTTTAAATCGACTTTAAGCAGCCATAACTTTTACTTTATCTGTGCTCTTGGCATACGTCGGTTAAGGAACAGCTACTTTTTATATAATTAATCAGTTTTATGGTCTCGGTAAAGGGAATTATTTGATCTGTTTGTTTTACCTATAAATGACTCATCAATGTGTGTAAAAAAGACATTAAAAAAATCCTTACATACAAAGTTCTCTTTTCCTGGGATTCAAACCATAAGTAAAGTAAATTAATATTAATACCTACTATATTGAAATATTCGTCCACATTTTATTTCATGACCATTTTCTTAGTAAATAGTGTTTTTTCTTTTTCTTTCTCTCATAAGTATCGCAAACATCAGAAACCTGTATACTACAAGATTATTTATTGTCTTTGTCCACTTACTCATATAATTTGGAAGTTGTAATCTTATTTCACAGTTATCTCATTTATACGCAACTAGCGTTCTACCATAACATATCGCGTTACAATAATAAAACAATTTATAGGACCAAGTTGTAGCTTGGATCTTTAAAATACCCATCAGCATTTTCAATCTAAAGATAGGTTATCTCAACCATTGATTAAAGCTGGAATACATCACAGCTTACAGCTCAGTCTGATGCTGTGGTTGTATACTAGGCCCTGTTTCCTATAACTTACAAGTACACAAGTTACAATTTGCTCAAGTTACAATTTGCCAGTAGATAATAAAAATCCTTGTAAACTATTTATCGGTCATTCTATGCTCTGGTTGGACGTTCTTATATGTCGTTCCAAATTTTGCTCTGATACTGTTCTTTGCATTTGACAGACTGACACTAAAATGTTATACAGAATGCATTTCTGAAATCAAATTTTTAAAGTTACTTTCATTCGTATTTGACTTCTATTATAACTTTCTGTGTAGGTTCCTTATGTAAACTTATGTAATGTAGGCCGTATGGTTAACTCTGATGAAATTATTTTAAGAAATTCCTCAAACATTTTATATCTAATAGATTTAAGAATTTTGACAGCATATACCTGGAAAAAAAAATCTATACTTAAACTTGAAAATATACTTAGATTCCAGGCACAATTGGTACGAATTTCTCCGTCAAAAAATTTTGACAGTTCAAGGGCTACTTTTTTGAAGAGTTATGAGATTGAAATCACTTGTGAACTTGTGATTTTTTTAAATATAGGCCCCTGGAGGCTTATTGAAGTTATCGATAAAGTCAATTTACGCTGATGAGACGCATGGCCTTGCATATTAACGAGACGGGTGCACGAGTAATGTATTCAGACGGTTGTTACAAGTTTTTTTTTTCCTAGAAGTTGCGTTCAGTTATAAATACGTGCATTTTTTAATATACTATCATCATTACTGCTCAATTAAATAACACTTATCTTCAGTTATATTCTTAGCAGTTCTTTCTTATTGAATTCAGTATACGGGATCACCCTGAATTCTTCCCAAAGTGGCAGTTTCGATGTAGAAATACTCATTGGCGATTAATCACCGTTTGGATACCGGTGTGGGCATTCTCAAGACCCACCCGTAACTCTACAGATTTTCCGGGTAAATTTTGAATTCTTTGAGTTATAAGTAAGCAGATATAACTTTGTTTTTGCATTGTATTTAATGTTAATGTCGCTATCTTGACAATTGTAAACTGTAATTTTACCGGATATTACAACATAATAATACAATTTTTTTACTTTATGTTAACAATGGATATGCACGTTAACTAACCACTATCAACTTCCGTCCACCTCGCCAGCTTACTCCCCAAGTCAAGCGTGCATAAAGAAGTCTTATTTATTTAGTTATTCGACTGTATTTCGTGAGTGTTAGCCGAGTAATAGTTGAAGTGAAGTCTTACTTTAATAAAATTGGAACATATATCCGGATAACTTAATAAATAAGTCTACCTAGGCCTTTATCAAGTAAAACAAAAAGTCTAGTCAATTCCCCAAGGTTACTTTCAAAACTTTCCAGTCAACCCTGAAAACTTCTAAGTAAAACCCTAATCCAAAAAACAGAATTAAAAACAGTCCCGTTACTAACTCCAGATAAAAAGAAACGGAAAAGAAACTAGGAAACTCTGTTTAAACGGATGCCTATAAAACGTCTCAAAATTCGTCCCCTAGGAGTTGTCGGTACACAAAAGATTCCATTCAGCTATTCGGAGACACGCTGGTACAAAGGTTTTGAAAGGAACTATTTCTTCTATTTTGGCGCAATCTCGTTACGGACGATGATGCGGGCCCGAACTAGTCTGCAGTGTGTTAAGTATTTTGTCTTACAATAATGCTTTTCAAGTACCAAGTACTATTTCCTAATAGGCAACTTTTTTTAAAACAAAATTGACAAAATTTATTAAAAGTGGTTTTGCAGTGGACTAATGATGGACGGCGATTACTTATCGCCTCCTTAAAGATCAATTACTTATATATTATTAATTGTATTATTATATGTGTCCAAAAATTTAAGAAAAAAGAAAAAAAATGTGTAAATAAGTCCCTCCTGTATTTTATTAATAAATAATAATAATAACACAACTAACAATACGTAAACAGTATATTAAAAAAAGAGCACGGACACAGGAGTCTGTGGTAAAGCAGCATATAAAAAAAATACTGGTCAATAAACTAGAGTCCTTAGGAACTTGACCTAAGATATTATCACATATAAATACAATAGTACCTACATTGTATTTGATTAATCCAGCTCGAAACTATTCTCAAGTCAACAAAATTTTACCACCATTTTCAAGCAAATGTGAAATGTAATCACCTAATGCAACTCCGAAACAGTATGTTCTATTCTCTCAAATACATTACCGTACATTCCTGAAATGTATCACTAAATTCATTGTATAGCTAATTTAAACTTTATTATTCAGGCTTTAAGTTCTCAAGTATCAAGTGTGTTCAGCGGGCTAACAATAGACTTGTCTGGAACACTGTCCAGCTAAAGTGGAGAAGGATGACTTATTTTGGAAAACATTCTTTGAAAATCTTTGCACATTTTATTCTGTTATTGGGAAAGTATCTCCTCTCTCTCTCTCTCTCAGTCTATCTCTCTCTGTCTCTCATTCAATCTATCTCTTTATCTCTCTCTCAGTCTATCTCTGTCTGTCTCTCACTCAATCTATCTCTTTATCTCTCTCTCTCTCTCAGTCTATCTCTCTCTGTCTCCCACTCAATCTATCTCTTTTCTCTCTCCCTCTCTCTTTCTTTCTTTGACGTTGCTAACAATAGACTTGTCTGGAACACTGACCAGCTAAAGTGGAGACGGATGACTTATTTTGGAAAACATTCTTTGAAAATCTTTGCACATTTTATTCTGTTATTGTGAAAGTATCTCCTCTTTCCCTCTCAGTCTATCTCTCTCTGTCCCTCATTCAATCTTTCTCTTTTTCTCTCATTCTCTCTCTCTCTCTCAGTCTATCTCTCTCTGTCTCTCACTCAATCTATCTCTTGAGCTCACTCTCTTTATCTCTCTCTCTCTCACACACACTCTCTCTCCCTCCCTCTCTTTCTCTCTCTCTCACTCAATCCGCACGTTCATGATCATGATCGATTATTTAGTTTATGTAAAGCATATCCCGATTTTAGTGACGGATAGATGCAAGTTCAAATTCCGTTCCCGATTCATATTTATCCTTTACAAATTAATCTGTTGATTACGCCAAGCCGCCGATACTGCTGTAAAAGTAATAAATGCCAATAAATTTAACTATCATAAAGCTCTGTTTGTAAAACTTTCAAAAACTTTACACTACCTTCAATAAGATACATATTCTGAAGTTTTCTATATTTTAGAATCAACCTGGTATCGAATTTCAAACACAGAGTACTTGTAAGACCATTTAAGGGTACCTAAGTACTCTCATCTTTGTAGCGGAATTTGTCCAGGTAGCAGTTAACGATATCCATGGGAGCACTCCAGACTATTTCATGGTACTCTATACCTGCCGACTTACCTTCCCTTGTAAGACTTACAGACCGACAGAGATTATGAAACTTAGATAAGATTTCACTAAAAACTCGTAAGTAAGTTGTGATAATGCAATTATCACAAATTATTATTGGCCCGCTTAAAACAGGTAATGTTTGCGTTTGGAAAATAACGAATATTTTTTTTTTTAATTATGTTTTGGCTCCACACTTTTGTGTATTTAGCCAGTGTCAAGTAATTGATAATTTATCAAGTTATCGATATTTCACGCAAATATGTGTCAAGTCACAGTCGAAGTCATTAAGTCAAGTCAGTCTAGTCAAAGTCATACTCCTAGTAAAGTGGTGGCAACTTTACTTGAAGCTTCTATGGAGTTTTGGAAACAATACGAAAAGAAACGTTTCACCATCATTATGCCATTTTCCTACACTCACGCCTGTAATCCAGCACTTAACGAATAAAATGCCACCAATTTTATGCACTTACACTGAAAATAACACAAGTTTTGCAAAATAATACAATGCGGTGACGCAATCTTTTTCGCTTTCCCGCCAAAACTCATAACGAATATTTTAAAGTAATTCTAATTCCAATTCAACGGGGCTATGTTGCCAGTAAGTTGGGTACGCTACCTAATTGGTATAATAGGCTGGAGTAATTGGGTTAGATAATCTAAATAATATAATCATTTTTCCCGTAAACAATATGTTGTTTAATTATAAGACCCACATTATTATGCACTATTTATAAATTTCAATGGCATAAGCAAACAAAATGAAATTTCAAACTGTTTGAAACTGGGTCGTTCGTTTCAATCACCGGATTGCTTTCGAATCGAGTTCACGTACAGTGATCAATTCTATGTATTCTATAGGCACTGTATCAATTACACTGATGAAAGTTGTTCGATCGTGCTCGCTTGTATAAACGGTTGAGATAACACTAAAATAGGTGTTTTTGTTGGTTTTTTATACAAAATGCAATTTGTATATTACCAATGTCCAATTCATCTGGAGATATAGTATTGTTACAAAATACTTCACTTCGGGAGCTGATGCAAGCGGCGTAGTATATATACGAGTGACGAAGAAGGCTCGGGCTCACTTTTCGGGCAGCGCTCAGAGGCGACGGACGTTTTATAAAATCACGCGGTTAATTATTGTCGATTCTTAGTAAATCGTAATAAATATTGTTAGCTTGATTGTAAACTTACTTTTTTTAAAACTAAAACCACTTAGGATTTCCAACATCAGAAGTGGGATATAACCCTATTCTGACTTGGTTATTCTGATTTTAAATATTGCTTTACTTTTGCTGTTGTGATTTTAAAGAATATCCGCCTAAATTTTTGTGGCTATGGCTGAGACTAGTAAACGTAAAAGTCGTAAAAGAGATCGAACGTCTATTCCTGGTTTAGAAGCCCAGCTTCAAACTTTCATAAGCCGCTTAGGTGTTTTGGAAGATTCCAGGACACGCAGTGCAAGTGTTGTTGCGAGTACATCGCGCGCCATGTCGGCGCCTGCACCGGATGCTTCGGCACGCCAGCCGCGTCATACGAGCCGTCTGCCCGCTGACTGCGCTGTCGAGCGTCGAGTCGTACCCTGCAAGTCTGGACCTGTTCGTGCCATGTACAAGCACGCCTCCGCCCACCGCGGATATGGTTATAAGTGAAGTAACCGAAAAACTCGTTAATGCTATGATGCCATGGTGGTAAGATCGAACTATGTATTTATGTCGAATTTCGATCTGTCTTTGCATGATTTTGATTCGTTGTGTGGTCATATTGATCATGTGCGCCAACTAAATAGATGGGACGACAGTGAGTGTTTAGCGCGTATAGGTAATTGTCTAAAAGGTGACGCGAGGTCGTGGCTATACGAGTGGGATAGTAACGACCGTAGTTGGTCAAATTTCAAGCGCAAATTCAAGCATTGTGCCCTATACGAGTAGATATCGCGAACATTTTATTTGATGTTATGAAAACTAATTCAGATAACTACCCTACGTATGCAGAATACGCTAGACGTTTGTTGTTACGTTACGCATGGTTAACGATTTGAGTGACGAGTTCATTGTAGCGATAGTTACACGCTGGTGTTACTGATCCTCAAATTCGCGCAACTGCTATGAATTTAGCGAGTTTTCTGTCCATTTATGTGAAACCTCATCAGATTACACCCGTTCGAGGTCGTGGTGTTTTTCGCAAAGGTTATGTTCAACAAAACAAGCGAAAACGCGAGTATAGTGATTCTAAAGACTTTGACTGAGGCAGGATTTTCCATCAACGTTAAGAAATGTGAATTTCTTACAACTGAAATAGATTACTAAGGTCAAATGATTACTAATGGTCAGGTGAGACCGAGCGAGCATAAGGTAGAAGCTTCTGTTAAAACGTAAGTGCCAAGCAATGTCTAAAGAGGTTAGACATTTTTAATGCTACTAAGTTAGTTTTTGTTACTTTAGACGGTACATCCCCGGTTATTCATTCAAAACAAAACTCGCAATGGTGTACCGTTAAGATGCGGTGACGAATAATACTGCGTCCACACTACCTGACGCTGACCAGCAACTCCAAGACGCTTATGTCAACAAGGGTCGTCAGCAGTCACAAACCTTCACCGTTGGCGATTTTGTGTTCGTGAACAGGTCATCACAATCTACGGAAAAGCCGAACTCTGGCATGCGGGAGCCCTACAAGGTCCTGCATGTGCTGCCACCCACCGCTGTAGCTCGAAACTTCGCGGCGGGTCTTTTTTTTTTTTTTTTTTTTTTGAGGGGGGGAAATGCCCTCGCACTTCCCTGCCACCACGGGGGTGGTGGCAGGGGGTATGTGGGACTCGAACCCACTAAAACCCCCCCGTGATCCGACCGCCGCCGGGATGGGGCGAGATGGAGACGCACTGCATTAACCATCTCGCCCCGGCGGTAGGCCCTTCCGGGCCTCTGCGCCAGTGGGTGGGCAACCTTTCACCTCAGTTGCCCACCAGACGTGTGGGGCCATGTAAGTGCAGCGGAGAGTCCCCCGACTCTCCGCCACTGGCCCCACTACGGGGGATGGAGAAAGCGCTCAATGAAGCGCCTCCTCCGTCTCCCCACCCGTCTGCGCCGGAGGGGGTCAGAGTTGGTATTATCCTCCCTGACCCGCTCCGCGGCCTCCTTCTGCGTCATCACCCTCTCGCAGAAGGAGACCGTGGCCTGCCACGCACTCTCGCTGCCGAGCATGGCTTTCACCACGCTCGGCAACGAGAGGTCCCGGCCAACGACCGCTGAAAGTGTGCGCCGCTCGGAGTCCCAAGCAGCGCACACCTCCAGCGTGTGGGGCGCCGTGTCCTCTGGCGCCCCACATTCGTGGCAGGCCGGGGTCGCCTCCCGTCTCGCAATTTGATGCAGGTACTTTCCAAAACATCCATGTCCGGAAAGCACCTGCACCAAACGGAACGTCAGCGACCCAAAGGGCCGCCGCACCCACTCCCGGAGGACCGGGCGGATGGCCTCCACCGTCCTCTGTCCAGGGACCGGTGGAGCCAGGTCCTCCGTCCACCGCCGCAACAGGGCGGCCCGCGCCTGCTTTCGCAGGCGCTTGACCTCCCCCCACGCTGGGGGCTCTCCACGGGACCTTCTCGCCGCCACGAAGTGGTAAACTTCGGCGAGGGTCTCCGCTTCGAGCTCCCAGGGGGGATCACTGGCCAGCACACAAGCCGCCGTCCAGGACACCGTCCGGTATCCGCGGATTGCCCTCGTCGCAATGACCCGCTGCGGACGTCGCAGCAGGGCCTTGTTATTGCGACCGAGGGCGTCCACCCAGACCGGTGCCCCGTACATGGCCATACTCCGGATCACTCCGGAGTACAGCCGGCGGCATGTGGCGTTCGGGCCACCCACGTTGGGCAGCAGCCTCCCCAGAGCGGCGGCCGCTCCTATGACTTTTGGGGCCAGTTGAGTAAAGTGGGCCCCAAAAGTCCACCTCCCGTCCAGGATGAGACCCAGATATTTCATCTGGGTCCCAACCGGGACCGGGACCCCATCCAGAAGCACCCGCGTTCCTGGAGGGGGTCCCCCCCGAGGCCCGTGGAACAACAGGGCCTCGGTCTTGGAGAGGGCAACCTCCAGTCCCAGAGAGCGGATGCGGTCGACCACGAGGGTTGTTCCCACCGTGGCCAGCCGCACCGTCTCCCTGAGGTCCCTCCCCTTGACTACGACCAGGGTGTCGTCTGCGTAGCACACAACCCGCATGTTTGCAGGCAGCATGCCACGCAGCACCCAGTCGTAGCCAATGTTCCACAGGATCGGTCCCAGTACCGACCCCTGTGGAACCCCGCAGGAGACGCGACGGTGCCTCAAACCGTCGCGCCCTTCCACCAGGACCTCGCGGTCCTGGAGGTAGTCGGCCAACAGCCTCCGCAGATACAGGGGCACACCGTGGTAACGGAGCGCCTCCTGTATCGTTCCATGCGGGAGGCTGTTGAAGGCGTTGGCTATGTCGAGCGAGACAGCCAACGCCTTTTCCCCCCCGCCGACCGCATCCTGCGTCCACCCCTTGAGCCAGAGCAGGGCGTCTATAGTAGACCGCCCCGCTCTGAACCCATACTGGGCCTCCGACAACCCAGGCCCAGTACCCTCCAAGTGCTGGATGACACGGGCGGCTACCACACGTTCTAGCAGCTTACCCGTGTCATCCAGCAAGACGATGGGCCTGTATGCGGAAGGGGAGTCAGCAGGACGACCCTCCTTCCGCAACAGGCACAATCGGCCGTCCTTCCATGGCTTCGGGAATCGTCCGGACGTGAGGCACGCGTCGAACAGTTCCCGAAGCCGATCGCCCATCTCCTCCAGGGCTATCCTGAGGACCCGCCCCGGGATCCCATCAGGACCCGGGGCGGTCCTCTTGCCCCGTAGGCGTGCGACCGCGACCTCCATCTCCGCCTCCGTCAGAGGTGGGATGGAGTCCGCTGAGTCTGCCTCAGGGACGGGGAAGGGCGATGCCATCGTCGGAGGGTTGTGGAGGGGATCTCTGTCGGGGAAGAGCCCCTCCAACACCCTGCCCAGGAGCTCCGGCTCCAGGGACTCAGCAACTGGGGACGTCTGGCCCCGGAACTTGTTCCGGGCAGCCCTATATGGACGTCCCCATGGGTCCCTGTTGAGGCCTTCCAACGTCTCGCCCCAGCCCTCCGCCTTCGCACGGCCAATGGCCAGCTGTAGGTCCCCCCGCGCGTCGCGGTAAGCACTGTACAGCCGGCCCTCAGCTGCCAGCTCCTCAGCTGACAGCTGCTCATCCGTGCGGCCCCTGCGCCGCCTCCTGCAGTGGTTGTAGGCCCGCCTCGCCGCCGAACTGGTGACCCAGAGATCGGCAATCTCCGGGTTCCACCAGTATACCTGGCGGCGTTCGGGGCGGCGGCGGGCCCTTGGCATGGCCGTGTCACATACGGCCGTCACCGCTGCACGGAAGTGGCTCGCCGCAACGTCCACTTCCGGGTGCACGGGCCCAGCCTGCCAAGCCTGGACTATAGCCGCCTCTTTTGCCAGTTCGGCGTCGAGGCGACTAATAGCCCAGCGCGGGAAGACCGGCCGCGCCACCCGCAGGGGCCCCCCTCGGTTGTTGGAGGTGGAGATCTCGAACCTTATGTATTTATGGTCCGAGAGAGTCTCCACCTCCGACAACACCCTCCAGGCCCGGACACGTGCTGCGACAGCGGAGGTGGCGAACGAGACGTCCACCACGGACCCCCCGCGCTGCCGCACGCACGTGTGAGCTGACCCTCTGTTGAGTAGGGTCAGTCCTGTGGCAACCGCCCACTCCCTCACGATCTCGCCGCGAGGGTTTGTGGAGGGGTTGCCCCAATCCCGGGCCTTGGCATTCAGGTCCCCCATGAAGAGGACCTGATGTGGGGCCTGTCTCCTAACCACCGCGGCCAGGAGGTCCACAAAGACCTCCAGCTCCGCAGCGGTTTTGTTGGGGGAGAAGTATGCGCCGACAATCGCATACTCCCCCCACCTTGCCACCACGTACCCCGACCCCCTCTCCTCAACCGAGAGGGGGGTGGACCCACTGGATCGCCCAATGACAGCCACGGAGTCGTCCAGGTCCCCAGCCCAACACGTATGTTGGGGGGGGACATAGTACGGCTCCGCGGCGACCGCCACATCTATCTGCCACTGCGCCAGGGACTGCATAAGCAGATCTTGGGCCCTGGCGCAGTGGTTTAGATTCGTCTGGAGGAAGTTGTGATGTCCGACTTGATCCATTAATCGGACATCACAACCTCCTCGCACGCCGCTGGGCGTACTACCTCCGTGGCGGCCTGGCTCGTGGCAGCTGGGGCGGCCTGGGTCCGGGTGGCCTTCCCCTTCGTCTTAGGGGGAACGCAGCCGCGTCCCCCCATTATGTGCCCAGAGGGCCGCCCTGACTCTGCGCAGATAGCACACCGTGGGACTGTCTTCCCACAGCTAGCCGCCCGGTGACCTGCTTCTCCACACCGGAAGCACAGGTCAGCCCTGTCCGCCACAGCGGGGCACAGGGGGCGAGTGTGCCCCAGCCCCTGGCACCGATAGCAGCGCATGGGGCGTTCCCCCAGCGCTACCACCTGAACTGAGCTCCACCCAATGAGCAGCCTCTCTTTCTGCAGCAGCACCTTAGCTGCTGCAACCGGGAGGGAGACAAGGGTAGATCCAGTCCTTCTTGGGCCGGGGCGGATCTCCCCGGCCTTTACCAGCTGCGGGTCACACTCCCCCGCTCGTGCGACCGCTGCCACCACCTTCTCTTTGGTGGCCGCGTCGTCCAAACCACTGATCCTCAGATCAGTGGTTTTGACGGGCCTGGTGACGTTGGCCACCTCCGTCACAACCCCGCGGAGCTTTTCTGCGAGGCGGTCCGCTTTCTCCCCACTTTGGGAGCCGGGGATCTCTAACATCCTGGCTCCCGTAGCCGTCTCGCGAAAGCGGATCCCCTCGATCCCCAGCTCCTGCAGGTCCACCTTCTCCTGCGCCGTCTGGAGAACGGCGCTGTAGGTCACCCCCTTTTCCACGGCATCGGGGCGCAATGACAGCACCACGGCCGCGGATTTCGGGGGACTCTTCAGCACCGTCCTAGCGGCAAGAGGAGCTGCCGGTCTCGCTGCAGACGCGGGGGTACGGTCCACGGGGGCACGGGCCGTGGGGGCTTGGGCCGCGGGGGCACGAGCCGTGGGGCCACGGGCTGTGTCGGCACGAGCCGCGGGGGCTCGGGCCGCGGGGGCACGGGCCGTGGGGGCACGGCTCGCGGGGATACGGGCCGCGGGGGCTGCAGGAGCAGGGGTGGGGACGGAGGACTTCCCCGTTCCCTTCCCCTTCCCTTTGCCCTTACCCACCACCTGGGCCCAGGTTTCCTTCCCCACAGGAACCTGGGCACTTGGGGTCCTTCTGGAGGTGGAAGGACCCACAACTCCAGCCTGCTGGTGAGCAGCCTCCGCCCTTTCCACGATTGCGGCCTCAGCCGCTGCCCTCTTGGCATCCGCCCTCAGTGGTGGACGCACCGTCCTGGCAGGCAACAAGCGGTCCTCGATCACCGCGAGTCGGGCATTAAGCATTTGCCCGAACGTGGCAGTCAAGGACCCCCTGAGCTCCTCCAAAAAGTCGGCGCCCAGCACGGGGGGGGCTGCCGACCTCTGCGTAGCAGCAGCGGTAGCGGTGGCGGTGGCAGCGGCAACGGTGGCAGTGGCAGCCTCCGTCTTGGCTTCACTGAAGCCAAGACGAAGCGCCTTCACCTCCGCCTTCATCGCATCCACCTCCAGCCGCAGGCGGGTATTCTCCGCCCTGAGTCGCCGCGTCTCCTCCGCCTCGCTCCTTCCCGTGAGGGTGTCGACCACCTCGCCTAAGGTCGACGCGGACTTTTTGAGGCGGCTGACGAACTCACCCTTTAGGTTGCCGGATTTCCTGGCAACCTCGAGAATGCGGGTGAGCTCTTCTCCCGCCCGTGCCCTCAGCTCCTGGGCGTTGAGGACGCTGAGATCAACGACCATCGGGCGAGCATCGGAATCAGTTCCGGTGCTCGGCTCGGCGTCGCTGACCGCAGCGGCCTGCCCCTTCTTAAACCTTCTGCCCTGCAGAAGCGCCTCTAGCTCCTTATCGACAGGAGCAGGCTTGAGGAAGGTCTCCCTGGACGGGCCCGCCTGGGTGGCCTTCCTTCTGCCTCTCCTCGCCGAACTGACCTTGGCGGCCGCCGTCTCTTCAGTCTCCGTGTCTGAGTCCAAAAACCCAGGCACGAAGAATGACGAGTACGGCCGCTTCCGGCCAGCACCACTCTCATCAGCGGTCTCCCTACCGCCCGACCTCTCCGAGACCACGGAGGAGTCATCTGACTCCAACGCCCTCTCCTCTGCAACCCTTCCCTGAGAAGCGCAGGAGCCCTTCTCAGGGTCCACCAAAACCGGTGGGCCCCGAGGAGGGCCCCCGAGCTGTCCCTGAGAAGGGCCTTTCAAGAACCGCCCTGAGGCATCCCGCGATGGCTTCGGCATAGCCTCCGCCAGCGTTACAACACACACGACAACAAGAACAACAAAAACAACAACAACCCGCAATTACAAACAGCATCCGACGACAACAACCTAACCTAACCTCCAACCTAACCTAACCTCGGACAATAGAGATCTACGTGAACCAAACTCCTTCGCGGCGGGTCTTATGGCAAGACAACGCAAGCGGCCGCCGATCACATGGTGTTTTGGCGGGGCGAATGGACGCTGGAGGCTTGTTCTGCGTTCTCCACTGCGGATATCTGTCTCACCAATGTGACTCAGCGATGACTGCACTTTGTGTGGCGTCGTTTGCAATGTGTGATCATTTCGCACAGTTGCCTTCTCTCTATTTGCAATGTGTGAGGTGGCCTATGCCTCTTCATGCAGTTGCCTTTTGCAATATGTGACGAGATTATTCTCTCCACATAGTTGCCGTTTTTGCAATATATGACGTGGTTTGTGATTGCTATGTAATACAGTTGCCGTTTTTGCAATGTATGACGTGGCTTGTGATTGCCATGTCATATAGTTGCCGTTTTTGCAATATATGACGTGGTTTGTGATTGCTATGTAATACAGTTGCCGTTTTTGCAATGTATGACGTGATTTGAGAGTGTCATGTCGTACAGTTGCCGTTTTTGCAACGTGTGACGTGGTTTGTGAGTGCCATGTCATACAGTTGCCGTTGTTGAAATGTATGACGTGTTAATGAGTGTCATATCATACAATTGCCGTTTTCTATTACAATGTGTGGCGAAGTTTAGAAGTCCGGAATTCTGAAATTCGCAATACATTTATTTTTCTTTATTTACAACGCGAACATGCGCCTGTAACCATTACTTGTTCTTACAAATTTTCATAAAATTGTTATGTGAGACCTGTGTTGGTTGTACTTGAGTGCACGCTTGTGCTTCTAACACAGTTGTTTTGCAGTCTCCGTTTTCAATGTTTATTACAAGTACCTGTTGAATTTCTCTAAATTGAAATTTCTTTGAATTGAGCAACAGCTTCATTTTAATTTTGAAATGGTTTCAGTTACCAACGTTATGCCTGTACATCGGGTCCTAAAATCATGTTTTGTTGTGTTATAGAAGAAGACACAACGGCCGAGGTCGACGACAATGTGCCGCTTGAAGATGAAGCAGCTGTTGAGGACAACACGCAAGCAGGAACGGCCGTGTTACAAAATACTTCACTTCGGGAGCTGATGCAAGCGGCGTAGTATATATACGAGTGACGAAGAAGGCTCGGGCTCACTTTTCGGGCAGCGCTCAGAGGCGACGGACGTTTTATAAAATCACGCGGTTAATTATTGTCGATTCTTAGTAAATCGTAATAAATATTGTTAGCTTGATTGTAAACTTACTTTTTTTAAAACTAAAACCACTTAGGATTTCCAACAGTATTATAAGCCAGCTACCAAACGTTTATGTAAAGCCATTCAATCGTACTGATGTAAAAGACGAAAAACAGAAACAAATGTAAAATGTTCTATTTTTTCACTGTATATTGAAATTTATTATGAAAAAACGTATCTAGACCTTTTAAAAACCATCACACCACCACCGCAATTGAAGGTTTGAGAATAAAAAGGGTTTAACTGTCAAATTGATAGTTTCGAGAAAATTGACTTTAAACTTCAACGGCGTCATTTTAGTATAGAGTGCTTATAAGGTAATAGAAAAGGTTTATGTAAGTTTCAGTTGCTTGAAAATTTATTAATTCTATTTTAAAATACTAAATATAGTACTTATTCATACAGTTACGGTAAGAATATAAAATATGCTAAGCGAACTGTATTCCTGTGACAGATAAACCGTTTTTAGACTCACAATCTCGAGATTTGAGCCTCATTTCGGTATTTTGAGAATGTATTATTGTAGATAACTTCACGCTGAATCCAACGATGCCCATATGTCATTTTATGAAAAAAATAAGTTAAACCCTTTTTGATCTCATCCCTTCAATAATAAATAATATTTATGTACTGCCATTTGTTGAGACCCGATGAATAAACAAATTAGTCGTATCGTAAGATCTAGCAAAATATTAAACTATAGCCACATTGAAAATGTTGACGAAAGATCACATAGAACGTTGAAAACTTTTAACTCATAACTAAAAATATAATGTAGGTAATAATATCTGTGACGAGAACATAAAGACTATGAACCAATCAACGAAAAGATTAATGTTAAACTCATAAATCCTCCAATTTCGCATTATCTAAAATCGGATTTGTATCCACTAACAATAAACCTTGTCTCGTACGCTTTAGTGCTATTTTATTACGACACACTAAGAAGCAGAATCAAGAAGTTCCTATCTCCATCTTAGGAACAACTAAAAGTCTTGAGCCAGAGTCTGTTATCGTCGACTCTGCCGCTCCACTGACAGGGGTCTTCATAAAAATTTAATAGCTTTAATCTTTAAAAGCCCTCCAAAGTTTAGGGTCGTGATAGCCTTGCGTTTACGATGAAGTCATAAAAGTTTGAAATGCTTACTATGTGCCACTTTGTACTTTGCAACTTCTTAGCAAAGTGGATGATAGTTGCTTACATTAAAGTTATATCATTATTATAGTCCTGGTAGAAAAGGAAAATCAACGGCATAATCTAAACCTATGTAGTAAGTAGTATAACATTTGAAGGGTTGAGAATAAAAAGGGTTTAACTGTCAAATTGATAGTTACGAGAAAATTTACTTTAAACTTCAATTGCTTCATTTTTATGTAGAGTGCTTTTAAGGTAATAGAAAAGGTTTATGTAAGTTTCAGTTGCTTGAAAATGTATTAATTCTATTAAAATACTAAATATAGTACTAATTCATACAATTACTGTAATATAATAATGTTTTTATGCTAAGTGAACTGTCCTATGCTAAGTGAACTCCTTTGACAGATAAACCGTTTTTAGACTCAAAATCTCGAGATTTAAGCCTCATTTCGACATTTTGAGAATGTATTATTGTAGATAATTTCACGCTGAATCCAACGATACCCAAAAGTTATTTTATGAAAAAAATCAGTTAAACCCTTTTTGTTCTCACCCCTTCATTTTGGAAACGAACATTAGTAGTATTCATAGTTACAAATAGTAAAAGGCTCGCTGTCGAAGGAGTAAAGTACCTCGTAAATTGGTACCTACTGCAACGGTATTATGGGATCAAGATATCCTTCCGTGCGAACATTCAAAAGCTGATGTTGCAGTTGCCCAAAGACCAGGAGCTGCTGAACGTCTCGGAGGAAAAAACCTTGTGAATGTGGGGAGAGTTTTATTAGGAAATGCGACGTAATATAGTGACCAGGTTAGCAGAACACACCAGCAGCATTAAAGTAAGACACAGGTCCACTGTTGCATATCCTTATCAAGGAGATAAAACATTTTATAATAGTCTCCGTACTAGTGAAAAATAATTTTGTCATATTGTGAAATTACGGGATGTCATTAAGTTTGATTGTCCCCCAATTTTTTATCGAAAATGTGATTAGACTTTACCGCCTGCATAGAAGTGTTGAACCTTTTGCGCGGGATTGGGTCACTGAGACTGCATTTTCGTCCATAGAGGTAGCATTTTTTTTTACGTTAAGGAATGACGTGACGAGCTAGCCGTTCACCTGATGTTAAACGACACGGCTGCCCATATCAGCTGCAATGTCACTTGCAACTCTAAAGTATAGAGGTTCGCGTGACACTGCACTGCGCACGTCATCCAGAGACATCAGCACAATCTAGTAATAAGATTACTAAACTGTGAGATCAGATCATAAAGTATCATTTGCCCAGTAATTTCACTAGCTACAGTGCCCTTCAAACCGGAACACAGCAGTGGTTGCGCACTACTGCTTGGCGGCAGAATAACTGGCAAAGCGGTGGTACCTACCTAGATGAACTTTGCAGTAAAGTCCTACCACCTAGTAAACTACATCTTTCAAGTACCCAAAACAAACAAACAAAACAAATTGTTTCCATTTGGAAACTTGGCATAGAGAAACGGACAAAGATTTTAAATCAAATACGGCTAGGAGAATTAAATACAATTCAATGCCTATATGAAAAAAATAAATGAAATTAACCATGCCAATCATGCATCATCAGAAAAAAATGGAATGAAAAGCATTGAAGCGATTAAACGTATATACGAAAACAAATTTAAAATTAAAGCACTAGAGGGATTTGAAATAACGAAAAATTACTAACTGATAGGAAGTAAGGTACATTTTATTGATTTATAAATGCTAGTAGCATAATCCTTCGCTAGCAGAGTTGCATAATCTCTGGCCTATATGCGGCCGAGCAAAACCGTTTTGACCTTGCCTTCCACTACAAAGCTCATTCCCTGTGATTACACATACGTGCTTCATAAAGCGTAGTAATGAAATCATTCACGGAATATGGACTTAGTTTATCGATTATTTTATATATATCTCTGACTACAAACCAAGCTACTTATTTTTTATGTAATAAATGACGTGCCGAACCTGACATCCTAGTTGCTGTGCCAATTGAAATCTATACTAATATTATAAAAAATTGGCACAACGAATAAGCATTGCAATTCAACGGGGCAATGCTGCCAGCATGTGGGGTACGCTACCTACTAGTAGTGGGCTGGAGCATTTGGACTGTCTATAGGTCATCGCGACCAGTATATAGTCCAAATGTTTTTTTTTTTTTGTAGTAGTATGTCGTTTTTAGTATTCGTTATTATATCATTGTAGTATTTAGAAAATATTATAAAGAGGAAATATTTGCATGTAAGTATGTTTGTAACAAATTGGCTCAAAAAATACTGGACTGATTTTAAAAATTATTTCACCATTTAAATGCTACATTATCACTGATTAATATAAGCTATTTTAATTGCATAAAAAATGTTATTTATAATGTTTAAAAAATAAATGTCCACTCGTGCGAAGCCGGGACGGGCCGCTAGTTAGGTATAAAGTTCTTGTAATGCTGCACTATGCAAGTTTTTCTGAGATATTGGCACGGTCTAGTAA
Source organism: Ennomos fuscantarius (assembly GCA_905220475.3). Taxonomy (NCBI): domain Eukaryota; kingdom Metazoa; phylum Arthropoda; class Insecta; order Lepidoptera; family Geometridae; genus Ennomos; species Ennomos fuscantarius. The sequence continues at coordinate 3,976,566 of HG992034.1, read as the reverse complement.
TAAGATTAACTAGTCTGGTCATAAAGTCTCATCCGCGCAATGTTTCTTGTTTCTTTTTTCTTTTTTATAGACAGCATTTGACCACTCCCTCACCTGTTGGAAAATGATGACCCAGTCTAAGATGGTGCATGCTCGCCTTGAAAATACCTGTTTACTCTTCACTTCAAGACTAGCTACATTTCACTAGCTACTACTTTATACTAGGTGGTAGGACTTTGTTGCAAAGTTCGTCTAGGTAGGTACCACCGCTTTGCCAGTTATTCTGCCGCTAAGCTGTAGTGCGCAAGCACTACTATGTTCCGGTTTGAAGGGCACTGTAGCTAGTGAAATTACTGGGCAATTAAGACTTTATGATCTGATCTCACAGTCGAGTAATGTTATTACCAGACTGTGCTGATGACTCAGGATGATGTGTGCAGTGCAGTGTTGCTCGAAACTCTATTTTGGGGTTCCGATTGACACTGTTCTGTTATGGGCAGCCGTGGCGCTTGACATCAGGTGAACGGCTAGCTCGATAAATCATTCAGTAACATAAAAAAAAAATTCTGTACTGCCCTTTAAACTGAATTATTGCATCGTTTTGTGTGTGTTCATTTGGATTAAATCCGCTTAAAATCCGCGTAAACAAGTTCACCGAAAAGTTTATTACTTAACTAAAATTTTGCAAATCTACATTGGAAGGTTGTCCTGCCACTATTTGCCGTCTGACATTGCACTGATAAGACTCCAGACTGCGAGCTCAGACCATGCCCTTTGATAAAGTTTTCTTTGAACTACGTTAACTGGCTTTCTCTATCAGTATTTTAATTTCATTTAAAATCTCTCAGTTGAATTAGCTTGAAAATATCGATCCCGTTTTATGTCAACTTTTGCAGTAAAACTTCTTTACGCATGCTTGACTTGGGGACTACGGTGAATGCGTAACGAAGCCAAACGAAGTTGAAAGGTTCACGTAAATTTTCATTGTCAACAACAGAGTTAAAAATTACTTAAAATTTGTATTATTATATTGGTATGTCCGGTAAAATGACAAATTACAATTGTCAAGATGACGACAATAACATTAAAGAAAGTTATACCGGCCGGTAGATGGAGCTAAAGAATGAAAAATAATGCTTCAGTTTGGTCTAACTTTAACTTAGTTTTAACTTTTTTACAAACTTGAACTCTTTTGGTTGTATAAACTTGCACAATTTTTATTGAAAATATAAATTTAATTTAAATTGCTTACTTAAAACGCTTAAGTTTTGAATTTAAAACCTACTGCTTGGGTTATGTAGCAAAAAATTAGCAAACTGTTAGCACATTTTCCGACTCGTACAACCTCCAAGAAACTAGGTAAATGTAATATGTGGCAATATATTAGCACGCTGAATATTATTTACGCCATTTTTTTACGGGCCAAGTGCTTTTATTGTTTCAACTAAAAACTACAGTTATATAACAGCTACTACTAAACTCTACAGCACTACTAAACATGATGATAGACAGTCCAAATGCTCCAGCCCACCAGGTAAAGGACCCGCGTTTAAGTAATTGTTATTGTACAATCTAGCGAATTCTATTATTCTCCACAATGCTTAACAGCTGTTGTCTAATTTCTATACCTTCCTTGTTACTTTTCTAATTAACACATTTAACACCAATTTAAAATTTGATTGATTTATTTTCAATTTAAAATGACAGTTTTTTTTACCTATTTGCTACGTAACAATCTGCCGAAAGTTTACTATTGTCGAACGATGCTATCACGGTCGAAATTGTAGACTAAGGCCAGATATCCTATATTTTTTACTAAGCAGTGTACTTAGTTTGCGTGCCATCTAAGCATAAACCATTGCCTGGAATGAAAGCGTGGTTATTGTTTTAAATCGCCGCCCGCCCATAATGTGACAGTGGGCGGAATGCTTAAACAGCTGGGATAAGAAAAAAACATTGTTCGACTTAAGGTTATAGATTTTTCTATTTAAAAATGTGTCTTTAAAATTATTATTACATTATAATTTAGACTGTGTAAAGTTATATGACTTATCATCAGTTAAAATCTGCACTGGCGTCCGTTCAACCGAATATTTTTTGAATAAAGCCTCCTGCCCTCTCTCATTTTTTTAGTTAGTAGCGCAGAGGAATAATGTTGATACAATAATTATAAAATACGAAATGAACAAAAGTATCTCCGAAATATTTCCCTTCAGTGTGACTTTGAAAAATATACATGGTACACTAAAAAGCACTTTAATTACATAGTATTAAAAAGCTATTACTCAGTGTAATAAGCACTTATATAATTGCAGCGCTAAACAATCAAGTAAGCAAGGTGACTTTCGCACTATCACCTTTTCGTCACGCGATCTGAATTCACTGACCTCAAAAGAGTAACAATAACATCAGTACCTATAAAAATTCTTTGCATTGTTGGCGTTTTATACAAAAATAAACAGTAGTAAAGTAAAAAGCTAGTTAGTAGCTTCTAAGTAACATTAGCATGGAATATCGTGCGAAGAATGTAGCGTGCTATCCTTTGTCCACCCGCCTAGTTATTTCGGTATTTTTTTTTATTAGAAAAAGAAGGCGTTTACTGAAAAATAAACAGAACTATTGACATTCGAGCTTACGTACCTACTTGACATTACAAGTCTACAAGCTACACTATCACTTCAACAACCATTACTCGTACATTATACTTTGTCACTGCCAGTTTAATTTACATCAAGCAATGTATACCATTCAACGTTGAAAGATACGGTTTTTAATTGATTGCAAAAGTTGATAATACAGGGGAAGGTCGCGTGCGCTACTCGCGTGATTTGTAAGGCTGGAAGTCACGCGCGACGTTCAGGAACCCGGGAGGCTCCAGGCCCCCCTACAAATGGGGGGTCACAGAGGCCCCGCATACCACCGGGTGCAGTAACATGTCCGACCCCGTTACGCTATGAAACGACAGTTTTATTTCCCTCCAAGTCGAGACAAGAGCAAGAAATCAGATTTCTCGGTTCCATACATAGGCTGGTTCAGTTAGCGAATCGTGTAGAATATTTTTGCCCGAGGGGGATTGGGTGTAATTTATGTTTTAGAAGGGAATTGATGGTCAGTGATGTTTTATGATAAAGATAGTGACTTTTACGGTGAAGAAACATTATTCCATTTAACAAAAATAAGGTATTCGCTGCTTTTACCAGGATTTGAACGAATTATAAAGTGGGAAGATTTGAGTGTTTGTTTGCATTGAACAGGCTCTGATACTATTGGACCGATTTGAAAAATTGTTTCACCATTAGTATCCTACATTATCCCTGATGGACATAAGAGATAGAGTATTTTCAAAAAGTTAGGGATTCGTATGAAAACTTCTATAATATGACCCGACGTAAACATATGATTCACGTGTGAAGCCGGGGCGGGCCGCTAGTAATAAATAAAGAAAAAATCGTAGATAGAGATAAAACATGGTTAATGTAAGTAAATTAATCATAATAATATTTTCACCTTCATTTTAGCTCAACAAACTTAATTATATCGTCAGAAAATAAGTGAAAAACAGGTAATATACCAAGTCATTATCGTAATAAATTAAGTAAACATAAACAATTCACTCTTTTATTAGCAAATCCTGAAAGTAATCATCAAATAGTAGGATAGGTATCAAAGCAAGGACATTAATAAAAGATACTTTAGAAACGGATTATTCTCTTTCCGTTTCCGTGAGGGTGACGTCGCAAATTCCTGAAGACAGTTGATTATCACAAAACGAGCGTTTCGCAGAGAGGTTGTGAGGAATTAAATCAGTAAGGGACTGGATATGGCAATGTGTTTCAAAAATTCTTATACTATTATATACATAGACGTCTTAATTTAAGGAATGTCGGACGCACGTCATATGTGCCTCAATTATTATGCAACGCGTTGGCGTTAGACTGGCATACAAATCAATTGTATTGTGGTAGGTTATTGCAGTATTTAGTTAGTTGAAAGAATAAAAGCACTAAAGAATTCTTATTTTCTATTAATATAGATAAATTTGCCAAGTAAGGATAATTCCTTACTTGGCAAATTTTTAAATGTTAAAGCTTCAAGCAACCTTGCGAATTTTAATGAAGCTTTGTTGCCTTTTCTAGATTCTTTTGTATCACTTCAGCTGACTTTAGAAAACCGTCCACAGAAGCAGGAGTAAAAAAGAATGAATATTACAAATGATTCAATTTGGCCCGACATTATTTTTTTGTTGCTCCATTTTGCGAGGACTCGCGATTTCTTTAGATGAAATCACTTATTCGTCTTTTTGTACAATGATAGCAATGAAATTTTGTGGAGTTAGCTTTGAGACGTAAAATAAAGTAAGTTTATTACTACTTTTGTAGGTATAAAGAATTGAAAATCACGGTAGAGTTTGATTGTATTATTTGTGATTCTCCATTTTTCTTGTCTATGCTCTTTTATTCACACTAATATACATTTAATCAGTTGTGTGTTTGGTTAGTGGTATTGCCGTAGGCTTCAAAATATTCTTCAAATTTTGAAGAGTTGAAGACAATCTTGATCAGAAACAGCTACACTGGATCATAAAAATTTAGAATATTAGAAGAGTAGATGTTGTAATACTACTTTTACCCTGGTACAACGAAAAGTGGCTGGTGATATATCTGGTGGATACGCATCGTTAACATAGCGTTGCCTGGCTTTGCTCACACGCCAAAAGCAAACTGAATTTCGTAAGACAATTTACCTAACTCCACTTCCAAAGCCTCGAAACAGACCACAATTGGGGCATCATAAAAAATCCAAATCGTTTATCTACGTCCTTATTTATTCCGGCCGCACTTTTGCTAGGCGTAATCAACAAGAAAAAGCTCTTTCGTTTGTTCTCATCGCACAAATACCAAGCCATTTTCACCATTATCTCAAAGGGATAAATGTTTCTAATTATTAATGAGCACGGTTAGAAACAATTGCTTAACTGCTATTTTTAACCTTTTGACTGTGATATTATATTAAGATAATCCAAATCTACTATTACTATTTTTCAGCCACGGTCCGCTTCCTTTGTATTAAATTGTTTTTAGCAAAATATCGTCGAAAATATCCTAACAAGCACTAAGCATCATAAAAAAAACTATACCAAAACTATTTGCGTTCAGCTTTGTTTCAAGAAACAAATATATCAAAGCTATTTTGAGTAGGTATTCTCATGAACTTAGCTACATTAACTGAATACGAAATTTTTCTGGCACTCTCAAAAATCCAGACGCTAGTTCCACAACCTGTGAGTTGTTTCCCGTAAAATGACGTACAAGGGAGTATTCTACTAAGACTCTACCAAAATTTTTTGAATGACCTTCGATTATCAATGTTGTTTCAAACTCGATTTTTTTCCGAGAGTTATTCCTCACTTTGGGTACCGACATTTGAAATTATTGCCAGAGTGTATATATATATATATATATATATATATACTCTGGCAATAATTAATATATATATATAATAAAAATACTTACTATCCGCAGGTGAAACCGCGGGGTGCAACTAGTTTTATATATATATATATATATATATATAAAACTAATCATAAAAATACTTTCTATCCGCGGGTGAAACCGCGGGGTACAACTAGCCTGTATGTTAATCCAGTGTGTAAGCTATCTTGGTACCAAATTTCATCTAAATCCATTCAGCCGTTTGGGCGTGAAGGAGTTACAAACAAACACACATACAAACTTTAATTTGGTGATGGATCAAACATCACCAAACTATCCTACAAAACCTAGCTACTGAATTTAATGATCTACTCCACCTATTACAGTTAGTAAGTTAAAAACCTTTATTTAATTGTTGATTGTTAAAAATTCAGTCGTTGGTTGAAGTTGTTAAAGTCCATTATGATTTTATGAAATACCGACGATATCTGTCTGTGCCTAGTTAAAATCTTAGAGCAACATTCTCGGAAGTACCCGGCTGATATTTAGTATTAGGTACTTCACAAAATAAATTTTAAAGAAACTGTATTAAGGCCTCCTAAATGTTATGGGTATGCTCCTGGCTTACCGCCAACTTGCAAGTAGTGATCTTTTTACATTTAATACTCTTACAGCTTCATGTAGTAGACTACCCCACTAACTTATGAGGTCGAAGATTAATCTTGTACTTATATTGCTAAGAGATTTATTTGAAATTGCTTTTTATGGAAACTGGGACATTCGGAAACTGAAATTTTTAGACAAGGAAGACTTATACAATTATTTTAAAATCATATAAACTATCATTTCATCATATTCGTAAAACTTTCCTCTCTCTCTATCTATATCTCTTTCTCTCTATCTCTCTCTCTTTCTCTCTATCTCTCTCTCTTTCTCTCTATCTCTCTCTTTCTCTATATCTCTCTCTCTTTCTCTCTCTCTCTTTCTCTCTATCTCTCTCTCTCTTTCTCTCTATCTCTCTCTATCTTTCTTTTTCTTATGTTGGCCTCATTAATAAGCTCAAAATTGTGCAACGAGCTACAACAAAGATAGGATTAATGAATTCATTGAATAAAATTATAAAATAAAAAGCTTGTAGTCAATTTTTGTAAAGATGATATCATTTTTTAAGCTCATGAAGGTTTTATTATAAGTTTAGGATATAAAACTTTTATAATAAGGGCGTTCTGCCACCTTTTCGTGATTTCGTGATCAGTGTAGTGGACATTAAGTGCAAACTATTAATTAAAACTTTGTATGACTGGTTGTTACAATACGCATTTTATAGCGTTAAGGAATTCCAAATGTACTGTAACAAAAATATTATTTAATATTTGCACATTTGCATGCAGGTTGAACACGAAATGTCTAATTATTTTAAGTAATTTATGTTACATCTCTTGAAAATTTTGTTCTAGAAAACAAACATTTGATTGATTGATTGATTAACTGTAGGGTTGAATCAATCTAAAACAGACGTCAGGTTATGAGATAAATGAGTCCAATAGATGGGCCAGGTCAACGTATAGTAATTGTAGATGTCACAGTGCTACAGATGTCTATAGCGTACATTGACCTCTTCCTATCATGATCGTATGCTTGTTTGCTTCTATAGCATAAAAAGATTCACCGCCACATGCCAAAATCAATTCACATTTTTGTCTCAAACGCCTAACAAAGTCGTAACAGTTACAAACCTACAAACGGGCATCTTCAAAGAAACTTGCGAACATGAAGAGTCGTTCCCAAAACGTCACTTTGGTACAATTTATAACCGAAAACTGTGACAAGGTAGCACGTGAAATAACCTAATCCCCACGCAAGTGGGTCACTGCGGGCGACGATCCCTTGTCAAATTAACGCTTCCCCTGTCTCCCGGTGACAAACGACGCGAGCATAATAAAAACTTGCAGAGCGTGAGCCTTGGATATGAAAAATGCGAGAATGCTTCTACGAAGGCTAAAGAAGTGATGCTGTTTAACTGTTCGATGTAGGCACACGTATCAATTACAAAAAAAAAACTCTAGTCCACACGACTGAAGTAAAGTTTCTTTAGTATAGCTTCATCTATCGGCCGACATAACTTTTTTTTTTTGCTGTTTTTAATGTTAATCTTGCCATTTGACAACTGTAAATTGACATTTTACAGAACATAGCAACGTAATAATATAAATGTTTAACTTTGTTATGTTGACAATGGAAATCTTACTTCCCAAGTCAAGCGTGCTTAAAGAAGTTTTACTTCAAAGAGTGAAGTTGGGGTGAGTAAATTATATCGCAGGTTTACGTAGCGTATATGACGTAGCGTAGTATGACTATCCGATAATAACCGGTAAAGTTAGTTAGTCTAAACATCATACAATCTGCCACACAATTTTTCAACTTAGTCAAATCGCATCGTGTAAAGGCGTGTTGCGGCTTCTATCCAGAAAATTGTAACGCATGGAGGCTTGTTATGGCTCCCATTCAGCAAATTGGATCGCATGAAGGCTTGCTATGGCTCCCATTTAGCAAGTTGCATCGCATGAAGGCTTGTTATGGCTCCCATCCAACAAATTGAATCGCATGGAGGCTTTTTATAGCTCCCATCTAACAAGTTGCATCGCATGAAGGCTTGTTATGGCTCCCATCCAACAAATTGAATCGCATGGAGGCTTTTTATAGCTCCCATCTAACAAGTTGCATCGCATGGAGGCTTGTTATGGCTCCCATCCAACAAGTTGCATCGCATGACGGCTTGTTATGGCTCCCATCCAACAAATTGCGTTATATGGAGGCTTTTTATGGCTCCCATCCAGCAATTTGCATCGCATGGAGGCTTTTTATAGCTCCCATCTAACAAGTTGCATCGCATGGAGGCTTGTTATGGCTCCCATCCAACAAGTTGCATCGCATGACGGCTTGTTATGGCTCCCATCCAACAAATTGCGTTATATGGAGGCTTTTTATGGCTCCCATCCAGCAATTTGCATCGCATGGAGGCTTTTTATAGCTCCCATCTAACAAGTTGCATCGCATGGAGGCTTGTTATGGCTCCCATCCAACAAGTTGCATCGCATGAAGGCTTGTTATGGCTTCCATCCAACAAATTGAATCGCATGAAGGCTTGTTATGGCTTCCATCCAACAAATTGCGTTATATGGAGGCTTTTTATGGCTCCCATCCAGCAATTTGCATCGCATGGAGGCTTGTTATGGCTCCCATCTAGCAATTTGCATAGCATGGAGGCTTTTTATGGCTCCCATCCAACAAGTTGCATCGCATGGAGGCTTATTATGGCTCCCATCCAGCAGATTGAGCGATGGATTGCATAGTGTGTATAGGCCTTTTAAGCAACGTTCGCTTTGTTCATCATTAGGGATAGGTGATTCCTTTTTTATGTTAATGAATGACATGACGATCTCGCATTCGCCCAATGTTAAGTGACACGAATGCTTGTATCCGTTGTGGTGTCACTCGGAACTCTAAGTATAGAGTTTTGCGAGACACTGCACTGCGCACATCATCTTAAAACATCAGGTAAATTACTAGATTGTGACATTAGGTCATAAAGTCTCACTTACTCAGTAATTGCACTAGCTACAGTGCCCTTCAAACCAGAACACATAAGTGTTTGCACAATAATTCTTGGCGGCAGAATTACTGGCAAAGCGGTGGTAACTTACTCATACTAATTCATAAAATAACGTAAGGTGGTACTTATTAATAAACTTATGGCGGTGTCGCAAAAGTTGCTAGACAATCACACGAAAATATCGTTATTATCTGTAAAACCTTTTAAATGTACAAAAGAGCAACGCCCTTCCCAAACAGGTTGTAGTTTTTAAACTCGTAAAATATTCGTAACGATTTCCCAAAAGTACGGGCTCGTGTATAAATCTGACAGATGAAAAGTTTATAACTAGGAAACTAATTGGTCCAGCGAGCCTTGATAGTCGGGGTAGATGACTCTCCAGGGTTTGTTGGGGATATTTGAAAGGTCGTTATAATGTTTCAGGGAATATTTTTAGTTTGTGATTTTATTTTAATAGCATTTCAAAGCAAAAAGACTGATCAAAACACCGGAATACTAAAAGAAAAAAAAAACGGTTATGTAAAAGATTTTAGTTTTTTGTTACATCCTTGTTGTTTTTTAAGATCGCTATTATTACTTTTCACCACGATCTAGAATTCTGGCTTAAAAACATCGTCATGTCTTCTTGACTGCCGTTAAAAGTTTTCTCACAAAGCTATACCTAAAAGTTTAGAGTAAACAAACACTTTCAATCCATAACCACACAATCAAAAGGTCATAAAATTATTTTTTCATGTAATAAAACTAAACTGGCAGAAATAACAGCATTAAAATGCAGACGTCTGAATGTATAAAGCAATCCATTGACCACAAAACGGCATCCAAACATGAGTGAAAACCACCACTCCAGAATAAAACCAAGTTATTCAGACACCCATACCCTTATCTAATGGTGTAAATACGGTAAGCGCGTTTAGGCTCCAGAGGTCAAATTAAATCAGTCGTGCTTTATTCAAAGAGCAAGTGCGATTTTATGATCCGTGAATATCGCGGAGGTATTTCTAGATGTTCGGATCAAATTTTTATTGTTATGGAAATACGAGTTTCCCTTTAGCTGGAGTTTCAAAAGGGTCGATTAGGATGTCTGGTTTTGAAGGTTTCATACAATAAGGCGTTTCCCCCTTATTTGTAAGATGGAACCCCTTGGGCCGAGTCGGGCTGCATTCTTTTCAAGGGTTTCTGAATTTGAACCCCGTGGATTTCTTTCGATATTAGAGCGACTTTTAAAGTTCGCGGCTATTGAGTTATGAGTTGTTCGCTCGATTGAATTTTACTGCAGTGAAATTTATTAAAAAGGGCAAACGCAATGGGCTGTTAGATTTTGTTTTCTTTTTTCTGTGGCATGGCACTTCAACCAATAAAAAAATCTGCATTTCAGGCTAAAACATATTATTACGCTTAAGACTTTAAATACATCATAGTTAAACTTTAGATGGAACTTTTTAATAATTGTATCATCATTATTTACTATTGTTTAAACAGACCCAATAAACGTTCTTGATAGTAAGAACCTCACTTGATAGTAAGTGACGATGCGGTCGATGATGGAACATGCTTGCATAGAATATACCGGTTCACTCGTACCTTGAAAGCTCCCAGATTATATTTTTCAGGAAACTGAGACTCTGGTAATTTGTATTTAGGTTCTTGTGCCTATTCGTAGGGTGGAAACTGAAGAGGCCGTGTTGAATATTAATAGTATTATCATTATTATTATAAAAAATTTATGGTAAGTGTGGTCTTGGATTTATAAACAAATTCAACGTTTTTATAAATTACTACTGTACGAGGTGTATTAGGTACAAACGTTTATCTAAGGCGGTATCGGGCGCCCGAGCGCATGTCTGTAACATTTAGAATTTTTATAAGTTGACAATAAACAGTCGCTCCGACAACATCGTTTAACTTTATTTAACATAACATTTATTTTTTTAGTTATATAGAGAACGTAAACTAAAAACTAGATCCTATTTATTTAATTTGCCACAACCAATATGAGACACGAGTTATTAATGGACGCACTGTGACGCAGCAGAGGGCGCTAAAATGAATTGTGCACACGTCACTTTTTATGTTGACATCTGACGTGATTTTTGAGACGTCGTCAATTGGAAGCACTGTGGCGTAACCGAATTAGACAACACATAATATTATCATTAGTAGACAAGGATGAAAGGGGGATAGTAGATTAAAGCAATGAATGAGTGGCGTCTGAGACAAGAAGTATTGGTTAGAATTTAGACGTACGGTTTGGTGCTGCAAGAGATATGGATGTCGGCATATGCAACAGTATTTTGGTGGAGCCTTCTGCAGCTATTGCAAAAATCTTGTATAAATTGTTAGATTTAGACTTAGGTAAGAACTAGAATTTATGTTAAATAACGTGTACGCACACGTTATTTAACTTAAACTAAATTCTTACAGGGCGATGTGGTCGCTAAGTGACAAAGCCATTCAAATAAAAAAAAAGATGTATTGATTGTTAACAGCGAGATGGATAATCTTAGACCATGTTGCTTTAAAGAAACCAACAAGCCAATCAGTTCTAAAATATTAATGAGATACTAAAGAAAGCTTAAAATCTTATATCAGGCAAATCATGTTCAAACGTGATAGATAGAAGCTAAAGATGATAATTTAGGGGTGAGAACAAAAAGGGTTTAACTGATTTTTTTCACAAAATGACTTAGGTATGGGTATCGTTGGATTTAGCGTGAAATTCTCTACTATAATACATTCACAAAATACCGAAATCAGGCTTAAATCTCACGATTTTGGAGTCTAAAAACGGTTTATCTGTATAGGAATACAGTTCGCTTAGCATAAAAACATTATTATATTTATTTTATTATATTATATTTGTACAGTAATTGTAAGAATTATACTATATTTAGTATTTTTAAACAGAATTAAAACATTTTCAAGCAACAGAAACTTACATAAACTTTTTCTATTACCTTATAAATACTCAACATTAAAATGACGCCGTTGAAGTTTAAAGTCAATTTTCTTGAAACTATCAATTTGACAGTTAAACCCTTTTTATTCTCAACCCTTCAATTTAGATAACCTTATGACGGCAAAAATAAGGCAACTGCAGTAATATGTATTAATTAATAATATGTATTGTGTATTGATTCGTATAGTATCGTATAGTATATACTCTTTTACTCTGTATTGTGTTTTCTGAAATAAATATACATTTTAATTTGAATTAAATATAGAAACGTTAATTTTGTTAAGCAAAAAATTTGGTAATACTTGTCAGTAACATTTAATAAAAAAAATTATAATGTCGGAAATAATAACATTTTAGTGGCCCAATTTCTCAATAAATTTATAGTGACTAGCGTTGCATTAAATTTTGATAAAACCTCTTTATTCTGTTTCATAATTGTTATTTTTAAGGTTTAAAAGCTTTTACTTAGGCAATGAAAATAAACATATCAGTTTGAAAATAAAACAATTACTGTTTACGGACAAAATTCACAGCCACGATATAATTGTGGCATTCTACTCGAAGTCTTCCTTTATTCAACATCTTCTTCAACCTTAAATTTATGTGAATCTCTGTAGTACTTTCGCTGATATCATACAAAAATTTTCGTTATGAAAATTCCAGCGTAGGAATACCTGACTTCTTGGAAACTGCTTGTCAAGTGATACTGTAGAGCGCAAAGCATTCTTTTAAAAGAACCATATATTATGTACAAACGGTTCTGCCGTCGTTTAGGGATCCCTCAGTGAAATGAAGTTTTCATTATTATATATTAATATTAAATATATAACATTTTTGTCATTACACCTATGTGGGCAGATCATAAGTAAAACATAAAACTAAAACACGGCCATAAAACAAACAGCCAAACTTCGCTATGAAATCCACACAGAGCAACTGTATCAAAATGAATATTTATAAAAAAAAAATATGTAAAAACTTTATCAATAACATTGTTGAAATAGCTATAACACACTTGTAATGCTTAAATATTAAGTACTAGTTGAGCCCCGCGGTTTTATTCGCGGATAAAAAGTATTTTAATTATTTGCATGAGCAATTGGCGTGGGATGTCCCACGGGAAAATGTCACTTTTCCGGGATAAAATGTAGCCTATATGTTAATCCAGTGTATAAGTTATCTTGGTACCAAATTTTATCCAAATCCATTCAGCCGTTTGAGCGTGAAGGAGCAACAAACATACACACATACACACATACAAACTTTCGCCTTTATAATATGAGTGTGCTGTGATGTGATGTGATATAAATACATACTTTAACTGGTAGTAACTGAAAGAGTAGAGCCGAAGACCGGGCTCAATGGTGTACCTTCGGAGAGGCCTATGCCCAGCAGTGGACTAGTGTAGGCTGATGATGATGATGATGATGATGATGATGATGATGATACATACATACCTAAATAAAACTGATAACTCGACAAAATTACATAACCTAAATTACCTTTAATTCATATTCTTAAATAATAAACATGTAAGTAACAATAGTTTACACCCTGATGTAGTCGCAATAAAAAATTAAGAGGGCAAATTCTAGCCACTGAATTAATAAAAACTGTATTTATCATAATATGACTGAAAGTTTCAATTTTAGTAAGCCACGGTTCCGTATACAGCAAATTACATGTATTCGCTCAAGCACCATGTTTTGAAATGAAAAACGAAGTGGGTCGCGCTAGGTTGCTCTTTTAGTTGCGAGGAAAAATGTAGTTTATTTCATTTGATTTTCAAAGAAAATTTTGTAGTGTTTCTTTGAATCTTAAACTAACTTCACATTGACTGGCCCGTTAGCTCAGCTCAGGACAAACATTTGTGTGATGAACACCGATGTTTGTTCTGTGTCTGGGTGTTATATTGTATTCTATGTATTTATTTACAAACAAAAAGTATTTAAGTATTGTATCAGTTATCTGGTTCCCAAAGTATAATCTTCGCTTAGTTTGGAGATAGACGGCGCTGTGTGAAATGGCCTCACATATTTATTTATTTAAGAGTCCTCTTGCTCTTTCTCTCTGGCTCTTGTGGGTGGAGTAATCACCATTGTTCTCGATCTTGCTCGGCCAATGCTTCAACTTCCCCGTACGACATGACATTTATCTTTTATTTGATTTATATATATATATATTTTTTTGTATGTTAAGGAATGTTGTGACAAGCTAGCCGTTCGCCTGATGTTAAGCGACACGGCTGCCCATACCAGCTGCAGTGTCACTCAGAACTCTAAACTATAGAAGTTCGCGTCACGGCACTGCGCACGTTATCCAGAGACATCAGCACAATCTAGTAATAAGATTACTAGACTGTGAGATCAGATCATCATAAAGTCTCATTTGCCCAGTAATTTCACTAGCTACAGTGTCCTTCAAACCGGAACACAGCAGTGCTTGCGCACTACTGCTTGGCGGCAGAATAACTGGCAAAGCGGTGGTACCTACCTAGACGAACTTTGCAGTAAAGTCCTACCGCCTAGTAAAAAAATTATATATGCCCTTCTAGGTTTGCCTCTTCCTCTCTTCCCTTCCACTATTGCTTTTATGATATTTTTCATTAGGTTGTCATGTCGTATAAGGTGGCTACACATTTTTAAAATATGCTTATCTTCCATAAAAAATACCTACAAAAATAAGCAAAGCTTAACTTTGTTTATGAAAATTTTGTAGCCAATTACTGTTTTCCACGTAAATTGTGCCGTCTTCCGTGTACGCCATTCATTTTGAAAAGTCTATGTTTTCAACATACCAGAAAGCGCTGCAAAAATCCTATGCAAAGCTAAACGCTGGCTGTAAATTAAACCCGTTATCGCTTTCCGGTTGGATCGCTTGCCGCGTATGTTCAAACTGCAACGGATGAAATACCGTTTGTAGGGGAATAAGTATTCTTCATACGAACCGCTGGTCAATGAAGTAGAAAATGTTGGTATTTTATGGCTTGGGAGCCATAAAAATTAGTCAATAAAACTGAATGAAAATCTGTTTTTACTTAGTTACTTTACAGGTTACGTCTCACAGATCAATATGGCTTCGAGTAAGACGGCCAAAACCATGATGATAAAGGCAATAAACTGTTTTTAAAAGAAAGAAAGATAGAAAATCTATTCTGTAATTTTAGCGTGATGCGCCTACCAAGGGACAGACAGACAATAAACAAGATAAATAATATAATTGACTGGCCCAATAGCTCAGTTGGTAGTAACCCTGCCTTCTGGACTGTGGGTTGTGGGTTCGATCCCCACCCAGGACCAACATTTGTGTGATGAACATCGATGTTTGTTCTGTATCTGGGTGTTATATTGTACTCTATGTATGTATTTGCAAACAAAAAGTATCTAAGTATTGTATCAGTTATCTAGTTCCCATAGTACAAGCTTTGCTTAGTTTGGGACTAAATGGCGATGTGTGAAATGTCCACAGATATTTATTTATTTTATTTTATTTATTTAATATTTACACTTCACTTTCGTCACTATATCGATAAAGAAAGAAAGATTTTTTTTTATAAAAGTACGCATAAGATAAATAATACATGACAGAATAAAAACACCGTGATTTTCAGTTGCCACGAATCGGTCCCAACTCAGCATAGTGCTGGCCATACAACCAGCGCTGGTCTTCCGTTGGGACCGTTCCGGTGTCGTCACGAGGCAGTTTACTACTAACTTAAGAAATACTAATAATAAACTAACTATGCTTAACTAGCTTACTTGCAAAAAAAAAACTTACGTTGACTTTATCTAGTTGTTTATTTCAAGGCTGCCCTTGAGTTAGTGGCCTTTCACTTTTGGTGGCTGGGCGCATTAAACGCCTGCAACCATTAAAGGGCACCTCCCACCCGGTGACGCTGTAAGGGTAGGTAGAGAACAAAATTAGCCCGTTCTAAAAAAAAAATGTGGTCAACATTTCTTGATTTCTTGATTTAATTGAGTAAATATGTATTGCATAGTGCAATGTTTAAATCATTTTATTATTGTGTTGACAAAAATATCTATACTTTTTGATACATATTTTTTATACTAGATAAGTATCTAGTGTAAAAAATATGTATCAAAAAGTATATATAAGTATATAAGTACACAATAATAAAATGATTTAAACATTGCACTATGCAATACATATTTACTCAATTAAAACGACAATTCAATAACAATAACAGTCCGGGATAATTTTATTACCTACTTTAATTAGCTTCATATTTATTACGAGTAATACAAACCAGCAATATAACCCGTATACAAATACAGCGTACTCGTATAATATTATAAGCTTTGTTATAACCATTGGCTTAATTCGTACCATAATAGGAGCGTATTAAAACAACAGCAATAATATGGCTAACCAACTCTGCAACCACCCATTTGTATGTAAAACAGCCGTAGAAGATAATTTAAAGGATAATGTAGTTGTAGATAAATTTCGGATGGTAGATTATGCGAGTTGGTATAAAGATACTTATTTTAACACGTTCAAAGTTAAACTACTATAAACTACTCTAGTTTATCTAAATAATCTAGATGATACAAACTGTTAGATAGATCTAGGAGTCTTTGGGTTGTATTTTGTATAATTTGTAAACAACTATAAGTGGATATGCCTATATATTCAGGCATATAAAACTATGTATTCTCTAATACTTTGTATACTTACTTAGGTTATTAAAACAGCTTTTACTCAGCTAGTAGCATATTGACATCGTTCTAGTGGTGCAGATATCCATATAAAGGCTGCATACGGCTACCATTACTTTCATTATTACCCAAATAAGCTTATTTGTCACTCATCAAGTCGTCAGGTCGTCACATACACGAGCAAATTTTTTTTCTTTTTTGCTTTTATTTAGCGTGTTAAGTAATTTATAATTTCTCAAGTGAATTAATATTATATATATTCATAAATGTGTCAATTTCGTATCCAAGTCTAAGTCACCAAATCAAGTCTAGTCTAGTCAAGTCATACTCTTAGTAAATTGGTGGCAACTTTACAAGAAGTTTCTGTGGAGTTTTGAAAACAACTTGAAAAGAAACCTTTCACCATCATTATACCACTTTCCCACACTCATGTCTGTAATCCCGCACTCAATGAATAGAACACCACCCACTTGACTGGCCCAATAGCTCTGTTGGTAGTAGCCCTGCCTTGTGAACTGTGGGTTGTGGGTTCGATTCCCACTCAGGACAAACATTTGTGTGATGAACATAGGTGTTTGTTCTGTGTCTGGGTGTCATATTGTATTCTATGTATGTATTTAGAAACAAAAAAGTATCTAAGTATTGTATCAGTGGTTCCCATAGCACAAGCTTTGCTTAGTTTGGGGCTAGATGGCGTTCTGTGAGATGTCCACACATATTATTATTATTATTATTTATGCACTAACACTGAAAATAACACAAGTTTCGGAATATAATACAATGCGGTGACGCGATCTTTCTCGTTTTCCCGCCAAAACTCAATAGCCAAATTATACACATAAATCAAAACACTACCATTTTAGCTGATATGTATCTCAGGATCACTAGCCCGAAGCAAAGATCAACATTTTAAAAAACCAGTGTTTGACCAAACCGTTAATGCTAAACAGCCCTCAATCATCGCAGATTGATGGATAGCGTCAAGTTGACAGTAATGAAATTTCACGCCCGCATCGTTGCATCAGTTCTGGTAATTACCAGTTTAAGTATGCTTAAAGTGGACTTGTGGGGGATGAGATTCTTATTGTTGATAAATGATGATTAAAAATTGCTTTGTTGATGGCTCAAAGATTTTATCCACTGAGTTCATCTCGGGTTGACGGTTGTTTGAGTTCACGAATGAAAAATATTTAAGTCTCATGATGATATTAGTTTTGTGAGATAAATAACGACTAAACTCACGTCAGTCAAAAAGTCGAAATTACTCCAGGTTTCGGACATATTCGATGTCCTTCTACTGATGGTCAGTTACTAACGCAAGCTGTTATTTATCTTACAAAATGTGTCATACTCACAATAGTTTACGAAAAAGATTATATTAGTGTTTATTTTTACGTTTTGTCTTCCCAGGATCAAATATCAGAAAATTATGTCCGCAGTATTAATGCTGGTATTCATTTCCTTTTATTTAGCACCTGATTTAATGAATGGCGTTTCAGTGTGCAGCAAATCCTACTAGTATTATAATTTATAATATATATTTTAACTATTTGCTCATCCCACGGGAGCATTTCACTTTTCCGGGATAAAATGTAGCCTATACGTTAATCCAGTGTATAAGCTATCTTGGTACTGAATTTCATGCAAATCCATTCAGCCGTTTGAGCGTGAATAAGTAACAAACTTTTTTTGACTGGCCCGATAGCTCAGTTGGTAGTAACCCTGCCTTCTGAACTGTGGGTTGTGGGTTCGATTCCCACCCAGGACAAACATTTGCGTGATGAACATAGGTGTTTGTTCTGTGTCTGGGTGTTATATTGTATTCTATGTATGTATTTACAAACAAAAAAAGTATCTAAGTATTGTATCAGTTGTCTGGTTCCCATAGCACAAGCTTTGCTTAGTTTGGGGCTAGATGGCGTTGTGTGAGATGTCCACACATATTATTATTATTATTATTAAACATACACACACACACACACACACACACACACACACACATACAAACTTTCGCCTTTATAATATTAGTGTGATAGTGTGATAAGTGTGATTTGTATTCATGTTCAACTCTTTCTAGCATTTGTATTGTATAGCTATTGTAAAGATAAAACGGGTCTATTCGCGTACAAAAATAAATTATTTTGACTGACTATCTTTCTAGCATATTTAACTGTTATCTGTATTAGCAGCATCAGTACTCATGTCAATTTTTGCAAGGATACACAAATTGTATCAAAAATACTCGTTTTTATTAAATAAATCCAACACTTCACTGTTATATTTTTTATAAATATTATCTGATTAAATCCTTTCCATATTATATCTGACGTATTAACCACGCCTGTCACCTTTAACATTCATCGGAACACCCGTGAGTTAATAAGACACATTAAAAGGCCTTTAGTAGTATCAGCAAAAAACAAGACAAAAACTGACATCAAGACGTGGATCTGAATAAACGAATACTATGACAGCCGCAAATACCAAGATACAAGTCTACAAACGAATTTGCTACTGTCAAATTAACAGACACTGTCAAAACAGCCCTTAATATTAGCGATATAAGAGTTGTGTTAGTTTTTGTCAAAAGCGTTTAAACTAGCTAAAATAAACAGTATTTCGACGTCTTTAGGTGTAAATTATTCAAACGTACCTCATCCAAGGATGGTCGGTGTTTTTACTTTTTTACCACCGTAAGCCAGGCTTAAACGTAAACGGACGAATAATTTAAAGAGGATCAAGAATTAAACAGAGATGACAATGTTGGATGCAGATAATAGAAAATTAAAATGCTCAAATTACCCCGCTTAAGTTGAAGGAATATAATGATATAACTCAAAGGTTTTAAATCAATTTATGGCAGTTACAGTAAATGATTTCTTGCCAATATGCTATTTCAGGGCTTCAAAATTAAATTACTAATAATATTCAAAGTCAATGTAATAATAGACGTACTTAATTCAATAAGATTTTGTAAACTTCCATCAAATATTTATAAAAACCGTTCGCTTTTCTATAATATTGTTGAAAATATGGAAATCTTTGAAGGTGCCGAAGTTCAAGTTTATTTCTCAAAAGAAGTACTTTTGACTGGTTTTAGAGGAGGGTGGAGAGGCCTTACCTAATTTACACGGTTAAAATAAAACAACAAAATAAAACAAGCCTTATGTACCTAACTTCAAAAGTCACGGAATTGGAACTACGCCTGAAAGCATACCTTACAATAAAAATTTTTAAACTGAACTGCACAAATAATAATTAATAAATAAACAATAATAATGACTTGTATAAATTGAATTGTATAAATTTTTAATATAATGACTGATATTAAAATTGAAACAATATGTTAAATCAATTTACAGCCTCTGTGGTCTGTGGTTGAGCAGCTCATAAATCGAAGGCAGCGGGTTCGATTCCCGTGGCAGGACAAGTATTTGTGCACAGAAAGAACGCGCAAATATTTATTTTGAGTCTGCGTGTTGTGTGGTTCTCGTAGTTTCTGGGTCCCTAGACACAGGGAATCCTAGTTAGGGTTTAGGATCTATGTATGTGATCGTTGGTTATTATTATTAATTTACCAACAAATCAGAACATATGGCAGTATCAGAAACACAACGGCCAGTCCTGCGCAATAATAAACGTCAAATGTGTTTCGAACCGCCATTACAGGTCGGAATAGGTAGGATTTTGCTCTAATTACATACCATTATCGACATTTGTGTAATTGTGTCGGTAAATAGTGGCCATAACGTGTGTTTACAACAGGGACAACAGTTGTACCACGCAGAGGTTTGAATAAATTAACAAGTCTAATGAAAACAAAGCCTCAGTGGTGTGGTGGTTGAGCAGGTCGGCTGATAACCTGGGGAACGCGGGCTCGATTCCTGTGGCAGGAGACGTATTTGTGCACAGAAAAAATCGCAAATACTTGTTATGAGTCTGCGTGTTGTGGAACCATGGTCTTCGTAGTTCCTGGGTCCCTAGACACAGGGAATCCTAGTTAGGGGGGGAATCCTAATAGGGGTTTATGTATGTCATCGTTGGGTGTTATTATTATTAATAAATAGATAGTAAGATATAAAATATTTTGATGCATTGTTGGTCATCTCCCAACTGGAAATCAAATGTCAAATCAAGTACGCTACCTACAGCATACAGCCCAAATACTTTTTACAGTAAGTAGGTTAAGCCAAGATTAATTAATCCTTCCAGCGGCATATAAATCTTGACACCACCACATGGAGGAATAAAAAGCCGTACCGTATAAGTGGACCATAGTCTCTCCCTGAATTAAAGAAAACAAATATAATAAGCAACCTTTCAACCACTGACGATATTATAAATACTACAAATAATAATAATAATAACGCCCAACGATCACATACATAGATCTTGGGTCCTAACTAAGATTCCCTGTGTCTAGGGATCCAGGAACTACGAGGACCTTGGTCCCACAACACCCAGACTCAGAACAAGTATTTACGCTTATTTTCTGTGCACAAATATTAGTCCTGCCACGGGAATCGATATCGCCACGTCCGGGTTTGAGCCAGCCTGTTCAACCACCACACCACAGAGGCCATCACAAATTAAAGTCGAATATATAGTAAAGTTCAAATTATCACTAACAGAATCAACAAGAGACTAGGAAAGAGATAACTAAACGTATGAAGAAAAGGTATATAGCCTATCCCGCGGTCCATCGGTCGAGGTGAGTGTCGTGACCGCAGGACCATTCGTTCCGTACCACACACTGTTTTATAGGACAGCCGCCGGCACTGTAAATTTCACAAGTCGCTAGTTCTTTCAATTTACTATTTATAAGTACTAGACAATTTTGCCATCATAATTACTGGTAAGAGTTAAAGGTGACAAATTGATAAAAGTGATAGAGATGATAAAGGTGATAAAAGGTGATAAAGGTGATAAAGGTGATAAAGGTGATAAAGGTGATAAAGGTGATAAATGTGATAAAGGTGATAGAGGTGATAAAGCTGATAAAGGTATTAAAGATGATAAAGGTGGTAAAGGCAATAAAAGTAATAGTTTCAGCAATCATTTATCATCTTTACATAAAGTGCTAAGTGTAAGAGAATACAAAATTTCTAGTCGTTCCTTACCGATCAGTAAGTTAAGCAACGTTTGCTGCGGTCAGTACTTAGACGATAGACCGCTACAAAAAGTTATATTTACTATTATTAACTAACAGTAAAAAGTTTGTTTCAAATCAAATATTTTATTTCATAAAATCATATTACAAACAAAGATTAGTTATTTTATCATATGCTCATACTTACTAAACTAAAAACAACTACATGATGTATGATTTCATTAATAGCCATCCTTTTTAAATTGTCAAAAGATAAAATAAACTAATAAAAATATCTCAGCGAGAACATTCACAATTTATTGATGTAATCAAAACAATATTTCCAATGATTCAAATGGCATATTCGATGATTTTGACTTGTTATTAAAACCACAAGGCTTTGTAACATTGTATACGTATGCTTTCAGAATAGTCTTCACCTTGCGCTGTTAAGTGCCTTTGTCGTGGTGACCATTTTAGGATAGGCTCTGGCATTGGTAAGTGTTCGAATAACCTTAACATCCTTGAAATTTAGTAACTCAGTAACTAAATTAGATAAATAAGTTAAAATATATGATGCCCAACGATCACATAACATAGATCCTGGGTTGTAACTAAAATTTCCTGTATCTAATGACCCAGAAACCAAGGTCCGTATTACAGAACGATGCTCAGTCATCGATCGGTGCTCAAGCAGAGATTTCATTCACTAATTTATCACTTTATGAATGAAATCTCTGCCTAAGCACCGATCGATGACTGAGCATTGTTCTGTAATACGACCATAAGAGATGAACCAATGGTCCCACGACGAAACATATAACAAATTTTTGTAAGTTTGTAACTGCAGACATAAATACTTTTTTTTAATTTTGCTGGCAAAAGCATTTCTACAAAATAATTTGATGCGTGATGGTCGTGGGAGATTTCCGCAAAATTACAAATGCGGTTACATTTAAAAAACCAACCGTCCGACCTTTCACATCATACCTTTAGGTACATTTTTTAGAATATTCTCTCAACCTCCACAAAGAACATTAAAATAAAGGTATTTCTGTAAATAAATTCCAGTTTAAGAGTTTCCCGTTCTGTGAATATTAAAAACATTTCATTCTCCGTTCCAGTATTCACGCTACCAGGCGTGCAGAAATCTACGGGAGGTCGGTTCAGTGCACACTACAAAGGTCGACAGCGAGCTTGTGATGCGCTTCCTTTTATTTATATTCTCCTAGTACCTGGAACTTGTGTATGTAGCTAGAAATTGAATGGAATTCTATTACAAAGATAAAACGGGTCTATTCTCGCACAAAAATTAACAAAACATAATTTTAGTTTGTTTTTTATTCATTATACAGTATAATATGAGTTCAGGTCACGAAAGTTTAAAAAATGGAAAACTATTTTTTTACAATTTAAGTTCCTTTTTACTTTTAACTACTTTATTTTAACTACTACTACAGTAAAATAATATATAATAAATAAACTGTATGTATCAGTTGTTTTTCTGTTGTCTGGTTACTTTAGTACAAACTTTACTTTTTTAGTTTGAGGCTCGATGGCGCTATGTGAAATGTCGGCAATTATTGAATATTAATATCAGAGTTAACAATGTGCGGGGCAGTCTTTGAAAATTAAATAACCTGTGATATATATCTCATAGGAACCGTGTGGTGACGATGATCCATTCCATGATTTTTGTTAAAGTTTTTTATGTTTTGGTTCCACACATTTGTGTATTTAGCCAGTGTCAAGTAATTGATAATTTATCAAGTTAATGATATTTCACGCAAATATGTGTCAAGTCACAGTCGAAGTCATCAAGTCAAGTCATAGTCTAGTCAAAGTACTCCTAGTAAAGTGGTGGCAACTTTACTTGAAGCATCTATGGAGTTTTGGAAACAACGCGAAAAGAAACGTTTCACCATCATTATACCATTTTCCCACACATTTTCCCGTCTGTAATTCAGCACTTAACGAATATAATGCCACCAATTTTATGCACTAACACTGAAAATAACACAAGTTTTGGAAAATAATACAATGCGATGACGCAATCTTTTCCGCTTTCCCGCCAAAACTCCTAAAGATCCTAAAGTAGTTTTCTCTTCAAAAATCTAAGATATTTACAGTCTTCCTGCAATGTGAAGATATCATCATCAAAGTCACGTGTGAAAAATTCTTATGAGGTTTACAGACTTTTCGCACTGTCTACTCGCTATGTAACGCACTGCCGCACGAGATTTTGTAAAGCTTCTGACGCTGTCTCAGCGATGTAACCGCACGCCAATGAAGCCGCTACGAGCACCACTAATTGGATTCACACTTTATTTTCACCTGGAATCATAAACAATAGGGCTAATATTGGTTGTAAAAATTTATAAACGAAAATTTTAGGTAAAAAGGGGTCAGACAAATAAAACACAGAATTTAGATCTCCTTCTGCAGGAAGCGTATCCAAAAAGCTGGCAACGTTTCCTCGTTGAATAACTAGGCTAATTCGTTGGCCGAGGTATGTGCCAGCCTTTTGATCGTACGTCAGCTCAACAAAAAAACAAAAAAATACTATTTTCTTAAAATGTCTATTTTCATATGCACCGAAACAGAAAAGACAGCAATAGATTTAGAACTGCCAAAAGTGTACCGCAAAATCAGCCTCAAGCTTTATTTACGTATTAAATAGTGATCCTTAAATGGCAATTTATCTAATTTGGATTTGTTTTTTATTTTTAGATAAAGATATACGAGTCACTGAAAACTTATTTCATTATTCTAACATTACTCACTTTCTTAAATTTACATATAAACATAATACTAAATTAAACTAGGCCTAAAAAACTAAACTAAACTAAAATTGAAAGAGATAAAACTAAAAAACTTTTAATTTTAATTTTAATGATGTCGATTTAAAATCATTGTAACATTTTAACGGCATAACAAATAAATATTAAAACAAACTATTTATTCATTTGTTAGTCCAAAAATTTTCGCACAAAGCGGTGGTTCGTGCTAATAGCCGACCATGCAAATTGAATGCGGTCCCATTGATTTACGATTGAATTGCATGATCGTGTATAACCAGCCTTACATATAAGGCATCCTTTATATTTTTAGTTTGAAAACTATCGTGAGTATGACACATTTTGTAAGATAAATAACGGCTAAACTCACCTCAATTAAAGGTCGAAATTACTCCGACCTTACCGCCTAAGTCTGGTGGAGATGGTAATTTCATGATAAAGAACACCAACAGGTACACACATGCGTTGCACACATAATATATATATATACATAATATAATAAAACACACGCACGCACACTCATACACACACACACTCCTACTATGCCAAGCATATAATTTGTCTTATACTTAGATATTGTTTAGTTTTATGATTTCTGTAAAACTAATTAGTATGACAGCTTAGGTTAAATTAATAATGGGAGAAGCCACTGACTCCTGAAACACAGTTTCCACTAGTTCGGGAGTCTATGGATTCATCATAACTTATTATTTTTCGTGAGTGAGAAAGAGAACTGCTTTTTTTTTTTTCAAACTCATAATATATTGTAATCGGCTTGCTATATATTATTTGACAATAAACACTTTGTAATTTTATATGATTAGTGAAATAACTTAATTTTAAGTACCTAATATAAATTTGACTAATATAAATTTGCAATAAATCTTTTGACTTTGACTTTGTAACCAATTGTGTCAATAAATAAATTTGTATTTGTGTAGTTAGTATGGAAATTTCTCCTGTTGCATTGCAATCAAAGTTTCGTGATCACCCTCCTCGTCAAAACCATGGGCCGCTCAAAATGGCGCTCTGTGTGGGAGGCCTATGTCCAGCAGTACACGTCTTCAGGCTATGATGATAATGACAGCACAAACAGACTATTGTAGTATTTGAAAAAGCCTTTTACTTTACAAACGTGCTTCTTTCACTTCCATTTCCACAACAAACTTCACACCCTTTCAAAACGAAGTATGTTGTTCGCAAATAAAATACCCGGCGAGTCGTGCACGGTGGCTCGATCCTGCATTCCGCAGTTTCCATATCGAGACGTTATCGCGTCACCATCGCCCCCCGTCGCGTCGATGATCCATCTTCAAGGGTGATGCGGGAGTTGGTAGACGGGCGTTTAATAACCGTCGATTGGGTGACTTTTAATTCAAGAGTATCTGATGTCTAAACATGCTCGTACAGCTTTAAATTGGTAATTAATTGTTGTACAAAAGGTTGGCATTTGTCTGATAAGTACAAGAAATAAGATGTAATTTGATTTTTATACCAGGCTCACGTTTTATCCACAACCTATTCGTTTTCTCTAGGAAAATACACAAACAAACAGCCGCCAACGCTTAACTTTTTAATTATTTTCACAGCATTTTGCCGTTAATACCGAACCATTAAAAATGTCAAATTTAATTTACCAGGACTTTTATAACATTTCGCGCGGCAGTGTCGCATAGATATCTGCGTGATTGTCAGTTATGACACGAACTTGACGAAAAGGGACTCGTCGAGTGGATCGCAGGTTTTATAGTTGCCCGTTTGGTACATTTCGAAAAATTTGTTGGAACCTACAAATTTATATACTAAATTTATATATATACAAAAAGAAATAATTTATCACCAATAGGTAGGCATTTTTAGCACTTTTACAAGTCTATAATATAATACTCTGAATGATTTATATTATTGCATTAAGCATATAAAATACAAAATGGTAATTTAATATATAATAATGTTGGAAATCCTAAGTGGTTTTAGTTTTAAAAAAAATAAGTTTACAATCAAGCTAAGAATATTTATTAAGATTTACTAAGAACCGACAATAATTAACCGCGTGATTTTATAAAACGTCCGTCGCCTCTGAGCGCTGCCCGAAAAGTGAGCCCGAGCCTTCTTCGTCGCTCGTATTTATACTACGCCGCTTGCATTAGCTCCCGAAGTGAAGTATTTTGTAACCCTGCCGTTCCTGCTTGCGTGTTGTCCTCAACAGCTGCTTCATCTTCAAGCGGCACATTTTCGTCGACCTCGACCGTTGTGTCTTCTTCTATAACACAACAAAACATGATTTTAGGACCTGATGTACAGGCATAACGTTGGTAACTGAAACCATTTCAAAATTAAAATGAAGTTGTTGCTCAATTCAAAGAAATTTCAATTTAGAGAAATTCAACAGGTACTTGTAATAAACATTGAAAACGGAGACTGCAAAACAACTGTGTTAGAAGCACAAGCGTGCACTCAAGTACAACCAACGCAGTTTTCATAACAATTTTATGAAAAGATGTAAGAAGAAGTAATGGTTACAGGCGCATGTTCGCATTGTAAATAAAGAAAAATAAATGTATTGCGAATTTCAGAATTCCGGACTTCTAAACTTCGCCACACATTGTAATAGAAAACGGCAACTGTATGATATGACACTCATTAACACGTCATATATTTCAAAAACGGCAACTGTATGACGTGACACTCGCAAATCACTTCGTACATTGAAAAAACGGTAACTGTATGATATGACACCCATATTAACACGTCATACATAGCAAAAACGACAACGGTATGACGTGACACTCACAAATCACTTCGTACATTGAAAAGAAACGGAAACTGTACGACATGACACTCACAAATCACGTCATACAACTGTATGACATGGCACTCACAAACCACGTCATACATTGCAAAAACGGCAACTGTATGAGATAACATTCATAAACCACATCATACATAGCAAAAACTGTAACTGTATGACGTGACACTCACAAATCACGTCATATATTGCAAAAAACGGCAACTGTATGACATGGCACTCACAAACCACGTCACACATTGCAAAAACGGTAACTGTATAAGATAACATTCATAAATAACGTCATACTTTGCAAAAACGGCAACTGTATGACATGGCACTCACAAACCACGTCATACATTGCAAAAACGGCAACTGTATGACACGGCACTCACAAACCATGTCATACATTGCAAAAACGGCAACTGTATGACATGACACTCCCAAGCCACGTCATACATTGCAAAAAGAAAGAAGGCAACTATGCGAAATGATCACACATTGCAAACGACGCCACACGAAGTGCAGTCATCGCTGAGACAGATTTCCGCAGTGAAGAACGCAGAACAAGCGTCCAGCATCCATTTGCCCCGCCAAAACACCATGTGATCGGCGGCCGCTTGCGTTGTCTTGCCATAAGACCCGCCGAGAAGTTTCAAGCTACAGCGGTGGGTGGCAGCACATGCAGGACCTTGTAGGGCCCCAGCATGCCAGAGTCCAGCTTTCCCGTAGATTGTGACGACCTGTTCACGAACACAAAATCGCCGACGGTGAAGGTTCGTGACTGCTGACGACCTTTGTTGACGACATAAGCGTCTTGGAGTTGCTGGTCAGCGTCTGGTAGTGTGGACGCAGTATTATTCATCACCGCATCTTAACGGTACACCATGCGAGTTCTGTTTTGAATGAATAACCGGGGATGTACCGTCTAAAGTAACAAAAACTAACTTAGTAGCATTAAAAATGTCTAACCTCTTTAGACATTGCTTGGCACTTACGTTTTAACAGAAGCTTCTACCTTATGCTCGCTCGGTCTCACCTGACCATTAGTAATCATTTGACCTTAGTAATCTATTTCAGTTGTAAGAAATTCACATTTCTTAACGTTGATGGAAAATCCTGCCTCAGTCAGAGTCTTTAGAATCACTATACTCGCGTTTTCGCTTGTTCTGTTGAACATAACCTTTGCGAAAAACACCACGAGCTCGAACGGGTGTAATCTGATGAGGTTTCACATAAATGGACAGAAAACTCGCTAAATTCATAGCAGTTGCGCGAATTTGAGGATCAGTAACACCAGCGTGTAACTATCGCTACAATGAACTCATCACTCAAATCCTTAACAATGCGTAATGTAACAACAAACGTCTAGCGTATTCTGCATACGTGGGGTAGTTATCGGAATTAGTTTTCATAACATCAAATAAAATGTTCGTGATATCTACTCGTATAGGGCACAATGCTTGAATTTGCGCTTTAAATTTGACCAACTACGGTCGTTACTATCCCACTCGTATAGCCACGACCTCGCGTCACCTTTTAGACAATTACCTATACGCGCTAAACACTCACGATCGCCCCATCATTTAGTTTGCGCACATAATAAATTTGACTACACAACGAATCAAAATCACGCAAAGACGGATCGAAATTCGAAATAAATACATGGTCCGATCTTACCGGCATGGCATCAATAGCATTAACGAGTTTTTCGGTTACTTCACTTATAACCATATCCGCGGTGGGCGGAGGCGTGCTTGAACACGGCACGGACAGGTCCAGACTTGCAGTGTACGACTCGGCGCGCACGACAGACGGCACAGTTAGCGGGCCATACGGGCATACGGCTCGCACGACGCGGCTGGCGTGCCGGAGCATCCGGTGCGGGCGCCGACATGGCGTGCGATGTACTCGCAACAACACTTGCACTGCGTGTCCTGGAATCTTTCAAAACACCTAAGCGGCTTATGAAAGTTTGAAACTGGGCTTCTAAACCAGGAATAGAGGTTTGATCCCGCTTACGACTTTTACGTTTACTAGTCTCGGCCATAGCCACAAAAAAAAGCGGAAATTCTTTAAAATCACAACAGCAAAATCAAAGCAATATTTGAAATCAGAATAACCAAGTCAGAATTGAGTTAGATCCCACTTCTGATGTTGGAAATCCTAAGTGGTTTTAGTTTTAAAAAAAATAAGTTTACAATCAAGCTAAGAATATTTATTAAGATTTACTAAGAACCGACAATAATTAACCGCGTGATTTTATAAAACGTCCGTCGCCTCTGAGCGCTGCCCGAAAAGTGAGCCCGAGCCTTCTTCGTCGCTCGTATTTATACTACGCCGCTTGCATCAGCTCCCGAAGTGAAGTATTTTGTAACAATAATATATATATTACTTAATATATATTACTTAATATATATTACTTAATATATATATTATAATTTTCATTTAATCTATTTAAAACAGTTTGTTCATATCTTTAATATAATTTCTAATTATTTTGTTGACAAAAAAAATGGTTAATGATAAAATACAGTTTGGGTTATTTTCTGTTGTACACCCTTAATCTACTTTTTTCTGCACACCTTGATTGATTGGTAGAAAATGCACTTAGCATTAATTCCACCTTTGTACCTACACTTTTGTACATAATGTATTAATAAATAAATAATATATAGCAAACCTAAAATAAATGATATAAAAAATATAGATTTTCTAATCTATGGGCTAGCGGGTGAAACGCTAGTTTTAGTCGCCCGTATACAGTGCTTGCCGCGCACCAATGATCCATCTTCGTGAAAACACGCGCAAGCGACGCGTGATTCCACCAACAAGGGCGACCGAAGGGAGTGAAATATTTATTTTTTCCCCTTCAAAAGCTTGCACGAGCAACTTTGTCTCGTAGTTGAGGGCGACAAATGGCGGCCGTGTCCGAGAATGTGACATGTTTGGCTAAAGGGATTAGTTTGATTCGACACGGCTGGTGGCTTTTGTAGAAAAAAAGTAAAGTCGGTATAGAAATAATATATGCCCATGAAACTCACTTGATCTGACGTTAAGACGAAACCTATTGCATTATAAACAAAAATACGTGTTTGTTATTTTTCAAACAACTTTTAGTACCACGAATAGAAGAAATTGATCGTTTATTGCCCGTGGTACTAGTTGTTCTATCAGTAACACATGCAAAACATAATTCTTTTCTGTAGTACTACTGAGAGGCTCAACAGTAACATGAGCAGTTTTTTACCCGAAGAAGCAGTAAAATATTTGAAATGTAGCCCATTAAATAACCTTGAAATTAATATTTATTGCATTTGTCACTATTTATTTTATATATATTTTATAATGAAACGACTCAAAAAATTGCTTATAATATTTTTATTTATATTAAACTAGCTGTGCCCCGTGGTTTCACCCGCAGTGAAAAAGTAGCCTATGTGCTAATTCAGTATATAAGCTATCATCCAAATGATGAAATGATGAAATCCCAATTTCATCCAAATCTGTGCAGCCGTTTGCGCGTGACAAACATAACGCGTCAGTAACAAACATAAACACATACACACATACAAACTTTCACCTTTATAATATTAGTGTGATACGTTCTTGTACTTACGTTCAAAGCGTAAATGTCATATTGTGATTGATGGATTGTAATCTAATGTAATCAGGACTATTCAAACTGATTTTTTTATATTAGGTACGTTAAATATTAAATTTTATTAATTATTATTTATTAAATATTATAAATAATCTTTTTGGAAAATGCTTCTAACTCTACTCAGCCCTATTCCATGTATGGAATCAATAATATACTCTTGATTTTTTTAAATTATTATTAACCTAATATAAATAAGTAAAAAACAAAACAATAAAAAGGAAAGCATACGTTTGACCACATTTCGACTGAGAAGTTTCACTCCATCATGAAAAAACATTAATCACAAAATACGAAGCATTTGCAATCACTGAAGCCTACACCATAAAGCATATTTAAATCGCCATTACGACTTCCTCTTACCGATATCACGATTCATCATTTTGTTGTTATTTTGACATGTGTAACGAACGCGAAAAACAGTCAGATCGGTGGAGGGGCTTTGTAAAGGGGCTAGGTGGGGCACAGTGGCAATGACAGAAAGTTGAGAAACTAGCTAAAATGTTATATAAAATAACTTAGACGTACTACTTTAAAGGTTATTGACGTTACAAAACAATGGTTTTTGTAAACAACACTCCTTTTCAATTTTATTAAGAAAATTACGTGGCCTATAAAACCTCAGTTTTTTTTATGATGAAAAGGCTTTGTTTATAATATATCTGTTATATTTAATTTTATTTTTGTATGAAAAATAAGAATATTGCTCAAAATGATAAATACCTAAATGTGAGTTTATGTGGTTAGTAGAAATAAGAAATGACCGAACAACAAATTAGAATATTTTTACGAAAGCGGTTTGTCCACATTAAACATTAAGTGCAAATGCACTCAATAGTTGGAAATTTATCAACTTGTTCTACTGATTCTGTATGCACTGTCACAGGGTGGTGAGCTAGGGTCATAAGTGAGACGTCAGGGGTCGATGAAAATTGATTTTCCGCTATCAGTCATAACTTGTGTGCGTGCAGACAAAAGCCGCCTTTTTGTTCGCAGGTGACTTTTCCACGTTATTTCAAAATATTTCAAACAATGGATCGATTTGCTTTAAAATCGAATGTGCAATTTGTTCCAGGTGAATGGAACACTTCGTGTGGAATGGACAACGAGTGAACGAACAATCATACTATTGTCAGTATACATTTAAAAAAATGTTTGGCAGCTCTGGGAATGTTTTATTAAGGTGTTTTTTTTATATTATGTATAACTCAGAATTCATGCCGGTGTACTCAAAACCTGGCGCTGATTTTCAGTTAAGCCATATAACTACACAAATAATAAATAATAATAGGCTAACTCTGCAATTTGAAGTTAGCTTACTTAACAAACATAGTTATCAACCCCTAGTTAGCACGTAGTACGGAGTTAGGCCGAGCATCCACGCGCTAATGGCTGAGCACACAAAGTAATAGGCTATCCAATTGATTTATGACCCCGACGCATGCACTGCAAACTGCCGATTCAGAATGATTGGAGCGATCCGCTTCCATACACGCGTTACATTGAATTAATTTACGTGGTGAATGAAAACACGCCCCGCTTTTTCTGTTCCAGGTTACTATTGACCAGTGAAATGCTGACGTTTTGCATAATAATTTAACAATTGATTTACAATTGAAGGGTTGAGAATAAAAAGGGTTTAACTGTCAAATTGATAGTTTCGAGAAAATTGACTTTAAACCTCAACGGCTTCATTTTAATGTAGCGTGCTTGTAAGGTAATAGAAAAGTTTATGTAAGATTCAGTTGCTTGAAAATGTATTAATTCTATTTTAAAATACAAGTAGACCTTATTCGTAAAATTACTGTAAAAATATAACATAATACAATGAATATAATAATGTTTTTACGCTAAGCGAACTGTATTCCTGTGGCAGATAAACCGTTTTTAGACTCAAAATCTCGAGATTTAAGCCTCATTTCGGTATTTTGAGAATGTATCATTGCAGATAATTTCACGCTGAATCCAACGATACCCATAAGTCATTATGTGAAAAAAATCAGTTAAACCCTTTTTGTTCTCACCCCTTCAATTAATGCTTTACTGGCTTATTTTACTACTGTACTTTACTGCTTTACAGTCAGTTTTTTTTTAATATCGAATCTGTCAAATAATAATAACTGCAGTGCGATGCAATCGTCATTCAAATTATAGACTTCGAACATAAGGTATTTCATTCATGCTCCACATTGTAAAGTTTATGTGTACAAATATGCGCGTTATTAATTTAGTTTAGTTCAGTGTTTAGTTCACTATGGACATAAGCTTGTTGGTACCTACAGTTTTTGTCATCTTTGAAAATATTAGATTTTATAGATACAGCCTGTTTCTATATGCAATGCTACATACTATACATATTATTTTAGTGTCAAGTAGATACATTTAGTTTTAAGTATAACACCGTTATGATAAATATAAATTAGTTTCATGTCATGTATTTCTCATATAAGTGAATAGTATTCTTTTGAGAAATAAAGTTCTTAAACCAGATGTGTTTTAATTAAAGACCGCAAAGAAAGCAAGATCGATTCGTCACAGTTTCTAATACATTTGATCAAATAAATGTACATACCATATTAGGTACTTATACCTACTAAATTACCATACGTCAATTAATCGTGATTTTGAACTTACTATGTCCAATTAATCCTCCAAACAAGGATGGGTATATAGTATTCACAGATTTCTCGTCATTCTTGTCACCTCCTGTCGGAAGAACAACATGGTTTTAAGAAAGGTCGCTCTGTTGAAACTAACCTTGTGGGCTTTGTATCTGAATTGTGTCATGACGTTGATAAAGGTCGTCAAATCGATGCCGTGTATACTGATTTTAGCAGTGCGTTCGATAAAGTAGACCATATATTATTAGTTAAAAAGATAGAACTAATCGGTATACATGGGTCATTTTTAAATTGGTTTCGGTCCTATCTTACAAAAAGGGAACAAGTAGTATTTGCTAATGGATATGAGTCGAATAGATATTTTGTGGAGTCAGGAGTTCCACAGGGGTCTCATTTGGGCCCAGTTCTCTTTTCAATATTTATCAATGACATCAGCACTCACATAAAGCATTGCAATTATACATTATTCGCGGATGATCTTAAAATTTATAAAGTGGTCAATAGTAACGAAGATGTAAATCTTATACAGAGTGACATTAACAATATTAACGAATGGTGTGATATTAATCAAATGCACCTCAATGTACAAAAATGTTTTTATATTAAATACACACGCAAGAAAAACTCTTTAAACTCTGTATATAAGCTGAAAAATACATGCCTGCAGGAGGTGCAAGAAATACGGGACCTAGGAGTTTTAATCGATAGCCAATTATCTTTTAGAGCTTATATTGACTCAGTGGTCAAGAAGGCGACTCAGCAGCTTGGCTTCATTAGACGGAACTCCAAAAGTTTTAAATTATCTCGAACCAAAATTTTACTTTATAACTCTATGGTACGCAGCTGTTTGGAATTTTCTAGCGTGGCGTGGAGCCCTTTCTACGCGGCGCACTCTCAACGCATTGAAGGCATACAATGAGCATTCACAAGATCTTTGGCATTTGCTAGTCCAGGAATTTCACATAGAAGTCCATATGCAAATCGCTTATCTTTCTTTAAAATGGATAATTTGCGGGTCAGAAGAAAAATTCGAGACCTTGCATTTCTTCATAAAGTAATTCACAGCCTTACTGATTGTCCTTCAATTCTTGATGAAATTTCCCTAAGCATTCCTTGCCATTATCCGCGTCATAGAATATCAAGAATTCTTCATGTTGCACGCGCTAAAACAAACTTAGCTTATAACTCTCCTCTGCCAAGAATATGCCGCACGTATAATGAATTAAATGCATCCGTGAGTGATCTTGATATCTTTCACGACACGTTGAGCGCATTCAAGAATAATGTAGCAAAGTTCTTGAATGTAAATAAACGTGTCATGTAAATAAACATTAATGTTTCTTTTTTTTTTAATTTTATGTCAAACCTGTATTTTAATATTATTATTATTTTCTTACCATTAATTATATTGTATGTATTTTTTTTTTCATGTATTTATCATTATATAGATGTATATGCTGTTGTAGTATTTATCTATTGTTTAACTTTTTTTTTTTTTGTCTTACCACAATATATATGCTAATGTCGTAAGCACCTGTTAAGGGTATATATATCAGAAAAAATGTATTAGTTTAAGATCTATTATGGATAATATTAAATATATATACTGTTGGTGTTTCATAATAATAAATAAATAAATAAATTATTATTAGGTGCAAGGGTAAGTATGGATATAATTAATAAGTGAGATGATTTATAATTAATATGAAATAAGTGAGATATATAATATACTAGTTGAGCCTCGTGGTTTCACCCGCGGATAAAAAATATTTTAATTATTTGCTCATCCCACGGGAAAATTTCACTTATCCGGGATAAAATGTAGCCTGTATGTTAATCCAGTGTATAAGATATCTTGGTACCGAATTCCATCCAAATCTATTCAGCCGTTTGAGCGTGAAGGAGTAACAAACATACACACATACAAACTTTCGCCTTTATAATATTAGTGTGATTATAGTGATGCTTCAGTAAAGCCAAAGGACGTCGGAAAGATCTGAAGTGAAGTAAACCACAATGGAAACAGAAACGTGATATGGGGATACTGTATTATTGGTGCCATCATCATTAGCTGGAAGCTAAGCATAGGTCTCCCACATTAGAGGAAGGTGGGTTACCATAATCTCCACACTTGGCAAGCATCTTGATAATCGGATGTGATTGAGGATACTGAGAAAAATGCTGCTACCTACCCCGTGGATATTCCCTAAGTCAGCTCTTACGGCACCAAAGGAAGACCTAAGAAGCAAAATAGCCAAACAAGGCAGTCAATTACGTTCCTGATACCACTGCGATAGAAATCATGAAACCCACGCAACAGCACTTAAAAATAACTGTAATAACAGGTTTTTTCACTTAAACGAAACTGCCCTCGTGCTGATAAATGCAACAATCAATTTTACACAGTTGCAAACATGATTGATGTTAAAGAGAAAAATAAAACTGCACGTGTTACGATTGTTTTTACGGTTTTATTTTTCGGACATCGAAATTCCGAAATAACAATGTCCGAAATAGAAATAGCCGTTATATTAGGGATCGAAATAAAATAGTTTTTGTAATTAAAATTACTTACAAAATATACAGGGTAGGACTTTTCTGCAAAGTTCTTCTAGGTAGGTACCACGGCTGTGCCAGTTATTCTGCCGCCAATCAGTAGTGTGCACACACGACTATGTTCGAATTTTAAAGGCACTGTATATAACTGGTGAAACTACTGAGAAATGAGATTTTGTGATCTGCTAATTTTATTACTAGACTGCTGATGACATCATGACCTCAGGATGACATGCACCACGCGAAACTTAGCGTTAGAGTAGAGTTCCGAGTGACACTGCAACTGCTATGGGGAACCGTGTCACTTAACATCAGGCCAACGACTAGCTCGCACGTCACATCAATATTAAAAAAAATGTGCTATAACCAAAACATAAATATGTCTCATAAATACTTCGAAATATATGGGTATACGAGCCATAATGTATACACTTATCCGTCATTGTAAGTACCTACAAAATAAAGTGTGAATGTGAACGACGCATATGGTTTTCGCATTGTAAGAATATAAAGAGCAACGAAGTAAATATTAACATTTACTTAGGCTGGTTGCACTCCCCTTGCAGTCAGGCTTTGCCAACTGTTACATTTAAAGTACAATGCTGGCTAGTGCTGTGCTTATTACATATATTCGGCAAAACTCAACTGTAGGAAAGTAATTTTGATTATTATTATTTTGTTCGTTATTTTTGATTAAGTTTGTTGGGGTTCTTTTACATTTTTAATTGATATTTATCATCGTGTATCAATTTGCCGTTTAGTTCACTGAATCCGCGCATAGTTTTATAATACCTTTAAAAACGCATTCTTAAAAATACTCGGTCTTAAAAGTATTAAGAAAATTATTTTTTGACTAAGTTGGTCAAAAAGTGACCCCCACTATTACATTGTTAATTTATACTTATCATCACTTATCTATTTGCTGTTTAGTTTACTGAATCCGCGTTTATTTTTCTATTACTTTAAAAAACCGCGTAAATTATTGAAATAACTCTGACGTTGGCTTTCTTATATTTAATCTAAACTGCAATAAAATTCTGAAACGGTAAAATTTGTTAAGATCAAAGCGTCGTGAACGTATTTGTTTCTAGTTTTGGTAATTAAGTTGGGTGATCTCTTTTTTTTTCTGATTGGGTTGTGCGCGTTTGGATGAGAGCGTTCAATGAGTGGGGCGAGATGGTTAATGCAGTGCGTCTCCATCTCGCCCCATCCCGGCGGCGGTAGGATCACGGGGGGGTTTTAGTGGGTTTGAGTCCCACATACCCACCCCCGTGGTGGCAGGGTAGTGCGAGGGTCACCTCAAAAAGCGAAAGAGCGTTCAATGAATAAAAACTCAGTCGATCGGTATATCAGTCTTTAGCTTACTATAGTGAAAAGCTATGTGTATTATTGAAGATTGTAAAATAAACAGACGTTTAAAAGATGCTTACAGTTTTATTCACAATAGAAAATGGTTGCTCATATGATTGCGAAGCTTTTATAACATTTTTTTTGACATAATATGCATTTAATCACAGTCACTTCACACTCAGGCAATGATAGATGGAATAAATATTTAATTAACTTTTCGCTCAGATTTGAATTGATTGAGAATTGATTTTTCGTTTCTGAGAATTCAATTGAAGGGGTGAGAATAAAAAGGATTTAACTGATTTTTTTGACAAAATGACTTATGGGTATCGTTGGATTCAGCGTGAAATTATCTTCAATAATACATTCTCAAAATACCGAAATGAGGCTTAAATCTCGAGATTTTGAGTCTAAAAATGGTTTATCTGTCACAGGAATACAGTTTGCTTAGCATAAAAACATTACTATATTTATTTTATTATATTATATTTTTACAGTAATTGTATGAATTAGTACTATATTTAGTAATTTTAAATAGAATTAAAACATTTTCAAGCAACTGAAACTTACATAAACCTTTTCTATTACCTTATAAGCACTCTAAATTAAAATGACGCCGTTGACGTTTAAAGTCAATTTTCTCGAAACTGTCAATTTGTCAGTTAAATCCTTTTTATTCTCAACCCTTCAATTGTGCTAGTGCCCAACCGGCTAAATAAAGACCCGGTTAAATCTATTACAAAAATTTGTGTACATCACTAGCCCCAAGAGCCAGATGACAAAAGTTTAAAATGGAAAGTAACAAGAACACACACTCAAAATGGCGCTACATTTTTTATTTTTGTTTTAAACTTGCGTCGAGAGGAAGTCGTGTAATCGTCTTAAGCTTTTCATCATTCCGGGACAGCTGCACAGAATTCCCTTAAATAAATAAAAAAATTGAGTGTGTTTTCTAGTAAAAAAAATTGGAATAGAAAATTATTGGTTGCAGAATTTACATAAATGGTTGGTATTACAGTAAAATAGCTCTAACTCTATCTCTCTCTCTCTCTCTTCTCTATTAAAAATCCATTTAATTTTATTGGATATTAAAAATGATGTCAATTGACAGCCTCTGTGGTGTAGTGGTTGAGCAGGTCGGACAACCCGGAGGGGGCAGGTTCGATTTCCGCGGCAGGACATTTGTGCACAGAAAAAAGCGCATATACGTGTTCTGTGTCTAAGCGTTATGGGGCCATGGTCAAATGTGATCGTTGGGCATTATAATAATCATTAAAGTTACATGCGAAATTATTGTTGTGATTTTTTTATAAATTTTTAAGGTAAGTAACGTTAAGTAAATGCTTTTACCAGCATCAGAGCATTAACTATAGAAATAAATTTGGTACCTACCGACCTAATTTTTTGTCAACGTGACGATGAAAATGAGTGTTACTGCAAATAGAAATATTATAATATCAGAAATGTATCGATGAAAACCTCTTTTTCAATTCATATAATTTGAACACGTCTGAACCCTTTTAGGGTAATCGAATACAGCCTTCATCTTTGGAACATTCGAACGGGTATATTTTATAATCATATTATTGTATAGTTCTATGTGAAAAATATAAAATATTCTGCCGAGTCTTAGTTATTAAGTATTCAACTTCGCTTAAAATAACTGATGTCAATTAAGTTCTGTGCTATGGAAAAATATTTATAACTAGTTGCTTCCCGCGGTTTCACCCGCGTATATAAACTATTTTAATTATTTGCTCATCCCACGGGAACATTTCACTTTTACGGGATAAAATGTGTTAATTAAAATTTTGTTATAGATTAAAAATATGTTAATCCAGTGTATAAGCTATTTTGATACCGAATTTCATCCAAATCCATTCAGCCGTTTGAATGTGAAGGAGTAACAAACATACACACATACAAACTTTCGCCTTTATAATATTAGTGTGATAGAGAGTGCGCCCCTCGAAACACACAAAACACTACACCAAATACTTACCACTTTTCGTATCAGTCACCCATCCAGTTATAGATGCATTTACAGGTGTTTCCGACCTACTTAGGACGTAGTAGTAGACGTGTTCTTGAGTGGAGACCGCGAATCGACCAAACGTGTAGGACGGCCTGCGGCAAGATGGAGCGATGATACTAGTATACGTAAGGTAACTGGAAGAGTAGAGCCGAAGATCGGGCTCAGTGGCGTGCCTTGGGAGAGGCCTATGTCCAGCAGTGGACTAGTGTAGGCTGATGATGATGATGATGACGACCTACTATTACCCATTTATCACTTGGTAATGTGCTCAACGATTGTAAAATACGTGTCTTGCGCGGACTTCGAGGATTACCCCGTCTCTTCCTGCGGATTGCGTATATAAGAGCCACTTAAGGGAGTATCCAAGGGAGGAAAGAAAGAAAAGAAAGAAAATACATTTATTCCAAGAACACACACACAATATCATAAAACAAACAAAATTTCATTAATAAGTAGACAACAGATATTGCATGAGGTCCGGAATAGGCTCCGACTCAGCATACAACTGAGGCTGCAAGCTACAGCCTCAGTTACTGGTTTTCAGTCGGGGCCTACTGACATGGCATCACGGACGCTTACACATAAATAATAATTCACAAAGGCAACAGCAACAGTAATTAAAACAAAAAGTAAGTAAATAAGCATTTTAGAATATGAACACAAAATAAATACTTATAAAAAATTATAATTAATGATAATCCATATAAACAACATTTAATTATTTACATAGATACATAGGAGGAGGAGGGAGTATTCCCCCCCCCCTTGATGATTTTTAAACCTATTAGTCTGTACTGCAGGAAATAATTAATAGATACCGAATATGTAACAAGGCGCATTTATTTTATAACTGATTGAATACACCGAGGGGTAGACATACTTAATATTAAAAACTGAGATACCTACATAACCCCTATCTTTAATGAGGCTCCATAAAAAGAAAATTTCTTACTACCTACATATAAGTACGAGTAAGTAAACATTAAATAGAGATTTCAATACCCGACATTTGGACAGCGGCCTTATAACTCCTCCGACAAATTGCTTTGTATAATTCATGAAGGTCCAGGTGACAGGGGTTGCCAATTCCACCCCAAAATATGTGCATACATTGTACTTGTTACACTACTACAATTTGTCCGCGAATTGGTAAAGAATACCAGCCGTTTCGGATCTGTTTTTCATTATTTTGAAAGCGTTTTGGTGTATCTTGTGAACGAAAAGTTTGCGCTTTATTGTATAGTAAAAACTGTATTTACTGTTGATGTTTTAAAAATTCATCAGCGCTCGTAGCAGTGAGTAATTGAGTGAGTAATTGGAAATAGTGGTATTTTAAGTGGTTCTGTTGAACACCTGATATGTACTTCAGATAATATAATACTATATTAGTATGAAATTATTGCATACGAATAAGTGGAGGCGTTGAAAATTTCAATTCCCGATGACCCCACTAAATGTTTCTCTTAGGTATTAGATTTCATTATTTTCCGAACTAAATTAATATAATTATATAAATATAATTATGTATATATATCCAGAGAATGTGCTATTTCGTTCTTTACACTTCCATTTTTTCTTACAATACTACAGTTTGTTTACGAAATATCTTCTCTCTCATCTCTATTCTGAATACATTAACTGGTGAGTAATTGATTTGTAATATTTGATAGTATAAATTATTATAATAAATATTGGGACATTACACACAGCGCTATCTAACCCCAAAATAAGCAAAGCTGAAACTGGGAAACTACATAACTGATACAATACTTAAATACATCTTGTTTGTGAAAATATACATAGAATACAATATAACACCCAAACTCAAAACAATACAGATATTCATCACACAAAAGTTTTGCCTATGTGGGTATTGAACCCACAACATACAGCTCAGAAGGCAGGGTTACTACCAATTATTATAATTTTAGTTTGAAAACTATCGTGAGTATGACACATTTTGTAAGATAAATAACGGCTAAAACTCACGTCAATTAAAAGTCGAAATTACTCCGACCAGTTTACTCAGTTACGTGCTGACGCTCGCGAAAGCCGCCGCGGCTTGCGTTAGTAACTGGCTCCCAGAAGAAGGACATCGAATATGTCCGAAACCTGGTCGGAGTAATTTCGACTTTTAATTGACGTGAGTTTTAGCCGTTATTTATCTTACAATTATTATAATACTTAGTTATTTAGGTACTACTATTCATACTCAAACAGATCAAATAATTTTACACAAACGAAACTCTCATGGCATAGTAAATTAACCTTTTCCGGAATTAAACGAAAAAGTATCGGTAGGGTTGACAAAAAAGTAACGTAGTGGAAAGTTCCGTTCCCGGGTGCTGGCAGTGTATGTAGTACGGCTCGCAACAAAAATTTAATTTTGCTACGGAAACTTCGTATGGCCTCTCTTGAATTACAGACGTGGTACACGAGAAAACTTTTCTTATTAGAGATCGCGGATGGTACACCAAACTAGGTCTGGATACAGTTTTTGTCGTCGATACAAAATAAAGTTACGTCTAAATTTATTATTTTTTAAATTATTTATAACGAGCTTCTGCCTGCAGCTTCGCCCGTAGCGTGACCTATGGGAAAATAATTCAACCACCCATTTCACCCTCTTAAAGGTGGAATTTCGAAAAATCCTTTCTTAGCGGATGCCTATGTCATAACATCTACCTGCATGCCAAATTTCAGCCCGATCCGTCCAGTGGTTTGGGCTGTGCGTTGATAGATCACTATATTAGTCAGTCAATCAGTCAGTCACCTTTGAGTTATATATATTTAGACTAGTTGCGCTCCTGGTTTCACCCGCGGATACAAAGCATTTTAATTATTTACTCATCCCACAGGAAAATTTCACTTTTCCGGGATATAATGTAGCCTATATGTTAATCCAGTGTATAAGCTATCTTGGTACCAAATCTCATCCAAATCCATTCAGCCGTTTGAGCGTGAAGGAATAATAAACATACACACATACACACAAACACACATACAAATTTTCGCCTTTATAATATTAGTGTGAATAGTGTGGATCATACCAAGTTTCATTAAAATCCGTCCAGTACCGACTGGCCCGATAGCTCAGTTGGTAGTAACCCTGCCTTCTAAACTGTGGGTTGTGGGTTCGATTCTCACCTGGGACAAACATTTGTGTGATGAACATAGGTGTTTGTTCTGCGTCTGGGTGTTATATTGTATTCTATGTATGTACCACTATTACACGGCTAAAACTCACGAGATACAGTCGAATAACTCGACCGGTGTTCGGGCAATAAAGATGCCCATCCTCAAGTACTTTTCTACATATGTAGAAAAGTACTCTGTGGCCGAGCCGCCACCACCGCCGCCGCGCGTACTCCTTGAGGATGGGCATCTTTATTGCCCGAACACCGGTCGAGTTATTCGACTGTATCTCGTGAGTTTTAGCCGTGTAATAGTGGTAGTTATGAGTACTACTCACGTCAGTTTCTATAATTCTATGTATGTATTTACAAACAAAAAGTATTTAAGTATTGTATCAGTTATCTGGTTCCCATGATACAAGCTTTGCTTAGTTTGGGGCTAGATGGCGTTGTGTGAGATGTCCAATCATATTATTATTATTATTATTATTTATTATAGTAGTTTCAGGTAGATAGGTAGATGAACTCTTTTTAGTAATAGAAAAAAAATTATATAAATAGTAACGCTAAAAGCGATCTCTTTCAGGCAACCTTTGGATGGATAGAATTTAACGAAATGGTAAAGCATGATGCATGTTCAAAGGGACAGACAGATAGATAGAAAAAAAAAGATGTATCTATATATATGACATATGACAGCCTCTGTCGTGTGGTGGTTTATCAGGTCGTCCAGGAGACGGCGGGTTCGATTCTCAAATGAAGTATTTGTGCACAAAAAAAGCGCAAAAACCTGCTGAGTCTGGGCGTTGTGCGATCATGGTCCTCATAGTTCCTGGGTCCCTAAGTACAGAGAACCAATGTTAGGGAGCAGGATCAATGTATATGATTGTTAGGGGTTATTATTTTAGACCAATTTAGTCATTTCCAATTGATCCTGGCAGCGTGATAATAGGACCACCTCATCTATTCCTGTGGGTGCCGTAAAAGTCAGATAAGGGAATATCTAGAGAATAAGCTGCAGCCATACTCCATCCGTACATTGAATCTTCCGAAAAGATTCAATGATAATGCTTACAAGGATTTTGGAATCTATTGCTGTCTACTAAATTCTATTGTAAATTTCACATCTGAGTTTATCTCTTAACTAATAAATATATATTATATATGATAAAAGATAAGATAAGATAAAAATTTATCATCCACAAAAAAAAATGATGAGTCATACATACAATAATAAATTTAAATAAATAATATTTCCATAGCTTATATACTAAATCTTAAGTAATGGCATAACATTTGTCGCAGTGTAATAACTCATTTACCTACGGGCCCCAATATATATGGTATATGTGTGTATATATTATATATCAATTATTTAGGTAAATGCATTTTATTATTATTTATTCTTATGTATTATTTGAGTATAGGTTAGTATATAGTATTTATTTGCGCCGCCGTCCTTGCTCATAGTGTCTCATACCTCTGTCCATCCAAAGGTTGTCCGAAAGAAATAGCTCTTAGCGATAAGACCGCCCATTGTACCTATCGTTATGTAATTCTCTTTTCTAGGGTCTCGAGGTCTAATGAAATTTCCTAAAATAGTTTTACGACCGTTTAAGTAGTTTTTAGTATTTTGAAAGTTATGACTCTTATCG
This sequence comes from Ennomos fuscantarius, assembly GCA_905220475.3. Lineage (NCBI taxonomy): Eukaryota > Metazoa > Arthropoda > Insecta > Lepidoptera > Geometridae > Ennomos > Ennomos fuscantarius. The sequence continues at coordinate 3,932,217 of HG992034.1, read as the reverse complement.
GAAGTTTTTCCACCATTATGTTACCATAGCGTCTATTTCCCAAACTGCACTGCACCATTAAAACAAAACTGTAAATCATTTTTATGGCAAACTACGTCATTATAGTGCCATAAAATTTAATACGACGGCTTCTAGGGCACAGCTATTCAACAATATTAAGTTACCCGAAGACAACAACACAGTACAAGAGCATCACAGTGATGCAACTTGGTACAAACGTGGTATGTTACCTTACTTTTTACTTAAATCACATATTACACATTCGTAAACCTTAATTCTACCGGACGTGTGATTAAAGATGAGCTCTCAAAATTACTTTTTTTTATGCTACTGAGTGATGTGACGAGCTAGTCATTCACCATCAGGTGAGTAAGCGCCACGGCCGCCCATTACAGAACAGTGTCATTCGGAACCCCAAAACAGTTACGAGTGACACTGCACTGCGCACATCATCCTGAGACATCAGCACAGCCTGGTAATAAGATTACTAGATTGTGAGATCAGATTATAGTCTCAATTGCCCAGTAATTTCACTAGCTACAGTGCCCTTCAAACCGGAACACAGTAGTGCTTGCACACTACTGCTTGGCGGCAGAATAACTGGCAAAGCGATGGTACCTACCTAGACGAACTTTGCAACAAAGTACTACCACCTACTAAGACATATTTATCTTTGTACATACCTACAATGGAGATTTAAAAATATTGTATTCTGGAAGTAATAAAAGTGTGCTTTAGAACACGTGACTGAAGTAAAACTTATTTAGTTTAACTCCATCTATTGGTCGGTATAACTTTGTTTTTGCTTTGTCTAATTTTATGTCGCCATCTTGACAATTATTGTGAATTGTTATTTTACCGGACATACCAACATAATAATATGAATTTTTAGCTTTGTTGACAATGCAGATCTACGTGAACTAACTTCTACTTCCGTTCGCCTTGAACTCGCTAGGTTACTCCCTAAGTCAAGTGCGTAAAGCGTAAAGAAGTTTTACTTTAAAAGTAGTAAAGTATTCACACTTAACTGGCAACTTACTTTTAAATCTAGAACTATCCCGCATAGCAAGCAAAACAATAGTGTGCGTGAAGTGATGTTCAATTTTAAAGTTGGCCTTCTGTGTGTATTAATAATATGCTTTCCAGAGAGCAAGTTACGTTAGTTTGCATCACAACAAAACATATTTCTGAACAATTTGCCCGGCATGAGTCGCAAAGGAAATTGTGAGGGAAACTTAGAAGATAGATCTTTAACGGTCGATAGAGTTTTGAAAGATGGCTGAAAGAACTTTCTTGCGGATAATAAATACTTTTCACGGGGGAAGTATGCATGGACGAGGAAAGTTAGACGGGAGATTCGCGCTACTCTATGTAGCAGTGCCATGTTCAGGTCTTATAAAGATTCATCACGAATTTTTCATTTGCCTTTATAGTACAGCCACAGAATAAATTTTTTATGTTTATTAATGATATGACGAGCTAGCCATTAATTGATGTTAAGCGACACGGCCGCCCATAACAGAACAGTGTCACTCGGAACTCTACTCTAATGTAAAGTTTTGCATGAAACTGCAGTGCGCACATCATCCTGACACTTCAGGACAGTCTGGTAATAAGATTACTCGACTGTGAGATCAGATTATAAAGTCTCAATTGCCCAGTAATTTTACTAAATATAGTACCCTTTAAACCGCAATACAGTAGTGCTTGCACACTACAGCTTGGCAGCAGAATAAACAGCAAGGCGGTGGACCTATAGACGAACTTTGCAGAAAAGTCTTACCAACTACATAATAGTAAGTTAAGCCATATAACAACTAATAGCGTTAAGCTATAGTTGATACAGCTAAGGTTTTTATTTTGGTTTCAGATGGCGTACTTGGAGAGCCTAAATATCTAGCTGCTAATAAAGACGAGAATGGTTCGCTGTAGTAAAGTCGAGAACAGCTGGTAGTAGGTACCGGCTGTTCTACACATCAAATAGCCACAAGACGTCCATTGCTCAACACAAGCTTCCCCCATAAAACGCCACTTATCTTAGGGGGGCATGTGTTACAATCACGACGCATGGTATATAGGCGGATTGATTACAGAATATTTTAATGTACCGAAGAAAATGTTGCTGTTGTATATTTTCTTAGCCGGCTCTTACAGCACCCATGAGAAGAAATGGGGTGTCTTATGCTCACATTAGTCCCGTCACACGACCAACCATCAGAGACATGGCAATACTGATTCACGTTTACCTTATAAGCATCAAATAAACTTCAACTAAATGAATTCTGAAATAAAACACAAAGTCCCATGAGATTTCTCCACTTTTCGTATAAACACGGCTGAGCATTCCAAGACCACTTTATTCCTAGATTCCACTTTGATTTATACATTCAGGAACGTTTTCCAACTGACGTAACAACAGAAAAGCATTTTAATATTATCTCCTCTCTAGAGGTATAACGGATTTCCGACAATAGTTTCATGTTATTATCCGGTCATTCTAATATCCGGCCAAATTTGACAAATGGCTCATGAACTGACTATACTGATATAAAAAGACGAGTGTGCTTTAGATCACACGACTGAAGTGAAACTTTTTTAGCTCCATCTATATAATAAAAAATTTATAACTTTGTTTTTGCTATGTTTTATATTAATGTCGCCTTCTTGATAATTGAAAATTGTCATTTTACCGGGCATACCAACATAATAATACAAATTTTAAGTAAATTTTAACTTTGTTATGTTGACCATGCAGATCTACGTGAACGAACAACTTTCAGCTTCCATTCTTCTCGTTACAAGCCCCAAGCCAAGCGTTTGTAAAGAAGTTTTACTTTAATGAAAAATAATATCACTTAAATGCTACTTATAGTATAAAAACACTGTTAATTACTGTAGATTTAAAATAGTCACATCATCTACCCGTATTAATAATAACAACAACAATATATATATATATATATATATAATAATACCAATAACGCCCAACAATCACATACATAGGTCCTAGACCCTATGATTCAATATCAATCAATAATTTTTTTTTTACCTCTACCATGATGGACAGATAAGTAAATAACGCCCAACAATCACAAACATAGATTTAGGAGCCTAATTAGGATTCCATATAATTAGAGACCCAAGAACTACGATGGCCGTGGTCCTGCAACACCCAGACAAATCAGTAATTGAGCTGTTTTTTAAATTAGATGATGGTTACTACTGAAACTATAGTTTCACTAAGCTTAAAATATGTATGTATTTGGTTGGTGTTTAGCTACTGAGATTAACCGTTCAAATAACCGGCATGATTATTTTTTACTTCGTCCCTACTTTTGCAAGAAAACAACGAAAACTCCATCCTACAGGAAACACGTTACTTCATATTCCTCGAACGATAAATCTTTTAGGGGAGACACATCTGTCAAAAGTGTAAAATATGTATTTCTTGTGCGTTGTCTCTTCTTTTTTTAAATTATGTTTAGGGTTAAAGCACACTGGACCTCAAAATTTTCATGAACTAAAATAATGATAATCACCATCATCATATTAATTTTTTTTTATATTGTTATATATTTGTTGATATTGTTTTTCTAGTGACTGTCCTGTATTTTTTTCTTCTTTTGAACATGTAGACTGTAAATCCGATTTTGGCTGTAAAATTTATAATTTCCATACTTTAGTATGTAATTTATAAATTTTACTTTACTTTAGTATGTATTTTATTAATTAAGGGCTGTGGATTTAGTGAAATAAATAAATTAAATAAATCATTATAAGCAAGCATTTTGTGTATCGAAATAAATAAATTCAGCCTCAAGACGTATTACGAAAAGTAAAATTTGAAAAGCGGGCTTTACTTTTTCTTTGTTGTTGTCTTTACCTTAGAGTATAAAACGTATTTATTGAAATCATGAGTTAATTTTTAAATACAGATTTTTATTACTCTTCTGTACTAAAGTTGAACAGCTCTTAAGTTCGCACTTATCTCTCTATGACAAACCTACTGCAATGCATCACAGGGGAATAAGTGCGAACGATTCAGCCTTTCGAGCGTGAAGGAGTAACAAACATACAGACATACACACATACAAGCTTTCGCCTTTATTTTTGAACGAGCGAATGCTGTTGGTCTCTACCGACCTTTACAGCGTCACCGGGCGGGTATTGTTCCCGGGCGGGAGCGTCACCGGGTGGGTATTGTTCCCGGGCGGGAGCGTCACCGGGCGGGTATTGTTCCCGGACGGGAGCGTCACCGGGCGGGTATTGTTCCCGGGCGGGAGCGTCACCGGGCGGGACTTTCGCCTTTATAATATTAGTATGAAGTATGACAACAATTCACTGGCCCGATAGCTCAGTTGGTAGTAGCCCTGCCTTCTGAACTGTGGGTTGTGGGTTCGATTCCCACTCAGCACAAACATTTGTGTGATGAACATAGGTGTTTGTTCTGTGTCTGGGTGTCATATTGTATTCTATGTATGTATTTACAAACAAAAAAGTATATAAGTATTGTATCAGTTATTTGGTTCCCATAGCACAAGCTTTGCTTAGTTTGGTTCTAGATGGCGTTGTGTGAGATGTCCACATATATTATTATTAAATCTTCACATAGAGGTAACGGTGGGTTTAAAACCTAATGCGTTCATGTTGCAAGAGAAACTTCCTAATTCGGTATAAAGAGGGATCCATTACGTTTTCTAGCTTATGCATTTCTTAAAAACTTTCTCGGGGGTAAGAGCTTAAAATTCGAGCAGTATTTTTCTGCAGTCAAAGCAAATTACTTTGCATGCATTAAGTAGCTTATGTTTTCAAAGATTTATTTTCATTAGGGATTATGGTTACTTAAAATAAAATGAAAATTAATTTGGAGTATTTTGGCTTTTTTAATGTTGTAACTTATAAAAGTTTTTCTATGGAGAGATTACGTAGGCAATGATAGCTCAGTTGGTTAAAATACTGAATTTTGATGGGATCAGGATAATCATCATCAGCCTGAAGACGTCCACTGCTGAACAAGGTCTCCCCGACAGAGCGCCACTTTGAGCGACTGCTTTGCCTCCTGCATTCATTGGCTCTCCGCGGTTCTGGCCAGGGGCCTTACCTAACCTAAGTCTGGTGGAGATGGTAATAGTGTTCTCTCTTGCTCGCACTCGTGGACTTGTTAATTAGCACGTGCAGGATGGCAGGTGAAGCCGATTCCCAGAACAGTTACGCGGTAGGGCTGCAGGTCGTTGGTCCATCTACTAGGGGCTGGCTTAATCTGCGTCTTCCGTCAGTATATCAGGATAATAAACGGGACATAATCAGATTAACAACTTTAAACAAAGCCCCTTTCCTCAAATCTAAATATATATAACTCAAAGGTGACTGACTGAGTGAGTGACTCCCATAGTAATCTATCAACGCACAGCCCAAACCACTGGACGGATCGGGCTGAAAGTTGGCATGCAGGTAGATGTACCCACCCTTAAGAGGATGAAATGGGTGGTTGAATTATTTTGCCATAGGCCACGCCGCGGGCGAAGCTGCGGGCAGAAGATCGTATACAATAATTGTACCTGGCCGGCTTTAATACATGAATTTGTAAAATACAAGTGCAGCATCAAGGTGTATAAAATAACCAAACCACTTTTGAAAACCACACAATTGGATTGACACAGATCCAAGGCTTGTACACCTCAATCCGCACATCAGCTTTGATCGTCCGTGCTCTGATCATCCGCAAACCAAGCGCTGAAGCGCTGTAGCTCGGTCATGCAGAAGTTATCGTTTATTGAAATCGATCGTGTGACCGACATTTTTCGAAGCACTATCCGGTGACGTCACGTTTTGCATTCGATTCGGAGTGGACTGTAGCTTTCCATGCATGTTAAGTTGGTCGAATACACGATCTATCGAAAGGCTTGTGTCAGTATCGGATTTTGTTATTTTTTGGTACCATCACAGTTTTAAAATCATATTGTGATACTGTGGTAGATACAATGTTGATTTTAATGTTGAAAAAATATACATATCTCTACTTATAAATCCTACTAGTATTATAAAAGCGAAAGTTTGTATGTATGGATATGTAACGGCTAGATAGATATGGATGAAATATATATTAGCCATCTATATTTCAAATTTAATCCAACAGTGGATAAACACATAGATAATTTTTTATCTGCAGGTGAAGCCGCGGAGCGTAGTTACTTTTTTTTAATAACAATACAAATAATAATTTATTAACCAAAACCATTTTTTTTAACCGCAGAGTTGGCAGGAAAACGAAAAATATCGTGTCACTGCATTGCATGATTTTCCAAAACTTGTGTTATTTTCAGTGTTAGTGCATAAAATTGGTGGCATTTTATTCGTTAAGTGCTGAATTACAGGCGTGAGTATGAGAAAATGGTATAATGATGATGAAAAGTTTATTTTCGTGTTGTTTCCAAAACTCCATAGAAGCTTCAAGTAAAGTTGCCACCACTTTACTAGGAGTATGACCTTGACTAGACTATGAATTGACTATGACTTGACTTGATGACTTCGAGTGTGACTTGACACATATTTGCGTGAAATATCATTAACTTGATAAATTATCAATTACTTGACGCTGGCTAAATACACAAAAGTGTAGATCCAAAACATAAAAAAAACTATGTGTAACCTTTCACAGCCAATATTACAGATTCCTGAAAGCATCGATATCGCACGCTCCGGTGCCTCGCTGTCACCTTTCCAGTCCGCATCAGCTCTCTTTTGATCGGTCTCGACGGCCTAATTAGCGATCGGGTTGGTTCCATCCGAGTGGAAGACATTGTTTATACCCGTTCGAGGCGAGACCACTGGTATGGAAAATTGAGGTAAAACCGTGTACGCGTGCCCTGGATTTCACGTCTCAAAATTGCAGGTGGTTGCGATTGGGAGATGATTGGCCTTGTTTTCGCGCTTTGGCACGTTTTACGTAGCGTAGCGACAATTTCGTTTGAAAGTTGCTTTGATTCATTTATTGAGGGCACATTTGTAGAGCAAGAGCAAGAAAAAAATGTTTTTCTTCGTGATATTTATTTAGTGTTTTAGTGATACCATTTACACCAGTGACTCGGTGAGATGTACATCTCGCGAGTCTCCCTTTGCATAGCTTGAAAGAAAAAATTTGAAAATACTTCTTTACTTTTCCAACCACCAGACTTGGAGCCGCCATTTTGATAAAACTAGGAGAACTGAATAAAAACATAAATGGATTGTTTTTATTCAGTTCTTAGAATTTTCATATCAAACCTGCTCACAAGAATCTGTTGATAAATGCTATTAAATATATATATAGCTGTCGTCAGCCGGACATCTGACTTCCGGAAGTCCGCTGTACAGAACGAAATAATGTTGCTCAAGCTGAAACGCTTCACTCGTGCTTAGCTAAGCAATGTGATGTTTATAGAATCTGCAGCCGATCGTGCTTTTGCTCGTAAACAAGTTTTAGTGAGACATTTTTGGTTGATGAAAAATTTCAAGGCTATCCTTAGGTCAATATGATTGCAATCAATTTCCACCCACAGTTTTCCCAGTCCAATCCCAGCTTATTTTTTATATAGATTTACGTTTGACATATTTGGTGATGATTTGATGAAATACACTTAAGTACTTTAAAAAGAAGTTTATTTATATTACTAGCACCCCGCTATTTCACCCGTAGGTATATAAAAACCAAATTTCATTCACATTCATTTACGCGTTGCGGCGTGAAAACGGATCCAACACACAAACTTTCACATGTATAATATTGATGTGATTTGCGTTGAATTTCTTTCAGTTGAAAGTTCTGTGGAAGAATCAGTAAATATTTATTTTGACAGCCTTTGTGGTGTGATGGTTAAGCAAGTTGGCTCATAACCTGGCGGGTTTTATTTCCGCGTCAGGACAAGTATTTGTGTACAGAAAAAAAACGCAAGTAGGTACTTGTTTTGTCTCTGGGTGTTGTGGAACCATGGTCTTCGTAGGTCCCTAGACACAGGGAATCCTAGTTAGTGTCCAGGGTCAGGGATCGATGGGCGTTTATAATTATATTTATACAAGATTTTTTGTTAAAGATAAATATTTTCCAATTTATTTTCTTCCCTTTGGTGTCATGAACGGAATTGACAGGCTATTATCATAAAGTTACCGTTCAATTTAAAATGAACTGAACTGTAGCCATAACTTTCCAACTTTAAACTTAATAATTCATCCACAGATAAAACAACAAAGCTGACGCTGAAGTTACTAGTCTCTATAATCTTGGTTCGACTCGTTATGAACACTTCAACCGGAAATTCAGGTCGGAAGCGATTTAAGATATCAACAATACTTTACCTTTTTTAACCAACATTTTTTTTCGCTAAATCAAGCTGTAGTTAAATTAAAATTACAATGTAGCACATTGTTTATACCCTAGGTGTGAAAGTAACTTTTTTAGTCCCGATTCGGGTTTGGCGCTACCGAGCGTGCCAATAGTTCAAGAGACTAAATAAGTCCTTAACCCGACGTAAGCACTGTGTTTTTCATTACGAATAAGAACCTTCTCTTGACAATAATAAACACAACAAAAAAATAATTAGTGAAAATGTGCCATCCGCTCACGCGTGATGCAACGACCAAGGGAAATAGATAATATAAATAAATAATAAATTCTTTATTATCACTTTCATTTTCACAGAGTTTTGCTTGAATTTCTTTGTAATCAATAAGTATTCGCTTTGTTTCGTACTCTAAATGTAAAGTTTATACTAATTATTCGCACCACTGTCTATGTTCATAGTGTTATATCAATCCATCTAGAAGTTGTTTGGAGAGATTGCTCTTAGCAAGAAGGTAGGTACAATGGGCGGCCATTGTATCTTTCTTATTCATCATCATCAGCCTACATTAGTCCACTGCTGGACATAAGCCTCTCCCAAGGCACGCCACTGAGCCCTGTCTTCGGCTCTACTCTTCCAGTTGCTACCAGCTACCTTGCGTATGTCATCGCTCCATCTTGCCGCAGGGCGTCCTACTCTACGTCTGCCGATTCGCGATCTCCACTCAAGAACACGTCTACCCCAACGGTTATCGGTTCTTCGGCAAATATGACCAGTGCCACTTCTTCTCTTCATCTTTCTTATTATGTGATTTTTATTTCTACATGTTTAGTATCAGTGTCAATAAAGTGTTTTGTTTTGTATTGTACTGTATTGTATTGGAAATGTATTGAAAAGTATTGAAAACCTTCTAAATTGCTACATATGTGAAATAGTGTTATCACGATTGCTATAAAACATAAATACACAAGGAAGCATAAGTTTATCTTCCGTTCGTAAAATGCACAAGTTGTAAATAAATTAGCCAACCCCGCAACGGCTTTCAGTCGGAAGATATTGCTTATTGGAGACTCCATAAGTGCGCGGTAAGCTCGCTCACCCGAACACCGTGCCAAGCAAAAGCTATTTTTGATTGCATCTTTGAATGTGCCGTAACTAGTATTATAGTTTATTCCGTAAATTGGAATGAGTGCAATTTGAATAGTTTTGATATGTATTACATTTTTAATACAATACAATAGCTCATAAAAGATCTGAGTGGACTATTCCGCATTCCGTTGAGACGCATGAAACATACGAGCTCTATTTAAGTTACTTTAGTTATTGGTCATTTGAAATGCGTGCCAAGTAAATGCTATTTTTGAATATGCCGTAAAGGTGCAATATTGAGTGCAATCTCGTCTTTGATCTATGTCAGAAATTGTTTGGAAGTTGAGATCGTGAATCGCAGATTATGCTCGGCTTCTCGAAGTTTCTGTGTTGGAGTCACAGCACTCTGTTACGAACAGAGTTTGTTTGATTACTAAATTAGTTAGATCCTATGCACACGGCATATTTAATACGCACAGATGACGTGCATTTTTAAATTGTGCAAAAGATGACGCGCGTCATCATAAAATACGCCATGTGCATAGGCCTATACTACGAAAGCTGGGATATTCCCCTTCCTTTCTTTCGTCAACCGATTTCAAAAAAGAAGTTCACAATATCAACGTAATTTTTTTTATTGCTTCATATCTCCGTAATTTATGAATCGAGGTTATGAAGATTAGTATTATAGAAATTTCACCAAAATCGGTTCAGTGGGTCTTAGTAGGTTTTTAAATCAAAATAAAATTATGGTTGGCTGGAAAATTATATTGATATTTACTATTAATCGTAGACCACGTTTTCACTTTCCATAATAATTATTATGAGACTGCACTCAAATGCCATAATTAAAAAAAAAACTAACCAATTTTATAATTCCCTGTTGGTCATAAATAGTGATCAAGTCCAAATTGTGGCAATAAACTGCCGCTTGCTGAGCAGTTTACGGCATGAAACGGAAATTTAATTAGTTACATTTTGTCTTCGAGGGTAACGTTATGGGAAGTAATATATTTCAATTTATTTTATAATGACTTGAAAAATATATAATTTTTTTCACCTTAAATTGGGAATTGTAAGTTAATTGGTAAAAATGAGGTATTTTCTAAATCTTTCTTTATTAAAATTAATTTTGCATGATTTTTTAAACATAATTTATTTTGTTATCCTAATTATTTTTCTTCTCGTTCTTAAAAATGTCTGTATTACCCATGATACGATGAAAGTAATTTTAAAAGTAGGTAAGTAAAATTATTCATAGGTATCTGTAAGATGAGTTTCTCGAAACATGTATTGAAATGCCGCTATAATATTAACTCTAGTCTAAGATATTCTTTAAAAAATACAATATATTTATATTATAATAATATCACAGTAAAACATAATTATTGTAATTTTTTTCCATGATCACACCATCATGCATAATAATAGAACATCAAACGACACAAATATGCACTCCTTGATAGGGCCTACATAATTGTGCTGTTTGGGGTGGAGACCTTGGCTTCGTGGGGGCTGGCTGCCATAGAAGTTTACAGGGACTTGGCCAAACATTTGGTGGAGGCCAGGTGAACAAAATGCTGGCTTATATTTTACACAAAAATAAGCATCACTATTCAACGTGCGTAATGTTGCCAGCATTCTCGACACTTTTCTCTCCACCAGCCGGTTATTTTAAGTTTTATATGTATTTTAGTTTTATCTGTTTTTAAGGTTTTTGGTCTAGTTTAGCTTAGTTTAGTATTATTTTTGGTAAACATATAATATTTTTATGGGCAAAGCATTCGATCACTGCCTTGCTGGATGTTAAGCAATGACGTGATCTAAGATGGCAGGTATGCTAGCTTAGAAAAAATAATAACAATAATTAATCGCAGAAGCCACTAAGATTCAATAATAATTAATAATGTGTATATATTAGCCAATATTTAAAAACATTATAAATACAGACCAAAGATATTTAAAGACCTTCCATTAGTAAATACAAAAGTTCTATTTTAATAGGTAGAACGCATCTAAGAATAGCCTTTTATTCATCATTATTATTTTCGCACTTTGAACCAAGAGTGTTTCAGCCATTCTAGTTCAAATAATTTCTAACCTCATTTTTTGAATCCGTTACCTGCAACATATTTGCTACTCCTCTTCACTCGAAAGTATTGCCATTCCCCTTTTACATGTTGGATGTTCATATTATGTCCTTATCTTGTATGCACTCGACATCTGGCAAAGGTGGTCGTAAAATGTTATTTGAGTTTGGAACATTTTTGATATTAGATCTTTTTACAACGCACTCCAATCTGGTATTACTTTGGTTACGAGAGCCATAAAAATGAATGTATCCCATCCCTACTAACAAATTATATTGTCCCTACTAATATACAAAAGTAAAACATTGTATGTCTGTTTCTTTGTTTTTAATTGCTTCAAAACGGCTGACTTAATTTGGATGCAATTTCTCTTACTTACTATAATCAACATAATTAAGTATCTACATGTAATTTTACGAGAAACGAGAAAATTGCGGGTGCATTTTTAATACATCAATGTTAAATGTGTAAAACTTGCATTTAAAGTAAAGAAAGAACTAAAAAATGTAAATCAAAACATTTTTAATATCTGATTAAAAATTTAGTTTAATTAATATTTTTTTGTGGTAAAAACCTCTTCTTAACTAATTTATTTTGGTCACTATTTAGGTTTTTGTATTTATATTTATGTGTTACAAAATACGATGTTGTATAATAAAGATATATTACATTAAAAATAAATTCTTAAGTAATTAACATTTATATATTAACCATGAAAACAAGAACTATGGTTTGAATCGGCCGACCGAAATGTGTCATCTGCGTGTATATATATGGTGTGGCGTGAAAAGTTTATTTTCTATATATTTTATATCTTTATATAACGTTTCACCATAATATCACCACTTTCCCACAGTCATGCCTGCAATTCAGAGCTTAACGAATAAAATACCACGAGTTTTATGCACTAACACTGAAAATAGCACAAGTTTTGGAAAATAATACAATGCGGTGACGCAATCTTTTTCACTTTCCCGCCAAAAAACAAAGTGTTGTTGTTGTGTCATATCAACAATATGAATTTCTTTTAAATTTCAGCTGTTTCTAAATGAAACTAGATGGCGCTAGGGTCGCGGTGTTGTATGGCTGAATCACGCAAGCGTTTGTTGCACGTAATATAAGGGGATCGTCCCGTCTTCAACATTACACCATCATCATCAGACCTATCAGTCCACTTAAGCTGAACATAGGCCTTCCCTATAATATTTTTATTATACCTCGCGCATTTGATAAATGTCCGAGGCAGTATGAGTAATATCGTGATATTTAATAATCAAATGCAGCATGTTCAGCTTTCGCGCTTTCATTTCGCGGACTGTTTTACTTGAAACATTCGTAAGTACGTACATATATAATGTTTGTTAGATTTCTAATGTATTCAAGCCCTAGCTAATGCCAAGTATGAACTTATCTGTCGTCACCATTGACAAGAAAACTCACGTGAAAAATGAGATAATTTATTAATAAGCTGTCATTAATCATAAGATTAAGAAGACTAATTATAAGATTGTGATGATAATCTAAGAAACAAATCCATCTAGATTAAAAACAACTTCGACTGATGATGATGAAAGATCCAGCTCTTTTATACGTATACTACACAGCATTAAAGTATATCCATTCCTTTGGGACCTATGTAACAGATATAAAAAGGATATGGGAGAACTAAGTTGTGCAATTCCATCGCACACTTTCCGAAGTGCAGCTTATCACTGCTAAAACTAGCGGCGGCATTTGATAAAGAACCGAATGTCCTCCTACAGTAATTACGAAACGTAACTCTTTCTATCTTCTGTTCGCAAAAATACTTACTGCCAAAGTGCTATCTTACTAGTTAGCACATTAGCAGTAAGTAAGTACGTTTTAGCTGTAATCAGTAGTTAATATGCAATGATAACACCACTGTCCTCGTGGTCTGTCTAACTTACGTTCTGCAATGTAACCACTGGATAATATTTTTCGTTTAATTTTAGGTAGTTATTATTATCAACATTTTGCCATCATAATACGCGTTTTCACTTTTCCAATCAGCATGAAGACAGCAAACTTTCCTTTGCACAGTAAATTAATATATACGCAAGTAAATATTATGTTCGTTCGGCGATAATCAGAGGGGTGAACACGAAACTTTGATTCAAAGTCAAAGTCAAAAGATTTATTGCAAATAGGCTAATTTTAGCACTTTTACAAGTCAAAATTATATTAGGTACTTGAAATTAAGTTATTTCGCTAAGCATATAAAATTACAAAGTGATTGCAATGCAACAAGAGAAATTTGTATACCAACTATGCAAATAAACTGCGTATTCAAACTGTTAAATCCATACAAATTTGTTTTTTTATCGGTTACAATCAAGCTACGTGATCGCCTAGCAGTTCGGGTTAACAAAAAACCAATTTATTAAATTTTTTAAACATATCTTTGCTACAATTATCAAACGCGCACTGAAGTTTCGGGCATGGCATCTTCTATACCGTTAACCTTTCGTATTTTGCGCAACGTTTCACTTTATCATGTTTTACATAACAAGACGTCGACCCTTCACTTAAATCATAATAAATCTAGCATTTTCAATACAATATGCGCCCTTTCCAAACCGCAGTTAATGTAGCGCAACGGCGTTGCAAAGTGGCCTGTGACATTTTTCAATCGCTTAATGGCCCAGCATTATTGGCTTATGAGGCCGTCCATAACGATATAATGTCCTACCGTTGCGCATATTTTACTAATATTACAGGATAAAAATGTATGTTTCAACAAATATTTCACTTTACACTATAGAGTAGAAATCAACGTTAGAAATGTTAGGAAATTTGAGAATAATATTATAGAAACTGACGTGAGTAGTATTGATAACTACAACTATTACACGGCTAACACTCACGAGATACAGTCGAATAACTACACCGGTGTTCGGGCAATATAGATGCCCATCCTGAAGGAGTACGCCCGAAGGCGATGGCGGCTCGGCGCTGACGTACTCCTTGAGGATGGGCATCTATATTGCTCGATCACCAATCGAGTTACTCGACTGTATCTCGTTAGTGTCAGCCGTGTACTAGTTGTACAAAATAAATTATAAATAAATTTGAGCATGGCAATGAAAGTAATTTCACTTTTCAGTGTAGAATGGTTTACTAGATAGGAATTTTCTGCAAAGTTCATCTAGGTAGGTACCATCGCTTTGCCAGTTATTCTGCCTCCAAGCAGTAGTGAGCAAGCACTGCCGTGTTCCAGTTTGATGGGCACTGCAGCTAGTGAAGTGACTGGGCAAATGATCTGATCGCACACAGCTTAGACAGCGGATTATGGTTTTCTTTTAAGTAACCCATTTTAATTTGGTGTGTAAAAAAAAAATCGTGAGTTTAAGTGAATAAAATTTAAGATTAACATTGTTTCATATCTGTACTATAACATTGAAAATACAAGTTATCAGTATTAATTAAGATAATAAAATCATAATCTTATATAGGAATTAGGCGTATAACACATTGATAAATCCTAATCCAGACTTGTTATCTTCTATAAACAAAAAATATAGATGCAAATACATGTTACAAAGTTACATTAAAAATTGCTGGTCCATTGAATTTGGTTAGCAAAATTTTTTGAGAAATGAAATTGGTAAATACACCTCAAGATTGATGTAAATGGAATGATTTTTTTATTTGATAACTATTCATTTGTAAAAGTTGAAGCCTGCGTCTAGTAGCAGACTCTAATGCATGACATAATGAACAGTCTAACAACTTATATTATTCCAAACTGTGGTTACTGTAACAATGTTTCTGTGTACGATGCATTAACAGCAGTTAGGGCGATCATTTGTGATTATTTACATTGGTATCGCATACAAATAGCAATATTAATTAGGTTGTTGTTTAACGTGTTAACACTCGCGTCTGAAATACATTTTATTATTAAAAACATTTATGATATTCATTGTCAAAACGAAAACCTACCTAATTTCTGTTTCCTTAAGGTTTTGATGAATCAAGGAATTGCAAATTCAGTTTTTGATTCATTGATTCAAAAACTGAATTTGGCAGGGCTAGGGCTTGACCAATCAAATATTTGATTCCGGTCCAATTTTCTGTACCGCTTGAATGTCTTGAAGATTTCATAGACTCTTCTCTTTCTAACAAATTAATTCTGTTATGACAAATTCTTATAAAATATAAATGAAAGTACAAACTTCCGTAACAAATTTTTATTATAGCACACATACATACAACATAACAGATATCATACGGGTCATTGAGAAACTGAGACCTATCATTTGCCAGCTTATCGCCGAATATTACAGCACCATTAACTATATCTTCACTCGGCGATTGTCCAATGGCACAAGTTGGCCGATTAAAAGGCGGGGCAAGTCAGACGTTAAGCTTGAAAATCCTCAATGCGCCAACTAAGTTAAAACTTCTCAAATCAACGATCGCAGTGGACTCAAGTTTCTCAAGCTAAATTGATGCTCAAAGAGAGCAATTAGTTACTCCTGTGCTGGGGTCCTCGGCTAAGGCTAAGCAAATCATTGATGGCAGCCTCGTGATAGCTTGAGAGTGCAAGGCCAGATTGATTTCGTCATTAAACATAATCGATGGAATTCCATTGATTGCTAGGGTCAGTGCTGTTCCTTTCCTCTCAGCTTCAAAGTCTATCTCATCGTTAGGATGAGTCACGCAATAGTCCATGTCAACCAAGTTAAGACCCACAGCATGAGCGCAGATGTAACTTCCCTGTATGTACGATGGATAAGGAGAACCAAACTCGCAACGCATGTAGTGCATTTGCGCTTCGAGGTTACCATCGAGCATCTTGAGAGCGCATCTGTGATTGCGATTGGCCCAGCAGTCGTTAACTCCAAACTGGCACGTCAAACTGTTGTCGGCATTTCTAACGGTACGACCCCATGGGACGAATTCAATATCCAAGAAATCTTTGTAAAGTTCATACACTTCTGCAAGTGGTTCACTGATGAATCTCATAGTGTGAATACATCCTGATGTTGTTCCAACGGTAATTTTGATTCGGCCATTGACGGTTTCCAAGTTCTGGGCGTCAATGAAGGTAAACAAAATGCTCACGGCAATAGGCAAAATGTATTGAGCAGGCATGGCGACCGGTCGCTGGCTGCTTGCGAAGAACACTGAACGATTTTATGTGCCGATATTCAAATTATTATTATACTAATGACCGTAAAGTTATATGCTAAAGATAAGTATTTTGGATTATCGTAATCTTTATATAAGGAAACCATTAAACTGCTAGTAATAGCTGTAGGTACGACTTCTTTCAATCGTCTGTAATTTATACATTGTTTTCAAATATGACGATATATACACTTGAAATCAAGTTATATCGCATTATAGCCTATCATAAATAAAAGACAAGACAAGAAACAGAAGACATCATTTATTTAAGACTGATTTAAACCTAGATAATTAATTGTGACGTGGTTAGCAGAACCAAAAATGAATGAACGAAATGAATGAATGTTATTGAATGGACGTTCAGCTCAGCATGTTGCTGGATATTGAAAGCATACAGCGCCAGCTTTCAGTCCCCTATCAGGACGCAACGGCAATCCTCAACAATATTAAGGCCGTGCGAAGTCAGGGCAGGTCAGCTAATCTATATAAACATAACAATGAAATGCTGTTCTGTGGTAAACGCTTCACTTGGACCGTTAGCTTCTTTTATACCCACCTCAAAAAAGAGGAGGTTGTGTTCAACAGGACAAAGGAGTTTGCCATAATCACCAAGCATGCCATGCGGCTTGGTGACCAAATAAAATATCATTTACTTCAGATAATTGTTTTAATTATGTTATTATAATAACTGCAATCGTCTTTTAACATAACTGGGACTATGTATAAAGAAACTGAATTTGGTAAACCAAATAATAGTTTTTGTTAGGTACATTTTAACATTACAAATGGTAGTTATATGTATATATGGTACTATATTACTTGAAGTTGCAAATGAATCAAAACACATTACCAACCCCGTACCAAAAATATTTACTATATAATTGAATAGCTAACTTTATAATTGTAACCCATCAAGAAACCGAGTGCTATCACTTGCACGTTGCAAGCTATCCGTTAAAAATTACAGCGCTAAATAGAAATATCACTGTTCAAAAAGTCTTTCGTTAAACTTTGAAATCATCGACGTGAATCTCAGAAGCTAAAAGATAAAAACTATCGCGTCAGACTCTAGTTTCTCGGGCTACATTAAAGCTTAAAGAGAGCAGTTGGACACTCCCGTGCTGGGATCCTCCGCTAACGCGAAGCAAATCATGGACACCAGTCTTGATAGAGATTGAGTATGCAAGGCTTGATCGATCACGTCATTAAATACGATTGAAGGAATGAAGTTGATTGCCTGGGTCATTTCAGTTCCTTTAATCTCTGCTTGGAAGTCTAGTTCATCGTTACTATTATTAACGCAATAATCTACCTCTATTAAACTGAGACCAACGGCTTTAGCGCAAATGTAGCTTCCTTGTAGAAAAGATGGGTAAGGAGAAGCAAACTCGCAGCGCATGTAGTGCATCTGTGCGTCAAGGTTGCCATCCAACAAGTTAAGAGCACATCTATGAAGACGATTGGCCCAGCAGTCGTTGACTCCAAACTGGCACGTCAAACTGTTATCAGCGTTTCTAATGGTACGGCCCCATGGGACGAATTCAACGTCCAAGAATTCTTTGTAAAGTTCATACGCTTCAGCGAGTTGATTGCTTACAAATCTCACTGTATCGCTACATCCTGCAGTCGTTCCGACGGTAATCTTGATTGTACCGTTGACACTTTGTAAGTTCTGGGCATCAACGACGGCAAACAAAAAGCACACGGCAAAAGGCAATGTATATTTAGCAGCCATGACGACCGATCGCAAGCGGCTTGCAAAGAACACTGAAGAATTTTAGGTTTTATGTTGCGATGTTCAATTGATACCGCGTTAGATTATTGTACTAATAATCAAAATCTGATAACGTAAGATTATCTTAGCCAATATCTTGGATTGATAAATTAGGGGACAATTATTTTTTTTTCACTTAATAGGATATGATTGCTTCAATCTCATTTGCTTCTCGAGCTTGATTTGAAAATGTCTGTAAGCATTTTTTCGTTTCTCCAAAGCTCTCTCCCCTTTTAAAAGTATTTCCTGGTAATCTCTTAAGATTACATCACAAGAAAAACTCAAACTCTTTAAGCTTTCATATTTTCTTTATGCGAAAAATATGTTTTTTGTGGCAGGAGTTTACCCGGTGCCAGAATAATAAACACAAAAACTTATTAACTTTTCTTCCAAGAAATACATTGAAGGCTTTGGGCTTCATGGGGATAAAATGAATTGTCGTCGCTAATTTATGACATGTTGTTAAACTGTTTTTTTCTTTGTGTTTTATATTTGGCCTCCATTCCCTTTTGCTAGATGTTGTACATGAACATGGATTTTTATGGCAAACGTTATTTAATTAGTACATTAAGCTTAAAATTTTTTTGAAAATTATATCTTGAATATGACCTTTTTGTTCATGTCTTTAATTTTTACTGCAGTGTTTTATTTAATTTAAAGTATGATTCACCTGTTGAATCTAACGCTAAACGAAATTAAAATAATGCGGTCTTTTTCATTTCTCTTTTATTAAAAGAGTAGTGCCCGTCATACCTTAAATAATAGAATCGATACTCTATGGTCACTATTAAGGGTTTATGTATTTTTATCAATTTTACCGCTATTGTTTATATGAACACAACCACAAGCAAGTAAAAACAGTTCCTGTGCAGTCATAGCGTAAATAAAGCGCCCTCTGGAGGGGAACAAAAAACCGGAAGTGTCCAACCTAAGACACTTTAATCTTTATTCATTGCGTAAAAACGCAAGGGTATTCAATTACGGGTAATATGTTTAAAAATGTAAGACCCTTAAAATAGAAGGTACCTACAATTGTTATAGTGCGGTGTGAGACAGAACTTCAACTTCAAGAAGGCCTATATTCACACAGTCTAGTGTCTGCACTCTGCACTCTATAGTTATCTGAATACTCGATTCAATTCAGGATTCCAAGTACATTTAAGGAGATTCGTTCTCAGTTTAAAGCAATCGAAAAAATTATGTAGCTCGTTCTTTTTAGTCCTACTTATAATAAAACTGTAACGAAGAAATAGTCAGTACTCAGTCCTTAAACAATAAGAGAATTAAAAACATAACTTATACATTTTAAGGGTTTATCTTCAAGAAATAGAATCCAAATATATCATTTTTATATGTCTTAACTGATAATAATAATAACGCCCAACAATCATGTACATAGAACTACTTGATAAATTTTGATGTTATTTGTTGTACATAATGTATTTTCTGGAAAACTTCTATTCAGTTCATCCAAATCGGTTTATCCAAAAAGAAGTTTTGAACTAACCACTAGAAAACGACGACCGTGAATTTGAACAAGATCTAATTGTCACCTAGGAGTAGAATAAATGAATAAATAACACCCAACGATCACATACATAGATCCCGGGACCTAACTAGGTTTCTCTGTATCTAGGGACCCAGGAACTACGAAGATCATAGTCCCATAACATGCATACTCAGATCAAGTATATGCCGCTGTTTTCCTGTGCACAATTCATATTTATCCTGTCGCGGGAATCAAACCGATAGGGCAAAATGCCGTATAGACGAATTGAGGGAAAAGTAAACGAAGCAAAGGAAGAAACTTTAGCATAAAATTAATTCGCCAGTGCAAATCCGGAGCAGATCATTATATAGTTAGTATATAACGTTGTTTGTAGTTGACTGGCCTAATAGCTTGTAAAAGTTGTTTTTTTTTTTTTTTTTTTTCCCCCTTTCTTTATTTATTCACATTTGTAATTTTACATGAACAATGCTTAAATATTAGGTTCTGTAGGTTACAGTTGTACGCTAGATTGTGGAGTAGAAAAATCTGCGATTTGATACAGATTTTAATACTGCAATCTAGAGAGAGAATAGAGGTGTAATGTTACCTACTTATTTTTACAATATAGAGATATTTTTGAATCGGCTACTACTAATTTAAATATTATTAATGACAATATTACAATAAAGAAACGACTAATCACAAACACATAAAATAAAATAACAGAATGAAAAGAAAACAGATAAAACAAAATAGACTAGGACCGGTTAATCATTCAAGTCCCATTAAACTGCTTTAGTTTGCTAAAGATTCTTATAACAAGTGTTTGCCATGAATCTATGGCTGACTCTTTACGAATAAGATCGCTTAGATTATATGGTGATACACCCAGAAAGCCACACAGCGCCTCGTGTTGGTGTCTGTAACTGCTGAATTCCGCGCACTGCTCAAGCAAATGTTTAACTGTTTGGATGTTATTGTAATTGCATGGACACCTATCCGAATTAACGATTTTAAAGCGATGAAGGTATGATTTGTGAAAACCATGGCCGGTGAGGGCTTGTGTTGTATAAAAAGACGTGTTAGTGTGTTCCCTTAGCTTTTTAATGTGTTCCAAAGTTGGAAGTAGGTTGCGCGTATGTTGTCCCTGTTCCGCACTTACATAACGTGCTTCCCAGGTTTCATGGTTCTTCTTCCGTAACTTATGTTTTACATATGAGATTGGGAAGTTTGAATATTCAGGTGCTGTGTGCAGTTCTGTAGCGCTGTTGGCCGCCCTATCCGCAGCTTCGTTTCCTTCAATACCAACATGACTCCTCACCCAGCAGAAGTTAAGGCAGCCCACCGTTTGGTACTGCCGCATAATTTTATGGGTCTGTGACACCAGGGGATGAGTGTTACTTCTATTCCCGAGAGCTTGGAGTGCCGACATGGAATCGCTGTAAATTGTCACCTGCGGGCACTGGCGATTGAGAGCCCATTGGCACGCATTTCGAATAGCTAGTAGCTCGGCTTGAAATACACTGCAGCTATCGTGCAATTTAATTTTACCCTCTTCGCTTATTCTGCCGTTGTCATCGTAGCAGACATACGCCGCGCCTACTGAGCCATTCTCCTGTTTGCTACCGTCCGTGTATATTTGAGTGAAGTGTTGGCCGCTTTCGTTGACTTGTCGCTGATCGTAAGCAATTTTGTGCGTAGCTGCAATTCTTTCAGATGGGTGCAATAACTGGTGAACCACAGTAGGTCTTTCTAGGGTTATCTCGTTTGGTAATAGGTTGGTAACCCCAGACAGTTTCACCCGTTCAATATCATGCACCTCCAAGACTTTAAGATCCAGGGGCGTGAACTGAGCCAGCGCAATGGCTGCTGAGGTCGAAACTGTGCGGAAGGCTCTAATTGCCTTCAAAGCAAAGCCTCGCTGCATACTAAGCAAGGCTCTCTTTACATATTTCTTTGAAACAACATGTCCCCATACGCCGGCGGCGTAAGTCACGATTGGTTCAATCACATGTTTGTAGATTGTGCGTACGTTTTCAGGGTGAGCTCCCCAGGTGGGCCGAGAGAAAAGACAAAGTTTTGAGAATATTCTATTTGCTTTACCGAGAACGTGACGCACGTGGCTTTTGAATGTGAGTTTTTCATCCAGGATTACTCCTAGCAGTTTGATTTCATGCGGAAAATGAATATCAGCGTTGTCCATTGAAATTTGCGCCGCTTTTGCCCTGGGAGTAAAAGAAATCATTTGCGTTTTTGTTGGCCCAAAGGTCAGCTTAACGCTTTTCCCCCATTCAGTAATATCGGATAGAATTTTATTGGTGGTTCTTTGAAGAACGGATACACTTTTAGCAGACACTATAAGTAGCACGTCATCTGCGTAAGCCTGTAAGTGGCATCCAGCGGGTAGCGGACGGTCTAGTAGTTCATCTAATATAACGTTCCAAAGAACCGGTCCACATGTTGAGCCCTGAATACAACCCTTACTCATAAGTTTTGTGACCCGCTCCCCTGCGTGGTCAAGTATTACTTTTCGGTCCTCAACGTAACTTGATATGAGCCCGAAAATATTACGGGGGCAGTCTAGCTGTCTCAATCTATGGAAAAGATCTGGCCACCATGCGTTATCAAAGGCCGATTTAATATCGAGTGATACTGCTAGCACCAGCCTTTTGTCTGCCTTTGCTGCATGTATCACATTGAGAGCAGTATTTATCGCTTCAGTAGTGTTCTTTTGTTCCTTGAAACCAAACTGCCGATCGTTAGCTTTTCCATTATTTGTTGCTTTATACATGACTCTTTTAATGAAAAGTTTTTCGAGTAACTTACCGAACACGGGCAGAAGTCCTATTGGACGGTACGCGCTGAGAGCACTGTAGTCATTCTTACCTGGCTTAGGTATTACTTTGACATACGCCTCCTTCCACTGTTGAGGGAAATGTTGAAGCTCTAGGCACCTGTTGAATATGTTAGTGACAAGTTCTGGGTAATTACGAGTGACTTCTAAGCATATATCCGCGGTTAAGTTATCAGTCCCAGGGGCTTTTTTGGGGTTCATTGATCTAAGGTGTTCCAGTACTTCCTCGATCGAGAAAGGCGAGTCATCATCAGTGTTCGGAAATTCATGTTTGCAGGACCTCAAAAAGTGATGGCGTGGTTCAGTATCGGAGTTGTCATCAGGGTAGAAATGGTTAAGCAAGGCCGTTGCTGTTTCTTGTGCATTCTTAGTAAAGTCATTTCCTATTTTTAAAGTGGCTGGTGGCCGCCGTGGTGATACCTCTTTTAGAAGTCTGTTAGTTAATGACCATACGTTTTCTTTATTTTGAAGCTCACAGAACTCTTGAAAGTTCTTTGTTGATTCGGTTTTAAGCTCTAGAGCATATTCCGTTTTAAGAATTTGCTGTTCAGTAGCTAACTCCTCCAAGGGTAACCCTTGTCGCTTTGCAGTGTGAAGTTCGTGGTGTGCACAGATCACCTCCCTTTTGAGAGTCTCAAGCTTATCAGTCCACCAAGGAGGTTTAGGATTACATCCTGCAACTCTTTTAAGTGGCATAGAGTCGTCGCATGCTTTACGTATTACTGACGTGAGTTCGTCGATGATAGCTTCCAACTCCTTGGGGCTGATAATACATCTGTGTGATAAATCGATGTTTGTTCTGTATCTGGGTGTTATATTGTATTCTATGTATGTAAAAAAGTATCTAAGTATTGTATATGGATCCCACAGTACAAGCTTTGCTTTGTTTGGAGTTATATAGCGGGGTGTGAAATGTCCACAAATATCTATCTATCATCTATAGCAATACCTTCATCCCTTGATAAACAGGATGCAAATTAAATCGAAATAACCTAATATTTTCCTTCACTATGTTAAAACAAAAGCTAGTGTACTGTTCTGATAACTGTTTACGGAATAGTATCTACTACCAGTACCGCAGCATTAATGAAATTGAGTTCTCTAGAGACCCGGGCCCCTTGCTTACGTGAGACGTGACCCCCCGGTCTCGAGGTCACATTGTTTCGAACACGAAACAAAGGTATCGCTGCGGTATCAAATTAACAAGTTCCCGATGAAAATTTTGAAGTTCCAGACGTTGATATTAATGAGTTTAATAGACAGTGACAAAGGAAACATGATATGGGGCTCGGTAAATATTTGATGAGGGGAGGCTGGGAAGGTAACGGTTTAAGCCGCGTTGTTGGCATTGATGAACACTTATTTAAATTAATTAATAATTCGTACAAAAATCTATATACTTACAGTTACAATACAATAATTTAAAAAAACACGTGAGTTTGATTTAACAACCTTTTATTTTCCTTATTTCATACTTTGCTAATGGAAAATCTTTGAGTTTTGGGTTTGAATACTATCGTGAGTATGAAATACCCAACGATCACATACATAGCACATTCATCACACATCACAATCATTTTGTAAGATAAATAGTGGCAAAACTCACGTCAATTATAAAGTCAAAATTACTCAAACGGACTTTATGTTACGAGCTGACGCGCGAAAGCCGCCGTGGCTTGCGTTAGTCACTGGCTCCCAGAAGAAGGACATTGAATATGTCCGAAACTTGGTTTTCCTACGTATTCTTTAGAACTTATCTAAAACTCTGTATTAAGGATGACTTTAACAAATGGAATTTTAATAGGTCAAAAAGGGATTATATTTAGCTCATGATTTTAATTGTCAAAATGCATGCTGTCGGCGATATATCCAAACCAAAAGGTCTAAAACTTTCCTCTCTGGCTTAAAGTTTTTACGAGCGACCGCAACGACCTCATACGAGGGTGAATCCTTGCTAATTTTAATTAATACAAACTGCAAGCCAAATTCACTCACCCAAGAACAAACGACTGTTGGAAGTTAACGAGTACATATCCCCTGCATGGTTACAATGGGGCCCGTAAAATTAATGCCTCACCTCTGAACGACTGGGCCCTAGACAGTAATACCCCCTTAAATATTTAAGTTTTCTCTACACCCTCTGTCCGCAACAAGATTCAATTTCACGCCCTAAAAAGGGGTCCGCTTTGGGTGATTCTCGCTTCCTCAAACGTCAGGAGACATGGCAACGTCCAATCTAGCAAGACCTCTACAAATTAATGTTTACACCCCTTCTGAGTTATACTAATGGAGGTACTGGAAGGCAGGGTGTGCCTAGTTAAACTGGTAGTGACAATGAGCAGAACCGTTTGAAGTATTATCCGGTTGTATGCAGAATGGAAATAGCACGACTCAATTGAATCAATCTTGCGGCAAATTGGTGGAGATTTGAAAGGAGGTGCACATTTTAAAGTCGTTATGTGTTTGATGAGTTCACCAAGTCGTGATGCCATCCTATAAATGAGTTTAGAGCCAAGAATGAGGAACATTGGGGACGTGCGTAGCCGTGACTGTAATCAGATAAGTACCTATCTATCTATATTCATAAAAGTCTTTGTCTTGAGTTGCTGTTTGACTGGCTGACAAACAGAAGGGTCCAGGGTCGACAGTTCCCATAATTGGCCACTTTAATTAATTTACTAATTAGACTAATTCTACACAAAAAACGTAAAGCCCAAATCACTGAATTTGGTGTCTATCTCTTTTTCCTTAAAGGTTGGCTGGAATAGAACTCTTTCAGTGCTAAGCTCTCCTTTTTACGTCTTTGTTTAAACACTGGCATTTAAAAATGTATCTTGTGTACAAAAATTAAGGATTTATTAATTAATGTAATCTCAATATTTATCTCACTTCATTTCTTGAGTACCTGTCATGTGATGCAACGTACTCTTATTAGACTTAAAGCTTTAAAGGAACTATAATAGCACAGCTATAAAACCTCTGCTGCTTAGTGCTTTACTTTAATTAATTTGGATCAATTTAATTAATTATATTTATCCACGTTATAATTTAGCCAATACCACCTCTCAGAACAAGATCTCGTATACACACACACAGAATTTTAAAGATTCTTATTGTTAATGTCAGAAAAAGAAGAGTAGTACATTAGAGAGTAAACTGTACTAGTGTACATTTTACACTATTACGATTCATCATAAATATTAGAAACATCGCTGTTAACGTACATTTACCGGTTTTTCTATGGGAACTCATAATTTTTCGGAATAAAAAGTATGTTATGATGTGCTCACACATAAAATATTAGTGTTAGTAGAGAAAATTAATGTGGGATTAGTGACGGACAAAGCGTCAGTTATATGAATAAATTTTATTTAATACTGCGTATTAAGCAATTTGTAATTCCATTGATTGTAAGATGGTAAAATGGGTGTTGAATAGGTGTCAGCTTAATATGTTGCTAGCTTTCCAACAATTTTTGTGATAGCAAAATGAATCTGTAACGCAAAATTTCATTCATAAATTAATCATTATATCAATAAATATTTTAATCTCAGTTTGATTGACCTGACAGCTCAGTTGGTAGTGGTTCTGCTTTCTGAACTGTAGGTTGTGGGTTCATTCCCACACTAAACCAACATTTGAGTGATGAACATAGGTGTTTTTTCTGTGTCTGGGTGTTATATGTGCATTCTATGTATGTATTTACAAACAAAAAGTATCTATGTATTCTATCAGTTACGTAGTTTCCATAACACAAACTTTGCTTAGTTTGGGACTAGATTGCATTGTGTGAAATGTCCTCAAATATTTAATAAAACAACAACTAATTACTTAATCTCCCTTTCTACCCACCCTAGTTCCAGATTTACCCGTTTTAATTGATTATTTATAACTGTTAAACATATAAATATTTCAGTGTTTGACCAAGTCTATAGATACAGCAAGTCAATGCTCTGTAAGTACTCAAATCACGTACTAAGTTCTGTATGACCTTTCAAGCCATATATAATGCTATCGGTTTGTATGATTAATTATCAATGATTAGGTACGTGTTTGGTTTCAGTAATATCGGGAATTTATAATTCATATCAGAGGATTAATTGATCAGATGTTAGAGGGCCAATTTGGCGTATCTGTTGATATGAACTTGATTGGAATTCAGATTTGATTTCACGGCACATACTTACTAGGTATTCCAAATGTGTATAATCAAGTATTGTAATACATAATATTCTTAATATATATGATTTTTATAGCAGTATCGCCTGCTTAGCCGGGACCTATATCATGACGTCACGCAACATTAATTATTAGTTTCTCTCTTTTTTGTGTGATTTGTGTTGCATGAGTGCCTATTTGTAAAAATGTAGTGTTGTGTGATGTTCTGAATAAACGTTTTTCTTTCTATCTTAGCTTAATCAACAAATTAGTATGTATAGAAAAAATTTGAATCGTGTACGGGATTTGAACCTGCATCCATCCGTCCTTAAAGCAGGGACATGTTTAAATTTAGCTACCGTGACAAGTGATCTCATGTCCAAAATTATTAGGTTACAGCTCGAGTTTTGTGATTCTTGAATAATTCCTTTAAATTTCATATTATCTTATTTCGTATTAAATCCAGCAGTATTTTTCTTGAACCCTACTATATCAGATAGCCCCCCACAACTCTACAACTTTAACAATAACGGGCATTTGAAATATTAATGTAGCATTGCTACTATGTTGGGTAAAACGAAAAACAAACAACACAGGGCTGCCACTTAAAAATGGCAGTGGTTGCAAAGTGACGGGTGTCATTATGTATATTTGATAACGAGCTTCTGCCCGCAGCTTCGTCCGCGGGGTGGGCTATGGGAAAATAATTCAACCACCCATTTCACCCTCTTAAGGGTGGAATTTTGAAAAATCCTTTCTTAGCGGATGCCTACGTCATAACATCTACTTGCATGCCAAATTTCAGCCCGATCCGTCCAGTGGTTTGGGCTGTGCGTTGATAGATCACTATGTTAGTCAGTCATATATATATCAGAGTTATATATATTTAGATGTTAGTTTAATAAATATGTTTATTACAGAACACATGATGAAGTACTTAAATGAGTCGGTGTTACAAATATAAAGTAAATAAACCGATGCTAACGCTGGGATTTTGTAACTTACAGTTATGAAAAAAACGAGTGTGCTTTAGACCACGTGACTGAAGAACATCTTTTTTAGTTTATCGGCTGGTATTACTTGTCATTGTCATAAAATTGTCATTTTACCGTATATACCAACATAAAAATACAAATTCTTAACTTTGTTATGTTGGCAATACCTACGTGAATCTACCTTCGTCCACCTCGCATTCACCAGCTTACTCCCCAAGTCAAGCGTGCGTAAAGAAGTTTTACTTCAAAAATTTTATCGATTTGAGTAGATATTTTTTACATTAATTGTTATTACTAAAATAAACAGCATGTAGGTAATGTGACCACCCTACTAAAGTGAAACGCAACCCATTATCATACAAAGAGCTCCGTGCGTTTGCACCGCGAATGTCGCCACAAAGTGCACTCTGCACTTATTTGGACAACCCTAATAAAATTATTCAAATTGCTCTATTTATTAATTTCTTGAGGAACAATGGCGATGTTAAATTGTTTTCTTTTGCAATGGGGTTGTGTAATGGCTTGCAAATTGCCCATCCGCTCAGAAATTAGCTATATTGTAACCTAGTTGGTTCTGACTTTAAACGTTTAAGCACTTACTTTAAAAAAATAAACTATGATAAATAGAA
This sequence comes from Ennomos fuscantarius, assembly GCA_905220475.3. Classification (NCBI taxonomy): domain Eukaryota; kingdom Metazoa; phylum Arthropoda; class Insecta; order Lepidoptera; family Geometridae; genus Ennomos; species Ennomos fuscantarius. Next base: position 3,903,670 of record HG992034.1, on the reverse strand, counting down.
CGGAAATATTAATGAGTGCCTTAGATTGCTCTATAATTCTAATAATCTAATTCTAATCTAACCTAAAATATAGATACAGGTCGAGACATTTTAGACATTCCCCATTCCCATTGTCCCCCATTCCCAGTCTAAATTTACTAGATCAAAAAATAATTGAACCTTTTATGAACTGAACGTTGGAATCTTATGCAACGATCGTACGTCCAGCCAGCAGTGGCGTTGGTATTTATTATTATAATTCTGAGCCAGCTACAATACAAGAGGCAATGAAAAAAAATCATAATTGTTATCAAATCTATCCTTATCGATTTTTTTGCGATTACCCACCGAGTTGCCGCATACTTTAATCAAGGCCACTCGGGTTTTATTTGCAAACTGGACATGTGACCAATCGAGAACGGAGACGAAAGGAAGAGGCATTCATCCAAGGTGGGCGTTATCAATAAACCTGCAGATAACGATATTAAACTAGAGTTTTGTAAGAAAGAGATGGCATTTGCGTCAGTTTTCTATACATTACAAATAGTTTTTAATTTATTGCAAAACGCTTAAAGTTGCAAAAAGCAAATCCAGAGTCCTTGACAATTAGCGTAAGCCTAACCCTAAATGATCCCACCATAAATACCAAAGTTACAATGGCGGGACAATAATACCCTTTGAGAAAGCCTCGCACCTTTCTACAGGATTTACTAATGGACAAGTTTAAGCCAAGGAGGCTGCACGCTCGAACCTGCATGATCCTAGATAGGAGTGGAGTTAGGACCTATCTTGAAGGGGGAGGTGCAGGGAATGTATGGCAGCATTTGCATTGGTGTACTAAAACTTCTGCGATCGCCAAGACGCCTGCCAGGCATGGTGATTATGGAAAACCCCTTTTTTTGAGGCAAGGAAGTGCCCTCGCACTTCTCTGCCACCACGGGGGTGGTGGCAGGGAAGAGCGAGGTATGTGGGACTCGAACCCACTAAAAACCCTCCCATGATCCGACCGCCGCCGGGATGGGGCGAGATGGAGACGCACTGCATTAACCATCTCGCCCCGGCGGTAGGCCCTTCCGGGCCTCTGCGCCAGTGGGTGGGCAACCTTCCACCTCAGTTGCCCTCAGTTGCAGTTGTTTATGGAAAACCCCAATGTTAAGCGTCGAGAGTGGTGTTTCATGAAGAAGGTCTATGTTCAGCAATGGACGTCTTCGGAGTGATGAATTGATTTGATAAAGAGGGGGAAACATAGAGAAGAAACTGATCAATGTGACTTGTAAATATTCCCTGAAAATAATGATGATACTGTTAGTTTATGATTCTCTCTTTTCTATAGAGAAGAAGATTAAAGATAAAGTTTGTTTAATAGACTAATGTATTTGATCTATTTTGATCATTACAAAACCACGGGGAGGGTTTCTTTTATATAAATACCTGAAGGTCAGTATCACGCAAATGTGGAATGAATTACTAGTTCGAAAGTACCTACAGCCTACTTCTAAAAAATCCATCTATATATATAAAAGAAAGTCGTGTTAGTTACACTATTTAGAACTCAAGAATGGCTGAACTGATTTGGCTGAAAATTGGTGGGGAGGTAGCTTACAACCAGGAGGCGGACATAGGATACTTTTAATCCAGTTCGACCAAGTTTTACTAATTCACCCGTGCGAAGCTGGGGCGGGTCAACTAGTTAAATATAAATTTAAGTGAATATCGAAGAAATTACAAAGTTTAAGCGCTACAGAAGGTAAATATTTTACTCTAAACTGTTAAATGAAAATGATTGAGATAGTGAAATAATACTAATTATAGATACATTTTCATTTAACAATGAAATGAAAATAACTTTAATCGATAGAGAGATTCATAGAAAACTGTTTAATTCATTGGAACAGAAATAAAATAAATCTTAAGAACACAGGTGAATTGGTTAAGAACACTGATTCACTGGTGTGTAGCAGTAATAGTGTAACAGAAAAAAGTGCAATTACAAGATGCCTGACCCAAAGAGGTTATCTAGCCCCCATTTCACTTACTCAACGTATTGAGTACGTGCACGACCCAAGCAAGTGAAGCCGTAATAGCCACCAGGCTATTAGGCACCAAGCCAGGCTACGAAGCCGAGACTCTCGAGCCACTATAATCTCAAACTGGACTCAACATATTCGGCTTGAATACGCTTGAGCCAAAAAGGATAATAATGAACTGTGGAAGTTAATTTTCGCTGATAGTATATGCTGTATTGAATGTTTTGGCACAGGACAGCCTCTGTGGTGTAGTAGTTGAATGGGACGGTTCATAATCTGTAGGCGGCGGGTTCCATTCCCGCGGCAGGACAAGTATTTGGGCACAAAAAAAAAAAGCGTAAATAGTGGTTGTGAGTCTGGGTGCTGTGGACTATGGTCCTCGTAGTTTCTAGGTCTGACACAGGGAGTCCTAGTGAGGGTCCAGGATCTATCTATGTGATCGTTGGGTGTTATTATTATTATTATAATTATCAGCTTTACAAAATTCTCAAATATCAAACCATTAACAGAGTTCATTAGTCAGCTAATTGGGCTGGAAGGCATTAGATGCTTGCTTAATTCACTTTTAGGAGTAACTAGATCTACAGTTTGATGAAAAAATATCCCTAGCCTTTATCGATTCAACAACTCAACAACAAAATTGGAACTCCACTTCACAAAGTAAAAAAAAAAAACAAAATCAGAATTCTTGAACAAATTATGTAAGGAATTTAAAGACGGCGTATTCCCTAAAATATAGTAAGTAAGAAATGTTTTGGAGATTGTGAAACTGGGAGCTTCTTCGAATGCCTTGGAACCACTTAGGCTTGACAAATTGGGCTATTGAATCGAAGGTTTATGCCTATTCAGCCTTCATAAGCTCCACAGAGTCTATAATTTACTGTAATATGATCTGCTAGCTAGAGCATGGTTAAATTGTTATAATCATTACTCTTATATTAATAAGACTATCTAGTACAAAATAAAATTATTAAGTCTTGTAACATCTTATTATTTTCCATAACTGTCCCAGTACTGTTTTGTTTTTCACCATTGCACACCCAACTAAAAAAGTTCAAAGATTTATTGAATGCATAAATATACTTATAACCCTTAAAAATATATACATAGGTTTTATTTGAGACAAAGGTTATATTTATTTGTATAATATGAGTATAATATGTCTTTGCAAGACATATTATACTCAAGAAGGAAGTTAAGTGAGGGTACTTGCCGTGCTATCCTTTTAATGTAAGTAGTTTAAAAATCATTCAAAATAAGATCCAATATATTATCATAATCAATTGCAATGGTACTGTATAATTTACAGATAATCTAAATATATATAACTCAAAGGTGACTGACTGACATAGTGATCTATCAACGCACAGCCCAAACCACTAGACGGATCGGGCTGTAATTTGGCATGCAGGTAGTTGTTATGACGTAGGCATCTGTTAAGAAAGGATTTTTTGAAATTCCACCTTTAAGAGGGTGAAATGGGTGGTTGAATTATTTTCCCATAGGCCACGCCGCGGGCGAATCTGCGGGCAGAATCTCGTGTTCACTACGTCGTATATACGCGACTTAAATACAAACAATGCTCTCCAGTAAACTTAATTAATTGAATTCTGTTGACATCGCCAACAACTCTGCCTCTTCTCTGCACAAGTAATTTGCTTGTGCATTTCGTACCCACTTATATAAGACTCTAGTTTTAGTTGTTGTTTATTCAACGGTTAAGACGGCGATGACGCCAGCAGAATCAATTACAGTGATCAAAATATGTGAAGGGCTTCTGTGAAAGGCTTCAAATGGATATTGATCAAACCCAAAATCGTATTGCAAGATGAATATCTTGTCACACGAATTTTAGTACTTATAGAATAGAATAGAATAGAACAGAAGAACCTATTTGCAGAGGTTAAGACTATCTTAGTTTATAACTTTTACTGGTAGCGTTTATATCTATCTAAATATTTTATAGTGATCCGATGGGAATTCTATAAATCTTTTGTGGACTATTCCGGCTTTGTCCTGAATGACTGACTGACGGATCAACGCACAGCCTAAACCGATGATCGTAGAGATCTGAAAGTTGGAGGGTGTGTTCTTTGTGTGACGTAGGCATCCGATAAGCAAGAATTTTCTGAAATGTTGGGGTAGCTAAGGTGATGAAAAACGGAGGCAAAGTTTGTATGGGACAACGTGATTCCTTGGTCTAATCTACTTAAAAATTTGCATTTGCTTAATTACTAACTTGTATAAACTTTTTTAACAGAATTGACGAAAGACGTGTTGGTATTTTATTGAATTTCATCCCCAAACGGTAAAAAGAGGTCGAAGTTATTTTGACAATGATTTGCTTCGAAGTTGATATCAATACAAAAGTTAGTGTAGCAAAAAAAAGATTTAATGTGATCGTTTTGTAGGATTAGGCTATTTTTTTTAAATTATATCTCACACATAATTCGCCCTACTTATATAAATCACCCAGTTTTACTTAAAATTCTATTAAAAATAAAAGTCCAAACTGACATAAACGATACTAAATTTAAATTAAACTGTACAAAAGAAATGAAATCCCTGTTCTGAGAAACTTACACAGAAATTAGCAGTCACTTTTATTTCAACTGATTTACGACTTTAATTCAAATGGCTTTAGCTTTTCCATCACGCTTAAATTCGAACATAACTTAACCATGCTAAATCTTATCCATTTATCGTTGTACAACATGACAATTTTATACAGACAATTTTCTAGAACATGACAATTCCTGTTTTCTTTCACATCTCTTCATTCTATTTTTTTTTACGGGCTTGTGCCTTTATTCTTCCTATTATTGTTATACTGCTGGACGATTTGTAACTTATTTAGATAAGATTTAAAACCTTGTTGACATCACTTACCACTACTAAATTGCATAGTTTTTTTTAGTTTGGATGTCGTCGTTACGACGTTACTGTGTCACTTGGAACTCCAAAATATAAAGTTTCGCGTGACACTGCACTGCACACGCCATCCTGAGACATCAGCACAATCTAGTGAGATAACTAGATTGTGAGATCAGATCATAAAGTCTCAACTGTCCAGTAATTTCACTAGCTACAGAGCCCTTCTTTTATTTTTTAATCATTTCAGGCGGCAGAATAACTGTCAATACGGTGGTCCGCATTGCCAGTTATTCTGCCGCTAAGCAGTAGTGAGCAAACACTACTAGTATAGTAGTGTAGTAGTGTTTGCTCACTACACAACTATTGCCAGTTATTCTGCCGCCTTAAATGATTAAGGATAAGGAAGATGGATAAGGATGATAAGGAAGTCCTACCACCTAGTAGAAAAGTCGTAGGTGTCCTTAATCATTTAAGCAAAATAGTAACAAAATATTACATCCTTCTTTTGCCTAGTAATCTTCCAACTTTCTTGAAATCATTCCCAAGCTGATAAAGTCAATTTCGATCTCCGGAAAGGCGAGAAAGGCTAGTCCTATTTAAACCGATCGCCGTAGACTTAAGCGTTATTTAGTTTGGTGTACTCCAGTAACCCAGTTTGTAAGCGCATATTAAATTAAAGTGTAGTACGAGGATAAAGATAACATGGAACGGGCAAATGGAAACTTGGACAGGGGAAGGTGAAGAGACACCATTGTAAATATCAAGGATAGAGTGAAATCATATTACCAGGATGACGTGTGTACCAACAACATTTTAGTAAGTAAGAATAGATTTTATGTTGAATACTTTATGGGCAGTTTCATTCTACAGCGACCCCTATAGTATTGGCAAATTGTAACGATGCTGAGGGGTTCTTCCACCGGGAGGGCGACCAATTATACCAAGGTGGTGTCCGATTTCTCGTCCGCAAGTATCTCGTCAACAGCGTAATCAAAGTCAACAGTTTGTCAGCCAGGGTAGCGTAACTGATATTCAAAATAATCAAATTCGCTGAAGCTTATACAGGTATTCACACTCAGACGATGAAGTAGAAGCTATCTATGAGGATATATCCGACGCCATGCGTACTTTCGAAATATACTTCACCGTTGTGATGGGAAACTTCAATGCAAAGTTGGGCATATGGGAAGAAAGGTTCTCGAGTAGTGACCACGAAATGGAAGACGTAGCGTACGCCGACCCCGCACTAGATGGACCAACGATCTGGTCAAAACCGCGGGGAACCCATGTATGCAGGAGGCAAGTGGCCGCTCTAAATGGCGTGGGGGAGGCCTATGTTCAGCAGTGGACGTCTTTTGGCTGTTGACGATGATGATGACTTTAAACTTCATATCACTACTTACATCATCAGAATTGGTCAGAGATGGGGTGGTAGTCGCAAATTTTCTCACACCGTGATCACACAGACTTCAAACTTCAAAGGCATAAATATATAGAAAGTGATGTATCATTTCCTATTATTTATAGTCTAAAAGCGTCTCCTCACCACTGCTAGTCCAAGGAGTTTAGAAGCAAGGAAAGAAGCGTATTGTCGGCTCTGAGCGTAACGTTGGGTAAACACCTCCAAGTAGCTGGGGGAAATATTGATGCCGAGCGCATAATCTCCGCAGGCGTTTGCATAATGTCAATAGAACGGTTTATTAAAAAGTTGGGCCTTCTGAACCATATTTTTTAAACAGGTAAGGCGATTTTGTAAACCAAATTCTAATCTTCAATGGCAAAATTTAAGAAACAATTTTTTTTAAAGAGTCGTGTAACAAAATAGGAAAAGGATTAACTTGTTAAAAAAATATTTTAGAACTACGCAAGTGATGCGGTCAAAGTAGGCAGCAAACCAAGAACGAAAAAAACATTAAAATATCTGTCGGAGCAATCGACTAGGTTTAATATATATGTTCCTACTTCTGAAACGAAGCACCACAGATGTACAAAGAAAAGACTGAAGCAAAGTCAATGTCGGCAAAAAGCGAATTTACACAATGGCTGAACATTTTCAGTCCTCCCAAACAATACAAACAAGCGAATGTGTACGCTACCATTACAAAATTTAATACGGACCTACCATAATATGTATCCGCCTACCATATTCGAGAGCCCACAGACTTGCTCACATATGCACACGGTTCGCAATATGATTCTGTACAGATGAATAGCCGTGACTGAGTAGCAATTAGATTGGGCAAACACAGGCGGAAATAGTGAGGGATACATTGCTCGGACTAATTGCAAGTAGAATGAAATAATTTTTAAATTGTTATTTCTTAGTATCGTTTTATCGCATATTGTTCATAACGCAGGTGAAGTTAATTAAATTTCAATGTTCAAACTTTTTAAATCAATTAATAAGTAGGTTATATCAATCAATTCAGGATACCTTACTCGATTTTGTAAAATATAGTGTACGAGCCAATACAGCACGTACAGCAATTTTGTATACGCTTAGGTAAACTATAAATGTCCGTACATTCTTTACTAAAGCGAGTCGTTACTTAACCACCGTCGCGCGCTAATGTGTCCATTCTAACTAGTGCGGCTCAGACACCGAATTGCGCGTAGACTTTCTTTTAACAAATACAACAACTATTAGAACAGCGCAGTGGTTTGGATTTACAACTACCACCGGGCCACAGTCTACGACGAAAGGCCCGAACATATAGGATCACTTTTTTTTGTCTGTTTGTTTGTTTCTATATCCTTATTTTATTAAGAACCTGGTGGTAAAGATCAACGCAAATTTTCGCATTTATAATATAAAAAAGTCCCCCATCATCTTCCTGACTATCAGTTTGAGCTAACACAAACGAAACCGCTCGAATGGAACAATATGAGAAAGGGTGCGCAGGCACACAAACAAAGGCTCGGGGATGGATACGTGATAATGAAACTGGATGAACGGATTCGGCCATTCACATCGACATATTGGACCACAAAGGGCTGAATATCGTGATAATTATGAAGGATGGTATTATTAGTATTATACGTGGAAAGCTATATAAGATGATGATAGAAGAGCCAAATGAAATGGCACTCAAATTTAACAATGTCCGTAAATATACCAAACTATTAGAAACATGCAGTATAAAAGTTAAGTTTTCAACAACTATTTTTATTTGTCAAAGCATTGATAGCATTTATGTTCTAATTTAACTTAAAAAGGTCTTACTTTTGAAGTCATAAAATGTTGAATAACGATAGATCTAAGTTTCATATGTGCTCTAATACAACTCCCATTAAATCGGAAGCGTTTTTCAACTTTAAACTTTATTCGCTAGTCGTTAAAGGCAGAAAGGTATTATTCCTGCTTTGTAATAACTCATTACATGCTCCATTATGCTGAATTGAAAAATAATAGTCTGTCGTTTTTATTCACTGGTCTGCAAGCAAATTTTCAAACGAAATGATCAGTGATACGAGGCAAAAGACTTTGTTATTGTTTGATTCATAAAGATTTCCTTTTCAAAAGATTGTTTAGTACTTTTAATTTTTTTTTATATTCTATTTAAAATTTCATTAGAAATAAGGTACTGTAGAGTTTTAGAGTTTTTTGTCATTTTAATTACCGACTTTTACCAATATTTCTTAATTTCTCTGCAACTGCTTATAGTTTATTCCAAAAAAACTAATACAAGGTGAAAGGTCTTTTAATCTTTGTATAAATAAGTCGGCCTCTGTGGTGTGGTGGTTGAGCAGATAGGCTCAGAACCCAGAGACGGTGGGTTCGATTCCTTTGGCAGGACAAGTATTTGTGCACAGAAAAAAAGCACAAATACTTGTTCCGAGTCTGGGTGTTGTGGGACAACGGTCCTCGTAGTTCCTGGGTCCATAGACACAGGGAATCCTAGTTAGGGTCCAGGATCTATGTTTGTGATCGTTGGGCGTTATTAATTATTATCATTTAAAAGAAGTCAAACGTGGGTTCAAAAGAGGGATTATTTCGTATATTCCGTGTCCAATTAAAATCTACTAACATATTATATAGTCCTGGCCCCAAGCGCACAGAAAAAGCACAGACAATCCGGCTTTTGTTCTGTTCGTCGCCTAAATACTTTCTATGACAAATTGAAATTTCAACTTGCTCAGACATGAATGGTATTGTGTAGCGTACTCGATAATCAGTCTTATCTTTTCTTCTTACTTCGATGACATTTTCAATTTGGAGGATGGGTAAGTTAGATTCTAGTTTTTTTTTTCAATAAAAAAAAGCGGTAAACCATGAAATTCTCGATATCACCTTAACCCTGCGTATTCTGATACATAAATAAACGGCCACATAAAATACTAATCAAGTCTGGTAACGCAGTATCGTCACGTTACGCGAATAGAAGCCCAGTTTCATTTGCATTTTGATTAAAAAGAGGCGTCTGACAAGCGAGCTAGGAGTGAGCTGACGTCTAGGCAAGCCACGGGTGGCGTGTCTGTGTTTGAAATTTTAGTAATTTCAGTATGTACCCAACCAATTTTAAAATTTCAAATTCAACCTTTACAATATTATGCCCATCCTACTGTTTTATCTCTGAAATGAGGAGACCCGCAACATAACTTGAGTCACCTATATTAGCAAGTTGTAATGGAGATCAGCAGGCCACATTGCTCGCAGAAACAACATACAATGGGAAAACAAGGTCCTCCAGTGGCCACTACCAACAGTAAGACGTAACTAGATGAACCAATGACTAGTCAGTACCGTGAGCCCGTTGAATGCAAGAGGCAAATAACCAGTCGGTTGAATATGCCATATTGCATAGATAGGTCAATAATGAGATACATACAAGTTTATAAGATTTGTACGAAACAAGCGCTAAAAGATGGTACGATGCTACAGACAGACACACGTAAAATTTATACAACACCTTTGTCTTGTCGGTGCTTAAAAATAGAAACAATAACATCCAATGTTAAAATAATATTCAACGAAAGGTATTAATTTCTAATGAAAAGGGATAAGAGCTATAATCAACAGCAATCAAATAAATCCAGTCGAGTCATCATATAATTTTGTCACTGGAGGCTACGTAATAGAAGCGCGGCAGTTACGAAATGGAATTAGGTCAGGCATTTAGACACTTATTATTTTCTGGCGTGTATTGTATTTCATTAAATTATGGGAGCAGTTTTTGATGTAGATAAAAATACCAGAGTTTTTAATTCAAAACAGTTATATAGATGTAGAAGGATTATAACTGTAGCTTCTGATAGTAATATGTAAAACATAGATAGATATATAGATGATATCTCAATTTTTGAAACAAAGTATGGGTCAAATGTTTCTGCAGGCCGGTTTACGCTATAAAAGCCTCAAATAGACGCATAAGTGAAAAATACTGTCTCTTAAAATACTCTCCGGTGTACGGAACGTATTGACTCAGACTCGATCAAAATTATAAAACACCTAGTACTCGTAATAACCACTCTTCTCAATAAATTTCCACATTGCAAGCCTCACCAACGTTACAAAGAAATCCATTGTCATAATTTTGAACATTGCAGCTGCGAAAGAGCTCAGAACGGAATGTGAAGTGCATCTAATATGACATTTATATGAATACCACGTTTCAACTGATATAGGTTTTATATCGGAATCCGATGCACGTTTCCATTGGCACACTTAAGAAATTTGACTCTTTATATTTCAGCTTGATTTTACGTTTCATTCAATTTAAATTGAGTGACACATAAATAAATGTGCAGACAAAATACTACGCCTTGAAACATTTTAAGACATCTTTTCAATATGACGGTTTGAATTTTAACAGGACCGATTTATTAACAAAACCAATAAATAATTTAGAATATTTCTACATCGATGCTTCGAGAAGTCTAGAATTACTGAATTATGAGATTTATATACTGGCCACGAAAATTTAGTAGGGGTTCAACAGGGTTTTTGGATTTTATTGTTTTCGTAATTAAATCATTGATAAAAATCAACAAAACGCACGCATTTCTGCTCTTTAATCGCATACAATGACGTGTCTTGTATGCCAACGGAAATGTTCGCAGAAAGCGCATCTCGATAAGTGCTGAGGGCAGCGATGGTTTCTGTTACATTCTCAGACGAAATCTAATTTACTTTTCGAACTTTTACGGTTTGCGTCTAGACACGAAATACCGAAAACACTTCCAGTAATACCAACGTTCGGTGTTTCGTTTCAATTAGCTCTCGCGTGTCGTATAAAACAGTTTGTTTTCGCCGCATAGGTACGGTTACTTTCGCATTCTTTTGTAGAAAACGAATATTGGACGCAGAAGGCTTTCGGGGTACGATACGGTACGATAGTTTCGTGTTTACCTTGTCCCGTTGTGCGATAGTGTTTTAGAAAAAGTTCGGGTAGACAATCTGTTTTATTTGGTCCCTGCAATGCAGCCAACTATGTAGTGGTATGTGCCGTGTCCATTGAAATTTGTAGTGTTTTCATCAGCTCTAATTCATCAGAAATCGTATTCTAGTACCTGTTCTTCAATTTATTGAATCTCTTTTATCCTCGTACTTCATTACTAATATTTGAAATAAACAAAACAAAAGTAAATAGGCGGCAATAGTCATATGCCCTACAAACTGAAAAGTTCTTACTGTGCTAGGTACCAGAAACAAAAATAAAAATAGCCCCATATATTTTGGTGTGGTGGTTGAGCAGGTCGGCTCATAGCCAGTATGCGGCGGGTTAAATCCCACGCCAGGACAAGTACTTATTTGTCCACAGAAAAAAAAAGCAAATACTTATCTCTTGTGGGACCACTGTCCTTGTAGTCCTCGTAGTCCCTAGACACAAGAAATCCTAGTTAGGGTTCAAGATGTGTGTGTGATCATTGGGCGTTATTATTATTTATTATAATTATCCCCTGACAGAGGATTGTTCTTCTAAACAAGTACTTATTACAATAATAATAAAGATATAATTATGATGTTCATGAAGCCACATAGACACGTGTAAAAGGGTGTTTACATTTCTATCAAATCCTAAATGACACTGTTTACAATAAGCACTGTAGTTTCATTACCCAGGTGTATTTGTAACAGATCAGTAATATATACACTGGTTGTCGGCACGAGTTGATTTATTCCACCTTTGAGACCTAGACACTCCCTTGCCTTGCCTTGAGTCGGGGCTGCCTTGCCACCCGTTCTGTCACAATAATCATTAGTTGAATGCACGCGATTTTGAATGCATTCCTTCTGTTTGTTGGCACGGAAACTAACATTGTAAGCCCAGACGCAAACAGAGGGTAATAATAATTATAAGTTGAGAGGTATTATAAGTTTAACGTGTATATCTCTGAGTATCTGTCTACGGCATTGTGAGTTCCAAAAGAATTAATCGATAAAAAAATTGATTGAAAGGTAACCATTGGTAGTGTTCAAGGGAGGTATTAGAAGTCATTATATATTAGGAGTAGGATAAATTTTTTAATTTAAGTTTTTTATTGACTTTGATTATCATGTAGCGCCTGCGTCGCAACAGTTACCAATACTTACCTTCTGCACATACCATACCTCAAACCAATTACCAGATTACCAGGATACCAAAAGAACCACATTTACCTCAATACCATTACCAGGATTACCAGGATAACCAGAAGAAACAAGACACACTCAATTCAACATTTATTGAAGCTTGAATCCGATTGTTTATCTGTCACATGAAACAATGAAGACTATCGCCAGAGAAACTAAGATGTCGCCCTGAAAAGGGCGGTTTCAATTGGGAGAAATATTCGCTCTGAAAAGTGCGAATATTAATCGTATCACCAGCACCTCATCACAACTCCGAACACCATCAATCAGCACCAGTACAGAGCACCGATAACATTACGCAGAGACGACCGCACAGTTTGTTGCCCCCGGCGTTATGAAAGAGAGAGCTCGATGCCACCTATATTTAAGGGAAACAGCGCGCCATACTCACCTGTCCTAGGCGAGAACGAGACAGCATAATCGCCGGGAATTTAACAACACACGCATTGTAAACAGAAGAACGTTATTTCATTGGTCAATTAATCACGTGAAACTATTGGTGTAGTTTTATAATGTTATTTTCTTATTGGACAATCCTAGGTTAAGCTTTGTATAAATATAGGCATTTTTCTTTAATAAATATATTCCGCTACGCTTGTCCTACTGTTACACTTCGAATCGAGTTTTATTAACGTCCTCGTTATAATAACCTACAACAACGCCAAATTGGTACCAACGTTAAACCTGAGAACCTTAACGGTGACCACACCATTAAACAGGTGACCATCGCCGTTAAACTGGTGACCCCGACGTGATGTGGAATCAGTCGCCGTTAAACTGGTGACCCTCTCTCCAGCCTTACTACAAGGAAGAAAGAACACGTGAAGATGCAAGATTCCTCGACCACGGACACCTCTGCCTCTACTTCTACCAAGAGCTCGCAGCAAGAACTCGCCGGTATCGCATTGTCTATGCGCATACCACCATTCTGGCGCGACCAGCCGCGCTTATGGGTTATCAGCTTTGAAGCCGCTACCAGCAACCAGAAGAGAAGCCAGGCTCAGTTGGCGCAAATGGTGATTGCACAACTAGATAAAACGGACGTTGAACAAGTCAGCGATTTATTATACAACCCGCCAGAGACCGACATGTATAAAATACTCAAAGAGCGTCTCATCACCGTATATGAAGAATCCGACAACCGTCAGTTCCAGAAGCTACTCTCCGACATGGAACTTGGAGATCAGAAGCCGTCACAGCTGCTCAGACGCATGCGCAGTCTGGCACGTGATAAAGTACCGGATACAACTCTACGCCTGATGTGGAGGAACCACTTACCGTCTCACATCCGCTCCGTTCTTGCCGTCAGCGAATCATTCAAGACGCAAACCGCATTGGACGAATTAGCACTTCTGGCTGACAAGATGCTGGAGAACAGCAGCTCTGAAATCTCTGCTGTTGCAACAATGCCTCGTCCTCAACAGCCACATCATTCTGAGACACAATTTCTCGCTGAAGAAATAAGGCGTTTGTCGCTTGAAATCGCCGCTCTCAAGACATCGCATCAATACGGACAACCACAATACCAGCGTCAACTGTATCAACAACAGCGACCATTCTTTAGAAGAAATCGTTCGTTACGTCGAAACACAGATAACAACGATCGCTCACGAAGCCAAACGCCGTCGCCGTACTGCTATTATCACCGACGATTCGGATCCGAAGCAATTCACTGCACAACACCTTGTTCATACAAAAATGAAAACATGAATAAGAAGACGGAAAACTGAAAATTACGCTGGCCGCGGCGGAGTCTGGCGTAAAAGAACATTCATACCGCCTATTTGTCACAGACAAGAAATCGAAGTTAACTTTTCTCATCGATACAGGCGCCAACATATCCGTCATACCCAAGAAAAAAGGCGACTCGCCGAAACCACTTAACTTTCAACTCTACGCTGCTAATAATACTATCATCCCGACCTACGGTGAAAAAACATTGGAGCTAGATTTGAACCTCCGTCGACCTTTCAAGTGGAAGTTTATCGTTGCGGAAGTCAGCAAACCTATAATCGGGGCCGACTTTCTCAAACATCACCAACTGATAGTCGATATCAAGAATAGAAGACTAATCGACGGAATCACGAAACTAACATCAACTTCATTCGTGCAAGCCACAAACATACCTACAATCCGCAGTATTGACGTCGACAATTCATATCATGATATCCTAGCGGAATTTCCCGGAATTACTCGACTAACTGCGATGCAATTGAACCCGAAACACAACGTTGAACATTTTATTGAGACAACCGGACAACCACTACACTGCCGCGCTCGACCAATAGCGCCACACCGATACGAACTCATAAAAAAGGAGTTTGAAAATATGATTGAACAGGGTCTCTGCCGTCCAAGCAAAAGTCCCTGGTCATCTCCACTACACGTCGTACCAAAGAAAAACGGAGACCTACGAGTATGTGGCGACTACAGACGACTTAACGCTGTCACGATACCTGACCGCTATCCAATACCTAGAATCAAAGATTTCACATTCCAATTATCAGACAAGACTATCTACTCTACAATCGATCTCAACCGAGCTTACCAACAACTGAAGATCCGTGAAGAAGATATAGAAAAAACTGCAATCATAACACCGATGGGATTATTCGAATTTCCGCGAATGTGCCCAGGACTTATGAACGCAGGACAAACATTCCAACGATTTATTCACGATGTACTGCGTGGTCTCGATTACGCCTACGCGTTTATTGATGATATTTTGATCGCAAGCCCGTGCGAAACTTCACACAGAAAACATCTTCGTGAAGTACTAAGAAGACTAGAAGAAAATGGCATCACTATTAACCCTGCCAAATGCGTGTTCGGCCAACCGGAAGTCAAGTTTCTCGGCTATACCGTCAGCAAAGATGGAATCAAGCCGCCTGTTGAAAAAGTCGCTGCAATTCAAAATTTTCCGAAACCGACGACAATCGAAGAATTAAGACGTTTTCTCGGAATGATCAATTTCTACCGTGACCACCTACCTAAAGCAGCCGAAATGCAAGCACCACTTCATGCATTTCTTCATAATACAAAAAAAAAGGATAAAACAATAATTCAATGGAATGACGAAGCACTTGAAGCATTTGAAGCTTGTAAAGTTGCGATTCAAAATGCAGCTTTGCTCGCTCATCCTGTACATGACGCTGCCCTCGCAGTATTCACTGACGCATCAGACCAATGTGCTGGAGCCGTCCTACAACAATTCATCGATGGAAAATGGCAACCACTTGGCTATTTTTCAAAAAAGTTTTCCGACACTCAACGCAACTACAGTACTTTTGACAGAGAGCTACTCGCAATCTACATGGCAATAAAGTACTTCCGGAAAACATTTGAAGGACGCCACCTCATTGTATTCACTGACCACAAGCCACTGACCTATGTGCTGCAAAAGCCACCGTCAGCGACTGAAACACCTCGCCGTGCAAGACAACTTATCTTCATAAGCGAATTCACAACAGATATTCGTCACATCTCTGGGGATCAAAATCAAGTCGCCGACGCCCTCAGCCGAACAAACGTAGACAGTATCACATGCCCAACGTCACTCAACTATCAAAAAATTGCTGAAGCGCAAGAAAGAGACAGTAATATCATCCAGCAACTCGCACAACAAAGTAACTTAACAATAAAAAAAGTTACTATGCCCGACACACATACTTCAATCTACTGCGAAACATCGACATCACACATGCGACCCTACCTACCTGAAGAATTCCGACGACTCGCATTCGACGCTGTACATAACATAAGCCACCCAGGTGTACGCACAACACGCAAGCTTATGACTCAAAAGTATTTCTGGCCTTCAATGAATACCGATGTTGGAAAATGGGCAAAACATTGCATACGCTGTCAACAATGCAAAGTTCAACGACATACTATGAGTAGCGTATCAACTTTTCCACCTACTTCGGAACGATTCAGCCACCTACACCTAGACCTGGTTGGACCTCTCAGCACCACTCCTCAAGGTTATCGCTATCTAGTAACCATGATCGACCGAGTAACGAGATGGCCTGAAGCAATACCTACTGACGACATATCCGCTGAAGCCGTCGCGAAAATAGTCTATGAACATTGGATTACTCGCTTCGGTATATGCAAATTCCTAACAACTGACCAAGGCAGAAGTTTCGAGAGTAAACTTTTTGCCAAGCTCACCAATGCAATGGGAATAAAGCGCATTCATACGACACCGTATCACCCTCAATCGAACGGCATGATTGAAAGATGGCACCGATCGCTCAAGACAGCACTGAAAACTCGTCTATCAGAACATAAAACGTGGATCGACGAGCTACCAACCGTCTTAATGGGCCTACGTGCAGCTGTGCGCACCGATAATGGCGTAAGTGCCGCCGAACTTACCTACGGGCAAAGTTTACGTCTCCCAGGAGATTTTTTCAACGCTCCACTTGAGTCGAACAGTGACTCCGGTTATGATTACGTAAACAAGCTGCGTGAGACCATAAACACTTTGAAGCCCACCCAAACATCAAGCCACGGAAACAAACGACCCTTGTTCGTGCATCAAGATCTTCAGAAGTGTGAATATGTTTTTCTACGAAATGACGCAGTAAAGAAGCCACTTCAACCTCCCTACGATGGTCCTTACAAAGTACTACAGCGAAACAATAAGACTTTTGTACTACAGCTACCAGAACGACGGCGACGGTCATCTACTATTTCTATCGACCGACTCAAGCCTGCCTATATCATAAACGAAGACGAAGATAATTCATTTAACTTACCATCATCAGCACCGGACAAGCAAATTACCTCATCACCACCTGTTACCTCGTCATCAGACTACAGTATTACCTCACCGAATCAACAAGATGCTTTACCAAAGCCAATACTGAAGACACGACGGGGGCGCACCGTGAAACTGCCGGTACGCTTTCGCTAGGGGGTGAATCATGTAGCGCCTGCGTCGCAACAGTTACCAATACTTACCTTCTGCACATACCATACCTCAAACCAATTACCAGATTACCAGGATACCAAAAGAACCACATTTACCTCAATACCATTACCAGGATTACCAGGATAACCAGAAGAAACAAGACACACTCAATTCAACATTTATTGAAGCTTGAATCCGATTGTTTATCTGTCACATGAAACAATGAAGACTATCGCCAGAGAAACTAAGATGTCGCCCTGAAAAGGGCGGTTTCAATTGGGAGAAATATTCGCTCTGAAAAGTGCGAATATTAATCGTATCACCAGCACCTCATCACAACTCCGAACACCATCAATCAGCACCAGTACAGAGCACCGATAACATTACGCAGAGACGACCGCACAGTTTGTTGCCCCCGGCGTTATGAAAGAGATTTTTTTTTTTTTTTTTTTTTTGAACGAGCTAATGCTGTTGGTCTCTATCGACCTTTACAGCGTCACCGGGCGGGAGGGCGGGCGCTTAGGGCGCCCAGCCGTCAAAAGTGGGAGGCAACTAGCTCAAGGGCACCCCTGGGGTGCGAGCCTCGGCTTGGGCCGTTGCCGGGATAAGAGGATCGAGAAGGCTACGTCCACTGGAAGAGTGGACCCTATTGAAAGTCGCGACCGTTCTAGCTAACCTACGGGGGGTACGTCGACCTCGCCGGCGGGGTCGGTGTCTGATTGTGTTACGCTGGTATCCTATACCGGTGCCGAAAGCGGTACCTGAGCCAGAAGGGCTAGACTGGTCCGGTGATCCTAGCGCAGCCGATACTACGGCTGCTATAGGATCATCCGGGTCGCTCAAGACGTGTCTCGGGCGGCGACGACGGGGTGTGAGTTATGAAAGAGAGAGCTCGATGCCACCTATATTTAAGGGAAACAGCGCGCCATACTCACCTGTCCTAGGCGAGAACGAGACAGCATAATCGCCGGGAATTTAACAACACACGCATTGTAAACAGAAGAACGTTATTTCATTGGTCAATTAATCACGTGAAACTATTGGTGTAGTTTTATAATGTTATTTTCTTATTGGACAATCCTAGGTTAAGCTTTGTATAAATATAGGCATTTTTCTTTAATAAATATATTCCGCTACGCTTGTCCTACTGTTACACTTCGAATCGAGTTTTATTAACGTCCTCGTTATAATAACCTACAACAACGCCAAATTGGTACCAACGTTAAACCTGAGAACCTTAACGGTGACCACACCATTAAACTGGTTACAACACCGTTAAATTGGTGACCCCGACGTGATGTGGAATCAGTCGCCGTTAAAATCATATCCATGCGGTAGTGGGGAAATATGAATTACAAATGGGTTGAACAACGACAACAAAAAACTGTTCCAAGAATGTAATACCACACCATTACGATCAGGCCCGTATCGACCGGGTACAAAAAGCATAAATTCTACTATTTACATCTAACTAACCAAAAAGGTAACACTTCCTACAGCGAGAAGATGAAACTCCCACCTGAATTCCAATTTTGAAAATAACTTTTTAGACGGGCAATGCATTTGCGACATGCAATATTGATTTGGTAGACGGAGGCAGTAAATAGCGAACTGTATAGAGTGGACTCCTTGGGGCCCTCGGTGACTATTCTCAGACCAATCGCCAAAGTCAAAGTCGATTGCTCAAAATTTTTGTAATACTTTTAGAACATTACTTTTAAAGTATTCTATTCAATAATCAGAAAAAACTTAAGATTGGATTAGTTTTGGGACGAAAAGTTAGAATTTAACGAAAGTTATTCGTTGACTTTGAAAGTCACCGTATTGAAATTATGAGGTCAAACAAGATCATGTAGTTTGATTGGCATAGTTTAATACTTTACCAACTAGTCTAGAAGGGTTCTCGAGTGACGACCACGGAACGGAAGACTAACGTAGGTCCATACATAATGGTCAAAACTGTGGAGAGCCAATGGATGCGAGCCAATAAGGCACACGACCAGCTCGTCACATTTCAGATTATTATAATTTTTCACGCTTCGCATTAGAATTTTATTACTTTTCAAAATAGCCGCCCCGTAAAAGAGGAAGTTTCGTCTGAGCTATCACACACTCTTTCGACTATTTTGCTAACACTGGTGGGGCTTCGAGGATTTGCAACCTCTTTTTACGACATCACTAACAATAGTATCGGAAAGTACGACTTTAGCAAACTTTAGGGTTCAGACGGCTGCTTAGATATACGTTAGAGTATTTGTTTTATTTATGTACTAAATCGCAACTGCATGAGAAAGATTTAAATTTTAGGTTGAATTTTTTTGGAATATTGATTTCGAATGCTGTTTAAAGTTAAGTAATAAATATTTAACTGAATTACCAGCCAATTTTATATTTATATTACTTTATTTTCAATTTATATACTACAATGATATAATAACTAATACTACTCCTACAAAAAAAAAACATTTGGACTATATACTGGCCGCGATGACCTATAGACAGTGCTCTAGCCTACTACCAGTAGGTAGCGTACCCAACATGCTGGCAGCATTTCCCCCTTGAATTGCAATGCTTATTCATTGTGCCAAATAAGTGCCTGCATTTTTGTCACGCGTAGCATTGACCAGGCGCTCTGATAAACTTTTGGAAACGCGATGAGCATTAATATAAAACTAATGTAAAAAAAAATTAAATAAATTTTTGTGGACATTTCACACAGCGCCATCTAGCCCCAAACCAATCAAAGCATGTTGTATGAGAACCAGATAATTTGATAACTAATACATTTTGTTTGTTGCGTATAAAATAAATAGTTCTGTAAACTTTACTGTGTATTCCACTAACATTAGTGCCAAAATATTGAGTAAGAAATGGCCATATTTTGGTCTTTAGGTTTTATACATCAGTTATATAACTCATGATTGACTCATATAAAATTAAAGCATGCACTGTATTTTTGACAGCCACTTTGACCACACCACAAATCAGATGCATCGGGTTCTATTCCCACGACAGGACAATTATTTGTTTACGAAAAAAATATAATAATACTGG
The DNA here is from genome assembly GCA_905220475.3 of Ennomos fuscantarius. Lineage (NCBI taxonomy): Eukaryota > Metazoa > Arthropoda > Insecta > Lepidoptera > Geometridae > Ennomos > Ennomos fuscantarius. The sequence continues at coordinate 3,883,245 of HG992034.1, read as the reverse complement.
TTCTGGGTCTGGGTGTTGTGGGACCATAGGCCTCGTAGTATCTGGCTCCCTAGATACAGGGAATCCTAGTCAGAGTCCAGGTCCTGGTATGGGATCGTTGAGCATTATAATTATTAATAGCTTCTGCCCGCGGCTTCACCCGCGTGGCCTATAGGCATGGCATGTGGTTAATGGCATATATTTCTGCCGAAACAAACGTCATAACGTCGCATCCGCGGAAAACTATCCTAATTGCAAAACACCTACTTTACAGGAGGAGGTTTTTTCTGATTATCTCTGAAAGTTGTTAGAGAACGTATGTATTTTTTAATAGAAATCGATAGCAAAATTCATTACGCATCGTTTAGTATTTTTTTTAAATTATTAATGTAAATAAATATAGCTATTTTGTCCTATAAGATAGTCTTCCACGGAATTTTGGCGCGATTGCGTCAATTTAAGCGCCATAAGGATAGTTTTCGCCGGAACAGTGACCTTTAGGATGTTATTCGCCGCTTATCGTACGATGATAATGTTGTTGGAACGTAATTATTACTTCGGAAATCTAATTTTTAAGTTTTAATTACATGAAAAATGTATAAAAGTTCTTTTACAAATGCAGTAAACTACCTAAAATTTAATTTTTGACCGAAAAAATTAGTACCTAGTACGTATTACAAATAAGACATTTATTTACCCATGCTAATATAAGACGAGATTATCAGGTTAAATATTTACCAGGTAAGGTATTTACAGGTTTATGTGAAAAAGTTTAAAATAATTAAACTATAATTCTAATAACCTCAGATCAATTATCATAATCCGCCTACCCTTACTCCATTTAAGTTGAATCGGTACAGCATGTTTTTCTCCCCCACTCATTTCTGTCAGACGTCATCTCAAAATTCACTCCCTTAGCACGCATGTCATTCTTCACACAGTTCAACCACACTTTTTTCGGTCTTTCTTTACATTTTTTGCCATCAACATTCATATTAAATACTCTCTTGGTAACATGGCTTTCATACCTCCGCATGACATGGCCATACCTAGCCAGCATAAAGTTGATGGCTAGCCATAGCTAGCCATTCCTCAACTTTTCCGTTACCGGTGCCACTTTCAGGCTACCCATTATGTACTTATTTCTGATTCTGTTCATACTCGTTACACCACACATCCACCTCAACATACGGATTTCAGCCGCATGTAGTCTGCTTTCATCCACATCTTTTGTTGCCCAACACCTCGACCCATACAATAGGACAGGTCTATGATGTTTTTGTAGATTTGCCCTTTAAATTTAAGGGGCAATCGGAGATTACAAGTTGTTCCTATGACCTGTGTCCATTGCATCGATCCCGAATTTATCTATTTCTTACATCCCGATCTATCGCACCATCATCTAGCGCAAGTGAACCGAGGTAACGGAAGTCATGGCAGACTGGAAGGGGTACGCTAAGGTACGGGGTGCTTACCTCGTAAAAAGACCGCTACACACACAAAACAAATGCTTTGTTTTGGTCGTGCTTGTCTTTAAGCCAACGTTCTCCAGTTTCTCCCAGCCTGCTCAGCCTCAAGCTTATCTTCGCCGACAAGTACAATATCGTCTGCAAACAGCATGCACCAAGGTGATTTCTCCTGTATGTCTGTTGTTAGCGCATCTATTACCAGAAAGAACAAATAAAATCTCAATGCCGATCCCTGATGCAAACCCACAGTCACATCAAACTTGTCGGTCTCACTAGCTGTTGACCGGACATACATACTTGCCATGTCATGTATCGTGTGAATTAATTTTGCATATTCCTCAGCAACTCTTTTCTTCTTTAAGGCTCATCCCAGAACTTCATGAGAAATCTTGTCATAGGTTTTCTCGAGATCAATGAACACTATGTGTAAGTTTTAGTGTGCATGTCTCTATATTTCTCACACAGTTGGCGAAGTACAAATATAGCTTCTGACGTCCCACGCCCAGGTATGAAACCAAACTGAGTCTGGGCTATTTCAATCTCATCTCTCATTCTTCTCGCTTCTCCCATATCTTCAATGTGACATAAGCTTAATTCCCGGATAATTGTTGCAGCTTTGTACATCAAAGTCAAAGTAAAAGTCAAAGTCAAAATATTTATTGCAAATAGGTTAATTTTAGCACTTTTACAAGTCAAAATTATATTAGGTACTTAAGATTAAGTTATTTCACTAAGCATATAAAATTACAAAGTGCTTATTGTCAAATAATTTATAGCAAGCCCATTACAATATATGAGTTTGAAAAAAAAGCAGTTCTCTTTTTCACTACTGGTGCAAGCAATCCGGCACAATGCAGAATAGAAAACTTTGATCCAAAGCTTCGATTACAACTGTAAAGAAGAAGGTACAAGAAACTTTACAGTGATTTATGTTTTTTTTTTCTTCTTTTTACTGTCTTTAACAATGTATATAATTCATTACACTTGAGATAATGAATATGTTACAAAAGTAAACACCACATCACTCCAGTGCAAGAAAAATACCGTGATTATCTTAATAAACATTACAAATATAAAATGAAATTATAGATAAGAATAGGCAATAGGCAAAGTACCTAAAATTTCATACCGTTAAGCTTGGGATATTCAGGCCAAGCTTTTTTGTCTGACACATAATTATTTATTGTGTAATAGGCTTTTTTCATTACATTGACTTTATGAATAATTTAAATTTACGCATTGACAATTGTTCGATACCGTCAGGCAACTTGTTATAAAAGCGTATACAGTTCCCCATGAATGAACCATTAACTTTCTGCAGTCTGAATCTTGGAACTGTCAATTTATTTTTGTTCTTAGTATTAAAGTTATGAATGTCGCAATATCTGGGAAAAGAGCTAATGTTTTCGCGAGTGTACATCAAATTTTCGTAAATGTATTGACCAGCCACTGTAAGAATATTTATCTCCTTAAATTGTTCCCTGAGAAAGTCGCGGGATTTCATGTTATAAATGGAACGAATTGCTCTTTTCTGTAAAACAAAAATTGATTGTATGTCCGTGGCTTAAGATGCCGTATGATATAATATTGTGGAAGTAACTAAAGTATACTAATCTTGCAGTGGCTTCATCAGTAAACTGTCTGAATTTACGCACAGCATATGCTGCAGAGCTCAATCTGCCAGCAATGTTTGATATGACTGTGAGGATCCCACTCTAATGTAGAGTCTATAGTTATGCCAAGGAACGTGACAGATTGTACTAAATCTAATGGCTTACCATTCAGTAGTGAATTTGTAGGAGACCCCCTAACACTAGGTAACGAAAACTTAATACATTTAGTTTTCTTACTATTTAACAGTAGAGTGTTTTTAGTACACCAGTTCAAAACCAGTGAAATTGCCTTGTTAACGTCGTCAAAATCATTAATAGATCGGTCAACCTTAAAAATAAGAGACGTATCATCTGCGAACAAAACAATATCACATAGGTTCTTTACAAAAATGTATGATCGTTAATATAGGCCAAAAATAAAAATGGTCCTAGTATTGAACCTTGCGGGACCCCCATTTTAGTGATAGAACCAGATGATCTTGCTCAATTAACTTCAACTGTCTGAATTCTATTACCAAGATAAGAAGAGACAAGATCAAGAGTTTAAGTCACAAAAAATCCCTATGGCATCCTGTGACTTCTCCCAAGCACCAAGTATATGTTTAAAGAGTTTTACACCTGCATCTGTAGTTGATCGTCCTTTTGTAAATCCAAACTGTTGACTGTGAAACAGTCCGTTAAGGTTAAAAAATGTTAACAACTGATTAAAAATTTATATTTGAAAAATTTTACTTATTGCAGGTAACACAGAAATTGGCCTATAGTTCGATGGATCATTCTATTTCCCGACTTAAATAAAGGAATCAGTTTACTATTTTTCATTACGTTGGGAAAAACTTCTTCGCATTTAAAAACATTTATTAAATACTTATGCTAAATATGGTGCGATCAATGTGACAATGCCACTTAAAACCCTGGTAGACATTCCCCAAAGATCCTCAGTATTCTTTATTTTAAGTGACCTAAAGGTCTTAACAATTATAGCCGAATTCATCATCATCATCCTTATTGTTAAATATGGGCACCAGTGAACTGTTGCATCATTAATCCGGGATTGCCTCATCCTAAAACAATTTGCTAAAGAATTGAGTCTTTACTTTACACAGCTTTTCTTACTTCATCTATATCCACTTCTTTCACTTTACCTATATTTACTGATACGCTATGTAATATTCTATTCCACGTATTGTCTTCATTCATTCGTATTCATAAAATACTCCTTCTATCTCTCTGTTTTATCCTCATTATTTTCCAATACTTTTTCTCCATCATCTTTTAAACATTTCACACGCTTGGTATCTCGTTCATTATTTTTACTATGTTCCGCTATTGTATAAAACTGCTTATGTCCTTGCTAGTTTCCTAGTAAATATACAGTTTATCTTGCGTTTTTACTCTTGCAATAGCGATTATCATTCTCACTTTGTTTTTCACGCTTTGTATATTCTGCCAACTGTCAACACTCTACCAATCTTTGAATACATTTTTACTTCTTTCACAATTTTCTGAATATTTTCATCCCACCACCATAATTCTCTATCAATTTTTTCCTTGCCTTTTAACTCTTCAAAAACATTATGCGCTATTTATGCAACTTGCCATTTCATTCCATCATTCATTGATTTGCTTTCCAAATTCTCAATTTTTATAATTCCGCTAACCACCTAAGGAGGAAGTAATCAATTTGGGTGGTGTGATTGCCGCTTTTGAACGTTACCAGATGATCTTACTTTTTGAAAAATGCTAAAGCTAGGTCAAAGGCCGACGCAGATTCTAGCAGGGCTTTGCCCTCTTGATTGCTGTTACCAAAGCCCCATCCACCGTGCACTCTCTCATGTTCTTCAATCTTCTTACGTTCTCGTTAAAATCACCTCCTATCAATATTTTGTTGTTATCTACACATTTTTACATAAACAATCATCATACCAATGGTTGTACCTTTTTTTGATTCGAAGGCTAAAAATAATATTCCCCTTATGTTTGGTATTTCAGTTTCGGAAAACTAAAAATTTAAAAAAAAAAACTTTTATACGTTTTTTTTTCTTTTCGTGCTCGGGCTGTTCCTACAAATTTTTTGGGTCGCCTTATAATTTTTTATAAAAATATTAACCTCCACCAGCATACCACACGATTGCGATTCCTTCAATAAATGGGAGCGTTACGCCTACGATAGTATGCCCCGCGCTCGCTGCCTAAAATTTTACGTGAAATACTATCATACTGGCGAGCGAGATAGTATTCCGCGGAAAAAATCAAACGTAATGGCGCTCAGGATAGTTTTCAACGGAGCTTATAGCAAGAGGATGTTTTGCGCGAATTTTAAAATTGATTTTTTAATAATGAAAATTGTGTTTTTCTACTTTCTGTTGATGTAGATAGGTGCAAATACATTAAAGGATTCCAAAAATGCAATAAAAATAAAACATCCTAACCGCCATGAGGATAGTATTCCGCGGATGCGACGATAAGTGCTCTTACTCTCTCTCGATATATTATATTACAAACGAATAATATCCCAAACAGTGCAATAACAAGAAACTCTGGGATGAGAGCATAGTATGGTTTTAAAAGTACTCAAAGTGTGTGTGATAATTTAAACACCCATATCACCCTTTAAGGGGTGGATTTCGAAAAACCCTTTCTTAGTGGATACCTTTACTTTACAGAGAACACACACCCCCAAATTTCAAGTCTCTAAGACCAGCGGTTTAGGCCGTGCGTTGATATATAAGTCTTTGAATTTTATATGTATATATTATCAATAGTTATACCCACCTTAACACATAACTCCGATGAATATACAACTGAGTCGCAGAATAAAAATCAGTAACAACAACAACTGAACATAACCTTAAAAACTTCGTTTAATTACATAATCCCATTCATACAGGGACGCTAATTAAGCTCACAAAGCGAACCGGTCGCCGGCTAAGGAGTTGCAATTATGCAGCGGTCGCTACAGGGAGATAACTGGCAATTTACTCGAGATTAAGTCGTAATGTTCACTGGACTACCACCATGGGTGGGATGACCATAGATTTGGTGGTAACCGGCTATTTCTGTATGTACGTATATACATATTTTATGCGTATATATATTTTTTTAACAAATGTGGACATTTCACACAACGCCATCTAGACCACATGGTCACTTACCATCAGGTGCGATAGTGATCAAACGTAAGCTTAACAAACAATAAAAAAGACAAGTCCCAAACTAAGCAAAGCTTGTGCTATGGGAATCATCTAGAATACATAAATAGAATAGAAATAGAAAGACATTTATTCAATTCTTGCTTAAAATTAAAGTACAAAAACAAGTTATATTAATACATAATATGTACATAACGAACAAAAAACATGTATCGAATGGGCGTCGGCTCAGCATATTGCTGGTCATCGGACACATCCAGCGCTGATTTTCAGCCTAGACCCAGAGGGGGTGGAACTAATGCACATACACCACTCAGCGTATGCACCCAGACACAAAACAAACATCTCACACAAATTTTGGTGAGAGTTGAACCTACAACCTACAGTTCAGAAGGCAGAGCAACTGAGCTATCAGGCCATTCGATACGTAATATGCGTGTTTCGAGCTCTATGTCTTTGTATATAATATTCTCACATTGTATTTAACGTCCCCATAGACAACCGATGTGGAAGAAAGGTTCTCAAGTGGCGACCACGAACCGGAAGACGCAGCGTTGGCTGGCCCCCACTAAGTGGACACAATCTGCAAGGTGATCACGGAACAATGCAACAGGAGCCTTACCGCGTAAGTCAGGTGGAGATTGTAATCGTGTTCTCTCTTGCTCGCATTCGTGGACTTGTTGATTAGCGCGTGCAAAATGGCAGGCGAAGCCGATCCCCAGGACAGTTACGCGATAGAAATTCATTTCTAATTTGAATATTTCCATAGTAACTGTGCACATAAACGTCGTATTGAAACTGTCAAATCGATACAAATTTGTGTTTTTTATATATTGCAATCAAGTTACGTGATCGCTTAGCTGGTCAGAACCGCGGAGGGCCGTCTAAGTTGAAGGCAAGAAGCCTCTCAAAGTGGCGCTCTATGGGGAGGCATATATTCAGCAGCGTCTTCAGGTTGGTGATGATGATTTACAATCCTAGAGTGGTTGTCTCTCGCATTGAGATATAGCTCGCCCAAACCTTTATGAGCTCTCGGAAGTTAGGCCCGAGTACCAAACTGCACATGGTACTGTAAAAGCGGCCATACAATAACTATAATATGCGTACTGCGCAGCCATCCGCGCTAATTTCTGAGAGCTCATAAAGTTTTGCGCGAGCTATACATAATAAGTCTTTAGAACAAAAACCAGTCTACTTTGAAAGATCCCCGCTCGTGCAACCGCTTGACCAATCAATAACGTTTAAGTAGTATTTTGTAAATTATCGTTTTTGTTATTTATTATTTCTTTGTTTTGTGAACCGATGTTTTAAGCCAGAAAAATGCAAACATTGTCAAACTAATCGTACATTTTCTAATCGCATCATAAACGAATAGTTTTAGGAATGCATCATGGTCACCATACATTATAATCTGAGTTCCAATTTACTTCGTAATCCGCAAGACAAGTTTATCATTTACGACCACCAGAGGGCTGTTTATTATTCTTCTGATAATATCTATAAATAATTAATGAACTTATTGAATGCAAGGCCAGCCTTTACGTTTGTTTTAGGGACCTATTATCAAATGAGTATATTAGAAATATTTTTGGCTAGCATACATCTTCGATCGCATCGTCACTTCCCATCAGGTGAGAGCGTGGTCAAAAACTAGACAAGTTTGAAGTAAAAAAAAAAAAAAAAAAAAATAGCTTTTATTTTTTCTAATTATATCTCAATGAATCAATATTTTTAATGGCTTTTGTATATAAAAATAATAAAATAATAATAATGCCCAACGATCACATACATAGATCCTGAAACCCAAACTAGGATTCCTTGTTAGTAGTCCTAGGATACCTAGAAACTATGAGGACCATGGTCCCAAAACACCCAGACACAGAACATGTATTTGCGCTTTTTTCTGTGCACAAACACTTGTCCAGCCGCGGGAATCGAACCCTCCGCATCTGGGTTATGAACTGACCTGCTCAACCACCACACCACAAAGGCTAGTAGGAGAAGGTAATATAAACTATGGCGACATCCCAGAATTTTATCCGTAAGTCATACGTTTTGTATTTGATTTTTATATTGGACTATAATTTAGGTTAATATAGAGTACATTTATTTTATTTGGCTCGACACAGTGCACTTCGCAAACTTTTGCAGTTTTTTTAACCCTTAATAGTCTGATAGTGACGTTGTGGTTCATGATAGAGCAGGTTTATAATACTCACTTAGAAGTATAATATATGATCAAACGAACTTCTAAGTGAAGTTCGATCATTATTATATGAGTCACTTCATTTGAAGATAAAGTAATATTTTTGGTTTTAACCTGATAGTGTATCCCAAGTCCGCACTAAGCGTTTTGCTGGGTCATTTATAGTCCGAACAGCCAAGGAAAGGAATGCTCTTCCAACAACAGTGTTTCCTCCTGGGTATAACCTGGGTCTTTTTAAGTCAAGAATAAATGGGCATCTCATGGGCAAGCGTGCTCCACCTTAGACAACTTCATCACTTACCTTTAAGTGAGCTGTTGTCAAACGCATGCCCATTTTACAATAAAAAAATAAAATAAAATAGGTTACAAGCCTCCAGTTTCATAACCGGCGAAAGGGGTTCTGCAACTATTTATTTAAACATGCCTCCCACGCAAAACATACAAACGAAACAAACAAAATATCCGTCACTATTACACCTGACAGCTGTTAGATTACGGTATATCGTGAAATACTGATATATCTGCTTGTGGAACCGATGCATGTTGTAAGCAATTTCCCTTGATCCTCCAAAAGTGATCGCCTATAAAATAGATGCATCAATATAAACAGTAAGAAATGTCACCTGTGTGTAAAAATACAGTTTTCATAAAAGTAACATACAGACGTATATGTTACTTTTATGAAAACTGTATTTGTTAGGGAATATTCTAGTCCCACCAAGACACATCTATTAGGGATAGATTTGGAATAAGCCCGAATCAATTGATACAATTAAAGGCGAATAGTCCCACTAGTAACACATGGTACAACAGCGGTACCATGTTGTGGGTTGAACCATGTGGTACTATTGGGACAATTTGCCTCCAATTGTACTATCAATGGTGCATCTAGGACAAGGTTAAAAACTATACCATCAATAGTACTTCTCAATGGTGCATCTGGGACAATAGCAATAATATCTAACTCTCGTATCTATCTCTCTATCCCACTATTTATCTTTGCTTACAAATGGGACAAGTATCATTTTCGTTGTTCTTTTATGCTTGTACTATACTGGTACTACCACGGGTAAAAAGAACTTCCCGTCTACGTCTTATATTATTAATTACTGTTAATAATCGTTCTATCTCACAGCTATCATAATATGCACTTTTTTATCTTCCGTTATATAAGTATAATAAGTTTTATTTACGTAAATAATTGTATCCATTATAATTACGTAAATAGGTATATTAAATCATTTTTATAATTAAGTATATATGTCATATTTTATTATTACTATTAACATGTATATACGTATTTTATTCTAATATCAATTTTACTGCACAACTACCATTTTTTGCAAAATCCAGTTTATTGGTAGATAATGCTTCATAGCAATAATATACAAGGAGAACTCCTTGTAAATTATTATCTGCTAAAGTATAAATAAATGAATAAGTGAAGAGTTATTTCCCGTGTTACTGGCAGTACGGCCGGTAGTAACAAAAGTAATAAACGATGTTACTTTATCAACATTTTACTTAACATTGTGCATTCTTTTTACATGTTTGGTATGTTTTAGCTCATATATCACGAAACTATACGTTTAAGTTTACAAAATTGTAGGGGTAGAGTTACTTTACTGATATTCTTTCATATGACGTCTCGCATATAAAAGCAAACGCAGTCCCCTGAACCCCAAAATCAGATTCAAAGCCTCAATATGTGCAGTGCATAGATGAAATTTTTAGAGGGGTTACACACGAGCCGTAACGAGAGTCAGGTAAAAAGAACACAATAAACTTTTATTTGCTTTAAAAATCTTCCAGTGTTAATGAAGCTATTATTTTTAGTATAAATTTGGTACACGAATTGATTTTATTAAAAAAAAATGCAACAAACAAATATATGAGTAGTGTATTAAAAAAGAGCACGAACCCACGAGTCTGTGGTAATTCAGAATTTAAAAAAATATATAAATTTGGCTGTTGTGCATCATAACCACCGTTTTATTTTTTGTGTTATGTTGTTTTCATGAACTCATAGGTAATGTTTTGCCAAGCAAAATAGAACCAAACTGTTTAGTTCATTACACTCTAAGTCGATCTTCGCATTTTGTTTATATATTAGCAATATTTTAGAAAGGAATTCGTCTAACGTAACTGTTTTAGTCAGTAAGGTTTTTTAAGGCTATGGCATTTTTTTGTTTATTTATTTATTTACACGGGTTATTATCACGAGGCTATCCAGTTGCTCCATCACACGGATTTAGTTAGGAGATTGAAAAGAACAAAACCATTTGAGTTAGTGCAGTGGAATAGTTTATTAAGTGTGAGTATAATGCAGTGCAGTGAAAACAAGTGCTACCTAAAAAGAACACAAGAACAATGTGTCTTCGCCTTAATAGAGACAATAAGAAACGTGTTATTGGACACATTCTTAGATAATTCGATTGTAAAAGTTTAAGTTAAATTCAAATTACTCATTAATCAATTAGTTGTATTGTAATATTAGCAGAGTGTCATTGTGCATTCTAGGAATAAGAAAAAAAAATTACACTGGTAGTTTAATTTAGTTGCACTGGTAGTAACTAAATCACATTTAATATGCGGTTCAGTGTGTGTAAACACCCTATCAAAGCGACTACCATAGAAGTCGACAAACGCACGACACGGCGCGCACTCGCGACAAAGTGAGAAAAATATGGTCGTTCAATATTTATAGGATTTTTATTTCCGTAGTTTAGCCTCGGATACACGCAGAGCCGGGGACAATGTGTGAGGAGATAAAGGTCTGGATGTGGCATGGAACGCTTCAGTCCGATAGCTTCCAGGGCTCTTTTTTCATGATGAGGAAGAGTATTTTGCATGAAGTATGCCGAAAAACAAGATAACACGTTGAAGTGAAACCGAACCAAACCGAACCGAAGAAAAAACCGTGTTAGTTGTAACACGGTTTTTTCATTCGTTTCTGTAATAAGCCATTTGACTGTTATTTTACTTAAGGTGGCTCCACACTATCAAATGTGCCGTGCGATCTGCAGAAATCGAAGTCAACAGAACCGCAACACGCTTCCACATGATTAAATTTGAATGATTGAGTTGACAAACGTGTGGCAGATTGTATGATGTACTTTAGGAAAACTGGTAAAACCAAAAAAAGAACCCAAGTTCAGCATGCTTGGTACCTATACTCAGACAATGTAACCATGACCACAGATAATATTGCCCTGATTATCTAAGTTCTCAGGGTTAGGCAACAATACGGAAATCTTATTCCTTCTATGTTCACTTAGGTATACACAGTAGAATTTAAATCTTTTCCTTAAATGTATGTACTCAGACCATGCTATATAAAATCGTAAAAAGTCCAATTTTAAAAAACATTGTTTTTATTTTAGTAGATAGTGCCTCCTAAAATAACTGCATGACAGCCGAAATGTCAATTTAATGGTACACACAGCGCAGGCACCAGCTTTGTAAATGTTTCGTAGGCAAATAAAACACTTGCTTTGTTCAATGCCGCAAGGCTTTTCTTTAGAATTTAAATTTGCAGTAATTTGATAATACTTAGATTTAAGTTTTATTTCATGAGTACTTTTTTTATTCAGTTCAATGGGAGCGTTCTATGGGAGCATGGACTGAATACATACATTAAAGGAAAAGAACGAATTAAATTCCACCTTGTATAATAACATCAGGTCAAATGTATCTTTTCATTATAATCCAATACCTAATTATAAAAAGGGATTCTATTGTAAAGTGAATAGAGAATACCTACTCAACTAATATCCCAATTTTATGCGCCTTCTCTACAAAAAAACAATTGCCACTTCCATCAACTTTAAAAACATGCTACTGTCTCGTCTCAGTGATGTTTTTTCTTCGTTGCATTCATTTGGGCGGTCTTAGGGCGATACATAATGCATGTGACTGCGGGAGGTCATCGGTATTCTGCGACGTGAACGTGGTGTGTTGTCGGAGTGCGACGCTTGTTGCGAGTGTAAACAGGACTTTATTTAGTCGTAAAGCTTTCGTTTAAAGAAAAAATATTTACTTTCTTACTTAGATACGTTCAAATCCTACTTCATATATTTAATATAATGTATCTATGTTTAGGCAAACTTGCAGCACTATTTACATGTAAAGGGCTGGCATAAACTTTGTTTAAAAGCCCCCTTTTTTTTTTTTTAATTTATGACATCAATACAAAAAACAGGGCTTTGTCGCTGTGCGACCACATCGCCCAATCGGTTTACAACAATCATTCTTATGTTCTACTGTGATTTTTAAGTAATGCATACAGACTACAGGCTTCTTTTGACAAGGGAGATGATAAAATACTGTTGCATAATCCTATATTAAACAAATTCTCGGTTCCTAGAACACTTGTCCTTCTGTCACCGGCATTCCGGACACATTCCAACAGAACATACTGTACATCTTCAATGGACCCACACTCTTCACAATTTGGTGATGATACTTTCTTCATTAAAAAGGCAAACTTATTTGATGGAATGTGTCCGGAGCGCAGTCTAAGAGCGGTAACTAGTATATTAGCGTATTTTGTTCAATCTTTTTCAAATTTTTACTAGGTGGTAGGACTTTTCTGCAAAGTTCGTCTAGGTAGGTACCACCGCTTTGCCAGTTATTCTGCCGCCAAGCAGTAGTGCGCAAGCACTACTGTGTTCCGGTTTGAAGGGCACTGTAGCTAGTGAAATTACTGGGCAAATGAGACTTTATGACCTAATCTCACAGTTATGTAATCTTATTACCAGACTGTGATGTCTCAGAATGACATGCGCAGTGCAGTGTCACGCGAAACTATAATTTAGTGTTTCAAGTGTCACTGCAACTGATATGGGCAGTCGTGTCGCTTAACATCAGGCGAGCGGCTTGCTCGTCATGTCATTTCGTAACATAAAAAAAAAAAAAAAAAAAAAAAAAAAAAAAAAAAAAAAAACCATGAATGCGTCATAATTTCTGGTTGAATAGTCCTATACCAGATTCCTTTTTCTGTCGACCTCCTATCGAAATACTCTTGCCATACGTCTTTACATTGATTTTTTAACAAACTAAAATAATCCGTATAGTTAGTAACTAACAAAGGGATACCATCCACACCAACCTGTTTTTCTAATAGGTCGACTTTATCATTATTTTCTAGTTGGATGTGAGATGGGATCCATTGCAATATAATAACTTTATTTCTTAATTGTAGTTTTAAAATGGAGTCCAGTATAGTGTAAGCAATCGGTGTGCCTCGCACGTGCGAGGTGGACCGAGCTATGTGTTGTAACGCGCTCTTTGAGTCACTAAGGATCACAAATTTGTCGTAATCAACAGAACTTATGTAAGAAAGAGCCTCGGCTATGGCGATTAACTCGAGATACATAATTGTTATACTGGAATCAATCTTAAATTTCATAGAAATGTCTAAAGATGAGTCTAAAAAAGCAGCACCACTTTCCGACCCGTTCTTAGACCCGTCGGTAAATATTTGGTAATATTCTACATATTTATCGTTTAGATAATAGGTCTTTACCTATGAAATTGCCGTCTTGCAGTACAGACTTTTTCAAACAAAAAAAAGTTTTGATTGGCTATGAATTCTAAATTCAAATTAATTTTGTTTTAAAAATATGACATTCTATTTACAATATAAGTCTTTTGTTTATTGATTAGCCTTGTATTTTCATTACATTTCAACATTTTTCCTCATGATGGATACTTTGAAATTTCGTGTAATTATGGAATATGAGTTCCGTCGTGGCACCAACGCGGCACAAACGACACGTAACATCAACGACGTTTACGGAGAGAATTGTACAAACGAACGTACAACCCGTTATTGGTTTGCTCGGTTCCGTTCTGGGAATTTTGACTTGAAAAATGAACCTCGTGGTCGTCCGGAAACTTTGGTCAACAATGATGAATTAAAGGCGATTGTGGAAGCTGATGAATCTCAATCTACAGCTGAGCTGGCAGCAGCTTTTGATGTTAGCATCAAAACAATATTGGTCCATTTGCGACAGATTGGCAAGATAAAAAAGCTTGATAGGTGGGTGCCCCACGAACTTAACGATCGCCAGCGCAACGTACGCGTCGAGACTTGCCTTGCGCTGCTTAACAGGCACAGAAATGAAGGAATTTTGAACCGAATTGTTACGTGCGACGAAAAATGGATTCTTTTTGACAATCGAAAGCGCTCAGCAAGTTGGTTAGATCCTGGTTCGGTACCAAAGCAATGTGCAAAACGAAAAATGACCCCTAGAAAGGTGATGGTCACAGTTTGGTGGTCTAGTGCTGGTGTGATTCATCATAGCTTTTTACAAAACGGCGAGAGCATTACTGCAGATGTGTACATTGAAGAACTGACCACAATGATGGCGAAACTCGCACGTCTGCAACCAGCTTTGGTCAATCGGTCGTCTCCACTGCTACTTCACCACAACGCGCGACCCCATACTACACAACAGACCGTCTCTAAGCTGCATGAGTTGGGTTTGGAAGCTCTCGCTCATCCGCCATACTCACCAGATCTTGCGCCTACCGACTATTACTTTTTCCAAAATTTGGACAACTTTTTAGCGGGAAAAAAATTCAATTCCCGAGAGGCAGTACAAAACGCCTTTGAAGAGTTTGTTGTCTCCCGTCCTGCTGATTTTTTCAAGAAGGGCATCCATAAACTGCCACAGCGTTGGCAAAGATGCATTGATTGCAGGGGTGATTACTTTGAATAAAAGAAATAAATAAGTTCGAAAAAAAAATACTTTAACTTTTTTCAAACAAAACGGCAATTTCATAGGTAAAGACCTAATATTTTATACAAGTATTTCTCAACTCATGACAATTGTAAGTTCGCTTGGCGCGGTCGACTGAAGGTATATTATCGATGATTACGTCGAATAAATTAATATTACTGACCCAGGTTTGTAAAGAGAACATTTCAAGCCTATCGACAGCATGAATTGGATAAGAATTTAACAATGAATGAACTGACGTAAGAACAGGTAACTTTTTACGTAACCAATACCGGGATTGATTATGATTTATAAGCTTATCAATATATTGTATCGATCTATTATTACGAAAAGACTTAGATCTTAGCCAGAACTTACCAGCTAGATACCTACGACGCACGAAAAGAGGGGGCAAGCATAACTCATTTTCCATCACATGTATAGGTGTACTACGAATAAAGCCTCAAATTACAAAAAAAAGCCCCTTAAAAAATCTACATGTAAACACATCATTAATTAACATCAGATATAACAGCAATATATATAAATGAATCGTTGTCAGTTTGTTTGTTTCATGCCAAATAGCTGATTGACTGATTTGGATGAAATTTTGCACACATCACCGATTCTTATGAAATTTTGTTTGTATATTCAGTAGGTTTGAGAATAGGTTGTAGGCTATATTTCATCATCACCATCATCGTTTTTCATCACGTGTGAATCCGCGGGGCGCAACTAATAATATTATAATATGCTAAATATGCTATATGCCGCCTATAACCGCCTAGTTTGTGCAATAGTTACTGGGTATACCAGCTGATGGCAGTTTAAATTAGTGAACTTATGGCAGCCTTTGGAACCGACCCTCTAGAATATTTATATTAAAGAAAATGGGTTCATTTCTTGTGTACCTATTTAACGAGCTCTAAAGTTTTGACATATGAAAATTTAAGCCTGAAGAATATCTAAAACTCTATCTTAAATATCTGAGATATCTACTAGGGTTTAGCAACTTTATGGAAACTTAAAAACGTGAAACTCTATGATTTGATCTCCGAGTGCCACTGCAACTGATATGGGCTTTCGCTAAACATCAGGCGAATGACCAGCTCGTCGTATCATTCTTTAACATGAAAATAAACTTTATGGAAACAACTACTCTTTAAAAATCATATTTCGTTTGAAGGTGTAAGACCGTTTAATAAATATATTTTGTTTGTGAATTTAATATAACAACATGGTACTCATAAAATAATGATCTCATTGTCAAAATATTTTTCTTTATCATAATTATAACATCACTAAAGTCAGGAAAATTAGACAACAATGCGTATTTTTCAAACGTTTTCCTTAGTTAGTACTTAGAATAATAAAGCATAATGTGAGAAGAAATAAGATTCATTTTTAAATAGCTTTGAAAACCCGAAAGAGAGAAGAAAGCAAGAAAAGCGATGTCTAATCAAGCGAGACATTTCTGAGAAAACGCTTCAGTCTAATGCACAGTTTATACAATATATATACATACATACGGTAAGGACTTTTCATCCGGACGATTATCAGTGATGAACCTACATCGACTACCACCGACCTCACTATGAAGTGAAATTGAAATAGTTAAATTGAATGAAAGTAGATGGCGTTAGAGTCAAGTTAGCTCGCGGTGGCGTTTGTAACCGCCTATACTACTGCAGTTTGTTTTGAAGACAACTCAATGGAATGTGGATTCTGCGTACATCAAAATTCTAAATATTACTCCGGAAAATAGTATTATAGATGAGTTCAGTTCATTAGATAAAAATGATAACAGTGCAACATTATGTTTAAATGCATAATCCGTGTATGTATGTGATTTTTACTTGTAAATTTATAGGAACTGCCCTTACTGCGACTAAAATCCCAGTGTCTCTAATGGAACCTTCTAAGATATGATAACACTTTAGACGATTTTGCTGCAATTTACAGTATACTTACTTATATGGGACTTATACGGCAGATAGAATATGCTTTGATAAAATAATAAGAAATGGCTGTGACCTATACCACAGAACATATAATAATACTACGTACCTATACTATAATATAATCTACTAGCTGCGCCCCGCGGATGGAAAATAGCCTATGTGTTAATCCAATATCCATCTATCGGCCGGTATAACTTTGTTCAATGTTAATGTCACCGAAAATTTTACCGGACTTACCAACGCAATAATGCAAATTTTTAACTTTTTTATGTTGGCAATGGAGATCTACGTGAATCAACTTCCGTTTGTCTCTCATTCACCAGCTTACTCCCCAAGTCAAGCGTGCGTAAAGAAGTTTTTCTTCAATAATTTTAAAACTGTTGCGTTATGTAAAAAGTGCCAAATAAACAATCAGTGAAGTGATAAACTGTCTTTCATTTATAGATAAGAATACTTGTAGGTAAAACAATGGGGCTATAAATATTATCGTTTAAAACGGAAAACCCGGGTTGTGTTTTTAATAACGAGAAATCCGTCACGTAACAACCGCCATTAGAAGTATAGGATTATTTTCATTAAACGCATGGTTTTCCGTCTCAGAGGACTATGACGACGTGTGGAGAATAATAAGTCCGTATGTCAGTCTGTACTTAATGTCGATGGGGCTTAATGCAGTAGGCACCCCTACTAAGTTTTATTTATGTTTTATTATAGTGTTAGTTATGTTGACAGCCTCTGTGTGGGGTTTGAGCAGGTCGGATAACCTGGAGGTGTTGGGTTCGGTTCCCGCGACAGGACAAGTATTTGTGCACAGAAAAAAAAGCGCAAAAACTTGTTCTGTGTCTGGGTGTTGTGGGGCCATGATCCTCGTAGTTCCTGATTCTCTAGACACACGAAATCTTTTAGGTCTGTTAGAGTCCAGGATGTATGTGACTATTAAACGAATTCTAAGTAATCAAAGCTTAATAAAACCTACAATTTTTTCATGTGAGACAAGGTATTGTTTTCCCCACCACACTGCACTTGATGTGTTAAGTGACAATATGGCCAGAGATGGTGAAGTTGGTGAAAACTGGCCCTGAAGCGACACTCACTAAAAAAATACATTTGTAAAAAATCTATTACAATTAAAACGGTAGACCTATCCTACTAATATTATAAACGCAAAAATTCGTATGTGTGGATGTTTTTTACTCTTTCACGCTCAAATGGCTGGACGAATTTGGATGAAATTTGGAGTATAGATAGCTCGTACAGTGGATTAACACATAGGTTACTTTTTATCCGCGGGCAAAAGCGTAGTGCGCCTTTAGTGATATATACATATAGCAGCTACCTATAAATACGGCGTGAACAACAATACTAGATTCATGAGGGCCGATTTTGAAGTAAACACGCTGGAGATATTCAAAATACGAGCGCAATTGATGACTCAGGTATTTTAGATGTGCGGTGCATTTATAATAGACGTCAAAAATGGGTCTATGGTTTCATTAATAACATACTAATTTAAGCAGGAGTAGTCAAAGGAGTTACAAAAACAAAACAAAAATCAAAGTTACATAAAAATATTCTTAATATAAAACTATGCTGTGTTCGGAGTTTTGGCGGGAATACGAATAAGATCATGCCACCGCATTGTATTATTTTCCAAAACTTGTGTTATTTTCAGTGTTAGTGCATAAAATTGGTGGCATTTTACTCGTTAAGTGTTGAATTACAGGCATGAGTGTGGGAAAGTGGTATAATGATGGTGAAACGTTTTTTTTCGTGTTGTTTCCAAAACTGCATAGAAGCTTCAAGTAAAGTTGCCACCACTTTACTAGGAGCATGATTTGACTGACTAGACTATCACTTGACTCTGACTTGACTTGATGACTTCGACTGTGACCTGACACATTATTTACGTGAAATATCATTAACTTGATAAATTATCAATTACTTGACACTGGCTAAATACACAAAAGTGTAGAGCCAAAACATAAAAAAAATATGGGTTCTGACTGAAAATCAGTTACTAAGAATGAAAATCAGTGACCTTAATTGCACGCTGAGTCAGTGTGCAATTAAGGTCGTATGATTATAGATCGAGATCTATATCATAATATCTATATCACGCAACATTATATTTTTAATTTATTTTTTTTTCGTGTGATTTGTCAGTCAAGGGCCTATTTGTAAATATTTAATGTTGTGTGCAGATGTTTTGAATAAATGTTTTTTTTTTCGTTCTTCTGTCATATGTAATTTACTTATTACAAAACGTTTCGGAATAACAATGAACCCTAAAACCAAGGCCAAGCATCAAATCTAACCAGCAACACAATCTCCGACAGAATAAACAGCTCAGGTTCACATCTGACAAAAATATATCCGGAGATTGGGACAAGATTTCTGCACGAAATTAGGTGGGTCCTCGCCGGACAACGCTTCCAACGTGACACGGGTCGAGCTCGTTATATTTATCCTGTAACAACCTGGACTTATAAAGGTAGAGATACAATTTCATTCAGCGACATAATTTATTATAGAAAGTAAACTGAGTAAGTTGTATTTTACTAGGTGGTAGGACTTTACTGCAAAGTTCGTCTAGGTAGGTACCACCGCTTTGCCAGTTATTCTGCCGCCAAGCAGTAGTGCGCAAGCACTGCTGTGTTCCGGTTTGAAGGGCACTGTAGCTAGTGAAATTACTGGGCAAATGAGACTTTATGATCTGATCTCACAGTTTAGTAATCTTATTACTAGATTGTGCTGATGTCTCTGGATTACGTGCGCAGTGCAGTGTCACGCGAACCTCTATACTTTAGAGTTCCGAGTGACACTGCAGCTGATATGGGCAGCCGTGTCGTTTAACATCAGGCGAACGGCTAGCTCGTCACGTCATTCATTAACATAAAAAAAAAAAAAAATCTAAAATTACAACAATTTTAGTAAACGGTTAGCGCTCACGAGATACAGTAAAAAAACTCGACTGGTATTTGGCAGTATACTTAAATGGCAATTTTTGAAGTATGACTTCTTTACGCACTCTTGACTTGGGAGTAAGCTGTTAACTAGGCGAACGTAATTTGAAAGTTTCTGGTTAACGTAGATCTCCATTTTCAACATAACAAAGTTAAAAACTTGTATTATAATGTTGGTAGGTCTAGTAAAATGACAATTTGGGATTGTCTAGATGACGACATTAATAGTAAACAAAGCAAAAACAAAGTTATACCAGCTGATAGATGCAGCTAAAGAAGTTTTACTAGTCGTATGGTCTAAATCACACTCGTTTTATTTCGCCTTTTCTTTACTTATCTTTTTTTTTATTTTTTTTCTTACTTCAAATATACTTACCCCTTTTTATTTGCTTAATATTTTGGCATAAAACTAGCCACTAGCTAACTCGTTCCGCACGGTCTTACAGTCGTACAGCCTAACCCTGTCCAAGATAATACTGCTGCTTCTTCTCTCATCTCACCTTTCAAACCTTCTCTAGACTACGACAAACATTTTAAAACCAAAATCAGCTAAATCGGCCCAGCCGTTTCCAAGTTTTAGCGAGACTAACGGACAGCAATTGATTTTTATATATGTAAATACTGCAGTGTGCCTCACCCTTTACAGAAGAGCAGACGGATCTAAAGGTGGATAAATAAAGAAGCTCAGATGTACGGAAAACCAACTCCAGCAAGATGCGGGGAGATTTTGTAGATTCATATTGTCGCCTCGTTATTCAGCTATTGAATTACTGAAGGACACTGTGGGTCGTCCTTCAGGTAATAATTTGGGTTCAATAGCTGAATAGGGGTTGTATAAGGTTTGACGCAGTTTTGACTAACGTGTGAATTACGTTGATATATTCTGGATGATGAAGAAAACATTTTTCAAACTCATTATTGAGGCGCAGTGTAAGCCCTATCTCAACAAAAAATACTCTTATGATTTCTAAAATTCCTAATGTGACGCGTCGTGTTAAAATATTCATATGTAAATAGAAAATAAAATGAAAAACGGGAATGACCAAACATAACTTATCTTTGGTCTGGTTGGTGAATTCATATTCACATTCATAAAAAACCCGCAAAGTTTGACATCAAATTATGATTTATGATTTTTAAGTCTAAACAGATCGCTAATAGAGATCGCAACAAAAAGTGCTATGATAAGGTTGTAAAGGCTTGCCTTGTTATTTTATTTGCTAAGAACATTAATTTTAATTACTTTAGTATTCTGATTTTGACTTGTGATAGCTAAACATATGACTTCGGCTTTGGCTCTGTCTTTGACTGATGGTTGTTGGAGAACTAAATAACTAAAAATTCTAAATTTTTAGATATTCACAGATTTTTAAAACGGTAAATTTATCAGTGAATCGGCTTATACACAAAACAATTTCGAACATAAAAAATTATTTCATCTACCGTTAAATGACACCAGCCGATTTAAAGTAAAAAAAAAACTTAATTCCTAATGGAGTAAGCGGCAAATAATTATTATGGTACATAAAGTAAATATAGTAAAGAAGTATGATATATAAAATTTTCTCATGATTTTTATTGTTACGCTGAATTTATGCCCAGTTATTTAAAAAAAATTGGGGCCAGCGCCGTCATAATCCTGGGCATGTCCGATCCGATCCGTGTCGCTGTGAAAATAATGATGTGACAATTTTAAGCTTCGCAAAGTCACTCATTAATTACGTGCTAGCCCTCTGGCTCCACGCGCCGCGCCTCACCGAAATGTCAATTTTACTATACATTTTTTCTATGTTATTTAGGTAGCAAACAAGCATACCGCTATGATGCGAAATGGTCACCATACCATATGGACATCTGTACCACTAGACTTACAGGAACACAGCGTAGTCCCTGTGATAATAGTGTTCTTACGCTCCTTTTAAATTAAACATAAACATAATTTATTTAAGGCATCAGGTGACCAGAAGGCTAGATTTAATTTTGTACAAAAAATAAGCATTACCATTCAACAGCATTCTAGGCACTTTTTCCTCCACGAACGGGTTATTATACGTTTTTTAGGTATAGTTTGGTATTATGTAAATTTATTTCACAAAAATGATATACAATCATTATATTGATTATATATACACAAGTTACACAGCTGTAGCTTATACTATCGCGCTATTTTATTGCTTAACCTACACTTAAAAATAATTTTGTCCCGTAAATTTCAGAATACTCTTCATTTTGTGAAGTCGTAGCTGACATCGCTCAAGGCAGTGCGACTTTCCCCACCAAAAAAGTGTCAATTTTACATATTTATTAATATAACTCGACTGTGAGATCAGATCATAAAGTCTCAATTGCCCAATATTTTCCCTAGCTACAGTGCCCTTCAAACCGGAACACAGTAGTACTTGCACATTACTGCTTGGCGGTAGAATAACTGGCAAAGCGATGGTACCTACCTAGACAAACTTTACAAAAGTCCTGCCACTTAGTAACTCATTGCTTGCTTATAAATATTCTTACAGCACTGTAAATAAAACCCACAAACAAACAAATGAACAACCATTTCCATAATAATCGAAAAATTGTCTTAAAATTGTCAATGCTTCATCTATTTCCCAACTGATACCAATAGAATTAGACTTCAATTCGATTTCGTCTTGTACTTGGATAGTCACCATTCTATGGTCATTATTCGATTAGAGAGAGACTAGCGAGTTCTCAGTGCAAATAAATCTCTGTATTATTCGCCTCAGGATTTGTTCTCGTACATACAGTAAACTATTTTCGTACAAATAGTTATATCTATGACGTTCTAAATAGAGACATTACCTTTACTCGGACAAAGAAAGAAAAAGACAAAAAACATGCAAAGAAGATGACCTTGGCCACCACTTTTATACTAATGGATTCAGAAAAATACTGTTAACACACTTTTTTTTGAGGGGGGGAAATGCTCTCGCACTTCCCTGCCACCACGGGGGTGGTGGCAGGGAAGGGGGTATGTGGGACTCGAACCCACTAAAACCCCCCGTGATCCGACCGTCGCTGGGATGGGGCGAGATGGAGACGCACTGCATTAACCATCTCGCCCCGGACTGTTAACACACCTGTTGCACTCAAATCTGAGTGTATGTTTCTTAATTTACACGTAGAAACTCTTTTTAAACATTTTTTGATAAATATCTGAGAAGTGGAAAGTAGACCAAAGACCAGAGGGGTAATCACGGAACGTTTATTTCAATGCAACAGGAGTAATTTCATTCCTAATTTGACAATTTCTATAGTAATTATACACATAAACTGCGCACTAAACCTGTAAATCCATACAAATTTGTGTTTCTGTTAGTTGCAATCAAGTTAGTGATCGTCTAGCTGGTCACAACTGTGAGAAGCCTTTGATGTAAGTATGTAAGCACTTTTTTTCTTTTTTATTTCATTCATTCCATCATTATTTTCACTACATTTATAAGTTATTTTCCGTTCATCTGTGGTTACTGCACTACTTTGATCTTTCTCAGGTTTCACCATCAATTATAAATCACAAAATACAAAACTACCAGCTTAGTCATTCAATTTCAAATTCATTTAGTCATCAAAGTCAAAGTCAAATTATTTCAAATAGGCTATTTTTAGCACTTTTTAAGTCAAAAGTTTTGTCTGCTATATTTTACAATATTTATAATGTATCACAGTTGAGATAATAATAACCATAACGCCCAACGATCACATACATAGATCCTGGACACTAACTAGGATTCCCTGTGTTTGGGGACCCAGGAACTACGAGGACCCATGGTCCCACAACACCCAGACTCAGAACAAGTATTTGCGCTTTTTTTTCTGTGCACAAATACTAGTTTTGCCGTGGTAATCGAACCCGCCGCCTCCGTGTTAAGAGCCAACCTGCTCAACCACCACACCACAGAGGCTGCATATTACAAAAGTAACCACCACGTCGCACCAGTGCGAGAAAAATACTGAGACAATCTTAACAAACAATACAAATAAAAACTAACATTATAGATAGCAACAGACATCAATCAAAGTACCAAAGATTTCATACCATTAAGCTTGGGATATTCAGGCCAAGATTTTTTGTCGTTTAGACAAAAAATCTTGGCCTGAATATCCCAAGCAATCAGAGATAACTTACTGCAGTTAAAATTATTGCGCTTAGGAGTGAAGGGAATCAGGGTTAATCCTCACTAAATTGCTTACAGTCTGCCCGGGCTAGACGATTACCGTAGAATTATTTAACTTGTTTGTCGAGTAACTATTGTAGTCAAGTTTCCACAGACGGACACCATTTCGAATGATACATATTCTCGATTATTGAATCGATTCCCAATCTCTTAGATGGTGTATTTAGTATGATGACTGCTGTTGAATTGAACCATATGTGCGTTCATAGCAGATTCATTTAGGATAGGTGCTCGAAATGAAATGAACTCTATTTCCGACGTCAATATCACAATAGAAACTTATATACACAGTCGTAATATGCGATACTGTGTGATGCTAAGAATAGATCCCAGCTTAGCATACAACTAAGGCTGTAAACAAACAACCTCACTGATTTTCATCCAGCACCGAATTCATCATGAATATCACGAAATATCACGGACGAAACACACCTTAATTGACCAAAAAAAATCTCTATTGTAACTTTTAGAAAAGAATCCAACCAAAAGCTAATGGCGCAAAAAATACCTATGAGTGTGCAAAGAACCACATTGGATGGACAATAAAACAGTGATAGCGTAGGGCGATATTTTAAAGCATTCGTTCTGTCAAACCTCTCGAAAGTTAGTAACATTATAAAAACTTCTTATTTTAACAATTTTTCGCAGCACCTGAAGTACTTATCTACATAAAACATCAATTCAAAATTACAATATAAAGCTGCAGCAACTATCGTTCCACAAAACAACGTAGACACTCTAAAAGTAGGTTAAAACAAAAGGAAATTTTAAAAAGCTTCCAGACGCGTTCATGAGAAAAGAATTTTCTCAACATTTTTAGTCGTATCTTTAGTTATTGGGTAGGAAGTATTGCTTTTTAATGTAATTTCCGAAACGGAAGACGGTGGGACTCCGCCGGGATTCCTTTAATGGATTTTGTTCATACTTCCCTTGGAAGTCGGAACTCAATCTATCAGTTAGACGTTGGTTTTTTAACTAGTGCCGTTATTATTCCCATAGAGGTATGCACCTTTCATAAATTGCAAAGTCAACAGTCCAGTTCAATAAAAACAAACGCACAGAATTAAGTTTGGCTTGATCTAAAATTGCATGGAGTATTTTATAAGGCGCTGAAATAACTGGTGTTACAGTGTTGTAGATATAAATTTGGGGCATAATATACATACATCATCGACCTTTTTTCGTCCACTGCTATAAATAAATAAATGTGGACATTTCACGCAACGCCATCTAGTCCCAAACTAAGCAAAGCTGGTACTATGGAAACCAGATAACTAATACAATACTTACAGACTTTTTGTTTGTAAATTACATACTTACATAGAATACAATATAACACCCAGACACAGAACAAACACTTAGATTCATCACACAAATGTTTGTCCTGGGTGGGAATCGAACCCACAACCTACAGTTCAGAAGGCAGAGCTACTGCCAACTGCGCTATCAGGTCTGTTGATAATAAGTATGATATAGAAAATGGAGGGCCTCCATTCGGGGTTTGTCACGTGATCACCACGCGTGACAGGAGTCTTGGTGATCGCAGTAGATAATAATGCAGGCTGCGAGAATGCAGCTGCCCACCCCCTGGATAACTTAGCCGGTCCTTTTCTCACACTGGGACCACCCAGCTGGTGCACAGTGAATTAGAAGCCGGTAAGCGTTTATGTGCGTGCATAAAAAAGAAAAGAAAATCGTGTAAAGGAGTTTTGGCGGGAAAGCGAAAAAGATTGCGTCACCGTATTGTATTATTTTCCAAAACTTGTGTTATTTTCAGTGTTAGTGCATAAAATTGGTGGCATTGTATTCGTTAAGTGCTGGATTACAGGCGTGAGTGTGGGAAAATGGTATAATGATGGTGAAACGTTTCTTTTCGTGTTGTTTCCAAAACTCCATAGAAGCTTCAAGTAAAGTGGCCACCACTTTACTAGGAATATGACTTTGACTAGACCATGACTTGACTTGATGACTTCGATTATGACTCGACACATATTTGCGTGAAATATCATTAACCTGATAAATTATCAATTTCTTGACACTGGCTAAATACACAAAAGTGTGGAGCCAAAACATAAAAAAATCGTGTAAAAATGATTAAAAGAAACAGCAAAGGATAATAAAAATAAAATTAAAACAAAAATAAAATTTTCCGCTTTTTTATTCTTATCGAACCCAATCTGTAACTAATAAAAGATGAAAATTAATTAAGTAGTGCCAATAATGTTTCAACAAAAGTGATTGTAAAGTAAGAAATAATTAAACAGCCGAGGAAAAGTTTCCAGTATTCCAACAAAATTGAAGTTCACTTCAGGCTTAAAAATTAATATCACTGACATTTTCATAGAACTTTAATTTTACATCGCATTATTAAATAATCACAACTTCCCTAACATTCCTTTTAAAATTAGGCTTATATCGCTTTTGTGAATAATATACATTTGTTTAAATTAATCTATATTTCCTCAAAAATAAACAAAAACTAAGACTCCAATGTCTAAAAGCATTTTCTACATTTAATTTTTTTTTTTACCACACTTTTGTGTATTTAGCCAGTGTCAAGTAATTGATAAATAATCAAGTTGTCGATATTTCACGCAAATATGTGTCAAGTCACTGTCGAAGTCATCAAGTCAAGTCATAGTCAAGTCAGTCTAGTGAAAGTCATACTCCTAGTAAAGTGGTGGCAACTTGAAGCTTCTATGGAGTTTTGGAAACAACACGAAAAGAAACGTTTCACCATCATTATAGCACTTTCCCATACTCACACTTGTAATCCAGCACTTATTGAACAAAATGCCACCAATTTTATGCACTAACACTGAAAATAACACAAGTTTTGGAAAATAATACAATGCGGTGACGCAATCTTTTTCGCTTTCCCGCCAAAAAACCACATTTAATGTTGAAGCTTTTTTTACCATTGTGAAGACTTACAACCGAAACCTAATTTGATCCTACAATTTTCTTCCCGCTGCTGCCCGCTCGGGGCTCAGTGTCAACGTTTCATTTGGATTAGACATTACCGTATTACTTTTTCCTATTCCATGCCCCTTCTTGGTAACAAATGAAGGTTCAATTTTCTTTGTCCATGCCTTTCGAGGTAAGGTTGTAAGTTGGCTAGATGCAGCGCGGTGGTCATTCAGCGACGGCCGTAGTGAGTTGAACATCTTCCAAGTCTTTGTACTGTCATTATAAAAGAAAATGAGTATTGTTATGGCTGCTGTTCTGTTCTTATTAAATCGGCGACGGAAAGTTCGGTTGAAGTTTTATGCTTTCTCTTTGGATGTTGTTTACGAGGTAATTACCTAGGCATATTGTTTTACTAGGTGGTAGGATTTTTCTGCAAAGTTCGTCTAGGTAAACAAAAAAAAGTAGGTAGTGTGTTCCGGTTTGAATGGCAGTGGTAGCTAATGAAATTACTGGGCAATTGAGACCTTATGACCTGATCTCACAGTCTAGTAATGACGTGCGCAGTGCAGTGTCACCTGAAACTCTATACTTTAGAGTTTCGAGTGACACTGCAACTGATATGGGCAGCCGTGTCGCTTAACATCAGGTGAACGGTTAGCTCGTCACGTCATTAATTATTGTAACATGACTACAAAATTGCTAACAATTTTTTTAATGTTTAACAACAATTATTATGTTGACAATTTAACGGAGTGGCTGCTTAAACAGTAAGAACTGGCTTGCATAGTTTTTAAATTAACTGTGTACCGTACAACACTAATGCCCGTCTATACGAAAGTTTGACATCTCTTAAGTTCGCACTTTTTTTTTGTTTGGTTTTGGCTCCACACTTTTGTGTATTTAGCCAGTGTGTCAAGTAATTGATAATATCTCAAGTTAATTAATATCATATAATGTGTCAAGTCACAGTCCAAGTCATCAAGTCAAGTCACAGTCTAGTCTAGTCAAGTCATACTCCTAGTAAAGTGGTGGCAACTTTACCAGAAGCTTCTATGGAGTTTTGGAAACAACACGAAAAGAAACGTTTCACCATCATTATACCACTTTCCCACACTAATGCCTGTAATCCAGCACTTAACGAATAAAATGCCACCAATTTTATGCACTAACACTGAAAATAACACAAGTTTTGGAAAATAATACAATGCGGTGACGCTTCTTTTTTGTTTTCCCGCCAAAACCCTTCTCCCGGTTTCTTATACGTTTCAAACTCGTGTAAACTCGTGTAAACATGCCAAATACTGTAAGCTCATTGGATGAGACAGCCGATAATCAACCGGCAACCAATGAACATTCAGTATTAGGCCTACCAGACACGAATTTAAGAAACGTATACGAGAATCCGGGTAAAATTATTGCTTAGCTAAGTTGTATTTTAATAGACTTAAGTATATACTGGCATTATACTCATTGATTGTTTGTTTCAATTTGACAGCAGCGGAAATCTTTTATCAAGTAACTTCACAAGCGTACTTTACGAAAAATGATAAAAAATATTGTTTGTTATGTCATCTACTCATCTTTTTTTTTTAAGGGGGGGAAATGCCCTCGCACTTCCTTGCCACCACGGGGGTGGTGGCAAGGAAGTGCGAGGGGGTATGTGGGACTCGAACCCACTAAAATCCCCCTGTGAGCCCTCGTCCGCCGTACCGGGGCGAGAAGGGGTCGCGACTGCAGTCCAGCCAACTCGCCCCCGGAACCTCTACTCATCTCCATTAATAACACTTATTAAAATTTCGCTTCCTTCTAAGATCAGCTATATGCGAGTATTTCTTAAAAGGGGGAGTAAAAGAAACGACTTAAGATATAATACCTCCGGGAACAAACGACACGTGAGCATGTATACCAATTTTACGCTCAGTCGACTCCTTAGAACACTCACTCGCGAAGTGAGTTTAAACATTTTTCTTGGGCTTAAAAAGTTGCTATAATTGTAAGAAATCATGATTATACGAAATCTGATTTTTTTAAATTAGGTTTGGAACGCAGTCGGCAAATTTTACATTTTAAAAAACATTTTTACATAGGCGACCAAACAGTACCTAATCATTGCGATTTAAGTGACAATCTACACAGTTCAAACGTTTGATGAAAAATTCACACCCCATAGCACCTACTTACAGCATTTACTTACTAAGTATGGGTTTCGACTGAAAATCAGTTATTAAGGTCTTACGACCTTAATTGCATGCTAAGTCAAGTCATATATCATGACGTCACGCAACATTATATTTTTAGTTTCTGTTTTTTTCGTGTGATTTGTCTTGTAGTGCCTATTTGTAAAAATGTAATGTTGTGTGTTGCTTCTTTACAAAATGTTGAAAAATGTATTTTCTTTCTTTCTTCTTTACTTGCGTGTGTACCCCTTCTCCATCTTTCATCCTTACATCCTTCCCATAGGGGGCCATATGCTTGCTTATATGTTTGCTACCTATAGCATAAAAAATGAAAAACAGTTCAGTAATTGTTATTTCTAGTAAATTAGAGGAAAAACATGTTAATTGTTGAAGAGTTTTATTTTGATTGACTAATTCAAATAGAACGTCATTCTTTTTTAATAATCTAAACATTATATATATAAAGAGATTTAATTTAAACATGCGTAAATAGTTTCATACTATTACTATAGTAATCATAACACGGGGAATAGTTATACATTTTGTATAATCTCATTTCTCCAAAGACTTCTTTCCAAAGGCAACCTGGAGCTTTTATCTCATTAATGCAATATATAAAATACTCCCCCGAGCGTCTTCCATACGGCATTACTGTCTTCTAGAGAACGTTCACTGCACTGATTATCATATAGAGCGACATTTACACTGAAAAGCCTTTCAG
Source organism: Ennomos fuscantarius (assembly GCA_905220475.3). Classification (NCBI taxonomy): domain Eukaryota; kingdom Metazoa; phylum Arthropoda; class Insecta; order Lepidoptera; family Geometridae; genus Ennomos; species Ennomos fuscantarius. The sequence continues at coordinate 3,853,173 of HG992034.1, read as the reverse complement.
AGCCATCGCCTTGTGACACATCTGTTGCGATACTTTGGTTGATATGAACCTCAAATATCAAGGACATGCCTTGAATTATTTATTGAAAAACTAGCTGATTCACCTCGGCTACATACAGGTTAATAATTTTACAACCTAACCCTGTCCAAGACAATCTTCTTTTTTAACCTTTTAAACCTTCCCTAGACTGCGATAATCATTTCAAAACAAAAATCAGCCCAACCGTTTTTGGGTTCTAGCGAGACAAGGTTCTAGGATTCTAGTTCTAGGAACAGTAATTGATTTATGTATATAGAAGATAAGATAATATTTCCAATTTGAAATGTTGTTGAAATTATTTTTTGCGTTCATAGTTTAAGTATGGTAACAAAGGAAGATGAAAAAAGAGATCTCTGCTGCACTCCAGATCTCATTCATTATACTAAAGATTGTATGCCACACACCAATTTGCCCTAAGTTCTCTATCTCGGGCTCTTTAATTTGCAAGAGAGAAAAAGTCAAAGTCTTAAGATTTCAAGAAGTCTTAAAAGATTGAAAATTTCTTAGTCATCAATGGAGAGATGAAATGTGCAGAGAAATTTAGCATCCCTTTTTGCTTCGTTCATCATCTTCTGTGCATTTGAAATTGACGAAAATTAATCATCAATAGTGACATTGTAAAGGTCGGTAGAGAGCAAAAACGCATAATGTAATGCATATATATAATATAATAACGCGCTTTTGCCACCATGGCCAATCCAAATATATATATATAATAAACCATTCCACCACAATAGCCAGTACCAACTATCTCCACGAATAATGTATTGTGTTTGTTGAACATACGGTTTTACTAGGTGGTAGGACTTTGTTGCAAAGTCCGTCTAGGTAGGTACCACCGCTTTGCCAGTTATTCTGCCGCCAAGCAGTAGTGCGTAAGCACTACTGTGTTCCGGTTTGAAGGGCACTGTAGCTAGTGAAATTACTGGGCAATTGAGACTTTATGATCTGATCTCACAGTCGAGTAATCTTATTACCAGACTGTGCTGATGTCTCAGGATGATGTGCGCAGTGCAGTGTTGCTCGAAACTCTATTTTGGGGTTCCGATTGACACTGTTCTGTTATGGACAGCCGTGGCGCTTAACATCAGGTGAACGGCTAGCTCGTCAAATCATTCAGTAACATAAAAAAAAAAAAAAAAAAAAAAAAATACGGATTTCTTCAAATTTTTTTTTTTCATCTTTTTTTTAAGTTTTGGCTCCACACTATTATGTATTTAGCCAGTGTCAAGTAATTAATAAATTATCAAGTTAATGATATTTCACGCAAATATGTGTCAAGTCACAGTCGAAGTCATCAAGTCAAGTCATAGTCAAGTCTTAGTCTAGTCAAAGTCATACTCCTAGTAAAGTGGTGGCAACTTTACTTGAAGCTTCTATGGAGTTTTGGAAACAACACGAAAAGAAACGTTACACCATCATTATACCATTTTCCCACACTCACACCTGTAATCCAGCACTTAACGAATAGAATTCCACCAATTTTATGCACTAACACTGAAAATAACACAAGTTTTGGAAAATAATACAATGCGGTGACGCAATCTTTCTCGCATTCCCGCCAAAAACTCTTCCTTGATATCTCACAATGATTTCTGTATTTAAAATTAAAGTAAAACCTGCTTATTTCTACGACTTTTGTTAATTCTATATGGAAACTTCCAATATACTCGGTTACACCCATGTATACATCAAACCGAGTAAATAAATAACCGGATCCCACACGTAACTTCGTAATTAGCTATTACCGTTTACGCCCGAAGGCAATCGCTTTACATTGCTTCAGAGGTAATTACTTCTGAACATCAGCGGTACACACCGTGGAGTTACTGACAGTTACTTAGTTTTTTTTTTTTTTGGTTTTGTTATGGCTCCACACTTTTGTGTATTTAGCCAGTGTCAAGTAATTGATATTTTTCGAGTTAAGTAAGATATATGAATGTATATCAAGTCAAGTCAAGTCACAGTCCAAGTCATCAAGTCAAGTCACAGTCTAGTCTAGTCAAGTCATACTCCTAGTAAAGTGGTGACCACTTTACCAGAAGCTATCTATGGAGTTTTGGAAACAACACGAAAAGATACGTTTCACCACTATACCACCACACCACCACACTATACCACTTTCCCACACTCATTCACCCGTCTGTAATCCAGCACTTAACGAATAAAATGCCACCAATTTTATGCACTAACACTGAAAATAACACAAGTTTTGGGAAATAATACAATGCGGTGACACGATCTTTTTCGTTTTCCCGCCAAAACTCCTTACTTAGTTTTGTTATTACAGGGTTCATGTTTGAAAATAGAAAAGATGAAAAATTCCAGTATGCTGTTTCTTTTGTTTTTATTCTATATTTGATAAATCAATTTATACACATTAAACAATAATAATATTATTGTGTATAAATTAGCGTGCTTCTGTGCACAGAAAAAAAGCGCAAATACTTTTTCTGAGTCTGGGTGTTGTGTTGTGTCCTCGTAGTTCCTAGATCCCTAGACACAGGAAATTCTAGTTAGGGTCCAAGATCTGTACATGTGATTATTGGGCGCTATTATTATTATTATTGATTAATGAATTTTACTTATGCGTGTAAGTCAAAATAAAGTTTTGAGTGCGGTTATTATATAGACTTTTCTATTCAATCAATGATCGAGAGAGCTAAAATTTTTATAACACCATTACGCAATCACACACACAAAGGCACATCTAGTTTAACTTGCACCACAGAATAACTGCACTACTAAAGTGTATCACATCGCAATGAATTCACTTATGTCTTTCAAGTTAACATTTAATAGAAATATTCAAAAAATTATATAAACTTCTACTAAAAAAAAAATGTTTTTTAGAAGCATATTATGAAACAGTTGTCAAGATTTAATTTAACAATCATGTATAAAAAACCTTGTAAAATCCATACGCGTTTTGTTTGCACCTAAATAACTGTCTTGTGTAATACTGCACTTCCACCGGCAAACGTGTGAGAGGATATCACGACAGCTACTACTCATAAGGGTTTAATAGCTTTCATTAGAAATAACGTACTCATATTTATATTTTACAATAATAACTAGACGTTACGAATAAAGGATGAAATCGACGTTCATGTCTTTGATATTTTCATGTCTATAATAATAATAACGCCCAACGATCACATACATAGATTCTGGACCTAGGATTCTCCGTGTTTAGAGACCCAAGAACTACGAGGACCATGGTAACACCCAAACTCAGAACAAGTGATTGCGTTTATTTTTTCTGTGCACTAATACTTGTCCTGCCGCGGGAATTGAACCCACCGCCTCCGGGTTATGAGCCGACTTACTCACCACACCACAAAGGCTCTCCCATCACAATTAGGTGGTTCCCAATGGATCCTACCAAATTAATCGCATTCAAAAATATTCATCCTATCCCAAATATCAATTAATTAGCGTTCGCATCTAATCCTATATCAAATTCATAATTTATAGCGTCGAAATAAATACCGAATAAACTTATTAAGATATTAAGTGATAGGTAATAAAGTAATCTTAGGTAATACAAATTAATAAGGATGTATTTAGGCAGTTAAAGTTTACTTAAAGTTTAAGATTACTTAAAGTATTAACTTTAACTGCCTACCTATTACTTTTCTTAATAATTTTATTCGATATTTATTTCGACGCTATAAATTATGAATTTGATATAGGATTAGATTGATATTGGATCAGTAATTACCTAAGTAATCTTAGGTAATACAAATTAATAAGGATGTACTTCTTGTGGTTACACCGACTTAGATCACTAAATATTAGGTCTTTACCTATGAAATTGCCGTTTTGTTTGAAAAAAGTTAAAGTTTTTTTTTTTCGAACTTATTTATTTCTTTTATTCAAAGTAATCACCCCTGCAATCAATGCATCTTTGTCAACGCTGTGGCAGTTTATGGATGCCCTTCTTGAAAAAATCAGCAGGACGGGAGACAACAAACTCTTCAAAGGCGTTTTGTACTGCCTCTCGGGAATTGAATTTTTTTCCCGCTAAAAAGTTGTCCAAATTTTGGAAAAAGTAATAGTCGGTAGGCGCAAGATCTGGTGAGTATGGCGGATGAGGGAGAGCTTCCAAACCCAACTCATGCAGCTTGGAGACGGTCTGTTGTGCAGTATGGGGTCGCGCGTTGTCGTGAAGTAGCAGTGGAGACGACCGATTGACCAAAGCTGGTTGCAGACGTGCGAGTTTCACCATCATTGTGGTCAGTTCTTCAATGTACACATCTGCAGTAATGCTCTCGCCGTTTTGTAAAAAGCTATGATGAATCACACCAGCACTAGACCACCAAACTGTGACCATCACCTTTCTAGGGGTCATTTTTCGTTTTGCACATTGCTTTGGTACCGAACCAGGATCTAACCAACTTGCTGAGCGCTTTCGATTGTAAAAAAGAATCCATTTTTCGTCGCACGTAAAAATTCGGTTCAAAATTCCTTCATTTCTGTGCCTGTTAAGCAGCGCAAGGCAAGTCTCGATGCGTACGTTGCGCTGGCGATCGTTAAGTTCGTGGGGTACCCATCTATCAAGCTTTTTTTATCTTGCCAATCTGTCGCAAATGGACCAATATTGTTTTGATGCTAACATCAAAAGCTGCTGCCAGCTCAGCTGTAGATTGAGATTCATCAGCTTCCACAATCGCCTTTAATTCATCATTGTTGACCAATGTTTCAGGACGACCACGAGGTTCATTTTTCAAGTCAAAATTCCCAGAACGGAACCGAGAAAACCAATAACGGGTTGTACGTTCGTTTGTACAGTTCTCTCCGTAAACGTCGTTGATGTTACGTGTCGTTTGTGCCGCGTTGGTGCCACGACGGAACTCATATTCCATAATTACACGAAATTTCAAAGTATCCATTATGAGGAAAAATGTTGAAATGTAATGAAAATACAACGCTAATCAATAAACAAAAGACTTATATTGTAAATAGAATGTCATATTTTTAAAACAAAATTAATTTGAATTTAGAATTCATAGCCAATCAAAACTTTTTTTTGTTTGAAAAAGTCTGTACTGCAATACGGCAATTTCATAGGTAAAGACCTATTAGTATTACTTTATAGTAGAATAGAACACGCGACTGAAGTAAAACTTCTTTAGTTTAGCTCCATCTATCGGCCGGTATAATTTTGTTTTCGCTTTATTTAATGTTAATATCGCCGACTTGACAAATTGTGAATTGCAAATACCAACGTAATATTAGTTTTTATTGTTGTAGCAGTTACCTAGTATAAGGAATAATGGCACTATGCCTATTTAAAAAAAACGAGTGTGCGTTAGAACACGCGACTGAAGTAAAACTTCTTTAGTTTAGCTCTATCTATCGGCCGGTATAATTTTGTTTTTGCTTTATTTAATGTTAATATCGCCATCTTGACAAATTGCGAATTGCAAATACCAACATAATAATACAAGTTTTTAACTTTGTTATGTTGACATGGAAATCTACGTAAACCTACTTTGGTGTTTTTACCATGTTAAGTGCTTTTATCAGAGACTTAAAATATTTAACACCATAACTCTGTGGTTCCTATATTAATATGACGATAGCGTTTTGGCGGGAAAACGAGAAAGATCTTGTCGTCGCATTGTATTATTTTCTTGTGTTATTTTCAGTATTAGTGCATAAAATTGGTGGCATTTTATTCGTTAAGTTCTGGATTACAGGCATGAGTGTCGGAAAGTTGTATAATGATGGTGAAACGTTTCTTTTCATGTTGTTTCCAAAACTCCATAGAAGCTTCTGGTAAAGCTACCACCACTTTACTAGGAGTATGACTTAAACTAGACTATGCTATGCTATACTTGACATATATATGAAATATCATTTACTTAAAAATAAATTATTACAAATTACTTGACACTGGCTAAATACATAAAAGTGTGGAGCCAAAACATTAACAAAAAATATGACGCTAGTTTATCTAAAAGTTTATGTTATTTCTATAAACAAATTCCAACTCCAAAACTATTTAATTTAGGAGCGTTGAATTTACGAATACCTTCTTTTAAAGTGAAACCAGTGAACTAAACTGAAATTTTAGTTTTACGTATAGCACAGAGGGTTTTATGGCTTGGTGTAAAATATAAGCAAAAAGCGTAAGTTTTAATTAATAAAATTACTAAAACAATAATTTATTAATAATATTATATAATTGTATCAATTGTAAGTACGTCTGTAAGTATTTATAACTTATATATTATTATTATTATGTATTTATACTTATATATTATCTAGTATATATGAAACAGTTGTATTTAATTTATTGTTTATGTATTATACGAATCTATATTATTTTTATTTATTTTTATTTTTTATAAATTTCATTATGTCAATTTTACTCAATTCGTTTACACCATCGACCTCTATCTCTCTAACAATTCTTTCCATCCAAAGGTTGACTAGAAGAGATCGCTTTTAGCGATAAGCCCACCCATTGTACTATAGCTTTAAGTTTCATCATCTGTAACTGTTTTTTTTTCTTCTGGTGTACAATAAAGAATTTTTGTATTGTATTGTATTATCTGTCTTCATATATCTGTTTGTTACCTTGACAGCCTCTGTGGTGTGGTGGTTGAACAGGTTGGCTTATAACCCGAAAGCGGCGGATTCAATTCCCGTGACAGAACAAGTTTTTGTACACAAAAAAAAAAACGGTATCACTTGTTCTGAGTCTGGGTGTTGCGGGACCATGGTTCTCGTAGTTCCTGGGTCCCTAAATACGGGGAATCCTAGTTAGAGTCCAGGATGTATGTGATCGTTTGGCGTTATTATTATTATCTTTTCTGAACCAAACGGCTGAACTGAACTGAATGAAATTTTGTAGGGTATAACAATTATAATCAATTAGGAGATAGTCTATGTATGTGAGTTGAGCGTCATTATTATTAGTCAGATATGTATGATGTTTTTCTCGGCAAATTGCCTTTATTTTCTAAATACTACAATGCTATTACTAATACTAAATACTACTACTATTACTAAAAAAAAAAAACATTTGGACTATAAATATAGATATTCAATTAGCAGTCAGATCTTAAATAAGGAGAACGTTGATTAAAATTATTTTTAGTATTCAGATTTTAGCTTGTATAAAAGTGCTAAAAATAAATTTTTGACTTTGAGTTTGACTTTGGTGATCTGTTTTCTTCGCAATGTTTCACCTTCAGCTCCAGCTCGCTGCACCGCTCTAACGTCTTTTTTTTTTATAATAGATAGGCTTGTGTTTGACGGTGGGCCTGATAGCTCAGTTGGTAGTCTTGCCTTCTGTGCTGTAGATTGTGGGTTCGATTCCCACCCCGCACAAACATTTGCGTGATGAACATAGGTGTTTATTCTATGCCTGGGTGTAATATTGTATTTTATGTATGTATTTACAAAAAATAGTATATAAGTATTGTATCAGTTATCTGGTTGCTATACACAAGCTTTGCTTAGTTTGGGGCTAGATGGCGTTGTGTGAAATATCCACAAACTTTTTTTTTTATATTTCTCCTGATTAAAACCTGACGTTTCTTCTCGATATCTTATTCCGTTACAAAGATAAGGTTTCTCGATTCCGCTCTTCCGCTCCTACCCTTTTCGATGTTCCAAACAGTGGCAAGCTGAAGTACGCAACTTCATAATTACCTATTTCCCATTTCGCCGCGGGCCGTCTCTGGCTTTACTATGCGCTTTAATTAACTGCAGTGTGGTGTTTTGCCCAGGACGGGTGCAACAAAACATAATGTAACATACGATGTGTGATTTTAACGTGAGTTATTATTATTATTATTATTCTTTATTGCACTAAAAAACAGTACAAACGTAGGACTTAATGCTAAAGCATTTTCTACCAGTCATCCACTCGTAGTTTGAGAAAGAGGAATGTAGGCGTGCATCAAAATTTGTATGAGTAGTATTTGTAAAAGAATAAAAAAATAAATATAAAAAAAGTGATTATATACATAAAAAGAATAAACACATAAAATATCATACACATATAATAAATAAATAGTGAATTAAGTGAAAGTCGTTAAACCAGGTTAGGAAGGGTTATTATAATAGTGCTCCCGAACTAACTTTTTAAACACCTCTTTAGATGTGACTTTTCTTATTTTAGGTGGTAGTTGATTCCAAAGACGTACTGCCGCAACCCAAAATGAGTTGTCGCGAAAAGAATTTATAGTTAATAGTATTTTTTTTAACTAGCCGCAGTTCGTAGTAGCCCTGGCATCTGAACTGTAGGTTGTGGGATCGATTCTCACCCAGGACAAATATTTGTGTAATGAACATCGATGTTTGTTCTGTGTTTGCGTTTACAAACAGGAAAGTATAGAAGTATTCTATCAGTTATCTCGTTCCCATAGTAGCTTTGCTTAGTTTGGGGCTAGATGGCGCTGTGTGAAATAAATAAATAAATAATAACGCCCAACGATCACATACATAGACTCTGGACCCTAACTAGGATTCCTTGTGTCTAGGGACCCAGGAACTACGAGGACCCTGGCCCCACAACACCCAGACTAAGAACAAGTATTTGCGCTTTTTTTTCTTTCTGTGCACAAATACTTGTCCTGTCGCGGGAATCGAACCCGCCGCCTCCAGGTTATGAGCCAACCTGCTCAACCACCATACCACAGAAGCACAAAAAATATTTTGAGAACCGTTTTTAACATCCATTTGAAGAGATTGAAAACCTTTATTCATGTCTTTATCAGTTAATTGATCAGATTTTTATTTGAAAAGCTAAGTACCAACTCATTAGTTAAGGAACCGGCATGTTTTTGGTAGATTCTAGACACAAAAAAAAACGGAGGAAGTAGTCAAGTCTCAAAATAATAACCTCTACAATTTCCGTAATTGCATGTCGTGTCTTGTAACAGATGACAACTTGGATAATTCTCGGGTACTTCTTCAAACTAGGCTTATAAATTACACTCAAAATAAAAAGGCTTTGTATCGCTAACAAGTTGGAACAGACGAAGCCAAAACTTTAATTTAGGCACGATATTTGCGAACGGAAACGGAACTCTCTTTCCCCTCCCTTTGGAGCCCCCTTCCACCCCGTACTGTCAACTGCAAAGAGCTTTCGTGTAAGGAAATTTAAGGCCGGTCACGCGGGGAGTAGTCTAGGCAGAATAGGGGTTCTACTGGGGTGTATATACAACGATGTAGAATGTCTAGATTTAACCCGCGAATCTGTACTAAGAGAGATATTGATTTTGCTTTTTTAGTTTGAAAACTATCGTGAGTATGACACATTTTGTAAGATAAATAACGGCTAAACTCACGTCGGTTAAAAACCGACCAGGTTTCGGACATATTTGATGTCCTTCTTTTATTTTGCGTTTGTTATTTGTTATCTTTTATCTAATTCTGTTTTAACACAACTTCAATGAAATAAGCTTGTTTTTATTTCTACTGTTTTATCTGTATAATTTACCTAAGTTTTTGTTTACCATCAGTCAGTCCACTTTAGTTTATGCTGAAACTACCTTGTCATAAAAACGATTTGATGTTTTCATTTATCATGTTTTTGTTTTAGTATGGCATATCCATTCCAACTTAGTCCTTCACCAGGAGTAAGGACAAACACGCTACGTTCACGTCAACCTGTCTCAGTTTTGAGATTCCAGGTTTTAAATTAGCGCAGACTAGTCGGAAAACAAGAAGGAAAACAGCCATAATCTGTTCCAGTCACGGCATGCAAGTTGAATTGTAATACTGCGGTGGCCTTGCCATGGTTTATGTAGGAGTATCTTTGGGTAACAAAACGTGACCGTGGTTGTGGTTGGCGATAAGCTAATAAGTTTCAGTCAATTGTTTTTATATGAACTTTGAAAGTTCAAAACCTTCAAAAAATTTCAGAATCAAAGCAATACATTGACGTATGATTTCAGTAGCTCACGCAACAACCAAACAACTATTTTGCTCAAATAAAGTTGTCAAATCAAACATACCTACTCGTAGGTACAATAAGTTTCAAAATAAATTCTGTTTTCTTTCAATAGATTTGCCGATTCGATTGACTTAATCCTAGCCCCTTATTTCAAAGTGTTGTATAAGTGTGTATTGCAAATAGGCTATTTTTATCACTTTTACAAGTCAAAATTATATTAGGTACTTAAAATTAATGTATTGGCAAATTACCTTTTTTCTTTCTACTATTTACTTACTTAATACTAAATTTAACTTTAACTTTTATAGTTTACTTTATACTCAACACTACCTGTTACTGTACTAAGCATATAAAATTTACAAAGTGCTTAATTGTCAAACATTATATAGCAAGCCCATTAGGTGAAATATTTGAGTTTGGAAAAAAAAGAAGTTCCCCTTTACTTCTCACTTCAAGAAGTTGCAGATCCAGGATTCAAGAACTTAGTTATAGGTTAAGTAAAGATTCATCACACGAAGATTATCTTGGTTTAAAAAAAAAAAATTAGTGTGCTTTAGTGTGCAAAACTTATTTAGTTTAGCTCTATCTATCGGCTTGTATAACTTCGTTTATGCTTTGTTAATGTTAATGTCGCCATCTTGACAACCAACATAATAATACAATTTTTTTTACTTTGTTATGTTGACAATGAAGATCTACGTGAACCAACTTCAACTTCCGTTCGCCTCGCATTCACTAGCTTACTCCCCAAGTCAAGCGTGCGTAAAGAAGTTTTACTACAACAAGTTTTGCATTCCAAGTAATGCGCTATAGCTTTAGAGTTCTATTTAATAAATAATAATAAATATTTTTGGATACATCATACAATGCCATCTAGTCCAAAACTAAGCAAAGCTTGTACTATAGAAACCAGATAACTGATACAATACTTATATACATTTTGTTTGTAAATACATACATAGAATATAATATAACATCCAGACACAGAAAAAACATCGGTATCCATCACACAAATGTTTGTTCTGGGTGGGAATCGAACCCACAACCTACAGTTCAGAAGGCAGAGCTACTACCAACTGAGCTATCAGGCCAGTTTATTTATAGAATGTTTTCTTTGAATATATGTGTGTAGTATCTACTAGTACGTTTTCATATATTCACGATTTGATTACAGCTAATAATCACGTCTCGCATTATCGTTCAGTTAATTACGGAGACTCCATACAAAAGGCCACGCGTTATGGCCAATTATAAAGTTTGCACTTTCACCGCCACTGTAGCCTGATCTCCCTTAACGCGCTCGCAAGCCACAAGTAAGAAGAATAGACGAACAAGCAAAAATTCGGAAGGTCTATTTAAACTGGTGGCGGGGATGGTAAACTCGTAGACGGGTTGTCTCGTGTTTGCATTTAGGTGGAAACCAGATCTGAAACTTTGTCGTGGACGGTGTCCGGTAGACTCAGTAGTGAGGGGGTGAAGGAATAGTTTCGTAATTGGTGTTTATTTGTCCATAGTACGAAACATTGTAGTATTGTACTTGTGCGCATAGTGGATTTATATTCTATTAATATTATTATTATTCTAAACTAGCCACGCCCCGCGGTTTCACCCGCGGATAAAAAGTGCCTGTGTGTTAATCCACTATATCAGCTATCTATATTCCAAAAAAACTACTATAAAATAAAACAAAAAAATTAATTAAAAGTACTAACCCTGTTCCGCCTTAGAGGCAATCAATAATCAGATTTTGGATCTTATTAAGTTAAATTCTTTATTGTTCATGTATTTTGGTGCATAGGTTTGCGAAAAAAAACGGGATAAAAAGTATCCTCTCTATTCTCTCCACTAATTTTCAGCCAAATCGGTTAAGCCGTTCTTCAGTTATAAATAGTGTAACTGACACGATTATCTTTTATATATATAGATAGAACTCGTTTCAATTATGTTGTAGTTGGGGCCGTGTGGGTCTGGCGCGGGCGACGTGAGACTAGGATTAACTACCCCATCTCTTTCCGTGGGTCCTGTTGCATTGCAATCAAAGTTCCGAGATCACCTGGCGGAACTTTCGACTGGGTGAAATGATCTTGATAATTATTTCTTTATTTGAAAGCTGGTACTTCCCGTACGGTAACGAGTGGTCAATTCGGTCCAGTTCTGATAATGGCCAAAATAGACACAACCTCATGACTCCTCTCTGAGCCTTAAATATGCATTAAGTATTAGTGTGTGACAAATGCACGAATTACTTAATATCACGCTAACCGATTTCGATGAATCTTCTTTTATTGGAAAGGGTAGTTTGATGAATGTTTGGTTATTAATAAAGTCGGTTTTTTCTGATTCTGTTTGTTATATTGGATTACCAACCGGAAAAATAATTTCTTCAGCGCTCTCGAATAACAACGTTATTAGCAAAATAAATTGAGAAATGAATACTTCGCGGTAATCAAGTATCAGACGCGGCCAATAATTATGTTACGTCGGCGTGAAGACAAAAACAGGGGCTTTACCGCGTAAGTCTGGTGGAGATGGTAATCGTGTTCTCTCTTGCTCGCACTCGTGGACTTGTTAATTGGCGCGTGCAGGATGGCAGGCGAAGTCGATTCCCAGAATAGTTACGCGGTAGGGGTGCAGATTATGTTAAATACGCTAATAACTCAGCGCGGAACGGAAATTATGTCTACTGGATACAAAGTAATTATTGAGTAGATGGACGAAATTGATGTTAAGGGGACTAGGGCACTACTCTGGGCGATTAACACAAACGACAAATAGAATATCCCAGTTAATCCAGCAGTATTTTTCTTCGATACATTAAAATCTGCGATCACTAATAAATAATCATTTTAGTTTTCTATAGTTTCCAAACTACGATGCCTTCATACTTTCCTTATCTCATTCCGACTAACGAGATGATAGGTATCTTCAAACTATTAATTATTCCTCTGTTCCGATGTTTCCACTAGGCAACCATCCCTCAGGAGCCTATATGTATATTGTACAGTACATGCCACCTAATATCATAAACTAGGCGGGGAGCGAGTTCAAACACATTGTTTTAATTAAAGTTCGTAAGACGGCGCGTTGTTTAATTTAGACGTGCTTAAATTAACCACAAAAAGGCAGTGAGTGTGTGAATTTATTTCCATGAAATGTGATTTGGTACTAAAGAAAACATTTTTGGTCGTTTTATTGTAAACTTCTTGTGCTTTGATGATACCTACATTATCTATGTCACTCGCGCATTTCGTATTTTTTGAAGAATGGACTTATTGAAAACTAGGTTTTGCACGCGGCTTCGCCCGCTTGGCCTATAGGAAGAAGAACATTTTTCATAGATAATTCAACCACCCATTTCCCCTTCTTAGGGGTGTAATTTCAAAAAAACCCTTTCTTAGTGGATACATACACTTTACAAATAACACAAATTTCAAGTCTAGAACCAGCGGCTTAAGCTGTGCGTTGATATATAAGTCAGTCAGTCAGGACTTTGAATGTTATATGTATAGATTAGGGTTTAACCGTATAACCAATATTCCAGTTGCTTACATATATCACTCGTATTAATTAAACAATAAAAAGACAACATGAATATTGAGAAACCGAACCCAGAACCTACAATTCAGAAGGTTACTACCAACGGGTCAGTCAATTATTAAATATAATTAACAATTAATAATTTGAAAACTATCGTGAATATGACACATTTTGTAAGATAAATAACGGCTAAAACTCACGTCAATTAAAAGTCGAAATTACTCCGACCAGGTTCTAAAAACCCATAATTGACGTACTACTACTACTACCTTTTAATTGACGTGAGTTTTAGCCGTTATTTATCTTACAAAACAATTAAAAAAAAAAAAAATTTTACAAAAAAAAATTAAAATTATTTTCAAAACATTGGAAATTCATAAAACCGAATGCACGTAATATGAGCAAATACACGTAGACTGTACAACCTAGAACGTAACTCCACCGTTACATATACACCACGTAGTATTAAAGCTGAGTATGCACTATAACTTGGCCAACATTTAGTGTTACTGCTTCGGTACAGAGCAAAACACGCGCACTACGTCTACTGCAAAGCGGTTGCAGACGGCATACTTAAACACCGCATTTTACGTTTTGTTGTGTGCCGTTTTAGAACTTCAAAAATTTGGTAATGGGCTCTTCTTCTTCTTATTTAAGAGTCCAGCTCTTGTCGGTGGAGTAATCGCCATCGTTCTCGGTCTTCGGCCAACGTTTTAACCTCCCTGTACGACATGACATCTATTTTTTCTTTTATTTGACCTGTGTAAGCCCTTCTAGGTCTGCCTCTTCCTCTCTTCCCTTCTATCTTTCCTTCTATGATGTTTTTCATAAGGTTGTCATGTCGTATAAGGTGGCCAAACATTTTTCCTCTTCTAGCTTCTATTGTCGCTAGTATGTTCCGTTTTTCTTGAACCAGGGTAAGCACTTCTTCATTAGTTTTTCGCTCAGTCCAGCTTATTCTCTCCATACGCCTCCAGCACCACATTTCGAATGCTTCCAGCCTTTCTCTGTCTCTTTGGGTCATCGTCCATGTCTCGCTTCCATACAAAGCAATGCTCCAGATGTAAATTCTTATTAACCGTTTTCTTAATGATTTTGAAATTTTGGATTTAAAAAGGTGTTTTTTGTTGTTGAATGCTCTTTTTGCTATTGATATACGAGCTTTAATATCTGCTGTGCATCTGGCGTCATTGCTGATAAGGCTTCCTAGATACTTGAATGAAGTTACTTGTTCTATTGGAAAGTTGTTTAATTTAATTTGATTTGTTGTAGGTAAGTCTCTGGTAATTGTCATTGTTTTTGTTTTGTGTATATTGATTTTTAATCCTATTTCTTGAAACATGTTGTCCATTTTTTTTACAAGTTTTTCTAATTCTTTCTGATTTTCTGCCAGTGCTGCGATGTCATCTGCGTAGCGTATGAAGAGAATGCGTTCTCCGTTAACTTTAACTCCTCAACTTTCTGACTCTCTTAATTTACTAATCGCATTTTCTATAAATATGTTGAATATTGTTGATGAAAGAGGGCAGCCCTGTCTTACCCCTTGATTTATTCTTGCTTTTGTTGTTTCTTTTCCTATTTCTACAACGGTTTCTTGGTTTTTGTATAGTTTGTAAATTATTTTTCTATCTCTGTAATCTAGTCCTATATTTTTCAGTGTTTTCATCATTTTCTTCCAATTTACTTTATCGAAGGCTTTTTCAAGATCTATAAATGCAATATGTGTTTCAAGACCTATGTCTATTCTTCTGCTACTAATTAGTCTAAGTGCCAGAATAGCTTCACGTGTACCTTTCCCTTTTCTGAATCCGTATTGATCGTCGCCAATGTTGCGTTCAGCTATTGGTCTTATTCTGTTGTGTATTATTTGAATTAAAATTTTGGATACATGAGAAATAAGACTGAGTGTTCTGTGTTCTTCGCATTTATGAGTATTCAGCTTTTTAGGTAGCATGACTGTTTTTGTGGTTTGAAAGTCAATAGGTATGTTTCCAGTAATATACATAAGTTGGATTATATTAAATATTTCGTCTACTAAGGGATCACATACTGCGTATTTAATTAATTCTATGTTAACATTGTCGTGCCCAACTGCTTTTCCGTTTTGTATGTTTTGTAGAGCCTTATCAAATTCCTGTCTTAGTATGGGTGGGCCCAGGGTATCACTATCTATTAAGCTTTCATCCTCTAGGTCATCTTCATTGAGGCCTTCTCCATCATATAAAGCTTCAATGTAAGTTTTCCATCTATGCATAATATCTTTTTCATCTACTAACATTTTTCCTCTTTCGTCTAGAATAGCCGAGCTTTTTGACTTATGCTTTTTCTCTAATTGTTTTATTATATAATATGCTTTATCCATTTTGCCTTCGCTTAAATATTTTTCTATAAGATCACATTCCTCTTTTATTTTATTTTGCTTTGCTTCGTTGCTTTTTAGGGTAATTTTGTTAGTTAGGCGTTTATATTCATTGATACTCTTCTCATCGCTTTTATTCTTAAAACTTCTTCGTTCCAACATCAATTTTATTATTTCGTCTGTCAACCAATTTTTTCTCGGAATCAATTTTACTTTATCAAGGCATTCTTCGGCACTAGATTTTATTATGTTTTTCACGTTATTCCATCTATTTTCTATGTGTAATTGACTAGAGTTTGATTCGTGTTCTTCTATACTATTATTATGTTCTTTTATTTTTACACCTAACTTATTGCTATATTGCACGCATTTATTGCTAGTTTTATCCTTAAGACTAGTGAGATCAATTTTTTTTGGCTTAGTTTTTCTTTTATTTTTGTTTGGTTTGAAGTGATGTATACTAATTACAAGATTATGGTCTGAGTTTATGTCTGCCCCTGGTAGAGTTTTGCAATTTGTGACTAATTTTTTGTGTTTTTCTTTGACTAGAATATAATCTAATTGATATCTTCCAATATCCCCCGGCATTTTCCATGTATAGAGTCGTCTTTTAGGATGTTTGAAATGTGTATTTAAAGCTGAGAGATCATATTCTTTACAGAATTGCACAAGCCGGTCCCCTCTTTGATTTCTATTTCCTAAACCATATTTCCCCACAACACTCTTTTCTTCGCCTTCACCTAATACCGCATTAAAATCCCCCATCACTATAAGGTTGTCTTCTTCTTTTGCAGTATCTATTATTGAATCTATGTGGTTATACATGTCTTCTATTTCTTCATCTGGGTAGCTACTAGTAGGCATGTACACTTGTATGATTAAAATATCTGTTGGGGCAGCTTTTATTTTGACTGCTGTTAACCGGTCGCTGTGATGTATAGTATTTTCAACAAGATCACCCCATTTTTTGTTTAAAACTATTGCTGTTCCGTTTTCTCCTTGTTTTTCTCCCGTGTATATTATTCTATAGTTTCTATACCAGTAACCTCCACTACCTTCCCACCTTACTTCGCTCAACCCTACTATATCTAGTTTGCATCTTTCCATTTCTAGCAGTAGGTTCTCAAGTTTGCCTGATGGCAGCATCGTTCTTACATTCCATGTTCCTATGGCACAGGGGTTTCGCATGATGACGACCTGGGTAGCCCTGTTCCTACCCCTGCCGGACTCAGACCACCACGGCATGCTACATCGTGGAAGCCCGTTGTCAAGAACGTTTACTTTACTTTGCGACATTTTCATTACTCCAAAAGTAGGAATGATAGTGCGGTGGTTTCCCACTTGCCTTCCGCACCGCAGTTCAATGGCTGGTCGCCCACCCATTGATGTCCGGACAAGAGCCCTTCCAGAGCCTTTCTCTTCGGCCTCCTGCCAGTACCGGTGTCGCTGCTGCACAACCCCGGGGAAACGCCTATTTAATGGCGGCGTTTAATCGCCATGTCACTGAATCGTCTTGGGATATATATAGCATTTTATAGGTTAGTCCGTTCCACCGGGCTATCCACTACATCCTGTTAATTCAGCCGCTACTTGGTCGGGGACTGTTTATTTTGATATTCGCAGCTAACCACCATATCTGGTGGCCGTTTCCACTATCCGCCACCTGTGGACCCCTCCGCTAGCCTGCAGCTCAGCCACGGATGGTAATGGGCATCACTATTAATTTTACTTATGTTTATATGTGTTTGTATATGAATATAAACTGAAGTCAAAGTCAAAAGATTTATTGCCAATAGGCTATTTTTAGCACTTTCACAAGTCAAAATTATATTAGTTACTTAAATTTAAATTACTAAGCAACAACAAACAATTACAAAGTGCTTATTGTCAAATATTATTACTAGTACTACTAGAAAATGGTAGTTTTGGTTACCTAAGGCAGTGTTTGAGTAAGTGCTTACTTTATTTATTCCTCATTGAAATACAGTGATTAAATTAACTAAAAGAAAAATTGATTTATATAATTTTATTAAGAATAATAATCTGTTTTAATAAAATATACGCATTCAGAAATACGTTTATCCTCCATGACACTACTGGCTAGTACTACAGTAGTGCTAGAGTTTATTTTTCCATGTGACACTACAATTCTTATTAGCTGATTAAATCTTTACAATCTAATCAACCGTTGACTTATTCACTACCGGTGACACTAATTGTGTGACAGAAATTAAATAATAATTAAATAATAATCCATGAAAAAAATTCAAAAAAAAACATGCATAAATGACAATATAATGTAAGTAGATATGGAAATAAAAATGTTGGTGTTCTTTTTCTCTATTTATCTGTATAAATGATAAAATTAATTTTCATAGCTATAGTTGAACAATTACAGAAATAACATTCGCTAGTTGCGCGCATTGGGCAGTATGATTTTAATAGTTACCTTAATGAAAAATGTAACACCGTAACACAAAATATACACTATGATACATTTCAAATCCAAGATGGCCGCCACCACAAAATCACAAATTACCTTTTTTAATATTTTGTTTCACATTTAGTAGTCATTTGCGTGATTGTAATAGAAATATACACAATGATACATTTCAAATCTAAGATGGCCGCCACCACAAAACCGCAAATTACTTTTTTTATTTTGTGTCACATTTAGTAGTCATTTGCATAATTGTAATAGTTACCTTAATGAAAAAAGTAACACTATAACATAAAATATACACTATGATACATTTCAATATGGCCGCCACCACGAAATGGCATATTACTTTTTTATTATTTTGAGTTGCATTTAGTAGTCATTTGCATGATTTTAATAGTTACCTTAATGAAACAAGTACTTTGCCTATTGAAAAAAATGTCTATGTACAGAATTTCAATTGTACTACTGGCCACTTTTCCACATATAATATACAATTAGTGTCCCGTCTACCGCGCCCCGTGTAAATAAATTGAACATGGCGGGCCGGTTGGCTTACGCCTGATGTAATGTTGGCCCGAATCAATTCATTGATGCCCCGCGCCGATTTATGTATAGTGCAGTGGGTTTCGTGTCTGTAATTATAGTGTATGTCTTTATATATTAGAGTTTGTAAGTATAATGTACTTTTTTTTTATTTCCAAAATAAACACCGGAACAAAAATGTATCAGTGCTCTTAGAAATACTAAGGTGCGTTAGACATTGAAAATAACGCAATCGTCGTAAAACATAACTTTGATTTGAGCAGCCTTGGTTCTTATGGTTATCTAGGCTTTGAAATAACAAAACTTTAGTTTTTATTTCTCAAAACAGTAATTACATTAAAAAAATAGTGCTGTTTTGGGAATACTTAAAATGTTCTTATATTATATAATAAATAGCTCACAGGGTACCTTACCAGGTTTCGACATTTTGACTTTAAGAAAGTAGCTAATAAATACATTTTAAGGTAAAGTTATTAATTAAAATATCGATAATTTATAAGATTATAAAATGGTAATTAGTTATGTAAATAAAACCCAAAATCGAGATCATAAAGACAAAAACACAAACGGACCAGATAAATATAATTAAGTAACTAATATTGTACAAATTTACTTCTATTTAGAATAATTGTTTATTTATGTTATAGTGTCAAAAATTTCTTAGTTTTAGTTGTGTACCATTATAACCATAATTTGACATTAGGTTAATATAGCTGTGTCAACGTTGATTTTGTACTAATGTATGTAATGGCCTATTGTCTGTTACCGAACCTATTACAATAAAATACAATAAAAAATAAAAATAAACAGAAAGAAATCCGATGATAGGAAATTATGTTAAAAATGCTACTTTATTACATTGCCAGTAATTTTTTTTAAATATCAATTTGTGACGAAAAGGGCTAGTCGTTCGCCTAATGTTAAATGACACGGCCGCCCTTAAAACGTAGAGGAACAGCGTATGTTTTATTCAATAATTATACCTAAAATACGAGCAATTCATTATCTTCTTAACGCATTTACAATAAGTGCACCTCCTCCTTTCCTCAATCCAACCATATTTTAAGAGCATTATCAGACTATGTAATTCAAATTATATTTCTAGTTAGCATCACCGTTGCAATTTCGTAGAGCTCGCTACGATGACGCGCTACGGTGCTACAGCGTAGCCTTAAGGCGTTGTTACACTGTTACTAGATTAGTGAAGACGTGGCATCTTGACCGTGGACGTATTAAGGACAATACTAAAAGGGAGTAGGTATTGTAATGCTAAGAAATATGATCAATAATTTGAGATAAATCAAAAACCGGTACTTTAACAACAGGAACAAATGTACTACGATTTAGAAACTATTTTATTTTAAAAATGAAATCTTTGACCGGTCAACCAAATCAAAGAATGAAATCAAAGTGTTTGACATGACAAACACAAAATATTTAAAAGTTTTTTTTTCCTAAAACTGATGTGCAAACTCGTAGCTGGTACAGCTGGGTAAGAATTTTTGGTACTTCCATTCGCCTTGCATTCACCAGCTTACTCCCCAAGTCAAGCGTGCGTAAAGAAGTTTTACTTTAATAAAATAATCAATTTAAAAAAGTTGGGGAATGCGCGTATACCTACGTCCTTCCCCCGTTACCTAGATACGTCAAAGATGTTGACCTATTTAAGGCCCAACACGTCACGCCTAGTTAAGTGCGACACTAACGACGCAAAGCTTGTTATATCTCACACGTAAAGTAAATGAATGAACGCTTTACTTGATGTTATGTTGAATTTTGTTACCTTGTGTTTGTGGATGGAGGAAGGGTTAGAATATGTTAAAAGAGTTATGTGGGTTAACCTATAAGCACTAAGTTGATTGATGATGCTTTTTTAATTATGTGTGCTATACTTTATAAATGAGAATTAATGAACGTATGAATGAACGAATGAATAAATGAACCAATCAATGATTGAATGATGTGTAAAAAAGTGTAGAAATATGACGATAATTTTTTTAACGTTTTTTTTTATAACCGAATAGGCTAGCTTTTGACTCCGGTCTCACCTGATGGGAAGTGACGACGCAATCTAAGATAGTACGTGCTGGTCTAGAAGATACTTATTAACTCGCTACTTAATGAGCCCTATAATGTGCTTATCGGAAATGTTTGTGTCTAGGAAGATTCTTTAAGCATGTATACTTAATATATTTTGGTTCAAAGCACAGCACTTGACTAGGTAGTACTACGTTTCTGCAAAGTTCATCTAGGTAGGTACCATCGCTTTGTCAGTTATTCTGCCGCCAAGCAATAGTGTGCAAACTCTACTGTGTTCCGGAACTTCAAACCGGAACTAGTGAAATTAAAATAAATAATAAATAATTTTCATGTATTTTTCTATGTTCTTGTTCTATTACAAAATAAATTTTCTTTCTTTTCTTTCTTTCTTTTTTTGAAATTGCTGCACTCACTAACTGAGATATGTAATACGTACACTAATTATGAGTACATGTAATAAATATGTAATCTGTGTCCACGGTTATACATTTCAAAGCTTATGCGCGACATCTTACCTTCATTCCTTTACGACGTTCCTTTGTTTTAATAGAGAAAATTTGGAAAAAATCCAATATCGCCCGCTGTCACCGCCAGGCAAAATGTAACCGGCATAAAATTAATTTTATTCCAATAAACGGCCAATGCAAAGCGTTTAATTGAATGAAAGGTTGAAACGAGTCGTGAAATACGAAAGGATTTTGCAGATGCGTCGGATGGCCAGATGTCCAATTATTAAGCTCACGGTATAATACAATCAGGGGTTACCATTGATAGAACCTTCATCTATAAATGACATTAATGACCAAAGGTGATCATAACTGGATAAAGAACAGTGAGGCTGCCAGTATAGGTTGTTGACCTCATGGACGGTTTTGTTTGATTCCTGCTTATTTTATAGTACTAAGTAGCTAGTAAAATACGTTATATGATTCTACAGTAGTTATTATACATAATTAGGTACTTTGCTAGCTACAGCTTAGTACTTTAGAATAAGCAGAAATTAAAAAACCGCTCATTGCGCAGGTTAACGGCTAGGGTTCTTTTTACTTCACGAGACCATTTTTTTTGTTTGATAGGTGAATTAGTCGGTAGTGTTCTTAGCTATTTTATGTAAATTTATCCAAGATGGCCGCCGTCACAAAATGGCGGCTTATATATTTTTTCTCAACTCTCTCAATACGGGTATCAAATGAAAGACCTTGAGTAGTGGAATACACACTATGATAAATTTTAAATCGAATATGGCCACCACCGCAAAATGCCGAATTACTTTTTTTATATTATTTTGCGTCGGAGATTTTTAAATGTTTAAATTAATACTTGAAGTGGACGTCATTTTCGGCTTTTTGTAAAAGCAGCTATTCACGCAATCGATGCTTTTATAGTCATCATCGTCATTGGCCTGTATTCCTTTACTGCTGTGGATATAGGCTTCTACCGAGATACTTCTCTAAGCCAGCTATAAACTCATTTGTATGATCAACTTATATTATGTTAAACAGAAAAATGGCAAATATAACTATATTATGTATATCCATTACAACTCTATTACAATGCACGCGGCTTAAATTCCCAGTCAATAAGGTCTAATTTTGCACACTACCTTGCAATATACAAACTCAATTAGATACTTGTACACAACAGCTAACGAACACAAAGTGCTTTAAACATTGTAAGCACTGCACTGCAAGCGACATCTCAATCTAATTTTATGAAATGAGAACAGACCGCTGAATTCAATTTCGCCTTTTTACTTTCAGAAACAGCCTAGACATGTTTGTTTATTTCACTTTTAGTTAGTAAAACTAGCAGCAACTTCGGTGCAGTACAATTAAGCTACAGTATGGGATATACAATTATAATGTAAGATTCCTTAGCTAGGTGTGTAGGTGTAGTACGCTTTACATCTTCAATCTAACAGCTGACAGCCTCTGTGGTGTGGTAGTTGAGCAGGTCGGCTCATAACCCGGAGGCAGTTCGATTCCCGTGGCAGGACAAGTATTTTTGCAACGCGAAAAAACTCAAATACTTATTCGGAGTCTGGGTGTTGAAGTCTGGGACCATGGTCCTCGTAATTCCTGGGTCCCTAGACACAAGGAATCCTAGTTAGGGTCCAGGACTATGTATGTGATCGTTGGGCGTTATTATTTCATTTATTGGCGCTGTATTATTATTATTATTAATCGTATCGTCGTTTTATCATACTTTATCAGTGTGAGCATGCGCTTAAATGAAAGAATCTAAAATAAATATAAGGAAACCACATGTTCGCCCCGTACATATATGGTTTGACAAAGAAATCTTCAAAGACGTGCCTTTAGGTTTATAAGAGGCTTCACCTAGCGTTCTGACGACCTTTGCGCAGATCGTCGAGGGAGGGTCACAAAAATAGAACGAATTGTTGATATTAGAATAAAATAGTGATATTAAAATTACAATAAACAGCGAGAGTACTGCTAAAAGCAACAACCATTTCTATAAATAATAATAAATAAATATTTGGGCTCATTTCACACAGCACCATCTAGCCCCAAACTAAGCAAAGCCTGTACTATGGGAACCAGATAACTGATACTATACTTAGATACTTTGTAAATACATACATAGCATACAATATAACACCAAACACAGAACAAATATTGAAGTTCATCACATAAATGTTTGTCCTGGGTGGGAATCGAACCCACAACCTATAGCTCAGAAGGCAGGGCTGCTACCAACTGAGCTATCAGGCCAGTCAATAGCTTAAGGTGTAAAGGGTTTTTAAATTATTATTATTTGTACTAAAGGAAGAAGAAGACCTACTGGATCATATACTACTGCTGTTGAGCAGAGAGTTTTGTGCACAGTTCGGTGGTCGTGGAGGGTGGTAAAGTTCACGCCAGACCTAGCGTTCACGAAGCGTGTAGGAATAGCCTTTTTAGTACGAACTCAGTTTTTGCAACAAAATTTTGATTAAATTTTGAACTTATTTACTCAAAACTAGTGATGTGATGACGTGGGTGAAAGCGCCTCGCGGTTACACCCGCGGATAAAAAGTATTTTAATTATTTGCTCATCCCACGGGAAAATATCACTTATCCGGGTTAGGTAGCCTAAATGTTAATCCAGTGTATAAGCTATCTTGATACCGAATTTCATCCAAATCCATTCAGCCGTTTGAGCGTGAAGTAACAAACATACACACATACAAACTTTCGCCTTTATAATATTAGTGTGATTATTTGTAGCTCCGATTGAGATTTTAAAATCTGCGCAGATCTCATTGGTGTTTGAATTTACAACAAAAGGCCAGCCAAATTTGGTCAAAATAATGAGGTACAGTCAAGGTTTCTATAGAGCATTTGCCGCAATTAATTCTGGCCATTCATTCAATGAACAATTATTCCTTGAATGAAACCATGAGCATAGCTTACCTGTAAGATACAGTAACTTCGCTATTATTGTAATAAACCAACGCAAACGCCTACCAGCCGCGGTTTGAAGGGCATTATAGCTAGTGAAATTACTGGGCAATTGAAACTTATGATCTTATCCCACAGTTGAGTAATCTTATTACCAGACTGCTGATGTCTCTGGATGATAAGCGCAGTGCAGCGTCGCGCGAAACTTTGTATTTTAGAGTTTTGAGTGACACTGTTCTGTTATGGGCGGCCGAGTCGCTTAACATTAGGAGAACGACTAGCTAGTCACTTTCACATTCATATGAAAGACAGTCAAACTTCAAAAGAAGGTCTCACTCAGATATGAATGATACGGTCACCGAAAGGGGACCTAACACATTACATTATTAAATACATTCGATCTGCTGGGCGATTACATAACTCGATTGCAACTGATAAAAACACAATTTTGTATGGATTTGACAGTTTGAATACGCAGCTTATGTGCATAGTTAGTATGGAAATATCTCCTGTTGCGTTCAATTAAAGTTTCGTGATCACCCCCCTGTTCCTGAGAACAAATGCCCCTGTCTGCGGGCATTGACCACGCATCGTCTGCAGCAGGTGTGACCGCAATTCGCCGTCTCACGGACACCGACCACGACCCGGCACCTATACAACAGCTAATGCTGTATTAGAGTGGCTACTTGTTCTGTTATAAGAACGCGCTAGACGATGACAATAAGAACTTTGTAATTTTATATGCTTAGTGAAATAGCTTAATTGTAATTACCTAATACAATTTTGACTTGTAAAAGTGCTAAAATTAGCCTATTTGCAATAAATCTTTTGACTTTGAATTTGACTTTGACAGGGGCATTTGTTCTCAGCTAAGCGATCATGATTGCAACCAATAAAATAAGAAGCATCACGGAAATCAAGCTGACGAATGCGATGGAATATTGTTGGTCCACTTTAACGATTTAGTAGAGAAATATGTAAGAGTGAAATAGCAATCGTAATGTGTGCCCTTTTAAGATCTTTGTAATTAATATCTATTTAATCTAGCTGAAATTAACTTAATATAATCATTTTTCTTTCTGACTGTTCTGGTATCATATTTGACAGGTTATCTGGAAGATAATGCTCTCTAGCATTAAGTTCGTCTAGTACCTACATTTTTGTTTGTGCAGTAAAGCATTTTCTATCTATCCACCTATATTTAGGAGCAAGCTTTACTGAGTCTGATGTGTATCCGTTCCAAGTCACACCAACAAACCAATTGTCTGGTGTCAAGTGACCGCAATATCCTGTCCAATGCAGATTCTATGTATTAAATAGACGAGTCACATTTTGGGGTCACTCCGGTACTTGCATATTAATTTTAAAGGTTTGTATATATCTCAACATTATATTATTTTAATTAGGTCTCTTACATGAATGAGCGAATATTAACTTTAAAATGCCGTTCGGTGCCGGCTTATGGAAAGACCAGCCCGTCTCCTGTCGAAGAAAAGGCTGAGGGAATTTCCAGGGAATGGGCATTCTCTTTGGTCTCCATATGCAATTTACTGCGATCAACAAGACTCCTGCTAAGCGTGGTGATTATGGCAACCCCTTCCCCTCTCTGTGGTCTCCCTTTCTTCTGCCTAAAAAGAATTTCGACTTTTGACTGGCTTAGAGGCATAACTGCTAATCTTTGAAGTTTAATGTCTTAATGATTAAAGTTTTCATTAATAAAAAAAATTTGATAGAATGTTTATGTCTTGCCATTGAAAACTCGCCCCATAGTTAAGTACTACCAATGTTGCCACAAAAAAAATCCACACCCAGGTTAACTGGAAGATAATGCTTTCACATTCGACTATTTACATACAGTTATCGTTTGTGTAATAAAGCATCATTTTTATGTCTGACTAAGTTTTTTAATTGATTAAATTTTCATTATATTGTAGACATTTTTTGTGACAGGATTACTTTGTATTATTCTATTATTATTATATAATGTTGTTTTGATTTGACACTGAAGCCCTATACGCTAAGCTACAGATTCTCCTACTCTACAGATACTCCTATTCTACAGATCCTTGCTATGCAAAGGTTATTTGGAAGAGATTGCTCTAAGCGATGAGACCGTCTATTATAATAGTACTTTTAATACAAAAAGGAAAGCTTAGTAATAATTACGTAAATGATTCATCTAATATCAGTCACAATACAAATATATTTTAGCCTTTATATACAAAGTCCTAAATAAGGCCTCAGGAAATAGGGCCACGTAATTGTAAATTATTATACAATTTTTCGCTCTGTTGATCATGAAAATGAGGTCAGCTTATAGAATTTCTATAATACTAGACCTGTAAAGAACTGCCTGCTTTCAATAAGGACAAAGGCTTTTATTAAAACGAATTTGTACGGTTTATTCTCTAGAACGGATGTCTTTGTGGTGCTATGCTATTTAGCTCGGAATTGTGCTTTGGGTTTTCATTTAATTAGCTTACGAAATAAAGTACTTATCAAATTAATTTATACATTTCCGACTATTACACGCGTATATAATCGCACAAACCGTCGAAATTTCGACCAGGTCACTCAAGGAGAATATATATTACGCGTACTAGTTAATCAAGTACTTATAACCAGTTCTAAAATTGGTTTTCTAGAATGAAAGTTAAACCTTTATAAACAACCTGATAATTTAACACTAAATATTTTTCCTGTTTCATAACTTGTTATCATTGTTGAATGACCCGATAGCTCAGTTGGTAGTAACCCTGTTTTCTGAGCTGTAGTTTTTGGATTCGATTCCCACCCAGGATCAACATTTGTGTGATAAACGTCCATTTGTTTATTCTGTAATATTATAGAAACTGACGTGAGTAGTACTCATCACTACAACTATTACACGGCTAACACTCACGAGATACAGTCGAATAACTCGACCGGTGTTCGGGCAATATAGATGCCCATCCTGAAGGAGTACGCGCGGCGGTGGTGGCGGCTCGGCGCTGACTCTAACGCGGCGCGTACTCCTTGAGGATGGGCATCTATATTGCCCGAACACCGGTCGAGTTATTCGACTGTATTTCGTGAGTGTTAGCCGTGTAATAGTTGTAGTGATGTTTATTCTGTGTCTGGATGTTAATGTGTATTCCATCAGTTATCTGGTCCTATAGTACAAGATTTGCTTAGTTTGGAGCTAGAT
Organism: Ennomos fuscantarius; assembly: GCA_905220475.3. Taxonomy (NCBI): domain Eukaryota; kingdom Metazoa; phylum Arthropoda; class Insecta; order Lepidoptera; family Geometridae; genus Ennomos; species Ennomos fuscantarius. The sequence continues at coordinate 3,825,702 of HG992034.1, read as the reverse complement.
GGTGCTGTGTGAAATGTCCAACATTCTAACATTTTTCGTGGTAGTCCCATCAAAATCCTTAAAAAGTTCCCAGTACATTACAGCCGGGCGATCAGTAGAAACACACATTTGACAGTTTCAATACGCAGTTTATGTGCATAGTTAGTATGAAAATTTCTCCTGTTGCAATGTAATCAAAGTTTCGTGATCACCCCCAGATCTTTATTATATACGAGCTTGTCAGTTTTACGTTTATACACAATAACCCAAATTATGAATAATAGCCACCCGCGCCGTTAACATTTCTACAACCATCTTTCAAACTTAATACCTAATTTATTCAGGCGTAGAAACAACGTAGCCTACATTAACGAAGCCAAGTTTCCTCCATTGTAGACTAAATAAAAGCATTTATGCCCCAAATAAATTTTGTTAAGATACCTAAAAGTCACTCTAGATTTAACAAACTTACGCAAAATTTGGTCGCACCCTAACTCACCACAATCCCGACTCGACACGGAAATGAAAAATAACACAATAACACAGGAATAAGTGCTTGAAATATCGATTCCAAACTTACGGTTGGGTTTTAAAATAGGTACCTTTGCAGATGCAAAGATATTAAGATACCTATAATATAAGGCTGATAATATTTTACTACTCATGTTTTTTTTTTCCTTTTTAAAGCATTTACTACTCGCTTTATAAAACGCAGTATACATAAGTGTTACTTTATAATATAAAGTATATAACAGTATAAAAAGCAGTATACATAAGTGTTACTTTATATTATAAACACTTATGTATACTGCGTTTTATAAAGCGAGTAGTAAATCCTTTAAAAAGGAAATTTAACATGAGTAGTAAAAGTTTCACGAGAAATTTTAAAGAAAGATAAAAAGACAGTGTCGTTTTAGTACAGTCAAGTGTCATTCCTGAACTTTGTTCGCATTCACTCTAACTCCATTTTATATTCTTAATGGACTCACCTGCGGCGGCGACTTCGCGTAATACCTAGAAATTATGGATATCTCTTGTCCTATAAACTGAGTGAATAAAGGTGTACTTCTTGTTTGTTGTTGACGGGAACTGATGAAAGTTGGTTTTACTTTAGCAGAAAGTTTGTTAGGCATAGAAAAGAGGTAGGTACAAAAGTAACAAAACTAATAAAACTTTCAAAATAATAATAACTAACTAAACTTTCTGTACCTACCTTTTTTCTATGGCTAGTGTGTTACGGCTACAACACACTAGTTATACAAAAGAATAATTAGAACCACTAATTATTTCCAATCAATCACATCACACTTATCACACTAATATTATAAAGGCGAAAGTTTGTATGTGTGTATGTTTGTTACTCCTTCACGCTCAAACGGCTGAATGGATTTGAATGAAATTCAGTACCAAGATAGCTTATACACTGTATTAACACATAGGCTACATTTTATTCCGGAAAAGTGATTATTTTCCGTGGGATGAGCCAATATAATACTTTTTATCCGCGGGTGAAACCGCGGGGCGCAACTAGTTTATAATAAACGAATATGCGACCGTGTCTGTTTGTATCAGTTATCTGGTTCCCATAATACAAGGGTTGCTTAGTTTGGGGCTAAATAGCGTTGTGTGAGATGTCCACACATATTTATTATATTATATTGTTATTATCATTAATCGAGATCCAAAAATTAAACAGCCTTTTACCAAGGCAGTTTTATTAAAAATGGAAATAGTTAATCACTGTGTTTTAATCGCACTATTATATATTCTAAAATAACTGTTACGTGTTTAATAGAAACGTAATCATGTGTAAAATGACAAAATAGATAACTTTCGGGAGCGCTTTGAGGTGATTTTTAAAACTATTATTTCGGATTTTACGAAATTTATTTAATATTAATAGAGTTTTACAGTAAGCGACCGTCTGTAGAATTTGATACAAGAACGACTGCCTTCCGATCGGCTCTGGCCACCGTTCCAGCGACGGATGCGATAACATTCCGCTGATCATGCGTCTGGGACTGTGGCGTGACTCTAGGCAGCGGCCGGAGGAGGCCGGTTATGGGTACATAACTCCTCCCCCCTTAGCTCGAAGTTATCGGGAATACAGAGTTTTCCAATAACTTCGTTAACATTTATCGTGAAATTAACAATAAGGGTGGCTGAGGCTGGTTCTCTTGCTGATCGTCATGGACCTGTCCTCTTCCACATCTTCTTATAACTATATTTTTAAGCCTAGGGTAGACTAAATAACTAACACATATAAAGACGATAACATAAAGTACTATAGTCGCGACACTGACACTGTTGATTTGTTCACTATTATATTGCCCATTATCACTTTCAACACTTTTTACACTTTTCTTCAACAGGTAGTTTAGGTGGTGCACGTCTTCTAGGTCAACTCCCTTGAGGTCGACAGGTTCGGTATTCTCCACCAGGTGGTTCTGCTTTTGTTCATGTACTTCAGGTAGAGTAAGAAGCGGAACAGGTTTATATCCGGTATCCAGTGGGTGGTAGCGTCGTCCGTATATTACAACGCCATCGATAGAAACATCGCATGCTTCCGGGGTAGTTAATATGTATGTTCCCTGTAGGGCTTCACGGACTACGTCATGACCACAGGTTTGTGTTAATATTTTATTACATTTAGAGTATAATATCCAACGGGTTGATGCTATTCTCTGCAATTTCAGGTCCTCTGAAAGAACTCTACGTGGGAAACATCTGGATAAATTGCGCCAGTACTCCATCAGCTGCTCGATACAGGTCTCTGGAGCATATGGGACGAGGTCGTCTTGGGAACATAAGTATTCTTCGGCCGTTATTTCTCGGCATTGGCGAGCGGTTGGACGATATTTCGTACCTTCTACTAATAGGAATGGGAATTCGGGAACAATGACGTAGGTTTGAGAGTCACGTGATATGGGTAAGGGGTACAATTTAAAATAATTATACGTACTGTTAGCAACTAATGGAACATCAATTATGAATCTTATTTCATCATTCTTAAGGTAAGTTTTCACTGAAAGTGTTTCTTCTATATTAACTAGACTTTGCTCAGTGACAGAATACATCAAATTATCATATCTTGAGATTTCGGACAGCAAGGTTAAGAGTTCCTTTGAATCGATCACAGATTTATGTAATACGGATACTTTACTGAGTGCAATAGCAGTTTCTAATTCATTAAGTTTTATATATAGAGTTCTGAAATTAACAATAAACATATTCAATACATTAGTCAAATATGATATAAAGATATACATGTTCTCTCTCGACAAATCTGCTACAATAGTTTCAATGCGTCGCAAGCGCTCATTCATCACATTAATATTGTCATCAATGACTTGAGTAGAGTTCAGGAAGTGGTCCAACATTTCGGATACAAGAGTAATTTTATTTGATATGCCCTGTTCTCGAGTCTTGAGTCCTGTAATAAGTTTGTCATAACGTATTGCGTCATCGTGGTCAAGGTTACCGGTTATAATTTTAATGACAGATCCGAGGGGGTTGATGAGACCGCGTTTGTATCTCTTGGAGGGAATTAATTGCTGAATCTTGTTCGTAGTTTCGTCACGGAGGTAATCTACCTGAGTCTTTAGTTCCAGGATCTCATTGACGTATGACTTATTCCGACTAATAATTTTATTAAACTCCGAATATTTATCTATGTTTTAGTTCAAATCGGTTATAATGCCTTTGAGGCTGTTAGTTTTAACAATCGACCATTTATCGTGTTGCAGGAAAGCGCGGCCCTGCTTTACCGGTAATATGCCAGGTTTTTGTTCAAGTTTTATCACTTGAAGGTTCTGGCTGGGAGCAACTTGACAAGTGATGGTCCTGATCATCGACGTCCATACCAGGAGTTTGCACCACCTGCGGAGGACGTTTAATATTTTTAATTGGGACTTTGGTCTGCCTCTCTTTTATTTTAATTGGCAAAACATTGCGTTCGACCTGACCAGTTACTATGGCTTTTTGGAATTTAGGTTTGTCCTTGGACTGCCTTTTGTTTACAGCCTTTGCGAATATTGTTTGCCCTAAGTTAAAATCTAGTCCTGTTTCACCACCACGTTTAGTTACTACCTTATTTTTGAAGTTAACCATCTTGTCAGAAAGGTGTTTGTACAGTTCGTGTGTATACAACCTCGAATGGCGTTAAGTCTGTTGCACTGTGTATAGTGTTATTGTAGGCCATAACAGCGTATGTCATTACAGACGCAGCGTCTGTACACTTCTTGTCATACTTAGCTAAGCGGTATATTTCGATTATGGTAGAGTGGAATCTCTCTATCATGCCCATGGAATTAGGGTTATTGGGCGTACCTATGTGTAATTGTATTTTGTGAAGGTTTGTCAATTCTTTGAGTAGTTCATTATTAAATTCAGTCCCCGGGTCACAGCTTATTTTTCGCGGTATACCATAAAATGAAAAGTATTTTAACAATGCCCTAACTATTTCGGGGGTTGATCTCGATGGTACTTCAATAGCCTGTCCAATTTTACTAAATGCGTCTATGAGAGTAAGATAGTGTTTAGACTCTATTGAAAATATATCAATGAATATTTCTTGAAATGGAGAGTCATGCGACTGTGTAAGCTGTAGTACCGGTTTTATAGGGTTACGATCATACTTAGAAGTTTTGCATTTTTCACAGGAGTTAAGCATAGCCGCCACCGTTTCCTGCATGTTAGGCCAGTGGTAGGTACGCCTAATTCTTTTAATGGTCTCCGTGATTCCACGGTGACACGTTTTTCCGTCATGTATTCTATCTACTATCGCTTTTTGTTCTTTTTCATCCTCTATATAAATAACCCTTTCCGTACATTTATAGAAATTTACTGTCCCTCTCTTAAATAGTGCTATAATAACCCTGCTAAAATCTTTCCGATGTTCTTGATCTTCAAAGTAGACAAAGTACTTGACTTTCGGCCTAATGTATTTCTTTAAAAACTCTTTTATCAGTTCCTCATTATGAAGGGGTAAAAAGACCTCGATTACCTTCTGATTATTCCTAGACAAGTCGCGGACTTGCATATTATTACGGAACCAGCTGAACACTAGAATCTGGTTAGGTTTGGTGTCTACTGCTTCATGAAGTATGGGAATGCCCAATGATTCCATATCCCTAGCTGAATGAATCGTTTGTGTAGTGCTAGATTCTGATCGTATGGGATACTCCTGTGTTTCTTCTATGTCTGAGTCTGGTATAGTCATAGGGCTAGCGGTAGCCGTCCTGTCGGAGTCAGATATCGTTATAGTCCCTGAGTCATTGGTATCACGTCGTTTTGCTAAAGTCGAGCTTTGTTCCGTCACTTGTTGCAAATGTTCCTGGAGTCGTTGCTCTTTATCGTCAATGTTAACAATCATGGAGGCGTTGTCATCGTTTCCCAGTGCGTTTAGTTGTATGCGAGATAGTGCATCCGCGTTTGCATTTTGTTTTCCGTTTTTGTGTATAATATCAAAATCGTATTCTAATAAACGTAATCGCCAACGTGTTAATTTGCTACTGACCTCTTTGAACTTATTTAACCATGCAAGGGGTTGGTGATCGGTGTACACGGTAAATTTATTGCCATATAAGTAGGGCCTAAAGTGTTTCGTCGCCCAGACTATTGCTAATAGCTCGCGTTCGATCGCACTATATCTCCTTTCGGTTTCTGTTAGGGTTCGGCTTGCATATGCAACTGGTTTATCTGAACCTACTGGCCCTTGCGATATTACTGCACCAATTGCTACCTCGGAGGCGTCAGTCGTTAAGATAAACGGTTTAGTCATGTCAGGGTATTGTAATATGGGAGCATTAACCAATAGCTACATTTTTCGAATGATTCTATGAACTTGGTATCTGTCACTACTTTCTTGCCCTTTTTTAGACAAGCTGTCAAAGGTTGGGTGATTTTAGAAAAGTCTTTGTCGAAAAAAGGATTTGTCGGTTATTACCGCAGATTTGTTAAAATCTGCGGTAATAACCGACAAATCCTAAGAACCGCTTTATTTCAGTTTGTGTCTGTGGTACGGGATATTTCAGAACTGCTTCTATTTTGTCGTTATTTGGTCGAAGTCCATCTTTAGTCAAAGTATGTCCTAGGTACTGTACTTCTTTGCGCAAGAATTCCGATTTGTCAAGTTGTATTTTAAAGTTTGTTTGTCGAAGTCTGTCAAATACGGCTCGTAGTTTTTGAAGGTGGTCCTGTAAACCATTCGAATAGACCAGGATGTCATCTAAATAAACGAGACAATGAATGCCCTGCAGGCCCCTCAGAACGTTGTTCATGGTTCTTTGAAAGGTTGTCGGAGCCGTCTTTAAGCCAAATGGCATCCGGAGAAATTCGTAATGTCCATTTTGGGTTGAGAAGCCGGTCTTCTCTTTATCAGATTCCTCGATTTCGATTTGGTGGTAGCCTGATGCCAAATCGAGAGTGGTGTAGTAATTACTTTTACCCAGTTTATCGAACAAGTCGCATATGTTTGGGATGGGGTACCTATCATCAATTGTGATTTCGTTAAGTCTACGATAATCCACGACCATTCTATACTTGACCTGACCCAAAGCATCCATCTTTTTGGGCACTATGTGGACCGGTGCACTCCAAGGAGAATACGATTCTTTAATCACATTATCCTTGAGCAACTTTTCGACTTGTTGTTTGATTTCCTCGGCTTGAGCCGGTGCCTGCCTGTAGGGTTTAATGTAAATTGGGTCCTCATTAACCGTTCTAATACGATGTTTCACCTGGTTCGTAAAGGTGAGAGGTAAGCTCTCACAATAAAATATGTCCTTATAGTCATGGCACAATTGTTGAATTGCTTTAGTCTCTTCGTCATTAAGATGGTCTAATCTCAACTTAGTCAAATTGTCGGTCAAGAGGTCATCCACTTCTACGTCGGTAAGCTCAGAATAGTTTATATCGCACGCTGTGTCATCGCTAAATTCAGTTACTGTAAAAGGTGCCGTTATCGTTAGTGTGATCAAATTTTCGGTGATGTTTTGTATTACCATAGTAGCTGAATAATTTTTACACTTAACTATCGCCGTTGGCATACGTACGCCATCGTAGAACTGTTTGAAGTTTAAAATAGCGTCGCCATTTTCTAAATTTACTGGCAATTTTACTCTATGTTCTGACCGAGGCTGAATTGTGATAATGTGGTCATCATTATAAATGATCGGTATTTTAGCTCGTGGGGTTTCTAAAATCTTATCCTTTAAATTTATTTTGGCTTGAAGCCGTGATATCAGGTCACATCCTATCACCCCATCGTAACGGTTGTCAACGTCATAGACATAAAATTTATGTTCACCGTCTTCTTGGAAAATGGAGAAAAGTGGAATGTTAACTACCTCATGATGGATGCTGGAGGCATGAGTACTCGTAACCATGAATGGTTCATGGGATTTTAATGCCGCAAAATGTTCGTTGGTTTTTGCAGAACCTAAAAACGATCGCGTGCTTCCAGAGTCCAGCATGAACTTTCCGTCTATATCCGGTACGTATATATATGGTAATTTTAATGAGGCGTCATAATTTATTTGTATCATTTCGTATTCATTGGAAATGCACCTACGTGAAAATTTTCAGGAGCATTGACTGTCTCTTGCTCATTAGGTGCTGAGGGCGTAATACCGTGCTCACTATTTTCGCTCCTATCATTTTCAGCGGGGTGGTCAACTGAAGGTTCGTGATAACCATACATACCATCATAGGCATCGGGAGTCATATTATCGTAGGTCTCGTAAGTTTCGTAGGGATAATAATAATCATGGTACTGACCTTCTAAACGCATATGTTTCATTTACAGGTAACTGCTGAGGTCTTGCTGGGGCTGTTCGCATGGACACGTCATTTGAGTATTGATGAGGTGGACGATAACCTTGTGGCTGTGGGTGCCTATATCCGAACTGACCTGGTTGTGGCTTGAAACCAAACTGACCTGCTGGCGGCTTGTACCCGAACTGTCCTGCTTGCGGCCTAAAGCCAGTCTGACCTACCTGCGGTTGTGGTCTGAAGCCAAATTGTGGTCGCTGTCCAAACTGTGGTTGAGCTGGTGCGGTATTGAACTGGGGTCTATATCCAAATTGTGTTGGAATCGGTGCACGATATGCAAAGCTGGGTACATTAGGACGCACGAAATTGTTTGCCTGATTTGGTATACCAAATTTAAATTGACCTTGAGGCAGAGGTGATGGCCTAAAGTTAATTTGCACTGGTTTGCTTTGCAGCATTTTATATTGCTCTTGAAAATTAACTTCCTCCAAGACATGTTGTAACGCTTCCTCTAACGAGTTCGGATTTTTAATTCTAACTGTTCTAACCATATGTTCTGATAAATTGTATAAAAATACATTTAGTGATGTATTATTGTAAATTACTCGCTTCGCTTCTCGTAATGTGGGTGAGGAGCTTTGATTTACCTTGGACAAAAGGATCGCGCGAATATCCTGGATCCGGCCACAAAACTCGAGGTAAGATTCACTAGGCTTAATCTTAAGGGTCTCCAGCTCTATAGCAACACATTCCTCACTCCTAGGGTCTCCGAAATGCTGAATCAACAGAGATTGAAGCTCATCGAATGTTTCAAAATCCCCTCTTTCGCTAATCAGTGCCGCTGCTTTACCAGTTAACTTACTAGTAAAGCACTGCATCAAATACTCATTACGTGCCCTTGTGCCCTGGTACCATTCAATTACATATTTGCATTTTCTTAAAAACAAGCTTAGAGTCTTAGTTTCACCATTATACTCTGGTACTAAACTTAAAACATCCCGTGGTACTTGCAGTTCTGAAGGCTTTTGCGGTACCGAGGCAGGTGAGGGCGCGGCCATAGCTTGCATTTGAGATTGAGCCATTTTAAACTATTTAATATATAATATAATATAATATAATATAAGAGAATTTATGCGTCTTACTAGTCTAGTTAAATGGTGCGATTTTAGCCAACCACAAAATATATCTAACCAAAAATAACTTAATATTAACACCAGTTAGGAATTAGGCAGGGAAGGAAAGTAGAAGGATTTTACTTCTATTACTCACTGTCCAACCGCCATAGTCATCACGTCCCAGGTCCCACTAAGTATCTTATTTTATTTGGTTCGTATGGATTGCCGGGGAGAGCGCGATACCGATTTTAGGCATACATATATATTTTATAACACTCTCACTGTTAGTCACCACACGCGATTTTTCACACTTTTCCGAATATCACGAAAACTTTAGCGCTACTATTCGCGATGGCGACGGCCAGCAATCGTACCGGCTGCGCCAGATAACTTTCGGGAGCGCTTTGAGGTGATTTTTAAAACTATTATTTCGGATTTTACGAAATTTATTTAATATTAATAGAGTTTTACAGTAAGCGACCGTCTGTAGAATTTGATACAAGAACGACTGCCTTCCGATCGGCTCTGGCCACCGTTCCAGCGACGGATGCGATAACATTCCGCTGATCATGCGTCTGGGACTGTGGCGTGACTCTAGGCAGCGGCCGGAGGAGGCCGGTTATGGGTACATAACTAAATAGTAAACAATAATAATAATATTTATTAATAATAATAACAATATTTATAATTATTTTTATTTTCATTAATCGTTTACCGTAAAAAAGATGGCTATCTAGACAGATACTTAATAATACTATAATAATACTTTTAGATTTTCAAAAAGAAGACTCTTTTTGAAAGCCAAGAGAGACTTAATTTTATGAGACCCACTCAGTGGTGAAACAGATTTCGTAACAGTTACTACTACACTACTATCCACATTAATTTGTCAAGCTGTTTTCTCTTCTAAGCACACATGTTAAAGTACAAAATACAGGACAATAACGACGAGGCGTCAAGTTTTACCATCGTTTCTCAGTATCAGACTAGAGCAAAGTGTAATCTTTCCCAGTAACTGAATGCCTGGTGAAGCATCGCTTATGCTTTAGCTAAAACTATCCCCCGGGCACTGGCTGGGAATTTTCATGAGCACTCACATGTAATGAGTTGAGTAAACAGGGAAAATAGTGAAGGGGTAAGTACGGAATTTGAAGTTTGGTACGAATTCTCAAGTTTTTTTGTTGAAGTAAAACTTCTTTACGCATGCTTAACTTGGGGAGTAAGCTGGTGAATGCGAGGCGAACGGAAGTTGAAGTTGGTTCACAGATCTCCATTGTCTACATAACAAAGTTAAAAATTTGTATTATTATGTTTTTTTTTTTTGTTTTGGTATTTCTCCACACTTTTGTGTATTTAGCCAGTGTCAAGTAATTGATAATTTTTCGAGTTAAGTAATATATATGTATGTCAAGTCAAGTCAAGTCACAGTCCAAGTCATCAAGTCAAGTCATAGTCTAGTCTAGTCAAGTCATACTCCTAGTAAAGTGGTGGGCACTTTACCAGAAGCTTCTATGGAGTTTTGGAAACAACACGAAAAGATACGTTTCACCATCACTATACCACTTTCCCACACTCATGCCTGTAATCCAGCACTTAACGAATAAAATGCCACCAATTTTATGCACTAACACTGAAAATAACACAAGTTTTGGAAAATAATACAATGCGGTGACACGTTTTCCCGCCAAAACTCCCTATTATTATGTTGGTATGTCCGATAAAATGACAATTTACATTTGTCAAGATTACAACAACGTAGTGATTACTTACATACTCTTTGATTAAACAAAGCATATACCGGCTGATATTTAGAACTAAACTAGAGAAGTTTTACTTCAACCGTGTGGTCTAAAGCACACTATTTTTTAAGAATTAAATTCCTTCATAAATTCCTTATTAAATGCCTTCTCTTAAAAATAACACTATATCTATTCAAACACCTGGGAAAGCTTTTTCAGACAAACAAAACTAATAATAATAATATGTGTGGACATCTCACACAACGCCATCTAGCCCCAAACTAAGCAAAGCTTGTATTATGAGAGCCAGATAACTGATACAATTACTTAGATACTTTTTGTTTGTAAATACATACATAGAATACAATATGACAACCAGACACAGCACAAACACCTATGTTTATCACACAAATGTTTGTCCTGGGTAGGAATCGAACCCACAACCCATAATTCAGAAGGCAGGGTTACTACCAACTGAACTATCGAACCAACTAAAGCTTACTTAACGCTATAATTAGCTGTATATGTACGAAAGCAGAGAAAATATTAAATTCTCTTTGGTGCAGGCAATATACATCGCAATCAACCTTTTTTTATTATTTGTAAATCAAACTAGGTTAATTTCAATGCACCCATCCCTGTTAATAGCCATCACTAAACTTTAGTGGGTTGGTAGTATTAAAATGCTCGTACATGGAGCTCTTAATTTGAGCACTAGTTTAACAGATCCGTTAAATTGTAGGCTAAGGCGAAGTATTGTATTATTTTCAGAATAAGTCACAAAAGTAAATTATGTGGGTTTTTTAAAATTGAATTGGATTGTCTTTAAAGTATCGACATTTGTCGTTCAAATTGATGCCCTTTACGATTATTAACTTTTTTAAAATCAATTTTGGACATTGTCATTTCAGATTTCATTTTGTTGTGGTGTCTATACGTGACGGTAACTACTTACCATCAGGCCATTAGCTTATTTGTCAGCCCATATTATAAAAAAAAGATTCATCCACTAAAGCTAGGTTCTAATGACCAAAACTCTTATTTGACTGGAACCCACGACTGTGAACTTAGCTCACTCTTAGCAAACTTTTTATTAGTCCCTGTAGTAAAACAAAGGGTAATTTTTTTACTTTTCGCTCCTTTAATTAGTTTCAGGTACTAAACCTCTAAGTTGCTTTCAAGACGTCTTCATTCAAGCGAACCTTATAAAGTAGTAATAAAAAATCGAGTCCTTACTTTTAATAAAATGAGTTGTGAATTAGTTAAAGATTGATAACGGTTTAATTTTATACTAAGACTCATTTTACCCAAAAAAGATTGGTTCTTATAAGTGTAAATTAGAACCTATAAAATATTCATTCGGTTTTCAAATAAATTGAAAGAATTTTTTATTTAAAACTTATATGGATCTTGGAGCATATTTAGTAAAATTATGTACATTCATTCATCAAATATTTAGGAGTAAATAATTTTTCGTTTCAACATAATTTTCATCACATTTATGCAAATTTTATTGTGATAGTACTTACCAAAAAAACTTTGCAAATCTGAAAATAGTTAATTGAATGACGACTATATACGCATCTAACAGCCATTTTCGTTTCTCTTATGTTTTATAAAATCGCGACTATACGCATCGAACAGCCATTTTCATTTCTCTTGTATTTAATGAAATCACAACTATACGCGCATCGATACAGCCATTTCCGTTTCTCTTATGTTTTATCAAGTCGCGACTATCCGCATCAAAAAGCCATTTTCATTTCTCTCATTACACATAGCCATTTTCATTTCTGACTGAGACAGATGGTATATTATTATTAGTGCTTATAATCATAATCTAACCTTCAGTTTTATTCTACAATTATTTATAGATTTATAAGGTCGTTAGCATCACAGCAAAGTTTATTGGCTGTAGGTAATTATTATTCCAGCCAATCAAGAGAATTCTATAATTAATTAATTGGTCTTTATGACATTTATAGCTAGAGATAACTTGAAACGCTGCCTTAGAGAACACTTAGAGTTTCTATCATAAATATAAGAAGCCCTTGTGATGTAGAAACCTCATCCCCTTACTCAGTATTTTTTCTTATTTTATCTTTGCCTTTTAGTAACTTCATAGAGAGAAACAAAACACAAAATTGGTGTAGGTGGTTTAATACCTAGATAATAGAGTTCACCTTTGAAAAAAAAATAACGAAAAAAAATCGTATATGAAGTATACTTTAAAAAAAGTAGGCTGACTTTAAGCGTATAAGACTAATAGATCATTAATAGAATACGATCTTTGACCTCAAACTCTCAACGAAATTCCATATTAATATATCTTTGATATTGTAATACAAATACAGTAACAAACTCATCCAATAATATCTCACGTACGAAACAACTTGAAACGACAAACTTTCGTTTTAGATTAAACGTAATAGAGACATAACGACGTGGGCGTAGGTAAGGCCGGAGTGGGGCAAGGCCTTTATAAATAATAAAAATATGTAATCCGTATTTTTTTTAATTAGTTTTGAGTAAATTTAAACCTTATCTTTGTGCAATAGATCACAAATCATAAAACAATCTTAAACGCAAAATAAAGTTGTTGATCGAGCCTAATGCTGTAATCCAACTACCGTTTAACTAAGGGCTACCGTCTACGCCGAGTTAACGCCAAAGCGTCAAGTGTGCTAACAAAGAAACCTTAGTCTGTCGGCCAAGTTGACTGAGCCAGCCGGCACCACCTTGTATATTTTCGTCAAAAGGTTTTAAAGGAAATTGGAGTAAACCTTTTTAATGCTTGTTGATGCCATCTCCCCCCACCCTAATTACGGCCCCGTACTACACAGCAGATGAAACAAACGCAATTACAACTAACTCACTCCAAACGCTTTCAACTGTTTCAACTACTCCATAAACTTTTAAACTCCTCGATTAAAAGCGAATCGAGTAATGAATGAAACAACAATACTTAATTACGGACCAAATTGAACAACTTTCAACTGTAATTCGATGGGACTTGTTTAGAACAAGGCTTTATTGTCTTTTTAAATCCAGTTAGTTTTCATTTACAACTCTTTTAAAAACGTATGAAGTAACACGTGATCTGTGTTCAATCTAGTTTTATTATAGAGATGCGCATAATTTTTTTAAGTGCAATTAAAATTGGATTCTTTCCTTCAACTTCAACTACTTATTATGGCTTCTGCAGTGCTACCGCAATTTCGCCAACGTTGCGTGGGTAGAAAGAAAATGAATGACGGAGATTGATCGGTGGAAACCCTAGACAGATACTCTAAGGTGAAAACAATATTTTGGTCGATTCGTTCCTTTAGCCAAGAGTACCGTGAGAAGTAATTACGTGTCCAAATTCACCTTTCACAACCAACTTACGAAGTAGCCAGGCTAAAATAAGCTAAACAGTGGTAGTAATTGATACATCATTTTATTTCGTTCGTCGTTTAAAATGAATAATAAATATAACGAACACAATTTGATGTTCACATCTTATTTTCCTTCTTTTTGTACTAAATATTAAACATAATTTGACAGTTCTATGCTATAGCTTGTTATTTCAATCTGTACAACAGAAACGGCAACACTCATAAAACTTTCAAATTAGATTTAAATATTTAAGCTCGACCGGGATAACCATTATGACAAATTTTTCTTCGTCTTCTCTTCATTTAATGGTTTTCTATCGCATTTATAGTGCAGTTATGTTATGCTAAAGTCCCTTTTTTGTCAGTCCATTACAGTATATTTTACTGAAGGCTCTAAGAAGCTTTGAAGAGAAAACGAAAAGGCATGGTTTTAAAATTTGGAACCATTTGCTAACCTTATGCACGTTCACGAAGACTTAACGGATAATAATCCACCCTTATCACACAATAAAATTCAAAAATACTAGGGTTTCATTCATCAAATATTCAAAATTCACAACCGCCATTTTTGGATTCTTTTCAACGATTATTTTCTCTATAAGAGCTTAGGATCGACATTAGATTGTTAAATCAAAAGATACCATTCCGTAACATTATATACATGGGTGGTCTGCCAAAGACGTAGGTATGTATACGATCGTATTTACCTAGGTACTGAAACAATTCTCAAGCTTCGTTTCACGACTTAGCATGATTGAATGCATCGATCGGTGCCTCCGTCGCCGCGGTCATAATATTCCTTATTTTTCTTCCCGGAAAATATGGCCGGGCATTTTAAGATATTAAACTTGTTCGTGTAATATATGCCACCCTCTGCGCCTACGCTATAGTGGAAATGGAGCAGCTGTTGAAGTCTAAAAAGTGTGGTATCTAACCTTATCAAACATTAAATAAATAAATAAGGCCCAATGATTCTAGACCCTAGCTAGGATTTCCCATATCAGGGACCCAGGAACTACGAAGACCGTGGTCCCATAACAGACTTAGAACTAGTGCGATCGAAGGTGTAGCATGCTAGCCAAGTAAATACCTATTCACTCTTCTCTTTCTTCTTCTTCTCTCATTCAATTTTCCCAATTAGACTACACGCCACAAAATTCATTAAACGCTTCAAGTCGCATCTCTGTTTTGTGGTCTATGTAGCTTGTTATATCTAATTTTCAAAATAGCAGTAGCTCCGACTCTGCCTACAACACAGCTCAGCACCCATTCCTTCTGGATAAGGCCATTTGTATTCACAGGGGAAGTACGGTGAATGCATTTGTTGTCCGCTGCAAGCTGAGCATTCGTGACGTATATTCCGGCGAAATTTTTATATACGAAAATATTTATATTTGTGTTTTCGTGGGCTGAATACGTTGAGTGTTACGTACTGTTATTTTTTCTTGGTTTGTTGTTTTGATGTACTCTTGGTTTGTGTGATATTATCGAACTTGAATTTGTTGAAACCTATATATACGCCCAACGATCACATACATAGATCCCGGACCCTAACTAGGATTCCCTGAGTATAGGGACTCAGGAACTACGAGGTCTATAGTCCCACAACAACCATACTTGGAAAAAGTGATTGCGCTTTTTTTCCTAATAATAATAATAATAATGCCTAACGATCACATACATAAGCCCTGGACCCTAACTAGGATTCCCTGTGTCTAGGGACCCAGGAACTACGAGGTCCATGGTCCTACAACACCCAGACTCAGAACAAATATTTGCGCTTTTTTTCCTGTGTACAAATATTAGTCCTGCCGCGAGAATCGAACCCAACGCCTCCGGGTTATGAGCCGACCTGCTCGACCACCACACCACAGAGGCCGTTTATAGATGGCTATGATGATGTAAAATATTTAAGCAGATGAGATTTGAACCCGTTTGACATTCTGTATCATGCAACCGATGGGGAACAAAGATTCTCGAATGGCGACCACGATCTGGAAGACGCTGCGTAGGCCAGCCCTCCGCTAGGTGGTCGCGGGGAGCCGTTGCCGTGCCGTGAGCCGGAATAGGCAAGTAGCCAAAGTAGTCAAAGTGGCGCTCTATGGGAGATGCCTATTATTCAACAATGGAATTCTATGGGCTGAAGATGAATTTCTGTGCCATTATAATAATTTTTTTTTTTTTTTTTTTTTTATTGTTAGATAGGCTTGCGTTTGACCACTATCGCACCTGATGGTAAGTAACGATGCGGTCTAAGATGTAGCACGCTTGCCTAGAAGATACCTGTTCACTCTCGATTTGAAGACTCCAAGGTTGTAGTTATCGGGAAATACGGACGCCGGTAAAGCGTTCCAGTCTTTGGCTGTTCGCATGATAAATGTGGAGCCAAAACGCTTTGTTCGCACATGGGGGATATTGACCATGTAACGGTGGCGTTTTTTCGTACATCTGGTTGTTCGATGGTGGAAAGGTGATGGCGGAATCAGGTTATGCAACTCTAATGCGCACTCTCCAAAATGCACTCGATAGAAAACCGATAAACTGGCAACTTTGCGTCTATGGTCAAGGCTTTGTAGGCGGGCCTCAAACAAGTCGCTACCTATGAGCCTCTTAGCACGCCTTTCGATAGAGTCTAAGGCTTCCAGCTGGTATTTAGCAGACCCATCCCACAGGTGGCAGCAGTACTCCATGCACGATCGAACTTGATATGAATGATTTGATGATTGATATGATGAATAATGCTCTCGTGGGACATTATAATTATGCTCTCTAAGATACGAAAGCATAATTAAAATGACACAGAAATTTTGCTCTCGTGCCTTTGATAAACTATAGATGTAATTTCTAAATGTTCCAAATTATTATTAGCAGAAATATTATCTATTTTATATTCATTTTTTGGGTGAAAAAATGTATCTTTATAATATTCTTAAAATTTATCTTTATCGAACAATTCCAATCTTCTTGATGGTGATGTCCTATAAAATTAGTGGTACCACAGAATAAATTATAGTACTACTTATTTCGTGGGTTTTTTGATTCCTGTACCATCGTCAGGTAGAAGATTAAGTTAAGAGTACAGAAAATATTCAAGTTCGATACTCACAATAATAAATGAGCAATAAAACAATTTTATAAAGCTGCCTCTAGATATTAATGCATGCTCACAAACATCTGGTCTGTATTTTCCCAGAACCCTAACCGCTAATAATGCGTTCTTTACCATTGACTGAGAATGAACGTATTGATATACTTATTCTGGTACCTGCCAATAAAACTATTGATAAATTGAATAATTTTCTTACTTTCTCTCTAAAGTTTGATTACGATCCGACACAAATGTAAGTGGTATATACAACAACAGATTTCTTTAAAGTTTCTGCTGAGACAACTACTTTACCTCTTAATATTAGCACTCATATCCCTTCCCTTATGATCCCTATACTTACTACTTATATCCTTTCCCTTATAATCCCTATAATAACCACTTATATCCTTTCCGTTATAATCCCTATAATAACCACTTATATCCTTTCCGTTATAATCCCTATAATAACCACTTATATCCTTTCCGTTATAATCCCTATAATAACCACTTATATCCTTTCCGTTATAATCCCTATAATAACCACTTATATCCTTTCCGTTATAATCCCTATAATAACCACTTATATCCTTTCCGTTATAATCCCTATAATAACCACTTATATCCTTTCCGTTATAATCCCTATAATAACCACTTATATCCTTTCCGTTATAATCCCTATAATAACCACTTATATCCTTTCCGTTATAATCCCTATAATAACCACTTATATCCTTTCCTTTTATCCCTATACTTACCACTTATATCCTTTCCTTTATGATCCCTATACTTACCACTTATATCCTTTCCTTTATGATCCCTATACTTACCACTTATATCATAAATGTACCTGTGTTATATAATGTGTACCTACATGAATAAATAAATTGAATTGAATTTAATTCAGAAAATATATCTTGTGTCTAATTTCATCGTAGCTGAAATACCGCAAACTTGCATACGAAATTCATTTTCGGTAACTATAAAAAAGTATGTCAAATAGCAGTTTAAAATAAAAATTTAAAAACAATGCAGTAGAAAAACTAAAAAACGGCGAATTTAAGAAGCCGCTACCGGGCAACGTGCCCAAGATATTTTGTTTGAATTTTTTTGAGTAATATACTGTTGCAGCATCGTTTCCTCGTTGGAACAAAATCGCGACCCACATTCAGAATAAGGGCGGCGGACTAATGAGTTTTAACCCTCTCAATCACCTCCCTCTCATGTAAAAAAGATCAACCCTCTGAGCTCTCAGCTGATTAATTACTGACTTGCTTTATCCACTCAACCCCTTATGGGATGTAGGTGTACGTATTTTTAAATGGGACAGAAAATATTTTGTTAACAATCAAAGAACTGCTTTGTATAACGAGTAACTTCAATCTTGTACATACACATATAGAAAAAAGAAATAAAGCGTCGTATGGAATGCAGTATTTGGAGACGTTAAAAAATTATTTAAGAAATCATTAGAAGGATAAAACTAAACAAATATAGACCAAAATAGCTAAGTTTGCATGAGTCATGAGGCATGAGTTATTTTCCAAATAAGTCAACATGCGTAAAAATACTTTTCTTTGAGTTCTTCTTAATAAATAACCTTAAAACCTGAGGTACCTTTTTTAATATTATGGAAAGACATGACGATTTAGTTGTTTACCTGATGTTATGCGACACGGCTTCCCATATCAGTTGTAGTGTCACTCGGAACTCTAAAGTATAGAGCTTCGCGTGACACTGCACTACGCAAGCCATCCTGATACATCAGCACAGTCTAGTAATAAGATTATTGGAATGTGAGATTAGGTAATAAAATCTCATTCACCCAGTAATTTTCCTAGATAGAGTGCCCTTCAAACCGGAATACAGTAACGTGGGTAAATCGGTGGCACCTACCTAGTCAAACTTTACAGAAAAGTCCTACCACCTATTAAAATGCTATGTATTTATTTGCTAATCAAATTAATGTCACTTTAAAATTTAAGCGTCAGTTATCACATCGTACCTACTTATGGAAAGTGTTAAACTGGCAAGGTGAGAATCGAGTGATTTGAGAAACTGGTGAATTAAGAATCTCAAGATTTGAGAATCTGGTGAGATGGGTCACCAGACATGGTGAGATGAAAATCTAATGGAATGAGTATGTAGTGAGTTGAGAATCTAGTAAATTGACAATCTAATGAGTTGATAATGTGGTGAACAGCTCATAACAAACACATTTTAACTGCTATTTAAACGATTACCGATAATCTACGCCTACTAATAGTAACTGTTCATAGTTTGAAGGCAACGTTTACAAATTTTAACTGCTATTATATATATTTAAACGGTCGTTGAAATCATCGATAATGTACACCTACTACTAATAACTGTTCATAGTTCGAAGGCAGAGTTTACAAATCAGATAACCCCTCTTCACAACCCTGTGGGCTTAGAGCTAATTCTCCAAAATCGATAGAAAACAATTCACTTACTCTCTGTTACCCCAAACTTCCGTACCTAATCTCCACTTACCTTTGGGGTTAAACCAATAAAGTCATCAATTTGAATCAAATCTTGTCTGAGGGCCCATTCACACGGCTTAGACCCTGTACCCCAGTGAAAGGTTTACACCAGCCATGTATGGATCAGTATGTAACTGTTTATCAACTTAAAGATTTTAAGAAAACTGACGTCTATTAGGTACAAGTATTAAACATGTATAGAAAGCCAATTTCAAGTTTCCATAGATAAATGAAAATAAATTTATTTTAGAAATATCTAAATGAATTTTCACAGCACTTGCAACGTGCACAAAGGTGCATAGTATGGTATGGAAACTTGTAGAAACCGTCTACACATAACTGGACAGAAACCAGGCCGTTTTCAAACCTTCTCATGTTATGGCGCATTTGCTGACGAGTATTTTGCGTTGCGTTTTCAATTCATAATCATTAAATCTAAGTAACTGCATACGAAAACGTTCTCTTTTTAATGAAGAGTTTATCGTCTTTAGGTCCGTTTCTACTCCTGGACGTAGGCTTTTTAACGCCTTATTGAGGCTAAAATCCATTACTTTCCGCTAAGCGTCCTTTGACTATTCAACCTATGCGGACTTTTGTTTCATCATCTACTGTCATGGGTTCTGAGGTTAAGAGAATAAATTTGAACAAAAAATACCTTAGTGCAAAGCCGTATCATTCAGATAATACCTATGGTGTTCTATACAGTCTGAAACAGCTTACAGAAGCGCTCATGCGTGCGCAAATAAAGGCGCCTTATTAAACGCGCAGTGTAAAGGGTGCCTTTATTACCTTACCCTACCCCTCTAGCTAATCAGAGAAGTGCAAAGGTTAAATGATTCTTAGCTACCATTTTTAACGCTCCTCTAAGCTTTTTTTCATTTGATTGAGTGGGTCCATTACTAAGTGATTTATTTTCTCGTTGGAATCGATATAATACTGTGTCGATAGGACATCGTTTGCTACTTTCATTAGGAGGTATTAATTGTGATTAATGGGTGTAATCTGTCCAATCACTATAAAATAAAACTGGTTCATTGTATTGTACTTTAATGTCATTATGCACGTTAGTTCGATATCGACTGTACTTCTTTGTGCGACTTTTTTAAATAACTAGGCTCTCGCGTATGTAGAAAAAAGTGAATTATGCACCAATTATCGTAAAGTTAAGCAACGTTGACTGCGGTCATTACTTTGATAGGGTGGGTGTATGGTACCAAACCAAAATTTGGGATCAAATGAGCAAATTGTCATTTTGTGGGATCAGTTGCAAAAAATATTAGATGGGATTGGGTTGGTGGATTCGTTGGAAGCTTGGTCAATAAAACAGAAGCAAGTAAAAAAAAACCAAGCCTCTTGAAGAGCTTCAACAATGTTTAAGGATTATCCTACAACAGCAATCACTAAGCACTCTTAGAAACCCTTTGAGAGGCCTGATTGTCTTCTTCTGATTGTATTTTAAGTGTTTCTTATGCAAAAGTCGGTTTCATTGGTATAAGTAAATAATAGATAAATAACGCCCAACGATCACATATATAGATCCTGAACCCTGACTAATATTCTGTGGGAACCAGAAATTACGAGGACCTTTGTAGCTATAGAGGTTTACACACAGCCTTCAGTAAAGGAAAACTAAGTGATTACACCATAGCATGGTGGTGGCATTTTGCAGTGCTCGTCTAACTTGCTACCTACCACTCACAAGTTAAGAATTTGTCACCAAGCAACGATGTGTTCCAGCAACTTCACATTTTTCTATATTGTTTCTTGTTTGGTCATGACACGGTTTATGTATTGTGCCAGTTTTTGAGTTGTTTTTCTTTTTCTTCATTTCTTACTGATTTTTGTATCTTATTTTAGGGTTAATTACATATTGCATAGCGACGTAAACTGCAGCGATAGCGCGACCTACTTAATACACGAAGCGCACAGTAACGAGAATTGAGGCGCCGAGTCAGCGGGATGGCGACACATTGCTGGAAGCCGACACCGGCGTGGTCAGCGCGTCACTTTACGTTCCTACTTCGAACTGAGTGCATATTTTAGTTTTAACTTAGAATATTTTTACTGTAATTTTTATTTTAATTAAATTAGTTGCTTAGAATTTTGTTTTTTTTAAGTCCTTCGGCTGCTGCTTCCTTAATTGGTTTGGTTTAACTTTAGATATTTTTGTGGTTTGTTTACTTTTGTTAAAAACGGGGATACTTGTGGTTTCGGATTATTAATGTTTAAATTAGTCTAATAATTTACGTATAACATTAGGATCAGAAAAGTTGTTTTATAAATTAGATATATAATAAAATCACCTACTTGGTACTCAACTGCACTTGAGAGCCACTTCCTAATGCCCATCATTTTCAACATCAGTTTTAATACAGTCAAAACGCTACTGTGACCACAGAATAGCTACATAAATAGTACAACGTAACGAATCTGTTAACTGATAGATAGATAGATCAACATCTTATTGTACACTGTAAAAAAACTAAATTAATGAACTAATATTAGTACAATAGGCGATCTTATCACTTAGAGCGATCTCTTCCAGACAACCTTTATGACTGATATGAAATAAGCCACTGCACTGAGGTGATCTAAAGTACTGCTCATCAATTTCAACATAGTTCTCATGTAGTAGGTCACAGGGAAATTAATTATTCGGCATCTGTAAGTAAGGTCGCAGTCTTGGACACGGGATCGCTGAATTATTGAGAGACGACGCCCGAGGGAAATCACAAGTGCGAACATCTGTCCGGGAGATCCCGAGGTACTCGCATCGCTCTCTGGTATATGTAGTGAACTTTACAAGGAGTAAAATGCTATTCGAATCTTGCCATAGATTTTTTTCTACGAAACATAGATATTACGTTGAAGATAACTGGATGATGTTTATTCGGAAATAAATAATAAAAAACGAGTGGGCTTTAGGCCACACGACTGAAGTGAAACTTCTTTGACTCCATCTATCGGCCGGTATAACTTTGTTTTTGCTTTGTTTAATGTTAATATCGCCATCTTGACAATTATAAATTGTTATTTTAACGGACATACCTACCGACATAATAATACAAATTTTTTATTATTTTAACAATGTAGGTCTACGTTAACCATTCATCATCATTGACTTCCATTCGCCTCGCTAAATTACTCCCCAAATCAAGTTAGTGCTTTTATTTACTACAATAATTATGACAACTACTACACAATACTACTAGGTACATTACAAACTGACTTTTTTTTTTACTATATACTAGCCGCGATTATAGACAGTCCAATATTCCAGCCAGGAATTCAACTATCACAATTAATGAATCCATCAAATGTTATTAGTTTGGAGGCGACCAAGGTTCAATAAAGCTCCCTGAATTATTAACAGCTCAATCATTGGTTGTAACGGTCAGTAAATTTATTAGTTATTCAAACCCGATGAAATATTAACTAGTTTGATTAATTGCTAATGGATTAGTATAATTGGCGTTCAATTATATGTATATGAAAATGATAAAATGTTTATTCAACTAAAATGTTGGTAAGTTGTGGGCGGCCGTGTCGCTTATCATCAGGCCAATGGCTAGCTCGTCTCGTCTCCCATTACCCCAAAAAGGTACTTATGCAAGATATAGGCTAGGTAGTTACGTATTCGGGGGCGAGTTGGCTGGACTGCAGTCGCGACCCCTTCTCGCCCCGGTACGGTGGACGAGGGCTCACGGGGGGGTTTGTAGTTACGTATTGATAGGATGAAAAACGGTACGTAATAATAATAACAATAACGCCCAACGATCACATACATAGATTATATATTAGGGTCCAAGCCTAACTAGGACTCCTTGTGTCTAGGGACCGAAGAACTACGAGCCGCGAGCCATGCCCCCACAATACCCAAACTCAGAACAAGTATTCGCGGTTTTTTTTCTGTACACAAATACTTGCCCTGCCACGGGAATCGAACCCGCCGCCCCCGGGCTATGAGCTGACCTGCTCAACCACCACACCATAGAGAATTTAATATTTTGTTATCGTTATTAAATTAACCGGTTCGATTCCTCTAAAAAAATAAGTTTAACCATCCCGTCCGAAACATAAATTCATACCTCTAGGGTTTCGGCTGAAAATCAGTAACTGAGGTTGTAATTTTCAGCCTCAGTTGTATGCTGAGCCGGAACCTATTCCTGACATCACATAGTGTGACACTTAATTATGTTCTTCTCTCTTATTGTATTGTTTTCATTTGTATTTATATTATTGTGTTACATTGTGTGTGTCTAGAATAAATATATGTCATTTCATTTCATACCTACATTTACTGGCTTTCTAACGAATGTACCGATATTTGGCATATTATTATAGGCGCTTTAAAGCTTAGGCTGACTACACAAGCACTGGAAAAATTGGTGTTTTTATTTCTCCCTTTTGGATTAGCGCTCACAACGAAGCTCGATTATAGCCGTTATGAACTGACGGATAAAGTTAACCTACGCTTGCTAATCCTTTGGATAGGTGAACGCTGCCAAAAAGGTAAAAGTACACTACAATATAGCGCTACCGTGCTTTGAAAGCCAGAGAAATGCTTGGACAAAAAAAAATTCCATGTTATATACCTGGATGCCAAGAACTACTTACCTGAAAACGGTGGGTTTTTTAGTTAATCCTTTATATTTCAGATGTATTATTTTCCCACAAAAATACACCCAACGATATATTTTTTAGGTATAATTTGCAGTTACACTTATGCGTAATAGGATCATTCTAGGGAGTTTAACTCCGGTAGTTACTTAATCACACTACAGATACCTACCTATACCATAGAATAACTAATAGCACTTATGTATCTATATACGTTGCCTATACCTAGGACAAATCCGCAAGAAACTAA
Organism: Ennomos fuscantarius; assembly: GCA_905220475.3. NCBI lineage: Eukaryota > Metazoa > Arthropoda > Insecta > Lepidoptera > Geometridae > Ennomos > Ennomos fuscantarius. The sequence continues at coordinate 3,801,260 of HG992034.1, read as the reverse complement.
AATGGCTTCCGACTATAAAAAAGGAATCGTTATCAGTTGGGATAGAATCTTTAATTTTTTTAAAGATTATATTTTATTGAGTGCTAGTTGCGCCCCGCGGTTTCACCCGCGGATAAAAGGTATTTTAATTATTTGCTCATCCCACGGGACAATTTAACTTTTCCGGGATTAAATGTAGCCTATATGTTAATCCAGTGTTTAAGCTATCTTGGTCCCGAATTTCATCCAAATTCATTCAGCTGTTTGAGCGTGAAGGAGTAACAAACATACACACATAAAAACTCTTTAAAACCGACTTTAAAAAAAGAGGAAGTTCCCAACTCGACTGTATTTTTTTAAATGTTTGTTAACTCAGAACAGAACGATTCTTTTTTTTATTTGAAGTACTTTCGTGTGGTCCCATTTTAATTTGGTCAAGTTCTGACATTGGAAAGTAAGGAAACCATATAATTTCTGAAGGCAGTTTTTTACGCTTTGAGTTTGTTTCCTGTGGTTTCAATAGACGCTGCTGGTGTGTTATAGTTTGGCTTTAGCATATAATTTTTTTTTTTTGTGGACTATTATAAGCTGATGATGATGATGATGATATAATTTTGTGTCTTATCTAAATAAACGTCTTTCTTATTTTTTTATATAATATTAAATATGTTGATGATTTCACTTGATTTCTACTCATGGTCATGTGGAGGCAGCTTTACAATCTCAGGTGCAATATTGCACACACGTCTTTGCGCACAATAGCTGGAAAAGTGGGCAAAGAAAATTTAAATAACACCGCGCGGATATGGAAAATAACCCGATTTTTATAGACGATTTCGTAAAAGTACCCTTACGGGGTTTGATAAATGGAAATTTTATGTTTTCCTGGTTATTGGAGTGTGGTTCCCAATGGATACTTCCCGGTGCATAACGGGTTACTTTGCATGACTTTGTTCTAATAGAACCGAGTGAAAATGCCTTGCTCAGCTTAAACTTTTATACATAGATACTAGCTGCGTCCCGTGGTTTCGCCCGCGTGGCCTATAGGATACGAAGAAGAAAATTTTTCATAGATAATTCAACCACCCATTTCACCCTCTTTGGGGTGGAATTTCGAAAAACTCTTTCTTAATGGATGCATTTTACAAAGAACGCACCCTCCAAATTTCTAGTCTCTAGGACCAGCGGTTTAGGCTGTGCGTTAATATATAAGTCAGTCAGTCAGTCAGTCAGGACTTTGAATTTTATATGTATAGATATTAGCTGCGCTTCGCGGTTTCACCCGCGTGGTGACGAAATAAGGTGATGATGATGATGAAAAATAGATAACAATGATGTCAGTCTCTAAATTAGTTCACTAGTTCTTGATTTATAAATAATGTAGCTAACACGACTTTTTTTATATATATACAACAACATTCATAATTCTACATACACAGTAAAATATCTAAGTAATTTATAGTTTCATAGTATAAATACGTATAAAAACGACCGAACGCTCTTTTCATTTCCTTCGACTGCCGCCACAGAATTACGAGCTCTCTCATTTCAACCACGATTCCCTACAAATCTCCCCTAATAAAACGTCGAGGTCACTTTAATTGTAATATAAAAGACCCATTAGAGGCCATTAACCCCGCGTGTGTGTACAAAAAACAAGTAATAAATTAGCGGGCCGCAGCCATGCGTCTTACGCCCCCGTAGTAAATTCGCGCAGCCGACGTAACTTTATTGCATCCTATCCTTGACTGATGTAGTTGGTTCAAAAATTAGATGAGCTGTTTCTGATTCTAAGGTCTATTTTTCTATCAATTAGTGTAGTTATTGATGTTTTATCACGAAGGATTTATCTCTGTTTTGTCAAAGTTCTATTCTTTAACTAATTATGGTCAATTCCAACTGACTTTCGGCACTAATCGTAAATACCACAAATACATAAACACACGTTTGACGTCTGTTTAAGCCTTAGACAGACGTCAAACATGTGTTTAACAATACATAACAGCAGTTTAACACTAGTTCAAATCTTGTTTAAATCTTTTGTGGTTGAACCGTAAAATTTTAAACTTACTCATGTTTCAATTCTTTATGAAAGAAAGAAAAGGTATTATTATTGGTTTCCAACCAATAATAAAACAAACTCTCCTTTTCAACGTCTTAAATACTCTTGTGATAATAATGATTAAGTCATTGCAAACGGTTTTCAACTACTCATTTCCGTATATACAGAACGATGCAGTCGACGATCGGTGCTCAAGTTAAGATTTCATTCACAAAGCGATCGATCCGCTAATGAAATCTCGACTTATCGTCGGTCAACGACTAAGCATGTAAAACCTGTAATACCTGCGGGCCTTATATCCACCTGCACTAAAGTTTGACAGGTCTTAAGTTCGCACTTAGTCTATGACGTACCTTTACCATATAAATCCACTCCGTCCAAAAGTTGCCTGGAAAAGATCGCTTTTAGCGATAAGCTCGCCCATGTTCCCCACCTCTTGAATTTTTTTGTTTTGTTAATATGCGGTGTGTACAGTAAAGAGTTTATCTGTCTATTTATCTACGACGCATTTGGGTACAATATTATAAAAACTGATGTGAGTAGTATTTATAACTACAACTAGTACACGGCTAACAGATAGAGTCGAATAACTACACCGATCGAGTTATTCAACTGTATCTCGTGAGTGTTAGCCGTGTACTAGTTGTAGTTACGTTATAACACAAAATAATACGAATAAAAAGAAGAAAAAACGACGTGTGACGACCGCTACACGCTGTCGTGTTGAGTAATTTTTTGTTGTTGTTCATGTGCACAGACATCCAATTTGTAAATATTGGACTCTGGACATTGTCAGAGACAGCCACGAGTATTTGTCGTGTTGAGTAATTTTTTTGTTGTTGTTCATACATGTGCACAGATATCCAATTTGTAAATATTGGACTCTGGACATTGTCAGAGACAGCCACGAGTATTTGTCGTGTTGAGTAATTTTTTTGTTGTTGTTCATACATGTGCACAGATATTCAATTTGTAAATATTGGACTCTGGACATTGTCAGAGACAGCCACGAGTATTTGTTACCAGAGCGGCGCAGTCGGCTCCAGAATGATCCACACACGATCTAGTTACCGCGTAATAGTCGGGAACCTTCGCTTCAGCAAACATGTTCGATGCACTACAGCATCTTGGCAGCTTCATTATTAAAATAACATATGGTACTCTAGCTAGCAGCTAATCTATTTGTCGCCAAGCGCTTCACCATGTGCTCATCTGTTTTCCTTCGTTCGATACCCAACACGATAAACGAGCTGTCTAGGTGAACTATTGTCAAGGAAACGCGTGGCCTTGGAATTTTCACTTTACTGTCCCATTCAATTTTGCAGAGGCAGGTACGATAGGGAAATTCCGCTGCTTACATAACCTTATGTTAACATATGGAACTCGATTTGTCAGCTCATGAATACGATATAGGTAACGAAGACCGTTCGGCCGTGACATCGGTTCAGTAAATTTATTCTATACTGCCTACCTTTGACAAATTAAATAGGAAGATACGTTATGATTGTAACGTAGAATAATTTAGAGTTTGAGATCTTTAGTTCACCTTCACAGTAAAATGGATGTCAAGTGCGATTTATATTTGAAACTTGCTGCGGCCCGCGGTTTCAAACGCGTTGTGAAAATTTTCAACTTTTCCGCTCAACTTTCTCTATATTTTAATTTCATTTCATTATTTCATAAGAATAATAGCCACAACAAAAAAGAATTAGCGAAAATGTTGCGTATCACGCGTGAACGGATGGAATACCAAAGGAAATACAGATTTATTTTTATACGAGCTTCTGCCCGAAGCTTCACCCGCGGCGTGGCCTATGGGAAAATATTCAAACATCCATTTCACCCTTTTAAGGGTAGAATTTCAAAAAATCCTTTCTTAGCGGTTGCCTACGTCATAGCATCTACTTGCATGCCAAATTTCAGCCCGATCCGTTCAGTGGTTTGATAGATCACTATGTCAGTCAGTCAATCAGTCAGTCACCTTTGAGTTATATATATTTAGATATATAGATTACAATATATCATTAAAAAGAAATATGCTTCAAATAGGTTTATCACGCGGCCTATAACAATAAGCCTGCGACCACAGTCCGGGCTAGTCATGGGCTATGTTTGTTCCAACAATTTAATATAATCAATTTGTAGATGACGCACGAAATAACAATTTGTTTAGAAATCTGTAAGTACTAGTAGGTACTTCCGAATTCTATAACTATAACTTACTTTTCTAATGGGAACTGGTAATTAATTATTATGTAAATTTGACAGCAACATTCGGTGGTGTGCACGTTGGATCATAGCCCGGAAGTGGTGGGTTCGATTCCCGCGACAGGACAAGTATATGTGCATTAAAAAAAGCGCAAATACTGGTTCTAGGTCTGGGTGTTATAGGACCATTCCCATAACCAGAAACCAGAACCTATGCTTATCTAGGGACCCAAGAACAGTTTTTTTTTTATTGATTGATAGGCTCGCGTTTGACCACTATCACACCTGATGGTAAGTGACGATGCGGTCTAGGATGTAACACGCTTGCCTAGAAGATACCTGTTCACTCTCGATTTGAAGACTCCAAGGTTGTAGGTTTCGGGAAATACGGATGCCAGTAAAGCGTTCCACTCCTTGGCTGTACGCATGATAAATGTAGAGCCAAATCTCTTTGTTCGCACATGTGGGATATTAACCATGTACCGGTAGCGCTTTTTCGTACATCTGGTTCTCCGATGGTGGAACGAAGGGTTCTCGTAGTTCCTGGGTCCCTAAATACAGGGAATTCAAGTTAGGGTTTAGGATCTATGCATATGATCGTTCGATCGTTGGGCGTTACTTAATAACGTAATGTAAAAGCAGTCTTTTTGAAAAAATTTCAAACAATTTGTAAAGAACCGCTTAGATTGTGTTATTCGGATAAGCGTACCTATCTTTTTTGATTTATCTAAGGTACCAACTGTTCCAATAGTAGCAACTGATCCTGCGATAACGTATTGTAATGTTATGGTTATGGGGAATATAATTCTGAAGATGTAGAGGAAGTTTCGCGGTTTATTTCGGTACATGTTTATTTGATTTCTAACGATATTCGCGTTTGGCATGGTTTGTGGGCTTCTGCCTCGCAGAATGTATTATTAATAAAGATAGGAGCTATAAACATTGTTTTCATTATTCTGTGGTTAGAATTCGTGGATTTTATTCTATAATCATAGCCATCATCGATTGCAGCTCCACTGCTGAACAAAAGCTTCCCTACTTTGAGCGCTACTTTGAGTGGCTGCTTGCTTCTTGTACCATCTAGCATCCAATGGTTCCCGTGATTTGGACCTTTAGTTCAGCTAGTAGCGGATATGCGATGCGCAAGCGCATGTGTCTTTGCTCAGACATAGGGCGATCGGGTAAATATTTAGTATGATTAAATTGTTTTAGAACTACAATCCTCTATGTTGATGCTATTACAAGGCAACACAAAAAAAGGCAAAAGGAAGCAAGAAAAGGAAAAGAAAAAGATTGGAACAATAAAACGAGGTAGGCCGATGCAATCACGGTTTTAATATTCATTTAATTGCCATATAAATAAATAAAATTCACAGCATTGGCTGGTTGAACACTTCAATTCCAAAAGACGGTTTTAATTAATTGTTTAATATTATAAATCATTGAGAGAATCAGTGACGATAAGGTAAAGATAAGTGCCCAAGCACTGCCGTGCTCCAGTATGAAAGGCATTGTAGCTAGTGAAATTACTAGGAAAATAAGACTTTATGAATGATTTCACAGCCTAGTGATCCCACACTGAGCTGATGTCTCATTTGACATGCGCAGTGCAGTGACAGTGTTTTACTAGGTGGTAGGACTTTTCTGCAAAGTTTGTGTAGGTAGGTACCACCGCATTGCCAGTTATTCTACCGCCAAGCAATAGTGTGCAAGCACTACTGTGTTCCGGTTTGAAGGGCACTGTAGCTAGTGAAATTACTGGGCAAATGAGACTTTATGATCTGATCTCACAGTCGAGTTATTACCAGACTTCTGATGTCTCAGGATGATGTGCGCAGTGCAGTGTCGCGCGAAACTTTAGCTTTTGGAGTTCCGAGTGACACTGTTCTGTTGTGGGCGGCTGTGTCGCATAGCATCAGGTGAACGACTAGCTCGTCACGTCATTCATAATATAAAAAATTGGTTCGTTTTCATAGTTAAATGTTATAGGTTTTAACTTAAATAAAAGATGTATTAAACTCGTACTATTTTAAAAACATGAAACCTAAGTCATCCAACTTCTTATTGTTCTTTCAACTTATCGAGATGTTGGTAAAACATCAAAATCTTCAAATCTAATCTCTAACTCAAAGCCACAGAAATTCCTTTGAAAATATCAAAACGGATTAAAAGTTACGATTCCCTTTTAAAAGTGACAGATCTTCGAGCCCTTAAATAAATGAAAGTTGAACCCGAATGAGACCGAAAACCAACATAGGGTAGGTAAACAAACATCGTAAAGTCAACTGAAAGTCATAGCACGTGACTGGAAAGTTTATGGGGGATACTCGTTACGTTACATTGACTTAGTTTAGAAAGAAAGAAAGAAAGAAAATACATTTATTCAAGACATCACACAACATTACATTTTTATAAATAGACATTTACACAAAACAAATCACACGAAAAAAAGGAGAAACTAAAATATATAATGTTGCGTGATGTCATGATGTAGGTCCCGACTCAGCATGCAATTAAGGTCGCAAGACCTTAATAACTGATTTTCAGTCGGAACCCATATTCATGACATCACGAACCTCAGGACACAACTAACTAATATACATACAAAAACAATAACAACGAAATAAATAAAAAGAATTTAACCAATAAAGCACAAACTACGTCAAACTACGTTGTCTATAACGTAGAGTTAGGAAGATATGCGGGCTAACCCTCGTACTACTTACAAGGCTTAATTTTACGTGAGTGTGGATATCATACAATATGTTTTCTATATTGACGTCGTAAAAGGTGGCCTGCAAGAAATCACTTAATACGATAAGGCCACCCGTTGGTTTGTGCCATTCTTTGATCATATCTTGTGCACTATAATTTGTTCCATAAAGTTTTTTTTTCTAGATAGGCTTGCATTTGTTCACATTAATCCGATTTTAAGTGACACTATAGTCGTAGGTAGACGAGATTTCCTATATGAACGGGCAGTAGCTAGTATAGCTAGCTTATATAAATAAGTCTATATAAGTTTATATAAGTCTTCCTTTCAGTCTGTTAAGTTTACCAATCGAATCAGATTATGGCGAGCCTTAACAGGTAGCCACGGTTGCTCAGCCACCTAAATATTAAGTAGAGTGTAAATAAATCGAACACAGGCGGCGACGGAGATATACGATATTCGTATCTTGGATTAATAAGAAAAATCTTAAAAAATATGTATTCATAATAATAACGCCCAACGATCACATACACAGATCCTGGCTCTCTAGGATTCCTTGTGTCTAGGGACCTGGGAACTACGAGAACAATGATCCCACAACACCCAGACTCAAAACAAATATTTGGGCTTTTTTCTGTGCACAAATAATTGCCCTGCCGCGGGAATAGAACCCACCGCCTCCGAGTTATGAGCTGACCTGCTTAACCACTATACCACAGAGACATCTACCGATTGCCAAGTCTCCTGCCAAACGTGGAGATTATGGCAGCCCTGATGGGGAGGATGTTCATCAGTGGACGTATTCCGGCTACTAATATGTGTTAGAACTATAGTATGTAAATCAAACTTATTTGTATAATCTATATTCAGTTACATTTGAATGTGGGATATAGACAGATTATTGTCTTAATATACTTGTCAGTAGATTGCTTTTGAAGAGAAAATACACTAACTAATTTTCCTATTTAATCTGGCTAGTATATATATAGTATAATAAATAAATATATATATATAACTCAAGGGTGACTGACTGACATTGTGATCTATCAACGCATAGCCCAAACCACTGGACGGATCGGGCTGAAATTTGGCATGCAGGTAGATGTTATGACGTAGGCATCCGCTAAGAAGGATTTTTCGAAATTCCACCCTTAAGAGGGTGAAATGGGTGGTTGAATTATTTTCCCATAGGCCACGCCCCGGGCGAAGCTGCGGACAGAAGCTCGCTTAAACAAAGTAAAAGCAACTTTTAAAGAAAAGTTATTTTAGTATAAATTAGTAGATACTTAACCTAGCATTGTGATACTATGACATTTGTTTATTTGTTACTTGTATTATCATTACTACTTGCATTATCATATGACGTTACTAGCACCTACTGTAAAACTATATTAACTTGCATGCCAATAATTTAATTATATTAATAATTTTAATGTAATTTATTTAAAAGTTAATGTAATTCACACGCAATATATGTTGTTTATGAATAAAATACAATACAATCTAAATTAGTGTCTATTTTATTTTTATCACACAGTTAAATTAATTTTTAATTTATAATTATTTTTAATCATGGATAAATTTTTCTAACCTAGCTTAGACATTTCCTTTTTTATTTCCGACAAAAGAGGGCTGGACCTCTTAATACGGGCCCTAAGCCTAGTGTGTGGGGATCCAGATTTTTTCTAACTTAATCTAATGTTACTACTTATATGCCTTTATCCAAATAAATGTATATTTCATTTCTTTTTTTTAATTTTGGAATTCCTGATGCACTCGTATCACCGCAAATACGTGCCGTATTCTTATGTTTTAATAATGTTTATTTTCCAAAAAATAAGAAACACTTCAAAATATCTCTTTAAAAGTATCGGTTACTCCGAAACTACGTTTCGGTTGGAAAATAAAATTATAGAGTACCTTTTCGTCCAAGGAAAGCGTAACATGGTCTCGTCGTGTCCCGCATACTAAATGTAAGAAACGGAGCTTCAAGTATCGATTTCTGGAGGATTGTACCGCAAACACATCTGTTTTGGAAGGAAAAATGGTTTAACGCAGGTAAGACGCTTGGTTGTTGATATTTTCGGACAGCATTTCTAGGTGCTAGAATTTTTTTTATTTTTTCGTATACGTAAGTACAACCGCTTCGCCAGTTATTCTGCCGTCAAACTAGCAGTAATAGCACTACTGTGTTCCGGTACGAAGGGCATTCTTGATTGCAACCAACAGAAAAGTTAAGATCACGGAACTTCGATTAAAATGCAACACGATAAATATCATTCCTAATTTGAAATTTTCCACAGTAACTATACACACAAACTGCTTATTGATTGCGTCAAATCCATACAAATGTATGTTTCTATCGGTTACATTCAAGTTACGTGATTCCCTAGCAGGTCAATAAACAGCAAATAATAAACTTAAGTCACAATACTTCTTTTCTTTTAAATAATTGCAATAAATAATTCATTCATTCATTTATGGGCTGTGACTACAAACATACAGCAATATAATTATTTTTACTGTAATGTATCTGAGCTGTAAAAGCTAAATAGCAAAGTTTGCAAAAGAATCAGCATTCAACACATAATCAAGTTTCGAACACTCAAGCAGATTTCAAGTCACGAAACGCAACACAACTGACTTTGAAAGGTTTTCTCGTATCACTACGGAACTTCAACACAACAGCAAAGTAAAGGCCCGTGTCCACGATACAAGCTGCACTCGGAATACAAAATACGTAGTAAGTGACGCTTCTAAACGGAGACATTTTTTACTGAACCCTTTTAAACCGAACACTTTTGCCACCGTAAATTCTTTTGACGATAATTTGATGGCACTTTCAGAAACAATTGAAAGGGAAGGTGCAATAGATATGGGAGCAAATGGTCTTATGAAGGTTAACCGGGACGTAACCCGCTGTAATGGTACAGACCTTTTCTGTAAGTGATACTTTGGAACACTTAACGTGTTAATACTTTAGTCGAGCGGATAAATTGAATTTGAAAAGTTTCAAATTAAATCTTTTAGTATTTAATATTACCCATTTCAGTTTTTATAGTATGGCCAGTAAACGTTTTAGGGCAATTGAAAGTAATTCAGTGACGTAGTCGTGAGTAAACAACCAAAAATGGCTCAAAATTAAGTTTTTTATTTAATCTGTGGTGCCACTGTCTGCTGACACAAATATCCCAAAATCAATAAGATTTACCGTCAAAGCCTAAGGACAAAAGCACAGCAAAAAAAATACAAAGCTGAATCACTTTAGGAGTTAAGCTCGTCTGATTGAGTGGGCCGAGGGTCAAGCGAAAAGAGCAGGGTCAAGCGAAAAGAGCGGAGATAAATCCGTGCTGGCCAAACAACGCTCAAACATGTCCACTTACGTTGAAGCATGGAAAGCCTGCCCATTGGCCGGCTGAAGCGGCTGAGCAAATAGATGGAATTTATTTTCACTTCACTTGAAGATGGGATTGAGTTAATAAAGCACTATGGCTTGTAGGATATTGGCTTACCGTTCAATTGATAAAATCGGGATGAATGGGATGAATTAGATATGACGTTTAATCAGTATAGATAAAAAATGGGCTTTAAAACACAGATCAAATAAATTCAAAACTGAACGTTAAGCCTTACCCAAGCCATGATATTTTAGCCCGATCTTCTGTTCTACTCCTCTAGTTTCTAGCTTTATGTATGTTGTCACTTTATCTACATATATATACTTTTTTTATTATTGTTTGATAGGCTTGCGTTTGACCACTATCGCACCTGATGGTAAGTAACGATGTGGTCTAGGATGTAATACGCTTGCCTATAAGATACCTGTTCACTCTCGATTTGATAAATCTGATAAGATAATCTCGGTAAAGCGTTACACTCTTTGGCTGTTCGCATGATAAATGTCGAACCAAATCGCTTTTTCCGCACATGTGGAGTATTAACCATGTAAAGGTGGCGTTTTTCGTACATCTGGTTGTCTGGTGGTGGAAAGATGATGACGGAATCAGGTTATGCAACTCCAATGCGCACTCTCCAAAATGCACTCGATAGAAAACCGATAAACTGGAAACTTTGCAACATATTCCAAAACGCTGCGAATCAGCAAGTATTTGTTAGTATGACCACTTCTTGTAACCAGCTGGATCTTATATGGAACTTATTATGTCTTATTAAGTAGGTACATAAATTATATGTTCTTTGGTCCTCTCACAACCGTCAACTGGTGTTGTATTGAGCAAACAAATCTTATACGAAGACTAAAAAACAAAAGCCAACGTAGCTTTACCTGACCCCGATAAATAAAGTAAACCTACTTACTTAAGAATCGTTTACCTATGCCGGGGCCCTTAATTAGGCTCCCTAACCCAATTTACCCGGGGTAAGCGAAAGTCGCAAGTGATTAGTGAAAATTAGATTGGCAGGTGTTTTTCTGCCAAATCTAAGGGTAGGAGGACTAGGTTTTTCTTATTATGCCCAAGTACTTATTAAGCCTTTTCTTATTTTGTAATGATATATCTGTTTGTTTAAGGTATTAATAAAATACCTATTACATCAGACACGTTCCGTGGTTTTATCTGAAACTTACCGCTTTAGTCCACTTATAGGACTGGGTCATTGTCTTAAATCTCGCACAGGGTCCAGATATTTTTATTTCGTATCACATTACCAGCCAGAAGACGTCTATTTTGACGCCTCCTCCAACGCCATTTTGGACGCTTACCATAGAATTTGCCATAATCACTACATTTGGCAGGCGCCTTGGTGATCGCAGTTTTTAATGAACCAAGGAGAATACTGCTGCCCGTTCCTTGGATATTACATTTGCCGGCTCTCGGTACTCACAAGAAGATATGCGGTGGTTTTATTGACAAACCGGTAACAAACTGCCTTTCTACAGTGTCCTCACTAGTTTGGGAGTCTATAGACTTATTAGCACACATAAAACCCTTTTATATAAATGATTATATGATTTGATTTTTCCATATTTTTGCTTTAATATCATTTACTGCATGAGGGTCAAAATTAAATCCTAATTAATAGTCTCACTGGGCCGTCAGTCTTCTAAATTTTTTCGACGAGCACTGACCTACAACTAACCCGTTGATTGTATAAGCTTTTTAACTACTTTGACTTTCATCGCTCAGAGTTTGTTAAAACTTTCGCTGTCTAATATTTGAAAATTAAATAATTCTATATTATATGACGAGATCGACTCACACCAAGTATTTTGGTCCTTAGGAAGATCTTTGCCCTGCACTGAGAAAATATTTTGAAACCTTTGTTTTAAGGCTCTACTGTATTTTGGACAAAAAGATAGGTCGCAGCTTCCTTTTTCGTTGAAGTTAAAACTTTAAACTTTATTAAAACTTTTCTAGGTGGTAGGACTTTTCTGCAAAGTTCGTCTAGGTAGGTACCGCCACTTTGCCAGTTATTCTACCGCCAAGCAAAAGTGTTCAAAGTTCAAAGTGTCCCAAGCACTGCTGTGTTCCGATTTTAAGGGCACTGTAACTAGTGAAATTACTGGTTAAATGAGACTTAATGACCTGATCTCAGTCTAGTAATCTTATTACTAGACTGAGATCAGGTCAGTAATCTTATTACTAGACTCTGCTGATGTCACAGGATGACGTGCGCAGTGTAGTGTCACACGAAACTCTAGAGGTCCGAGTAACTCTGCAACTGATATGGGCAGCTGCGTAGCTTAATATCAAGCGAACGGTTAGCTCGTCATATCATTCCTAGAATTAAAAAAACCCTAATTGGATAACTTATTTTATAAACCAATGCAGTCGGTAACCTATCAATGCATATAGGTAAGTAGATTTTTAATTAGTGTCAACATTTAGCCTTTTTTGTTTTTATCTACAGAAACTGTGTTCTCAACCGACTTCTATATTAACTCCTCAGACATTAGTATACGTAATGAGGCCAGTGTACATACATTTCATACAAATACCTTAGGTATAGTCGTTCTGGTTCCTCTTAAAACCTTTCAAAACTTACAAAAGCTGTCTAACAACACACAATTTTGTAGCACCCGCTACAAATGTTGAATGCCCAAACCGAAGTACATATTTTAAAATGGACACAAATATTTTGTTGATGCATAGTAAAGGAAATAAAGCATGAAGCGTAGTCCGACAGCCGACACACGGACATGTCGTATCCGTGTTTAGTGGGTAGGCGTGTTCACCGCCATATCGGAAACCCATGTATTTGTACCTATAAGTAGTTACCTAACCGTGCGTCCTTAACTATATTTCGACGGGTTCAATTCCCGCGGCAGAACTAGTATTGTCACAATACTTGTCCAGAAAAAAAGTGCAAATACTTATTCCGTGTCTGGGTGTTGTGAGACCGTGGTCCTCGTAGTTCTTAGGTCCTATAAGAAATCCTAATTAGAGTCCAAGATCTATGTATGTAATCGTTGTTCGTTTACTATAAAATATGTATGTTATTATACCTATGTCTGAAAATTGGAAGAGGTATTACAAATAGGTACGTTAGGTTTGTATTTTGATGGTAAACTAGCGGGCCCGCCGGTTCGAATTACGGTTGGCCCTGCATCGTGAATCGAATTCTTCGGAATTAAGTCTAGTCAAAAGTGTGAGGAGTCCTTGGATGCAAAAGACAAGTAGCCAATCAAATTGATGCTCTATGAGGAAGACCTATGTTTAATAATGAATGTATTCAGGCTTATGATAATCAATATCATAATTATTATTAACACCTCATCTCATCGGCAACAAATTACAAGGTATAATTATCATGCTATATTAGTTTACAGCTTCTCCAACCAGCATATAAATCACTGGGACCACACGGACTCATTATTAGCTAATTCTATGGCCCTCAGCCAAGCCGAACGAAAGTCATTGCTAGCACTTGTCGCCCGCCATAATTCAAAACTCAACTTTTAATATTAAACCTTATTGAGTGTGAATTTAGGCGAAGAACTTCATGTTTTAGCGTGAATGAGTAGAGAACTACGTTTTGGTTACGCAGCGTAGATATATTAACTATTTTGATAAGTATATTAACATGTTGTCTGGAAGAGATCGCTTTAAGCGAAAAAATCTCCCATTGTGACACTTAATTTTAAGTTTGTTGTTGACAATTGTTCCTGTAATGTGGTGTGTGGTCCATGGTTCAATGTTGTCTATCTATCTATCTATCTATCTACATATCTATGTATCTTAACAGCCTCTGTGGTGTGGTGGTTGAGGTTGGCTCATAACCCGAAGGTGGCGTGCTCGATTCCCGCGACAAGTATTTGTGCACAAGTACTTGTTTTGTACCAGAGTGTTGTGGGACCGTGTCCCTCGTTATGTTTAGAACGAAACGAAAGTTTGTGTTACCCAAAGAGCCACAGGGAAAATCTTCCAGTGTGAAGAGATGTGTAATTAAGTAGAACTATTATTAGACGGTGGCAGAAGGAAAAATTATATTATTGATTCTCAAGTTTTTTTAAATTTTAGTATCATGTAATTTTAGTGCAATATTTCAACCAAATTGGTACACTTGTTTTTGCGTACACACAAAAATACAGTTTTCTTGATGAAAGTATATCCGTGGTTTAAAAACTATCGAATACACCAAAATGCTGGCAAAAACGTATACACAAACATAACATGCATTACATTTATAAACATACACACAATCTTTCTGTTTATAGTGGTATAAAATAAGGGTGTAAATAGGGCAAATTTTGTGAATAAGATTCTTTCGCAGCGACTTACCGAAAGTGGTATTTGGAGTATGTATTTCAAAGCCTCATTACATTACCACCTATGTTAGGATTTTATTAGGACTCTTCCTGTACTTTAGATATCAATATCATAAAAATTATCTTTCAAAAAAAGAAATTGATTTCATTATTTTATTTTTTTTATTTTTGCCAGCATTTTGGGCACATTGCCTACTAGTAGCGGCTTCTTAGATTAAGTTTTGCTAATGTATAGTTTTTAGTTTTAATTTAATTAATGTCAGAAAATAATAATATATTGTCAGTAATTTATTTAATTTAGTTAGTAATTTAGTAGTAGTTAGTAGTATTTGTATAGTTTAACATTAAACAAAGCGAAAACTTGCAAAGATAAATTTCTAAAGACTCGCAAGTCGGTAAAGCTTTTAACTTCAAATAGTTGGAAAAGATTTAAAAAAATGTATTTCCTTTTAATGAAACGTCCAACCGAGTTTAAAAGTTGAACGGTGTTTCGTTAAAGCAACTGGTGAGCGATTAGTGAACGCTCCATCAGTGTCAGGGTGGTTATCTTGTAATCTGTAGCTTTTCCAAAGGGCTGAATAAACGTTTTTATAGTCACCAATTTAATTTCAGTTTATTTTACACGAAATAACATTTTCAAGTTTTAAAACATTTCAAAGTACCTAAATGTTCTACGCTCGAAAAAAATAATTGTTTTATTAGTACCTGGCTAGCTTGGGGTATTTAAGCCGACACTCTCTAATACTCTCCATTTCTTTACATTATTTCTGGCGAAAGACGCCTGGACCTTACAATACGGGTCGTGAGCCTAGTGTGGAGGATCCAGGATTTTCTAATTTAATGTAATGTGTACACATTACATTTATATGCA
This sequence comes from Ennomos fuscantarius, assembly GCA_905220475.3. Lineage (NCBI taxonomy): Eukaryota > Metazoa > Arthropoda > Insecta > Lepidoptera > Geometridae > Ennomos > Ennomos fuscantarius. The sequence continues at coordinate 3,785,701 of HG992034.1, read as the reverse complement.
CCATCCAAATAAATGTATATTTTCATTTAATTTGCCGTGTCCCGGCAGCAGACTGGCCCGATAGCTCAGGTGGTACCCTGCCTTCGGAACTGTGGGTTATGGGTTCGATTCCCGTAGAGTACAAATATTTGTGTGATGAACATAGGTGTTTGTTCTGTGGGTGCTTTATTGTATTCTATGTATGTATTTACAAACAAAAAGTATTTAAGTATTGTATCAGTTACCTGGTTTTCCCATAGTACAAACTTTGCTTAGTTTGGGGCTAGATAGCGCTGTGTCCATACATAATATTATTATTATTATAGTTAATGGCAACGTACGGAAAGACGCACAAGTCCTGCTCGCTTGATTTTATTTTTTGTTACACATTTAATGTGAATGTTGTAATAATTACCCACATTGTCTGTGGCCTAAAAACTCTCATTCAGTAGAAAATTGGCAATAAAAGGTTAGAGTGGTACACCAAACATTTACAAAAACCTGTTCACAGAAGTTCGACGCTATGAAAATACATGCCCCATAAAAAAGTATACTTGCATTGTTAACATTCACCCTAAGATTTGACCTCATATCGTGGTGTAAACCCAAAATATGGTCCACATTACACCCAACATGGCGTCAGCCGTAATATTTCGTACCTACCCGCGTATGTAAGCGCTATACGTATATTTGTGGGTACTCATGTAATTATTCCCTAAATATTTAGACGCTGGGCGCTGTACCCTTCGCCATAAAACTGGCTAAGTTATAGACGTCTAAGCTCGTAAAGTTTACAGGAAACCTCGCAAGTGACTACGTTTTAACATTTATTAACCGGCAGTAATGTTGGTAAACCTTTTTTGTAGGCTGTATGCTGTGGCCACATTGCGTAAGGTTCTTGGTTGTGTTTTGGGCGAAACCTCGCTTTTTACTCGAGCTCATGTAATATTTTATCTGCCTTATGCTGTTTAGTTTGATTGGGCAGTTTATTGCTTGTTGCTGCGATTCTACGTTCATTATTTTGTAAACGCTGTAAATAACTTGGGTTTTAGTTCTTTTTAGTAGTATTCACTACTAAAATTACATATAGATAATTGCCCTCTTTATACAGATAAAAAAATCTTCTTAAATGATTACTTTTTGTATAATATCATGCAATATGAGTTCTTCAAAACATCTTTCTATTGTTCTGGCAGCGAAGCTACTGAGTCTTTCGCCTCGGAGATGCCCTTGAAATAATTACCTTCCACCAAGGAGAATACAATCATCACGTTCCTTCTTCTTTTAATGCGTGAAATTAAGTTGAAGGCGTAAATGACGGTAGAGACCAAAAAAAAATAGCACGTTAAAAAATCCACAAAGCAAACTCTTTAATAATGCTAACAAATACAACATAAAATAAACCTAAAAGGTTTTAGGTCTGATAATTCTGACATCAACGCTTAGATAAACTTTTTCATGTAGGCAGAATGTAGGAGGGGATCACTGTGTCCTTATAATCTTAATAATAACTTGCTGTGTTCCAAAGCAGCCACTATCAGCCAACTAAACGTCACAGTCATCTCAAATTCACAAATCACTATTGATATTCAAACACTGCACCGTCCAATATCTACGACTCAGTCCACGTTTAACCCAGCAATACCGAACACCATATTTAACCCCGCTGTAGAGTAGGCTGGTACATTCTGAACCTCTATAACACGCCTTGTTTACGATCTGCGGCTGGCGCTGGCCCCAAATTAGACGTCCTGCTTTGTTCCGAAATATAAAGTTAAAAGGAACAAGCTGGAATTAGTTAGGGAACGTTGAGAGCCTAGTTTACATATAAGATGGGCGAGATAAGAAGGCGGGCGTACAAGGACTGGTTTACAGAAAATTGTTGCTGCTTTTTCAGTTACAATTTTTTGCGTAAGTAGCTTCTATTTTTTATAGGTTTAAGCTTTTTTTTGTTAGAAATTTATCTGATAATAAAAAATGGAAACTTAAAAGAAAATGTAGTTAGTTCCGTAAGTCGGTTTTGCGAGCGATATGGCCTGCCCACCACTTCAACTTGCTAATTCTAAGAGATATATTGGTCTTTTTAGTCCTCCTGTGCACGTCTTCGTTAAACAATTTAGCTTCGTTTAGCAAGCATAGTGTTCGAGCACGGCGCAAAATGTCCAATAAGCCCAAATGAAATACTTTAAGGAAAACCCCAACAATATATGCATTTGACAAATTTACTTAATTGCTACGAACAAAACACCATCGCGAGCTAACTTTTCTAAGAACGCCATCTAGTTGAAACAGGCTTAAATAAACATCAATCATCTTAACTACATGGACTCAACACAGCTCTCTAGCTCTAGTAGGTCTCTACCTACGCTCGGTGTTTTCCTGTGAGATAAGAGATCTTTGGAGAGCTCGTTGCGGAATTTCAAGTTCACTAATGGGGCCAGTAAGAGATCACGTCTCAGTGCCATAAATCATGACTGGCAGCACATACTGATTGAAAACCTTTGGAGGCTCTGCGGTATTTTGGACGAAAAGCTGTGAGCTTATTAGAACTTTATTTCGTGGCAGCGAGAATCGTTATTATAGTGTCTTTCCTAAATGAATCTCCTGTGCGTAAGACCTACTATTATTTATTTTGTGATCATTGCATGCAAAACTTTGTTCATATGTTTGAATTATTATGATTCATGTTTCTTTTAAGGCTAAGTTTTTTCTGAACTACAAAACCTCGTCCAAATCGTTTAACGAAATTTTGCACATCACACTTAATAATAAACATTGTACAATGGATGAATGTTTCTAGTGTTTTGTTTCTCTCTGCCAAGTTTGAAATAGGCAAAAATAAAACGAGAGAAAACACTGATTAGATTATTACACAGTGTTTATTAGTAACGGGGTATAATTATAGGGTATAAATATAAGGGTGCTACTGCATGGCACTTCTTACATACTATTATATATTCTGTATCTCTAATACTAGTCAAATAATTAACTTCCCAAAAGGCCTATGTGTACCCACATATTTTGCTATCTTTTTTGCAGCCCGCGCATGATAAATTAATCTAACCAGTGGCTGCATCGAAACAACTGAGCCAGGTTGTCTAAGTGATTGACACCTAGCTCGCTTCTCTTCCATTTACAGGCACTTTACGCGTAGTAGTACAGCTACAACATGCCAGCTGCGATGTGGCCGCTTCAGCATAATTTAGGGTAAAGCTGGAACTGGGCTACCCCGCAAACACGTTAGGATATTGTCCGATTTGGGTACGTATTTAGGACGGGGGTATATAGGCCCTCTACCGGCAATATTTTTCTATTACATTTTTGTGTATGACATGTATTAATAAGATGATTCATCTGATTGCCAGTTATTCTGTCAAGCGATATTGTGCAAGCACTACTGAGTTCCGGTTAGAAGGGCACTATAACTAGTGAAATTACTGGGTATATGAGACTGGGTTTATGACCAGTCTAGTAATGTTCTTACTAGATTGTGGTGATGTCCCGCGCTGACGTGCGCAGTGCAGTGTCACGCAAAACTTTTTTGAGTTCCAAGTGGCACTGCAATGTGCATGTGACACCTAACATCAGGTAAACGAATAACCCGTCACTGCATTCATTAACATGAAAAAAAAAAACGAGTGTGCTTTAGACACACGACTGAACTAAAACTTCTATATGAAACGTAACTCTCTCTCCCTTTCTATCTTCACTAAGTTACAACTCCCTCTAAACTTCCTAACTCTTCTAACTCACTAACTCACCTCACCTGATCAGTTTCCATAGCGCTCTCGTCGCGCGTTCACCAGCTTACTCCCCAAGTCAAATAACTTTTACTTCAAAACAAAAATCTCCGAGTAATGTAGACCCTCTACATGATTGTAGCAGTTCTACGATACTTGTAGAAGTGCTGCGGATGTTGTCAGGGTATTGGGATGAGAGGGCGTCTACAATGAAAAAAATTGTCCCCCTCATCCCAATACCTTGACTACGTCCACCGGTCAGTGGCCACAAAAGCGTGTGCCCATGCATAACGGAGGCTCGCACGGCCGCATGCAATGCCAAAACTACGTTGTTAACATCGTCCACGGCCTTGTTTAGATACTGTGGTTGGCGCTCTCTTCCTGATATTATTAGGTACTGGCTTGTTACTGCACAGCAGTGCCAATGTCTTAGCTTGATTAACCGTGCGTTATTTCTGTAGTGTACTATATCAAATCAAGTAAGTTTTGATTTTGTAGTTTGAACTCTACTGTATCAGTAATTAGACAATATTACCGAACATTGCTCAAAACATCGAGTTTTCATTGTTATGTCTAAGCGCAAGGGACTGAGACAGTAATAAAAATAGCTGGCTTTCCTTAACCGGATGTCCGGGGGTGGAAATCACAAGAGAAATCCCAAGAGATTGCTTAACGAAGAGATTTTCTGAGGGTACGCACAGTTAAATGCTTAAAAATTATTCAAATTATTTTAATTAAATAATATATTGTAATTGCTAATTACAACATTCAGCATTTTGTGTCACTTCTATGCTATGCTATGATGAAATATATTACCTAATCATGATGCTTATAAATTATTTCTTCCATATTTTTTTTGTTCACATATCGTTAATATATTAGGAAACAATGGACTTTAAAAAGGTATGTATATATTTTAGTGATCATTCTAATTTTAAAAAAGCAGAAAGCAAAAGAAATATTCGGTCATCTGTTTTAATGATTATTTATCTTTCTTTGACAAATAATTTTTAAAAAATTGAACCGACTTTTTAACCACAAATAGGCACTCAATAGCGAAAAATAAATTCATATTATTATCCTCAATTTCCTTAAAATTCCATTGAAGGGTGGTTAGGCACACATTATAATAATAGAAGTAGGTCCATGGGTTCGCAGTAACTAGTGATATGCCAATTAACTATGTACACAATATATTAATTAAAAAAGATATATACAAAACACAAATGCAAAAATAAAATTTTCTCCAGTATTAATTCCCGAATAAACGAAATCCGTTGCCCCTAGCAACTAGCTGGAAAGGTTCTCTATGGCGGCTGGAATGAAAACTTTTTCATGGGCGAGCACGCCACACCATCATCAGATCTTTACTTGATGATAACGGGAACACCTCGGGAGTATAGCTTTCGAACTAAATTAGAATTTTTGAAATCGGTTCATAATTGGCGAAAATATTCATGGACATACATAAAAAAATACAGACGAATGTATATAGTACCTCTTCCTTTTTGGGAGTCGGTTACTTCACCCAGATGAAAGTTCTAAGGTAACAAACAAAAAATACATTTGAATCAACAACCTCTTCCTTTCTCTTTCGTTTAAAAAGAGTATCAAATATTATTTAACAAAACACCTGGCAAGCTTTCCGAGGGCCCGTAGCAAAGTTTATGGGCAGTTCTTCACCTGTCACATAAAAAGCATAAATATCTCAATTTCCCATTTCCCCACTGTATTATCATCCGATTTCAATTAGATTAACTATTTAATTAAAGTTAAGGAGACATCTGCGACAACTCTGTCACGCCAAGTTTCGTGTCTATTATGCTTAATTCAAGCGGGTACAGTATGACCACTATGAGCTACTTACCTGAGCGGTACGTAGCGCAGGAGCTATGGCAACGGGTAGTGTAGATAATCATTATAATGACCGTGACAATGATGATTATGATATTAATAATTACATTAAGATTATGTAATTATGTGTCTACATTGTTACACATAATTACATAATCTAGTTGTCTAACTAGTCATATGATATATGGCAACCATCTAGCGACTACTACAAAGTTTTTCAATTTGGTTTGCAATTTTCTTGAAGTATAAAAATATCAAGGGGTTTTTCTCTGTTTGTTTAATAGGAACCGTAATATCCGTTTCGTTTAAATAACTTTATTTATTTAGGAAATTAGATATATTTGAAAAACCAAAAAGGAAAAGGATAAACATATGGTTTATTATCATGGTCAATCTTTTTCAAGGGACAAATCCATTACGGTGAAATGCCTAATTGGATTAGGCAGCACGTATTGATCTCGTAATATCCAGCTGATGAAATATAAGTGCGTTAACTATATATAGTGTTAGGTAAGATTGCTAATACCTATTCAGTTCATATTTGAAGATAAATACTGAACGAGTACCTATTTTTCTTATAATTATGTTAATCATAAAAGACAATAATACAAGCAACAATGACAAACATGCTGTAATGGTCTATCAGCTATTGACTCCAGGCGTAACATCACAGAATTATATGTTAAACACAAACAGCCTTATTAATAAACACGAACTAGCTTTACACTAGTTACACCATCTTTTGTCTCTTTCGATCCAGCTAAATATTCCAGTAGCAAAAAAAGGACAAAAGCTGAAGTAACTAATCCGAGACTAATACCCGTTTATTAATAAGGCTGAAAAAGACTATCTAATGTAACTTCGCTCAAATTTTATTAAAGACATTTTGAATTTCATATATTTTGAGACTAGGCATTTTTCAGGTAGTCCCGAAATGTCATAAGTCATTTTGGGTTTCAGACGTTACGGCTTCAGTTATTACGAGATAATGATGTTTTGGTATGGGGTAAGTACGATAAGTACCGGATTCAAACTTTTTAGATAGGTGTTTCTATGTTGTCACTAAAATACCTCACCCGGCGGTATATTATGTCGTAGGATGATTTGATAATTCCAATTTTCCCAAAAACCTTAGGGATATTGTGAAAAAACGGATAATTAGACAATGGTGAAAACATTCTAGATTCATGATGATTTCACCATTATCAAATTAACCGTGTATTCGCAAAATCCCTAGGTTTTCACGCAAAATAAGATTATCAAATCCTGTGATAATACATACGATAAATAAGTGAACCGTTCTTGCAATAAAACATTGTGGATGACAAAATAAAAAATGATTTGTCTTTCTATCTTCTATCTGAATCAGTAACTAACCACCCGACGAATTTCTACCGTTCTCACACCCCTAACATTTTACCCAAAGCCGTTAACCTACCCGCATAACCCATCCCGAATCTTTAAAAATTCTCTCCAGTCTACCTTAGCGTAATGTATTGATGAAATTAAGTAATAAATTTCAGTTTTTTATTGCATCCCTGGCAGTATAAAGCGCCCTCACTCATTCACTGTACGCCCCCTTTTTGGACGTTGCAGCAATTTTTTTCTTAGCCCCACTGCATATTTGAACGAACCATTTTGTAGTACAAATTGGATTCCCCAATTTGCATTCTTTATTGCTTACAAATGGCCACCCCAAGAATGAAAAACGATTTGAGATTTCTATCAGAGCAATCGAGATAATATTTTAAAGGTTTATAGTGAGAAGCTTTAATGTGCTATCTTCTATCTGCATATATAACAGGCTGACTGACTGACTGGCTGACTAACAGACTGACTGACTGATAGACAGACTGACTGACTGACTAATTGACAGATGATGTACAGCCCAAACGGCTAGGCCTAGAGACTACGTATAGAGTGTACAAAGAAAGAGTTTTTGAAAATTCACCCCTATGGCAGGTCAAGTGGGATATTAAAGATATGTACAGTAACTTAACTATGTATACCTATAAAACTTACGATGCTGATGATTACTATGGTAAAATTTCCAGTAAATATGGTTTCCTACATCAAGTTCAACAAGGCTGTTTATTGTACCTACCACATCAGATCGATGAAGGCATGTACACATGAATCAAATCTAATTTTTGTAAAACGCCTACAGCCTTATTAATAAACGGGTATTAGTCTCGGATTAGTTACTTCAGCTGTTGTCCTTTTTTTTGCTACTGGAATATTTAGCTGGATCGAAAGAGACAAAAGATGGTGTAACTAGTCTAAAGCTAGTTCTGACATAGTCGCTCGCCGACTCAAAGTCCCAAAAAAAAGATTTAAAAAAAAAAAAAAAAAAAAAAAAGCTAGTTCGTGTTTATTAATACAGCTGCTTGGGTTTGGTCGAAAATCAACACGAAGGTATTTTTTTATTATAGGTGCGCAAAATGAGCAATATCGTTGACTGAAGGATTTTGATGCTATCTCGAATGCAAGATATTTGGTTCTTTACCGTGTTATACTTAACTAAAAATTCTTGGAATAATCACATGAAATGTATAAAAGCAGATGGGATGTATACGATAGTTTTTCAACACGTGTTATGTTTATTACCAAATCGAATATGGCATAGCTTATGTATGTGAAAAGAATTCGATTTTGAATGTCCGGATGCTGTCTAGACTACATTATTGGTCATTAATTAGTTCAACGTAGGGACAACCCAGCACGTCAATCCCCTAAAGTATTTATCGAGATGAGAGATTATCATATTTAGTTTCGGCGCTATTCTGAGGATTATAGTCTCTATTGATAGTACTTGTGGAGGTACATGGTACTCCAAGTGTTCTTTTACTTCTGAAAATCGATATATCATTTGATTATATTTTGATTGATTTGATGAGTATCAACAAATCACATCACAAATACTCAAAGTCTCAAACTATAATTTTCCTCAAAAAACAAGTGAAAACTCCTATAATAAAACAAATGAAAGATCTTCATCGAAACACAACAAAAATCCTTCAAAAAAAAACAACTCTTTATCAAAAAACAAATGAAAACTCTTCATCTAAAAAAGCTTTTGATCGAAGAACGAGTAAGAAGCTCTTCATTACAATCTACGGTTGCCACAGCTGCGTACGATCACCATTATTTATGTTACGGTACCTACCTACATACATAGAGATCCTGTTTGATAAAATATAATGTAATTTTTTTACAAGAGAATGACGTGAGCTATCCTTTCGCGTGATAAACGTCAAAGTCACCCATAAGAGTAGCAGTGAGCCTTGGAACTCTAAATAATTATGAAGTTTTGTTTGACACAGTCATGTGCACGACATCCAGAGACATCAGCATAGTTTATATAAGATTTATAGCTGTGAAATCAGAAGAATGTACTATTATTTATTGTTTTCATCATCAGCCTAAAGACGTCCACTACTGAACATATAAGGCTACCGATAGAGCGGAATTCTGAGTGGATGCTTTTCTTGCGTCCAACGTCTTCCCATGGTTTTGATCAGAGCCTCAAGTCTAGAAACAAAAATGCTATTGAATTGTTCTACAATTGTTACCTTTTGACAGATTTTCCATGATAAACGTTTCAAATTGTACATCGGAAAAATAAAATTGACTTTCATAATCTCGGAAAAACGAACAAAGGACGATACTTTTAAAATGACATAAGACAAAATCTGGACTTGACTATGAAATAAATAAAACGAATGTAATGATTTTCCTAACCCTCACAAAACAAAATTTACTGAAGACTAGGTGGTATGATTTCAAGCTTGCCCAAATGGGCGAAAAACTTATTAAAAAGAAATTCGGCAATGATCGACAATAATAATTGCAAAGCAATGCAATCGTAATTTCGTTAGTAGACTTGGGGCCCAGGTCATCGGACTGTCTGTTGCCTACGGGTTAACTACGGGCTGTTTTATTGTCTAACTACATTTACTATATTTACACTATTCATATTAATTTATTTGCATTAATGTATAATTTATATATAATGTCAGGTCTTAACAACTACTCTAGTAGGTACATAAACCCTGTAAGGGCGCTTGCAACTGAGTGCGTTTAAAAATACATTTATTTATTTTACTTATATACCTAATAGATATGTGATCAAAAATTTAAGAATATATTAATAATAATAATACGTGTGGACATCTCACACAACACCACCTAGCCCCAAACTAAGCAAAGCTTGTGCTATGGGAACCAGATAACTGATACAATACTTAGATACTTTTTGTTTGTAAATACATACATATAATACAATATCACACCCAGACAGACAGAACAAACACCTATGTTTATCACACAAATGTTTGCCCTGGGTGGGAATCGAACCCACAACCCACAGTTCGGAAGGCAGAGTTACTACCAACTGAGCTATTGGGCCAGTCATTATATAGATTTATCAAGCATTTAACTGTTTTTTTTTATAGTAGTTCGCTGTTTAAACCAGTTATATTATTTTAATTTTACCTTTTTTTCGTTACATTTCTCTTTCCGATTGTACGTAGGTACGGCGTTATATTGCGAACAAAGTACGAAGCTCATATCAACAGCCGTGATCTCTCATATTCTGTCTTACATTCCTTTATCCGAGCAGAATTGCATAGCAGCCTCTGACATAGAGCGCTCTTGTCCATTTATATTGACATGCCACGAGGTACATCCGAGGCACTTTGAGAGAAACGACTATAGATCTTATTTCCATCCGTATAAGGTCAAGGGTAAGTAGTTTTGTACTGTGCAAGATATTCAATTCTCTCGCACCGCCGGCCCCGGACCTGGAAACTATATGGAAATGGGGTAACGAAGGTCTAGTGACCCATATCACGAATATGCATCAAGGAGATTGCATTCATACAGCAATATTTGCATGCATTGCTTCTTTGAATTTAATATGGAAATGTGGAATGTAGAATAAATTTAATTTCATAGATACTTGGGGTTCAATTGTGTTATAATAATGTAATGTTCCGTAAAAATTCGTTACCGTTTTAGATACTTTGGAAATGGAATTTATGTTACGGCAAAACCTCCTACACTGTAGCTAAGGTTGCCAGGTGTTCGCTCTTTTACCAAACTGCGGCCTTATAAGGTTGCCCACCTTTCTGATCTTTTGCCTTTGGATTCACAAAACCAGAATAGAGTCAACAACCCTGATCAGGGGCCTTACCGCGTAAGTCTGGTGGAGATCGTAATCGTGTTCTCTCTTACTCGTGGACTTGTTAATTGGCGCGTGCAGGATGGCAGGCGAAGCCGATTCCCAGAATGGTTACGCGGTAGGGGTACTGGTCAGTACGACGTCATTCTTTTCGGTTTTTCGGCCTCGTGTTTCGTGTTCGGTTTCATTCCAAATCCTTTATTTACTACTTTTGTGCTTTATAATAAAGAGGGAAAATCTTTCAGCCGTTGTAAATCACGATCTTTCACTTAAATGAGACAATTGTGTTCCTTAGTAAATGTATCTTACCAAAACTACGTTATGATATAAAAAAATATATATTTGGCAACCCTTTTTGTAGCCCATAATCGTCTCCAAAAAACTTGGAAGCTCAAAGAAAACATTGCACAAACAATAAATCCAAAAGACAAAGCGCGAAACTCCGAACAAACACCTCGTAAATCCTACCAAATCCGCACAGCCTATCGACTGTCCAAACAATCTGTCTACTCAGACCTTCCCACGTATGCTCCACTTGCGATGTCAAGAAAAGTTAGGATATCCCTTAATTAGGGTTCCCGCTAAATAATGCCGATTTCGAGCAACGTTTGTTAAGCTTAAGAGCCAACCTCAGTAATCCCACCCTCACTAAAATACGCCCCAACGCAACGTATGGAGAAAACGTACGGCATCAAAATTGTGGCCTTAATCCGTCAAACGTATTTGCCTGTTTTAATGGGTTAAGTTGAGGACGAAATTTTGTGCGAGATTTGAGCTTTATTTTGACTAGAGCCACTTACACAAAGGCGAAACACGTTGTCTTATTTTGTTAGGCCCTTTTCTCATTTGAGATTTGATTAACCCAAAATCAAGTTTGGGTATTTCGTTGAACCATCACACACTAACCTGAAAAGGTTTATATTCATGCTACTAATATCTACATAAAGGTTTTGATATGTAACGCATGATAAATTCATTAGCAATGATATAGAAGCACAAATATTTTTAGTTCTGTCTTAAAATGTGGTCAGACACTCGAGTACCTACTTATCCAAAAGATAAGCATGAATTGCTATTTACGCCTCATAATCCGGGGTCCGGCGGGCTAAGTCCAGCACCACCCGCTCAACGGGCATCATCAATCTTGCTCAAACCCGCATAATCACAGAAAATGTAACCGTGGATTAGACCTCCATTTTTAAGCTGGAAGTAGCCACCACCCAGTCCAATTCAATAAATCAAAACGGCAGTATTATACAAAGTCTTTTCCTTGGATTTATTCTGTAGTTAAACAATGATCTTTATGATTTCGATGTCATTTTGAATTATGTGGGTCAAAGATTAATAATAATAATAACGCCCAACGATCACATACCCGGACACTAACTAGGATTCCCTATGTCTAGGGACCCAGAAACTACGAGGACTACAACACTCAGACCCAGAATAAGTATTTGCGCTATTTTTTCTTCTACACAAATACTTGTTATGTCGCAGGAATCGAACCCACTGCCTCCGGGATATGAGCCGACCTACTCAACCACCACACCACAGAGGCATTTTAATCAATTATTTTAAATACAAATATGACGTTTATTCAACGGTCCTCTATTTTTCGGGGGATAAATTTCTTAATTTCTCTTTCTATTTACACAAAACTACTGTTTATTTAACCAATATGACATGTATACTTAGGCCTCAATTCAACTAAAGCAATATTCAGACTACTTGGAAATTGGTTCAAGATTACCTATCTGATGTCTATTTACAAATCTAGAATAATATTTGTCGATAACAAGCCCAATGTTTGTTTAGTAAATCAGTTTCCGTCTACAAAGTTAAGCCTAGAGCGATCTCAAGTTATAATGGAGGATATCGTGATCCTTAAAACTTTGATTGGAGTTTTGTATAGATCTAACAAAAGCTTCGATTCCGGCAAATACCCGTAAGTAATTTTCAATTCTGATTAACAAAACGAAATTCTTTAATGAATTATCGTTAAATCTCTTGTTTACGAAACTATAATCTAATTAAAGCATCTTTAAGTCTAATATTTCTGCGCAAATTGTCCACTAGTTGGGGTGCAAACGGTATCTTTAAAGGAATGTGCTAATAACGAGATCGAAAAACCCTGCCAAGATAAAGATGGGGCTCCGTAGGGTGAATTTTAATTAAATGCGTCTACGGACATTAATGGGATGAAACTGAACTTGCCCTTTAATCGTGATTTGTTTGTCCTATCTTTGGAGGGTCGAGAGATCAAATTGCGATGAATTTTGGAAAGAGACGAATCAAAAGTCGTCGTTCCTGAATCGGATACCATGGTAATGCCCTTTGTCTTTGAGATCTACCGGGGTGAGATATGCAATGTTAACGACAGGGTTGCCAATTAAAATTAATGAAACATGGATGCTTTTACTTATATTTAAGATAAACTTAGGTTGATATACAAACATGATGTGACAGGAGCTGAGCTAATCATCAAAAGAAAGCAAAATTAGACACTTTGACAGATTATACATTTATTTGGGACGAAAGAATAAATAAGCAATTTGTTCATTATAAAATGGTGAGTTTAAAAACAACACCTAAAAGTGAGATTAATATAAAATATTCACGAAGCGGGTTTAAGTGGTAGCTTCAAACCGCATAAAATTTTCACGGGGTTGGCCTAAAAAAAGCGGAAAGGTTTTGACAAAACGATGTCGTTTCTACAACGGGACCTTTAAAAGGATTCCGCACTTTGTATCTCAACGGGACAATAAACCTATTTCTTTTTGTTTTATCTTTCACTTCACTAGTGTCTGAAGAATGATGGCTGGGTCGAGCTCGATCTTATTGTGTTTATTTTGTGATATACGATTAAGGTTTCAGGAAGCGGGTGTTTGCCCGATCATCCGTCACAATGCGAGGGTCCCTTCCTCTTTTTGAAGTTTCCGCTCGTTTTCCACTAAATCTTTCATTCGTTATTGCAGGTTTCCGCGGGTGAATAAGTATACAAATTTTGAGGAAATTGAAGCCTTATGAAATCCCCTAGACGTCAATCAACTTCGGTTTGGTTTAATTTGGCACCTCGTCTTTCTCGTTCTTGCCATATTGCAATGGATGGAAAATATTGCCTTTATTCAAGTATTCGATTGGCTGCTTAGTTATTTTATTCGTTTTGAGACGATCTATGATGTGCAAAGGAAAAAATAACAAAATTTGTATGCTTATTCACCCGCGGAAACCTGCAATAATGAATGAAAGATTTAGTAGAAAACGAGCGGGAACTGCATAATGGAGTATCTACTCATCATGCATTATGGTGTCCTTTACAATCAAAGCAGGTCAAAAACTTCAAGATTATAGAAGTTACAATGCAAAAGCATTACGTAATGCGACCATTGCTTGGCACTGTGTGCCAGTCGAAAGGTTTCTTTATAAAAGAACCGCAAGGAATCTTGACACAGATTCAAGTGTAGCTTGTTTACGTTGACATATTTTTAAACATTCTTAGCTCTGAAGGCAACTTGTAACAGAAATGAATGGATGAAACACGATCCATCTTTCGTCGCATTTAGATTTAGACTATGCGTACATTGGACAAATATCAGTCTGGAAATTGTCCACTGCTGAAACTACCCTGTGATAATTATACTCTTTTGAATTAATTGAATTATTTCTGATAGCTGTAATTATTCTTGATTTATTATTTGGATGTTTCTCTTTTCCCCATTAAACCAATTCTCAGTACTTTTGATCAGTTAAAATACTAAATTTATGTGTAGTTCGTTTCTGGATATATAGGCGTAAAATCGTCATATTTATACACTATTAAACGAGGCTAAAAAGTAAAACTCGATCCTTTTCCCAGACGTTTTATGATTAGGTACTTTAGATACGAAACCGATCCCCGTCCGTTTCCTCGAATGTTATGCATTATCAAAAACCTCGGCAGTAAAACCGACTACCGATATAATTGACTAATCCGATCACGTAAAGAACTTAAACCTCACACCGGCATCCAATTCGATGCGTTGCTAAATTTTTATTAGGGTGCCGGGTTACAAAGTGGCGTATTCTCACGTTGATACAAAAACCGATCGCTAGACATGGACGAAGTGAGGAGTTGATTTTGGGGTAAGCAAGTAGCAGCACAGAAATGACGAAGAAATAATCTATCGGTATATACAAAACCGAAAATCTAAGACTGACAGACACTAATGCAAGGCTTTGTATTGCTTGACTGACGGACAAACAATGTACCCATAGCCCCAAACTATTAGACCCAAGGACTTGACACACCGTCGTCGCCGCCCGAGACACGTCTTGAGTGGCCCGGATGATCCTATAGCAGCCGTAGCGGCTGCGCTAGGATCACCGGATCAGTCGTGCCCTTCTGGCTTGGGTACCGCTTTCGGCATAGCGGCCGTAGGTTAACTAGAACGGTCGCGACTTTCAATAAGGTACACTCTTCCAGTGGACGTAGTCTTCTCGATCCTCTTATCCCGGCAACGGCCTAAGCCGAGGCTTGCACCCCAGGGGCGCCCTTGAGCTAGTGGCTGGGCGCCTTAAGTGCCTGCCCTCCCACCCGGTGGCCATAAAGGTCGGTAGATACCAACAGCACTAGCCCGTTCAAAAACAAACCTAGGGACTTGAAATTAGGAAGGTATCTTCCCATTATGGCGTTAAATGGTATATTAAATAAGGGTTTCTTAAAATTGAACCCGTAATTGTCAAATTAGGCTGTTAAAGATTGCTATCTATATTTATAGCAAAAAGCGTAAAATTTTTGGCGTCAAAGTTATAATGAAGAAAAATTGTTAATACGAAAAATTAAAAGGTGTTAATTAAATTAAAATTAAATTAATTGTGAAGATTTAGAGGGTAAAAACCATTTTCCCCCGAAACGTTAAAACGTAGGCAAATTCACTCACGGGATCTGTCTCTGACGCTTGCAGATTGCAGAGTTACTGCAATAGCATTTTTAAATACCCAAATAGTATTTCTTGCACCTATTGTAATTCATGTGTGTTAAATACTTTCTACTTTTGAAGCCATGAATCCATTCATCCGCTTCAACAAACTAGGTATGTATTTCAATTATTAATTACTATCAATACATATAAAATTCAAAGTCCTGACTGACTGACTTATATATCACCGCACAGCCAAAACCGCTGGTACTAGAGACTTGAAATTTGGAGGGTGTGTTCTTTGTAAAGTGTAGGTTAGGTATACACAAATTTTCGGAATTCCACCCCTAAAATTGTGAAATGGGTGGTTGAATTATCTATGAAAAAATTACTTGTTCGTTTCCTATAGGCCACGCGGGCGAAGCCGCGGGCAGTAGCTAGTCCATTAATAAGACACGTCTTTGTTGGCAAATTTAAATTAGTATAGATGCAGCCTATATTTATAATAATAATAATAATATGTGTGGACATCTCACACAACGCCATCTAGCCCCAAACTAAGCAAAGCTTGTGCTATGGGAACCAGATAACTGATACAATACTTAGATACTTTTTTGTTTGTAAATACATACATAGAATACAATATGACACCCAGACACAGAACAAACACCTATGTTCATCACACAAATGTTTGTCCTGAGTGGGAATCGAACCCACAACCCATAGTTCAGAAGGCAGGGCTACTACCAACTGAGCTATCGGGCCAGTCTATATATATAATACTTATGTATTTTACCCAAATTACATAATGAGGCTAATATTTTTTTTCTTGTGTAGGTAAAGATTTTTTTAAATAATAATGAAACGGTATATAGGTTTTCTAGGTCGAAACTGTTTCCACAGACCCTAATCTTTACATGAACTCATAAAATTAGTTTAATAAATCTTTGTTTTGCCTAACGAGAGCAGCTGCCCCCATCTTGCCCCACCTTAGCGGCGCCCACATCTCTAGGCCTTCCTTTTCCCGGGGGCGCGCTTAACCTATTTTCATTTCGTTCGTGTTTTTATTTTGGAGAACGCTTTGTTGGAAGCCTGCGTGGTTTTCAATTTACGGCTACAGTTCTATTTTGGAGTCTGTTGTTTCAGTATCTCTAAGTGAGAAGATTTTTTTTCTCATCTAGTTTAATCTGATAACAGAAAACGAAAATAAATTGTGAGGTCCAAAATAAACAATCTATTACAGCCTTATTAATAAACGGGTATTAGTCTCGGGTTAGTTACTTCAGCTTTTGTCCTTTTTTTGCTACTGGAATATTTTGCTGGATCGAAAGAGACAAAAGATGGTGTAACTAGTCCAAAGCTATTTCGTGTTTATTAATAAGGCTGTTAGTGTTTTGTCGAAATGGGTAAATATAAACATAATCATAATCAATTATAATATATAACTGAAACAGATACGGTTAGAGAATAATTATTAGATAGATAGATATCTCTTTATTGTCTCACCAATAAAATTCACACAATATCTATAATATTAATAAATCTTACGTAGTGTGTATCAATGGGCGGTCTTATGGCTAATAGCGATCACTTCCAGACAACCTTTGGATGGAAAGTATCAAAAGATAATACACGGTGGTCTAAAACAATTTAGAATAAAAAGAAATACAGATAAAAAGAAACTATTACCTACCTATTACTTGGTAAATATAAATACCTACATCCTAATACTTACATATTTTATAATAAAATAAACTAATACATATTTATTACAAAAGGAAGAAAAAGTTACAATATAATACTAGATAGCAGCGGTTAACATGACAGATAATATTTGTCATATTTTTAAATATGGCCTTGGACTTAGCGTGTCTAATTTCTGTAGGAAGAGTATTATATATACGAGTATGTATTATACTAATTAAGATAGTCATGACATATGACATCGCATTGAAAAATGAACCTAGGAGCGTTTGCTAAATAGAAATGAACATGCAGACATTACGGTCCGTACTACAGAACGATGCTCAGTCATCAATCGCTGCTCAAGCAGAAATTTCATTCACTAATTGATCACTTTATGAATGAAATCTCTGCTTGAGCACCGATCGAAGACTGAGCATCGTTCTGTAAAACGGACTTAAATGAGTTTGCAAAGAGATTGCAAAATATAAGCATACCCTCAAAAAAACTTAACAAAGCCGTGGTGGTAAATACTGTACAAAATAATGAAGATATGGTGAATAAGCAGATTGCAGCGATCCCCCTGAGTACCGCCCTCTGAAGGGACTAAGGACCGTGACGTGACATGTGGGGATGACTTGCACCGTGCATGACTTACGGTTTGAACGGCTTACCAAATATTAATATTCCATGAAAATTTGTTTTCAATAGAGCTGAATGAAAATCATGGGATATCTTTCATCTTAGATCTTAAATCCTACTGGTAATCTCATTTTGTGTGCCTTCTTTTATTTCAAAGTTTGTTCATGTTATCTAAATCTAGAAATAATATGTTGATGGAAATGTCAGATTTCAACATACCTACTTATGTAAGTATAGACTACTTACCGTTTTTATGTTGCAGAATTCTATTAAGTATAGGTACTAGGTGTAGTGTTTGTAGCTTCTACTTTTCTCAGTGGTAGATTTTCTTTTGTTTGTTTGTAAAGTGAGACTGTTTATTATAATTATTTGCTCATCCCACGGAAACATTTCACTTTGCCGGTATAAAATGTAGCCTATATGTTAATCCAGTGTATAAGCTACCAAATTTCATCCAAATCTATTCAGCCGTTTGAGCGCGAAAGAGTAACAAACACACACATACAAACTTTCGCCTTTATAATTAGTGTGATAGTGTGAACCGTGATGTGATGACATTCGCGTAGTCTCCACCGTGACGCGACACCAACTAACTCACCTAGTTACCAAGGACCTACATTTTCATTCACCGGGAAGTTGAAAGAATTTTTTATTTGCTGATTCAGGACGTCCCAGAAGCCCAATGACAGTCTACAAAAGGCATTTGAGGCATGAAATATGCCAATTACGTCAAGTAACTGACAGTGTCGGAGTTTTAAAACAGGGGTCCGCTTTCTATGAAACTCAATCAAGGTGATATTTAGTGAGTCTAGCGCTGACTATGTTAGCTATGCCCAAGTAAGGTACATTATGTAGCTTCTAAGAGGAAAATGTTGTAGGCTAGAGTGTAGATGATTAAAATGGGTAAATTTGTGTGCATAGAATAGAATAGAAACTATTGCGTATACCAACATAAAATAAAACTGGAGATTAGAGCACTATAATAGGTAGCACAGTGGGCGGTCTTAGTACTAAAGTGATCTCTTCCAGGCAACTTTTGGATGCATATCACAAGAATAAGGAAGTCACATTTTCACCATTTTGACCAATTGTAAATTGTCATTTTACCGGACATTTTTTTTTATGTTAGTGAGTGATGTTACAAGCTAGTCGTTCACCTGATGTAAAGCATTCGGAAGCCCAAAACATTGACTTTCGAGCGACACTGCACTGCGCACATCATCCTGAGACATCAGCACAGTTTGGTAATAAGATTACTCGACTGTGAGTTCAGATCATGTCTCAATTGCCCAGTAATTTCACTAGTTACAGTGCCCTTCAAACTGGAACACAGTAGTGCTTGCACACTACTGCTTGCGGCGGCAGAATAACTGGCAAAGCGGCGGTACCTACCTAGATGAACTTTGCAACAAAGTCCTAGCACCAGTAAATGGGCATGCCAACATATTTTTTTATTTTATATTGACAATGGAGATCTAATTGAACCAACTCTCAGTTCACATCGCATTCACCAGTTTACTCCCCAAATCAAGCGTGCGTAAAGATTTACTTCAAAAAATTTTGTATTGACCGAGCTTTAGTACTGAGGATATTTTCCGTGCCAATTATGCGCCGTTAGTAGAGCACCGATATCCCGAACGGATCACAATTAAACCCTCCCGGCCATTTCTTCAAAGGGAATGATTTTAATTTAATTCTGGGCCCTCTGTTGGCGACTACAATCCCATGTCGGCTGTGATTTTGTAACTCTATAATGTTTCATGTGAATTGAATTCGGCGGTTGCTATGATCTCCGTTAAACGGTTATTCGATCGTGCAGATATTAAATTTATAGTCGCCTCTCGCTGAGTACCTATTAATTATAAGTATGTAGGCATAACGGGTTTGTGCACGGGTTGCAACCTATA
Organism: Ennomos fuscantarius; assembly: GCA_905220475.3. Taxonomy (NCBI): domain Eukaryota; kingdom Metazoa; phylum Arthropoda; class Insecta; order Lepidoptera; family Geometridae; genus Ennomos; species Ennomos fuscantarius. Next base: position 3,765,816 of record HG992034.1, on the reverse strand, counting down.
TAACTATAGGCCGTCAACATGTCCACACCGCGCCGTGTCTGGAACAAGAATGATCCGTAGTACACCGAGCGGTCCCTTTTTATAGCCAGATGGTTGGGGGAGCAATGATAGTTGCCGATGTTGCCACTGTAATAAATTGAAATGCCACCATAGGGTAAATTACGGTACTGCCCGCTGCGCATAGAGTTTATAACTGGACGTAGCCGCCGTCAAGTACTTAGGTACCTAAGCTTAATGAGCTGAATCATAATATTATCGTTATATTGTTGTACTAGTAGCGCTCCGCGGTTTTGTCCGCGGATAAAAGGTATCCTATGTGTTAATCCCTCATAGATAATTATAAGCTATCTGCATTCCAAGTTTCATTAAAATCCATTCAGTAGGTTTTGCGTGGAAGCATAAATAATGTCCATACATACAAACTTTCGCGTTTATAATTGTCGTGACACCCTCCAATTTATGTAGTATTATTATTTACTTAGTGTTATATTTGTTGATAGCATTTCCTCATAGATTGCTTTGGGATGTATATTATATGGAGGGCGCAGCGAAACATATGCAAGTTAAGAGTATAAATATATGCCTCTCATACCTTGATTTATTATTTGTGCGTGGGCTCTTGTATCCTTCACCTTCCCTTTCCTCTGTAGTTGATTTGCTTCGCCTTTATGTATATAAGTGTCACTCTAGGTCAACATTCTTCATCTGTAGAGTTTATGGTACGATGACACCGACTGTCTACTCGGTGCCATCGTACATAGGGCTCCGTTGTGTCACACACACAACGTAGCCCTCTCGTTAATTAGTCACCTCACCAGTTATCTATCGAGAAAGAAGATCATTAATGTTATGGAACCGCACCGTACCATGCGCCATGATAGTTAAACTCCATTGCACCTTGGCGGCTGCAATGTCTCATCTGCCTGGGTCTACACCACATTGCGCTAGATGTTACCTCCAGGACTTTCTTTAATTACATGTACATGTTATTAGGTTTTTATTGCGTTACTACTTCTATGCGGTAACGACCTGCAGTCAATATCGCCTTACGCTAGATATTACTGCGAGGCTTCTCTGTTGCTCATAAGTACTGACCAGTTCGATCCATTCACGACGTGATACGTGAGCTCGAAACTTGTTTATTCATTTATTCACCGCCATATCCAGATCAACCCTAGTTGATCTGTATACTGGCCGGCATAACTTACTCATGATATCTGGTGAAGTATGAAAGCATATGCTTAGAACACTTAAGAACAATTATGAACACTTAAGAACAATTAGAAATACTTAAAAACCATTCTGAAACTACTAAATACTTAGCTTTCGTCACTCGTAGCACTTTAGCTTTTTACTTGGATTAAAACTTTATATTAAACTTGAGAAAAACAAAACAACATCGTTTTGAAAAGACGCTCCATGAAAACTTACATCAGAGTATCTAAAATCATAGAGTTGATGGTCTATGTGCGGAGTCTTGGAGTTGCCATTATTAAGAATAGTTTATGGTGCCTTCGCGACCCTTCGTCGCGACAATAATATTAGTAAGAATTGTTGTTTTTGTAACTTGGCTTTCTTTACATACAAACCCTTTTTATAGACATACAAACACTTATTCTGTTAACTAAAAACTATATTAGTCTTTGTGTGAACCAATGATGTTCTATCTACCGGCGGAAACCAGATCTCGTCATTCAAAGTTGTTCCAAAAAAATGGGTAACATCCATCAAACATCAACAAAGGGACCCCATAAAACAAATTCAATTCCAAAAACAAACATTTCGCCTTAGAAACGTTCCAAAACACTTTAACATGATTATCCCAAAACATCAAGTCACATTAAATTCTTTATTCATCTTTATTCATGTTAATTTTTTGCGGGGTCACGAGAGTCGCTTAGCAAAATTCCTGCAATGTCTTTGATCTAAGTCAAACAAGAAAAAAAATAAACGAAAATGCACTTCAACTGTCTTCATAAAGGGGGAAAAATATAATTTATTCACGAGATAATTTTCTCTTCCCTTTTAAGGATAGAACGGTCGTTTGAAGAGGGGAACGAATGAATGTTTGCTCTGAGCCAGGCTTAGAGTGGTCTGCTATGCTGTTCTGTACGACTTTGTCTCGACTATTCAACTGCATTTTCCATATTTCTGTAAAAATACGATTCTGACGTAATTGGATGAAACGTACGTAAGTTCTATTTCATGAACTACCGTCATATTTTATTTCTTACAAAATGCTTCGTAATAGTTCCACGAAAAAACATTTTACCGGTAGTCGGTATACTACCTTAGTTCATACCTCTATTAAAGTCGTTACTGAGCCACCCATACCCAGCTTAACCGTTCGAAAAATAACTTTTTTAAACGGTAGGTAGTTAAATTCATTGTTTGGGTTACATACTTACAGGTAACTTTTATAGCAATAACTTTAACAAGCGCAACCCAGATTATTAACCCAGCCTAGTCATAACCATATAAGCACGTAGCTATATAGATAATTCTTAGGTGTGAAAAATCATGTTTTTATATCTCTTATCTCAGTAATAAACACCATTACACCCAGGTAACTTTTGGTAGCTGGCATAATGTAATAAGCTTTAGTAGCTGCAAAACCACCGCTAGTAAATACGACGGAATGTGACTGCCTCACAGATTTTGGACACTCCATTTGTCTCAAATACGGCGATCTTGTGGACTTAAACCTCGCTCTCCAGCGTCAAAGTAACCGTTAATTATTGTTTATCGACAGAAATTAATCATTCACCCTGAGATCCTCAAACAAGGGAACAATTTCGTCAATAATTTACAATTTTAGGTACCACAGGCGAATTTCTTAGATACCTCTCAATAGAAATTAGCTACTTACCTACAGAGAACACTGCGTCTTCTAGTGACCGATTCTTGTTAATAATTAAGATGTTTCAAACTTCTAAGTTAGTTAAGAGTTGTTTGAGGAGAGGCAAGATAAATTGTATGGATTGGTGATGCAGTGTAGATTTTTGATCGTTTTCGAATAGATCCGGTACTTTTGTCAAGGAAACGGCCCACCTAATGGTAAGCGCTTATACCTACCACAAAAAAGCTTTCAAGAGTCTAAAATAAATTAAACAATCTCTTACCCAGTAGGTATTTAGGTAAGGACAAGATTAATTCTTTTTGAAAATTAAAATCTATACTATTCTTGTACATACCTCAGTAGGTTACCTAGCCAAAGGTAGGTAGGTACCTTATATACTCTCTTAGATTAATACAAATTATCTCTATTTTCTCAGCATCAACAAGTTCCATTCAAAAAGCGTAAAATCATAATCATTTAACAAATTCGCATCAATGCTTTTTGAAACGAACGCGGTTCCCTTGTAAAGTAGCGAAAGTTTGAAACACTCTTCATTAGGGAATTTCCTTAATATAGAAGGGGCGCAATAAATGAAAATATATTGTCGTTTCAAGTCTGAAAGTTGATCATTAAAATAATGAATTCGGGCGTTTAATTTCGTAATATTTAACCGGCGCAATCAAAGCAATGTTGTATTTCGCCGAGTTAGATAGGTTGTAAGGGTTAATTGGATTTATAGAGATAAGCTTAAATAACTCTAAGATCCAAAATGAAATAAGAATATCTAGTGAGATTCTGCATCCAAATAATAAGATCATCTATATTGGGGCGGTTGCAGAGGATTATTGTACGTAAATGCACTTGAAAACCCTAAAAAACCTGAAATTACAAATTATAACAATTATTATTATTATTGATAAATTAAAATCAATTATTAAAATAAAATCTATTGCATTTTGTATTTAAGATGAACTTCCGTGAATTCACGCCTGATTCTATCAATTATCAACTCTAAGATCATATATTCAACACTTAAATATCTATCCTAGAATACTCTATCACACTAATATTATAAAGGCAAAAGTTTGTATGTGGTTTTGTGTGTATGTTTGTTACTCCTTCACGCTGTAACGGCTGACTGGATTTGGATGAAATTGGGTACCAAGATACTGGATTAACATATATGATACATTTTATCCCGGAAAAGTGAAATTTTCCCATGGGATGAGTAAATAATTAAAATACTTTTTATCCGTGGGTGAAACCGCAGGGCGCAACTAAATGTGGATGGTACTAAATAAAAAAAACTATGTTTCAAAATCAAAAAGCACAGCACGTTTATTTTCTAAAAATACGACGTTAGTACATTTTTATTTTAAATATCATGTAATTGCTTTTCCCTCTGACTTATTAAAAGTTTTGCTTAACTAAGCTGTAATAGACTTAAATGCAGACAGGCATTAGTTTTCTTATACATAAAAGTATACCATTTACATAAACAATAATGTATTTATTATGTACTCTATATTAATATTATAAAGAGGTAAATTTGGTTTGTACCTAATTAAGGAAGTTTGTAGAATGTATGTTTTGAATGGGGGTGAGATAATCGGGATCCGTAACTAGAATATAGAAAGAAAGAAAGAAAGAAAGTATTATTCTACTATTCGATCTCGAGTAGTACATTCGAATAAACTCGTGCTTGGCGTAGTACTTCCAGAGACTACCTCCGAAAAGTTCCTATTCGAAATCCACAGTCCGTCTCATTCATATACGTTCAGAATGAAGGAGACAGAGATACAAGCTGTAGTTTTAAACCGGTTCATTAAAATCTAAACTAAATAGCAACTGCATAAATAAGTATGCATTTTTCAATGTATAACAGAATATTCTGGTCTCTGTCAGTGTCTGGGTGTCATATTGTATTCTATGTATGTATTTACAAACAAAAAGTATTTAAGTATTGTATCAGTTATTTGGTTCCCATGTCACAAGCTTTGCTTAGTTTGGGGCTAGATGGCGCTGTGTGAAATGTCCACAGATATTTATTTATTTATTTATTCGTATTATACATATACATAGTATATTCGAATATTATAGTGTTTTGTTAGATATACAAGGTGGCATTTAATTCACTCTTTTCCTTAAATGTATGTACTCAGACCATGCTATAGAATATAAGTACAAGGTCCAATTAAAGAAAAAATATTTTGTTTTAATATTTAGTGCCTTTTAAAATAACTGCATGACAACCGAAATATCTATTTAACGATATACACAGCGCGGGCACCAGCTTAGTGCTTTGTAAATGTTTCGTAGGCAATAAAACACCTGCTTTGTTCAATGTCACAAGGCTTTTCTTTAGAATTTAAATTTGATAATACCTAGATTTTGTTTAATTATATGGGAGCATTCTATAGCATGGACTGAATACATATATTAGAGGAAAAGAACGAATTAAATTCCACCTTGTATATTGTGTTCTTTCCCACGGCTATTGTCTTCGCTAATGTACTGGTCTTTGTATGATGACCTGTAACTGACGTTACTGCGTGTTTAAGCTGCCTCTTTCTATTTCTGTATTTTAAAATGCCTAGATATCATTCTGATTTGAGATATTTAAATTTTGTTTTCACGACTATCAATTTTTTGAGGTATCATTTACTTGTGCCATGAAAATATAGCAGTCCAATAGGCAATTATACGTCGTGGAAGTTTATTATAAAGATGTTATTGGTGTTGAATAGTTTGTGGGGATGCATGGATAGTACTGATGGCGATCCTGTACGGGATCGGAGAGCCCTTCCTCGTATAATAGGCTATTTGACTACTATATTTTTATTACATACATAAATAATATACCTCAAAAAATAGATAACTGTGAAAACAAAACTTAAATATCTCAAAAAATGACTAAGTTACAAGCATTTTAAAATACAGAAATAGAAAGAGACAACTCAAACACGCAGTGACGTCAGTTACCAGTCCTCATAGTAACTCAGTACTAAGCTGTGGTAGCTCTACATACAATCTTTTTGGCATGTGACGTCACAAGCCATGCCTTCATAGTAGCTGTGAGGAAGCTCAATACGAACTCTGTTTTGCGAGAAAGGGACAGGCGATGAAACTTTAAAAGCGTACTACTCCGTGATTAATTTACCGATTTTACTTATTTTTACAATTATTACATTCATTTTTAACCTACTTTATGAAAATAATATTTACTTGTTCATTTTTAATAGTAGTCAAATAGCCTATTATGTATGAGCCTTGTACTTTCTTTGTATGAAATTGTGAGAGGCGGCTACACCCAGGGCAGCACACTAACAAGTCAGCATTTTTGAAGATAAAATACTGTATCACCTTGTCTTTTATCACGACAACTTCAAAGGAGTTAGCCAATTTGGTTCGATGACAGACTATATTAACGGGGTTGTTAGCGACGCGCTCATGAAGGCTGTATATCTTAGGTTTTTATTTTATGTATTCCCTTTTTAAGTTTTTGTCATATATGTTCGTTGTCAAAAGTAAGATCGAGGAGGCGGCCAATTTTCTGTGATTTTTCTGCTTTATATTTTTTTACCCTTTTGATTCGGTTATATACGTTCATTTTAAAACCTTTATCTTTTTCTTGTCGCTTCCGTGATCCTCATCTCCAACAGGGGTAATGGCCCTTTTAAGTTTGCGGAGACCCTTTTAAGTGGTCTGCCAGCTGACAGTGAAATTCTGGTATCTAATCTAGAAACAGCGTGTATAAGTAGTAACTTAACTACAGAGTTAGTACGTACTCGTCTGCTGCAAGAAGAGTTTCATAAAATTAACGGCGTAGTCACAAAATAATGCTGCTTATGCAAAAATGCCAAACATAAATTTGTCACTATTGCAAGAAACCAGGGCATATGAAATCAAAATGTTTCAAATTTAAACGTGTTAAGAGTGAGAATTCTGAAAAGACTTTTATTACTAGTACTATAGCATTATCAGTAAAAACAAGTGACGATAGTGGTTGTACTGCTCATATGACTAATAATAAACAATTTTTAATGGACTATAAGCCTAATAACAGTGAGGCATGTATTGCTAATAATGATAAATTGTCAAGCTGTGGCTCTGGAAAAGTGAAATTGTTGTGAGGTAATAGTGATAGTACTGTTGCTGAAACTATGTTCGTGCCAGATTTACCCACTAATCTTTTGTCTGTTAGTAGACTTACTAAAGAAGGCTATAGGCACTGTGGTGTTTGACCAGCAAAGGTGCCATTTATAACCGACATCCAAAAATTAGGAGTGGTTTTTTTAATAAGAAGTTAATGTTAATGCTATCTTTTAAGATAGAGTTGTCAACAAGATCTTACAAGTGAAGCATTCTAACCGATCCCTAACTATGGTGCAGGGTGGAGACAGTGCAATGGTCACAGGGATTCCAGCATCTATCTGGAATAAGAGACTTGAGCATTTGGGCTATGGAGGTATGTGTACTCTGCGGAAGGCTAAATGATATTACATTTCGGGACAATTAGAATAATGAACTTGAACTGAAAAAAAATGCATAGCGTGTTTTGGGAAGCAGTAACTAACCAACCTTCGGAGGCAAATCGTGTAACGCAACCGCTACAAGTAGTTCATTCCGATGCCTGTGGGCCCATAAATAGCTGAAGTTGGGGCGGTGGGATACAAGTATGACTACAGTATCTTCATGCGTATATTTATAAAATATATATTTATAAAATAGGAGGTATCCCCAGCTCTTCATGAATCCGAGCTAATGACCACTATATAGTTTAAAACTCTTGTAGACAAACTATCTGGCTATCCTTTGAAATGTCTCAGGTCTAGTGGGGGCGAGTAATGCAAACTTTATACAAAATATTGTATCATTTTTCGGTTACGAATATTTAAGAAGTCTATAAATATTGAGCCAGTTTAAAACCACAGCCGATGTAAGATTGTAAACTGTCATAGTCATTAACATTGAGGATGGAGGGTATATTAGATTTCGAGTAGAACTTTCGGGTAGATTATGAATCAAGCAGGTTTTTACACTACATTAGGCCAAATATTATCAAGATAATTATTAAATTGTAATAATAACAATTGCGTAAGTAACGTACAATAGTTTGATAAAATTGACGTTTCTTTTAAATACTATAAGAACCATAAAATATTTTTCCCGGACCCGTCGACAATATTTTACAATAGGACGCTTTATAGCTACATATAACATAAATAGGGAAAAATTCTCTAAATATTTTTATTCATCTCAACCCAATACGTTCTCACAGCTGGAAAACGGACTTTATCTCAAAGGCAGAGTGTAGGTCATACCACCGCGCTGGCCAAGTTGCTGGACGACTCACATCTCCAATTTTGTGATACAAGCACGCCGATTTGTTTGGCCGATGCTTTGTTTTCACCGTTGTTAGAGCGAGCGCAAATTCTGCACATAAGTAACCTTACAATATAGATATTTTCGATGAAAAGTAATTAATGAGATTCATAACTTCGAATATTACTATATTTTTTATGTTTTGGCGCAGCCTTGGAGAAAATACCTATTTTTAAATAGCAACACTGTAAATTGGTATCTGTAAGTTTAAATTCGTATGTTATAAAGACGTTAAACTTTACATGCCATTGTCTTCAATAAAAAACTACGAATTTCGAAACCGTATTACAAATAAATAAATAACGCCCAACGATTACATACATACATCCTGGACCCTAACAAGGATTCCCTGTATCTAAGGACCCCGGAACTACGAGAACCATGGTCCCACAACACCCAGACTTAGAACAAGTGTTTGCCCTTTTTTCCTGTACACAAATACTTGTACTGCCGCGGGGATCGAACCCGCCGCCTCCGGGTTATGAGCCGACCTTATCAACCACCACACCACAGAGGCTGTCAAAACAAACGTCGTTTACCTTCAGGAGTAAGTAGATTTACCACCTTTCTAGATAACAGAATATCAATTTACACAACCTGTATTTGCAAATTGTAATGTAAATTTTATTAAAAATGCTCATCAATTTAAAAAAATAACTAAGTCAACTACTTGGCTTTTCGGCATAACGTTATCATATGTCATATAAATTACTATGATATTTTCTCATCATCTTACATTATTTAATATTGTGCATATCGTTGCGTTAATTTGACATTCAAACACACTAATTCTTATATACTTTTTCTATTGAAAGTTTCATATGATTATTTTTTCTATTGATCTTTCCATCCATAAGTTGGCTGGAAGATCGCTGTCTGCGATGAGACCGCTCATTATTACACTAGTACGTAAGTTATTTTTTATTCCTGTATATTGTATATTTCACTGGCGAGAAAATATCTTGAAATTATGAGATATTTTCTCGCCAGATACAATCTATCTACACTAAGTATAACAACTTTTTTTTAATCTGTGATTAAAACTACGGTTCCAAAATTTATTTTAGGCCGACATTCTTAGACCGACAAGATAATTCGTTTTGCTTTTATTTTGGCATTCTTCTTACCGTATTTTGGACTTCGACATTTCCTAAAATATCTTCCTAATTACCTTTTAAACTTGCCGTTTGGGCGAATAATAATTAATTAGTATACATTGGGAAAATGCGGGGCATTACAACTGTGCCAATACCGCTGGAATCTAAGGGTTTACATTTTAAAGATAAAACATAATCTAGGATACCGCCCCTACTAATAAACATTGAATAACAGTGGAAATGATTTTAATTGTTTGGTCTTATTTTATCTTTCTTTAGAATTAGATAGATAGAAACAAAATAGCTATCTTTTCGCTTGCAAATACTTTTTAGTAATTAGGTTAATATGGTTTAAAGTTATGCTATTATTTCTCAAATTTGTAAATCAATTCTTAAATAGGTTTAGGTTATTTATACTAAATATACAACCCATTTTCACCAAATTTTAAAGTATATGAGATTTTTTTATAATAGACAGAATTCTACAAATCAAGCTACATTAATATTTTAAAGCTAAGCTTATCGACAATACTTAGGATGCTTATATGTATGAAATTTGACCGCTCCTTCCCCACTTCTCAACTAAATTGCTCAACTGCAGTTGAGCAGTGGGTAATACCAACACTAATAAATAATTGCTTAACTATGAATTACCCACTGGTCAACTACACAACTATATTTATAGATAGAAATAAAAAATCCAAGTATCATAATTAATATACTACACCAACTACTAAGAAATATTAGCAATTAAAGAAAATTATTTCTAAAAGTTAGCAAGTATGTTTAGCTAATGAAGTACCAGGGTAGCATAAATTAGAAAGAGTTTAGGCTCCATTGCTAATAGATTATGAATGGCCAGTGCTTCAAGAACATGTGTAGGTTATATGTTCGATTTATAACAAGATGACTTTCTGATCAAGTGATCAACTAAGTTGAGCAAAAATAGTTGTTCGATAGATCTTACAATTTTCGGTTTACAAAATATGTTCTTTGTCCATTTGAGCATGACTATATGACCCTAACCAGACTGGAAGTAAGTCTTGTACATATTTTATTTAGAGCTTTATATCAAGTTGCATAGGTTTTGTACTAAACAACGAAAAAATTTACCTTGACCACATTTACCTTTTAAGATGACCTTTTATCACAGTGTATGTGATAGTTTGTCACAGTTATGAAAACAGTTATGGTAAATTATTGGTTCGTAGATTTAGGCCAAAACAGTATCCCTATGGTACAAATATTTTATACTATACTATATATACTTGACAGCGACTACTTAATGTAATTCAAACAATCTCGTACTAGTATAGATTTCTTAATACTCATTGTGATACTAAATGATACCAGACTGTGTCATACAAATGATTTTGTTTATGTAATATGATAGAAAGTAAAATATGTGTGGACATCTCACACAACGCCATCTAGCCCCAAACTAAGCAAAGCTTGTGCCATGGGAACCAGATAACTGATACAATACTTAGATACTTTTTTGTTTGTAAATACATACATAGAATACAATAACAATAATAACAGCATATTTGCCATGTTGTACCCCATAACTAATAACCTATGTCTAATAGGTAATTAGTATTAGATATAGGTTATTTTAGACATGGGTTAAGCTATGGGGAGAGGTGGAAAGTAACATGAAATGAAGTGGTTTGCGTGAGGTACAACATGGCTAATATGTAAAACTGTTATTTTAGCCTGAACGCCTTGCAATTTCGTATATTACTTTTGCTAAGGCGCTCATTTCATTTTTTTTTTAGTTGAATCGAAATATATTCACACTCACTGATGATGAAAATCCAAACCACTTTTCAAAGTGATTTAAAAAATTCGAAGTTAGGCATAAAGTTATTTCAGCTTGTTCACTTCACTTTGCAGTCCATCGCTCGCTCAAACGCCGAACAAACAGAACGCGAGCAAGTTAGAACATCAGTCGTCCGCGTCTATATCATCATCGCTCATTTCCTCTTCACTTGTGCAGTCCGATTGCGTCGCTTCCGCGGCACAGCGCTCGCACCAGCAAACGAATAGGTAGTTTTGTGCCAGCTCCTGTGGAATATATTTATGAAGTTAAACTTCTTTACGCACGATTGACATAAGGAGTAAGCTGGTGAATGTGAGGCTCATAGTTATGATTGTCACTTTCAATCATATGTTATTTACTAGTTGCGCCCCGCGGTTTCACCCGCGGATAAAAAGTTTTTTAATCATTTGCTCATCCCATGGGAGCATTTCACTTATACGGGATAAAATGTAGCCTATGTGTTAATTCAGTGTATAAGCTACCTTGGTGCCGAATTTCATCCAAATCCATTCAGCCATTTGAGCGTGAAAAGAAACAAACATACACACATACAAACTTTCGCCTTTATAATATTAGTGTGATTATATTGAATTTTCAATGGAATCATAATTTAAGGATAATATTTATTTTTCTATTTTATTTAATTAAAATGAATTTATTCAATCATTTTAGATTCAAGTGTACCTAAGAGTAGGTACTCATTATGTACATACCATATTTGACCTGTACTTTTATACCTGATTAATGAATAATGAATTTTGAGACCTATATTGATGAGTGAAAGCACATATTATTTTTCTTACCTTCTGCCTAGAATGCCTAGATTGTTTCAATGCACATTCGTCCAAATAGCTAATACAAATCTCTTCTCCAGGCATGATTACTTTAGTAGCTTTAAGCTGCAATCTGTGATTTGCATATGGGAATGATGGTTCTGCATTTGGTGCGCAGCTGTGATTACAAGCACTTTGCAATGTGTAGAGACCAGATCCTTCTGTGTTCAGGAATGTACCAGATTCTGGAACAATAATTTGAATTTATTAATTAAAAATATTAGTTGTTAATTGTGAATGATTACTTGGAAAACAGTCAATTTTGATTACTAAGTTTGGTTGGGCCTCTTATGTGATGGCAAGGAAATTACCGGTTTGCCTTGTGCGGTAACTGATCGCATTATGCGGTAGGCGATTGTCTTACGCGATAGCTGATCATCTTATGCAATAGCTGGTGGTGTGGTATGATTTTGTGGTCCTTATGCATTAGGCATTATGTGATAACTGATCGGTTTACGTGATGGCTGGAAGCCTTATGCGTTAGTTAGTCATGTTATACAAGAGCTGGGCGCCTTGAGCAATGGCTAGACTCCTTATGCAATGGCTGCGCCTTATGATATGATCATCACTTGCACTTGACAGTTATGTCAGTGACCCAAGACTGTGCTCCTACATGGGGAAATGCACAAAACACCCCAAGCGGGAAGTCTGTGCAAACCTTTATCACCCCATTCAGAATAAGATATTAATGATATAATGTTCGGTCTACATAGCCCTTTACGTCATGTCTACAATCTAAATACATAACCAAATACTAAAATAGAGAGCATTTTACAGTTTTATATCAGTAAATAAATTTTTTATACCTTCCCCAACATATTCATACAACTTATCTATGAACAGATCAAGTTGCTGCCTCTCGTCATCGGACATGGTAAGCGCAAGCACTGCATTCACCCACATAGCCAGCGGGCTTGTCCCGATGCCTTGACCATTAGTGCCAATCAGAGCCATCAGTGACCAGAATCCTTCAGGTGCTAGAAACTAGAATGTAATGAAGAACAAGTTAAGGATAACCTAAAATTGTTAAGCACCATGGAATAGGGATCTCCATAGGATTAGGCAGCGGATACCACTTGTTTGCCCTCACCTCCTGAATATGTTCTCCATTAATAACATTTGCTGTCAACTCTCTCAATGTATTCAGCTGATTAGAGAACTGCTCTCCTAAAAGTTTGTGAACCAATTCAGCATCTTCATTGATGGTCCTGTGGCAGAACTGTTTGATCTGTGCTGCTGCAGCAGCAGGGTCCGAGCTTTGTTGTATTGAGGCTAGGATACGGACGAGAAGTAGTATGCTGGTAGTCTCTGGTGGATAGTGCATCTGTCTGAAACATTTTTGATATTACTTTGTAGTGGATAACTAATTTCACCTACATCACTAAACAATGCAAGCTCTGTGTCTGGCAATAAGATAGGTTGATAATCAACACGGCAGATGGACATATTGCATTATTGCAAGATGGATGGGATATTGCAGCAGCTGCCTGCACTCAGAAATGCGAAAGTAGTAGGTAGTGAATATAGTAGCATAAAACTTACTTCCAAGCCTCAACTAAAATCATGATGGGGTGCTGCGCATCGGTAGTATCATGACACAGTGTTCTATGATACACTGCAAATGCTCTGTCTCGACAGCTTTCTGAGCAATATAAAACCTCACATTGGTTGCATGTAGTCACACTCTCCAAGTTGATTTCGTAGCAGTCTGCATGTGGTAGTACAATGTCTGGCTTGCATGAGAGACGACGAACATTTTGTTCTGGGGTTTCTAGAGGCCTAGGAGAGATAAGATCAAGTTAAATTTTGCTATTCTTAAGACACTCATATAACTTTTGTCGTTCTTGCTTATGGTCTAACTGATTCTGAGCCACGTAGTAGAAAGTTTATTCTAGTAGTATTTAATGCGATAATGTATGTAAATTTTAAATAATATTTAATGAAGCCCTTACCTCATACAGAAATCACATGCCAGATATCTGTAAGCAGCATTCCAAGCAAACTGGCAGGAAATTAAAGGATCTTCCTCTAATATAACATCACCCTCCTCATATTTTTTTGTTGCGTGTAGAGCTTTTCCCTAAAAAACGCGTTTATTTCGTAAATTATACAAAACCACCAGATATTCACCAGACACAGTTACCAGTAACAATAGGTTACTTTTATTTACCTTCTTGCCGTTGGTCATTCTTATCTCATAGCCTTCCATTTTTACGGTGTGCTTATTGTAGAAACTTTTATTTAACCTAGAATTACTAAAACGTTGCAAAATGCAATATATTACACGAAAATATCCTATTTGTTGGTTAGGAAATAGCAAAGAGCATATAACCACTACGTGGAAATAGCATAGACTACGATTTTACACAGATTTATGTATCGATATTGTGGTATATCGATACAAGACTATTCAATATTGTATCGATTCTTGGGCAAATTACATTAAGGTCCGTATCAATTAATTGACACTGGCTAAGTAAATAAAAGCGTGGAGCCAAAAATAAAAGAGGTTTGTGACCCTGGTGTGCCTGTGACAGTGACGTGACATGACATTCATATTTCAATTTCAATTCAAATGGCGGTCAAAGTTTTCTAAAGTTAACAAACAAAAACACTCCTTTTATTTCATGAAAATCATTAAAAATGCATATCAAACAGGTAAATTACGCTATCCAAGCGACGTTTAATCTCAATGCTATCAGAACTTAAAATAACTGGAAGTTATAGTTGTAAAACGTCGTGTCTTCTCTTGCCGCTCATATACTTCTTGTTTCGTGTTTACAGGTGATTATCCAAGGTTTCAAGAGTTACCGGGAACAAATTGTTGTGGAACCATTCGATAAGCGACATAATGTAGTCGTTGGACGAAATGGATCTGGGAAGAGTAACTTCTTTCATGGTTTGTATTGGTTTGGAGATCCTGTAATGTAACCTACGACAATTTTGCCTGTGCCTTGTTTTACACAATACATAAATAAAAGTTTAGTACGTCACTCGCTAACAGATAACTTATACAGTTGGTTGGAGGGTAAGAAACGGGGCACCAAAAAAAAAAACATTTTAAAATGCAGTATGAAAAATTAATGTGACTATTGATGGAGAGAAAGCTCTTCAACAACATTCAAAAGGTTAATGACTTCTTGGAAGTCAGAATTATTTAAATGACATTTCTTGTGCATTCAGTGTTGGCTGTGACAGGTCAGGCTAAAATATCATGATTTTTTACTTAAAAAAAAGTTTTAATTCACATAGTTTATTGTATTTTATTTTATTCATGAACAATATGTTGTTTGAATTATAAAATGAATTTTCAAATTGTATTTGAATTACATTAAAATCATAAAATTAATAACTTTCCAGCAATACAGTTTGTTCTGAGTGATGAGTTTTCTCACCTCCGACCTGAGCAGAGACTGGCATTATTACATGAAGGCACAGGCCCTAGGGTCATATCAGCCTTTGTGGAGATTATATTCGACAACTCCGATAATAGGATACCAGTAAGTACAGTCACAGTTTATGATTACACATTTACTGCTGGATTTCACTATTGGTAACTACAATGTATTACATCAAACAAAATGTGCCTATGATAATTCAAAGTTCTGCCCTAAAGCTGCTTACAAATCAAATTTCATCAGGATTAGCCATTATTAGTGTTAATTTGAGTAAAAGGCTAATTTTATCATAATTATACAGTGAATACCATAATCAGACAAAATAAAATAATTTTTGTTGTAAAATTAGTATGCAAAATTATCAAGTGTTGTTGTAAAATAAGAGAAGCTAGAGGATAAATTTGGACTTGAGATCCCTTGTCACAGTAGCTTAACTATCCAGGCTTTAGGGATGCATGGATGCGGGCTCAAATTCCAATTATGATTAAAAAAATTCCTTCACAGAATAATGTGTATAGGGGAGTTAAAATATTAATTTGCCATCAGCACAATAGGTTCCCACCGCTGGGACATGGGCCTTACAGGGAGAGCATGCTAGGTTACAATGCCCCACTCTGGCAAAATAAAATAGCTTTGAAAGTATGGTGTACCCAAATACTCAAATACTTATTTATTAATAAACTATGTGTGTAAGTTTGTCTGGAAGAGATCACTCTAAGTGATAAGACCCCCTATTGTACTAGTACTAGTTCATTATGTAAGTTTTTGTTTTTGTAAAATTGTTTTCTTTTTTATGGTGTTCAATAAAGTGTTGATCTATGTTTACATGTCATATTGAGCAAAGAACTGTCAGTTTGAGTACATATTATAGTAATGTTAGTTGTAGTGTTTAACTATTGCATTTTTCTGATTGTTTAAATAATCATTATTTTTAAATTGACATGCACTTATAATTAATATTTTTTTATGTTCATCTTTATTTGTACGTGCAATCATGTATATAATGTTATATACATGATTGGATATATTATATATAGCTACATACAAAAAAAGATGAACATAAAAAATATTAATTATGAGTGCATTTCAATTTAAAAATAATGATTAATTAAATAATCAGAAAAGACAGTAGTTAATATGAATAATGGAGGAGTGCCCTAGAGCTAGTTGCCTCCCACTTTTTACGCCTTGGCGCCTTAAGCGCCTACCCTCCCAGTAACGCAGTAAAGGTCCGTAAATACCAATGGCATTAAACAACAGCCTCTGTGGTGTAGTGGTTTCAGCAGGTTGGCTCATAACTCAAAGGCTGCAGGTTCGATTCTCACGACAGGACAAGTATTTGTGCACAGAAAAAAAAGCGCAAATACTTGTTCTGTGTCTGGGTGTTGTGGGACCATGGTCCCAGTAGTTCCTGGTCCCTAGGTTCAGTCCTAGTTGTGGTCCAGGCTCTATGTATGTGATTGTTGGGCGTTATTATTATCATTATTAATTGTAGTTAACTGGTTATTTTTACTGGCCTGATAGCTCAGTTGGTAGTAGCCCTGCCTTCTGAACTGTGGGTTGTGGGTTCGATTCCCACTCAGGACAAACATTTGCATGTTGAACATAGGTGTTTGTTCTGTGTCTGGGTGTCATATTGTATTCTATGTATGTATTTACAAACAAAAAGTATCTAAGTATTGTATCAGTTATCTGGTTCCCATAGCACAAGCTTTGCTTAGTTTTGGGCTAGATGGCGTTGTGTGAGATGTCCACACATATTATTATTATTATATTATTAATTACTTATTCCAACAGCACTATTTTGTTTCAGATTGAAAAAGATGAAATCTTCCTACGTCGAGTTATTGGTTCAAAGAAGGACCAATTCTTCCTTAATAAGAAGGTGGTGCCAAGGTCAGAGGTACTCAACCTGTTGGAAAGCGCTGGGCTCTCCAACTCCAATCCATATTACATAGTGAAGCAAGGAAAAGTGAGTTCTATATTTGTGTAATTTTTGGGTCATTTTACATGCATGCACTTAATATAAATAAAGACATTGTGGATTTGGAGTGTGTCCATCTCAAAAAGTTCTATTTATATGGTATAAACTGGTCTCATTTCAGGCTCAATCTAATTTAGCTCATTTTGTATTAAATATGTACTCTATTGCCCGTATAGTGTTTCTTAGCTAAGTTATATTTTAATAGTGTAAACAAAGGCGAAATAAACGGACAGAGCTGCGGTTACTTCTTTTATTTTAACAATAATGAATCAACAAAATGGCTGGCATGGGCTTATATTGACACTATCCCTCCTCCATGGCTTTGGCTTTGGCGGCAAACGGAAGGGGCGTGTCAATATGGCGGGCAAGGCTGACGGCTTGGTGCGCTAGCTAGCACGGCGCGCAGTAGCTGGCGTCACTTCCGTTACAATAGACTTTAGGACAGATGGGCATAATAGTAGTGTCAGTTTTTTTTTTATGTTAAGGAATGACGTGACGAGCTAGCCGTTCGCCTGATGTTAAACGACACGGCTGCCCATACCAGCTGCAGTGTCACTCGGAACTCTAAAGTATAGAGGTTCGCGTGACACTGCACTGCGCACGTCATCCAGAGACATCAGCACAATCTAGTAATAAGATTACTAAACTGTGAGATCAGATCATAACGTCTCATTTGCCCAGTAATTTCACTAGCTACAGTGCCCTTCAAACCGGAACACAGCAGTGCTTGCGCACTACTGCTTGGTGGCAGAATAACTGGCAAAGCGGTGGTACCTACCTAGACGAACTTTGCAGTAAAGTCCTACCACCTAGTGTTCTTTAATTCCACTTATGTGTACTGAATACATATCCAATATTATTACCAACTTACATGGAAGGTATAATAACATCCTGAATACATACTAAATAGTAAAAGTAAAGTAACATATATGGCCTTGTTACACAGATCAACCAAATGGCCATAGCTCCAGACTCGCAAAGATTGAAACTGCTACGGGAAGTAGCCGGAACCCGCGTCTATGACGAGAGAAGAGAGGAATCGGTCACAATTTTGAAGGAAACCGTTGGAAAGGTAATGAGAAAAACTTTACAGGTCATTTGCGTTTTATTATCATAGCTGATTTTAAAGTTCCATTTATGATGTGTTTGTATATGATGTGCTACATTTCCTTTATCCTATTAATGGGGATGATGTGAAGTCAATACTATTCAAGTAGAGACTAATTATTAATGACAGCTTCTGTGGTGTGGTGGTTGAACAGGTCGGCTCACAATCCTGGAATCCTAGGTAGGGTCCTTATTAAAATGTAATCATTGGGCATAATTTTTATTTTTATTTTTTTATTTAATTAGTCTTTGGCGTTCAATTCTGTCTGACTTAATAATAATAATAAATATTTGTTCACATAAAGTAAACCACACAGAATTATATATCTAGGAATGTTAGACAATAGAAGCTAATAACAAAAATAATGCTGAACCCTGAATCCCCACACTAGGACAACCTGTGTCGTGGGATTCAGTTTCTTTTTTTAAATGTAGGGTAGTTTATTACTGATTATTAGAGTAGACAAATAATATTGCACAATTAAGTTCTTTTCCATACAATATTGATGCATACATTATCGTTTCTTATCAGGTGGAGAAAATTAATGAATTCCTTCAAACAATCGAAGAGCGCCTCAAGACATTGGAAGAGGAGAAAGAAGAGTTGAAAGAGTATCAGAAGTGGGATCGAGCGCGGCGAGTGTTGGAGTTCATCATTCACGATACCGAGCATCGGGAGAATAAGAGGAAATTGGAGGAGGTATTATGGCAACACTTGTATTTATCCCTTTCCCTATTCATGTGTAATTACTAAAATGTGGTTGTCTATTTGTTTGTGTTGTTTTCACGCCGCAATGGCTGAACTATTTATTGATTAATTTTTTTGCACTCAGACTGGTTATACTACCGAGGTCAACTTGGGAAACTTTTTATCCCGAAAAGAAAAATGAAAGATTGTGGGTAGATGGAGTCTTCTCGTGGTCAGCAATTGCATTAGAAATTTTAGGCCTCCTAAAGGCTTGTATTTACGACTATTTTCTTACAACATCCGCGACCGCGACGGCTTAACGTGCCCTCTGAAGCTACGGATAAGCTACTGATTGTTTAATATACTATACGGATGACTATACGGATAAGCTATTGATTGTTTAATATACTCATATCAATTTTCTATTGTTCATTAATGTGTTCTTTTTTCAGTTGGAGAAACTTAGGTCGAACAGTGGGAAAGAGCAGCAACATTACGCAGATATGGTCAGAGAAGCTCAGGACCACGTCAGGGAGTCTAACAGGTGAGTACCAATCCTGGCTCTATAAAGGTCGGTTAGACCAACTGTATTGTACTATAAAAATGTAGACTATTGATTCCAGCGAGATTTTTGACGTCACGTTACATATCTCATACATTTGTTTTGTGTCAAGATGTAATTTTTTATTGATTTGATTTGGGTTTGTGGTCGTAATAGTCCTTATAATAGTTTCCGAAGAGTTCTAAATTAGACGACTTACATACAGGAAACTAAAGGAAGCTCGCAAAGACGTAGCAGCGGCGCGCGAAGAAAAAGACATTCTGTCTACCGAACAACAACAACTGTTGAGAGAGAAGACTAAACTGGAACTTGGCATTAAAGATTTGACGGACGATGTCGATGGAGACAATAAATCTAAGGTGAGTTATTTTGTCCTCTTTACATCTCGTGGGATGGAAAGAAAAGGAAATCGGGGGAATAGGCAGCCCCATCATTTTCCAGTGTGCATCAAACTGCTACTTTCCCACAGCTGAGACTCGGGCATTCTTTCACAGAGTGTGTGACTGAGAGAGAGAGAGAGAGAGATAGGGAGATAGAGAGAGACTAGGCCGGTTTGTGGTCGCCACTGGAGAACATTCTCCATCGGTTGTCAGTTCAGCGAGTGATGTGGCCTGCCCACTGTCATTTCAAATTGTCATTTTAAGAGCTGATATAATAATAATAGCGCCTAACTATCACATACATAGATCCTGGACCCTACACCACCCAGACTCGGCACAAGTATTTGCGCTTTTTTTCTGTTTACAAATACTCGACTTGCTGCAGGAATCGAACCCGCCGCCTCCGGCTATGAGCCGACCTGCTCAACCACCGCACCACAGAGGCTGTCAAAAATCTGATTAATTTATCTACGCCATAACAATTGAAGGGGTGAGAACAAAAAGGATTTAACTGATTTTTTTTCACAAAATGACTTATGGGTATCGTTTGATTCAGCGTGAAATGTATCTTCAATAATACATTCTCAAAATACCGACATGAGGCTTAAATCTCGAGATTTTGAGTCTAAAAACGGTTTATCTGTCACAGGAATACAGCTCGCTTAGCATATAAACATTATTATATTTATTTTATTATATTATATTATATTTTTACAGTAATTGTATGAATTAGTACTATATTTAGTATTTCAAATAGAATTAAAACATTTTCAAGCTACTGAAACTTACATAAACCTTTTCTATTACCTTATAAGCACTCTACATTAAAATGACGCCGTTGACGTTTAAAGTCAATTTTCTCGAAACTGTCAATTTGTCAGTTAAATCCTTTTTATTCTCAACCCTTCAATTATGCCGCAGGAAAGAGCAGAAGCAGAGCTTGACAGGCTCCGCCAACAGATATCGGAGAAGGAGCGCGAATTGGAGGAGCTCAAGCCGAAGTACGAAGAGATGAAGGCTCGCGAGGAAGAATGCACGCGCGCTTTGGCACTGAACCAACAGAAGCGGCAAGAGTTGTACGCCAAGCAGGGCCGCGGCACGCAGTTCACTTCCAAACATGACAGGGACAAGTGGATTGAAAATGAGTTGAAGTTAGTATAACTTCTATAGATTGTTTGCAACCCACTGTTAATGAATAAACAATAATAACTACAATTGCTTAATCTCATTATTAAATACTGACACAGTTAAATTAAATCAAATTACGAATATTTGTACGCCTGTACCTATGGGGATAATTTTGTTGGAAGAATTATGTGCTGATCCATCTTTACAATATTGTAACCCAAAATTCTTATATTTCATTACGATGCATTAATTGTCTGTAATGGATTGAACAGACCATGCATGTGTATCTTAAGGTCAGCATAATGATCTTTTTATTTATTTAATTCTGTAAAAACTGTTTGATGCTCTATATACAGGCAACGGCGGATCCAGGATTTTTTTCTGGTAGGGCCACAAGGGCGGACGGGCAAAAAATCAACAAGAGCTGTTAGAAATAAACTTGAAGTATCATACTTCAAGTCAAGTTTGTTTCTACAAGTTCAAGTATAAAGGTTTATGAAAGTGTAAAAACAACTGTGTGCTGTTCACAGGTCTTTAAACAAACAAATAAAAGATAAAAAGGATCACGAGACAAAGCTGCGCGATGACTTGAATCGCGACGCAAAGAAACTCACGGAACTGGAAAAGAGGATCGAGGAGACCACCAAGGAAATGGAACGCCAGAGAGTGGCCATTGATGAACACAACAAACAGTATTACGAGTGTAAAAAGCGGAAGGATCAAGAACAAAGTGCTAGAAAGTGAGTAGAAATAATGCGTAAATATAGATATTTATTTTGCAATTTACTTTCAGGCTTTACTTATAATCATTCTATATGAAAACATATGGAAGAATAGCCAAAAGTCTTCAAATAGCTTATTATGCCAAAACTGTACCAAGTTTTGGCATAATGAGCTTTATTTTGGTATTAGTTAGAGTTGAGTTTGACTATATTTCTCCTGATTAATATCAGACAATGTGTTCGACAATGTGCTGTGAGGATGTTGCTTTCCTATAAGAAACCTGCACCCTTATCGCCTAACTGTTCTGGTCATGGACTTGGCCTGCCATCCTACTCGCGCCAATTTACTAGTCCATGAGTGTGAGCAAGAGAGCACACGATCGCCATCTCCACCAGACTTACGCATCAAGGCCCCTGTTCACTTCTCTCTTGAAAACTATCTAAATTAAAGCTATTTGAAAACACAGATACTGGTAAAGAATTCTACTCCTCCACTGTATGTTGAGGCCTTTAAAAATGCCCTAAAATTGTCATAGTTTTTATTATAACTATCATTATGTATTCTGTGGTGTCACGCACAGCCCGATCCTGTCATTTTATTATAACTATCATTATGTATTCTGTGGTGTCACGCACAGCCCGATCCTGTCATTTTATTATAACTATCATTATGTATTCTGTGGTGTCACGCACAGCCCGATCCTGTCATTTTCACAAACATTAGTGTCCCAAAATATTATCCAAGTTTCTCCACTTTTAATGAAGGTAATATTCTTTTAGCGAACTATGGCGTAAAGAAACCTCGCTGACTCAAAACTTATCTTCACTTAAAGAGGATTTGGCTAAAGCAGACCAGGCACTACGCTCCATGGCTGGAAAGGTATGCAAGATTGAATCTTAACATGTTTCATATAAAAGCGGGCTTTATCTGTAAGTCGACTCAATTAACAACCAACAGCTAGTTATTAAAAGTTAAAAAGTTAAAGTTATTTTGGTCTTTATGTAACTTTCATCTTTGTTATATTAATTTTAAAGTACTTATTCCCTTGCAGCCCATTCTAAACGGACGGGACAGTGTCCGTAAAGTTCTAGAAACATTCCAAGAGAGAGGTGGAGAGTGGGCTAAAATAGCGACGCAATATTACGGACCTGTTATTGAAAACTTCACATGTGATAAGACTATTTATACGGCCGTTGAGGTAAGTCTGAATGAAAATGTCTGTCTGAAATACATTTTTAGTCACAGATAATACAATACTATACTGGCATACAGTTCATATATTAGGTTTTTTTTATATTTAGCTAGCCCCATACTAAGCGAAGCTTGTACTATGTGAACCAGATAACTGATACAATACTTATATTACTCTTTGTTTGTAAATACATACACAGTGCTGCTTGCGGACACACAGATTACAATATAACACCCAGACAGAACAAAAATCGGTGTGCATCACTCAAATTGTCCTGGGTGGGAATTGAACCTACAACCTCAAAGCTCAGAAGGCATAAGCACGGCCAACTGAACTATCAGGCTAGTCAAGAAAAATATATAAATAATCTTTGTATTGTGCATTGTTATATTTTGGTGTTCAATAAACTATTTATTGTATCATATTTCAGTTTAGTTTGGTAATGAAATTAAACAGTTCTTGATGACAGAAACACAGCTGTGAGCTCTTTTCATTACAATTTTTGAAGTAAAACTTCTTTACGCACGATTGACTTGAGAAGTAAGCTGGTGAATGCGAGGCGGACGGAAGTTGTAAATTGTTGGTTCACGTAGATCTCCATTGTCACCATAACAAAGTAATTTTTTATTATTATTATGTTGGTATGTCCGGTAAAATGACAATTTACAATTTTTGTCAAGATGGCGACATTAACATTAAACAAAGTTATACCGGCCGATAGATGGAGCTAAACTAAAACCGTGCTACAACAAATACATAAACAAGGCTTAGACAGATGTCAAACGCGTGTTTATCAATACAAAATAGTAGTTAAACACTTGTTTAAGGCTTGTTTAAATCTTTTGTGGTTAAGCCGAAGAAGTTTTACTTCAGTTGTGTGGTCTAAAACCCGTTTTATTTGTTTCTTTCAGGTGACAGCCGGCAACCGTCTGTTCCACCATATTGTAGAATCAGACACAGTGGGCACAAAGATCTTGAAGGAAATGAACCGACAAAGCCTGCCCGGTGAGGTCACTTTCATGCCACTCAACCGACTGCAAGTCAGAGATATGGTGTACCCTAATGATAATGTAAGTTTTGATGTTACTTGGGCATACTTGTTGACTTTGCATATTAAAAAAGTGTATATTAAAAAATAATGAATATTGATAGTGATTATATATAACTTAATAACAATAGCTAACAATTGAAGGGGTGAGAATAAAAAGGAGTTAACTGATTTTTTTGACAAAATGACTTATGGGTATCGTTGGATTCAGCGTGAAATAATCTTCAATGATACATTCTCAAAATACCGAAATGAGGCTTAAATCTCGAGATTTTGAGTCTAAAAATGGTTTATCTGTCACAGGAATACAGTTTGCTTAGTATAAAAACATTACTATATTTATTTTATTATATTATATTTTTACAGTAATTGTATGAATTAGTACTATATTTAGTAATTTTAAATAGAATTAAAACATTTTCAAGCAACTGAAACTTACATAAACCTTTTCTATTACCTTATAAGCACTCTACATTAAAATGACGCCGTTGACGTTTAAAGTCAATTTTCTCGAAACTGTCAATTTGTCAGTTAAATCCTTTTTATTCTCAACCCTTCAATTGTCTCTTATTTTTACAGAACGCAATAGCCATGGTGCAAAAGTTAAAATATGACCTGAAATACGCTAAGGCGATGAAATATATATTCGGCAAGACCCTCATCTGCAGGAATTTGGAGTGTGCTACTGAGTTGGGGAAGCAGTTCCATTTGGATTGCGTCACATTGGAGGGGGATCAGGTAGGTTTTATCACCCGAAATCTGCCCATTTTCGAGGGAAAACTATCAATTTTCCTTGATAAAAGTATTCCAGCTTGATGTCGGTAGTGCAAGCAATCTGTTTGCGGAATTTCATATGAATTGGTTCTGACGTTTTGACGTGAAAACTACACAAACACGGAGCATGTTTCAATTTTAATTTATCGGTAGTGATAGGATGATATTAGCTTTTTCCAAGAAGCTTAAGACCTTTATAGCAACAGCGCCAACTAAATGTGAAACATTCCTCGTTAATGAGACTTATTGTTGGCCAAAAATTTGCCCAGCAGCGGGACTATACAAATTAACAAAAATAAAATACACTGATACATAATATTTTTTTATGTTCGTTATGGTTCCCTTTGACCACATTTCTATCGGATGTTATGTGAAAATGCGGTCGAATATTTAGCACGCTCGCCTATAAAAAATCTACTCACTATCTTGAAAACGTCCAGAAATGAAATGAAATTAAATTAAATTTATTTCACATGGTGGATAATGGAGATAGATGTAGATGTCAGGTTTTTAGTATGCAGTTCTTCCATTTAGCCCATACTTGTGGCATGTGAAAATTATTGTTAAGTTTGGTCATATCACTGAATATAATACAATTTTAATACAATTTTCAAATAAACTAAAATAATTCTATTGGCATACACTTGCAAAATTCAAATACCTTATATTATTGTTGCCATTAAATTAAGAACAATCATTAGTATACATTTGTCAACTAATTTTCTATTTAACATTGAATGATCCCATTGGTATACATTTACAATAAATTTCAATTTAATTATATTATTGTTATGTCATTAAATTTAGAATAAATATTAATAATTCGTTAGTAATAGGTCTTTACCTATGAAATTGCCGTATTGCAGTACAGACTTTTTCAAACAAAAAAAAGCTTTTATTGGCTATGAATTCTAAATTCAAATTAATTTTGTTTTAAAAATATGACATTCTATTTACAATATAAGTCTTTTGTTTATTGATTAGCGTTGTATTTTCATTACATTTCAACATTTTTCCTCATAATGGATACTTTGAAATTTCGTGTAATTATGGAATATGAATTCCGTCGTGGCACCAACGCGGCACAAACGACACGTAACATCAACGACGTTTACGGAGAGAACTGTACAAACGAACGTACAACCCGTTATTGGTTTGCTCGGTTCCGTTCTGGGAATTTTGACTTGAAAAATGAACCTCGTGGTCGTCCGGAAACTTTGGTCAACAATGATGAATTAAAGGCGATTGTGGAAGCTGATGAATCTCAATCTACAGCTGAGCTGGCAGCAGCTTTTGATGTTAGCATCAAAACAATATTGGTCCATTTGCGACAGATTGGCAAGATAAAAAAGCTTGATAGATGGGTGCCCCACGAACTTAACGATCGCCAGCGCAACGTACGCGTCGAGACTTGCCTTGCGCTGCTTAACAGGCACAGAAATGAAGGAATTTTGAACCGAATTGTTACGTGCGACGAAAAATGGATTCTTTTTGACAATCGAAAGCGCTCAGCAAGTTGGTTAGATCCTGGTTCGGTACCAAAGCAATGTGCAAAACGAAAAATGACCCCTAGAAAGGTGATGGTCACAGTTTGGTGGTCTAGTGCTGGTGTGATTCATCATAGCTTTTAACAAAACGGCGAGAGCATTACTGCAGATGTGTACATTGAAGAACTGACCACAATGATGGCGAAACTCGCACGTCTGCAACCAGCTTTGGTCAATCGGTCGTCTCCACTGCTACTTCACGACAACGCGCGACCCCATACTGCACAACAGACCGTCTCTAAGCTGCATGAGTTGGGTTTGGAAGCTCTCCCTCATCCGCCATACTCACCAGATCTTGCGCCTACCGACTATTACTTTTTCCAAAATTTGGACAACTTTTTAGCGGGAAAAAAATTCAATTCCCGAGAGGCAGTACAAAACGCCTTTGAAGAGTTTGTTGTCTCCCGTCCTGCTGATTTTTTCAAGAAGGGCATCCATAAACTGCCACAGCGTTGGCAAAGATGCATTGATTGCAGGGGTGATTACTTTGAATAAAAGAAATAAATAAGTTCGAAAAAAAAATACTTTAACTTTATTCAAACAAAACGGCAATTTCATAGGTAAAGACCTAAATATATCAATGATTAATTATTCGACATTAGATAGTCTTTCGTACAGTAAAAACACTTTTCTAAAAGCCACAGTTTTAGTTTTTTCCGGAACATTCCGTAGGGCAAGTCTTTTATAGACGATGGTAATTTATTGTACACAGTGATACACATGGCATAACAGCTTTTTTGGAACAATGTGGTCTTAGGCACGCGAGTGAGTACAAGCCTTTCCTCATTCCTCGTGTTTCTTAAAAAGAAGTCTTTTGCCTTGGTAAACAGTGCAGGATGACATCGCACAAATACTCCTATTTCAAAAATGTACATACTAGTCAGAGTCAAATTTCCTAGTTCTTTAAATAATGCTCTACAAGACATATAAGGCGGAATACCTACAATAGCTCGTATACACCTCTTCTGCGATAAGAATGCTCTTTTTATGTCGGTAGAGTTTCCCCAAAGTATCAAACCATACCGTAGCTCCGAGCTTACATAGCCGTGGTATGCTAAAAGAACAGTGTGTCGTGTTGAGGTTTTCCTTAATCTATTTAACACGTATACAAACCTGTTTACTCTTGTACATACATTGTCAATTTGAGACTTCCAATCACAATATTTATCTACAGTTAATCCCAAAAATGTAGCTTTATTAACTTCTTTTAATGCGCTATTATTATGTAATACATTTTGAGTGTAAAAAATTTGTCGTATTTTCGTTTGTCAATATTATGGAAATGTCATCTGCGAATAAAGCACACTTATAATTAGTTATGTCAGGTAAGTCATTCATGTATAATAAAAAGAGAAGCGGCCCTAAAACGCTTCCCTGAAGAACTCCATACTCATTTACTTGATATGAAGATCTATCACAGCTTAAGGTAGCATTTTTATCTAGACAACGTATTTCAACACACTGTTGTCGATTAGACAAGTAAGTACGGATCCATTCTAAGGCAGGTCCTCGTATTCCATAATTATCTAGTTTGTCTAAACGACTTCATCCGGTTTATGGAGAATACAACATGTTTTTAAAATTTCTTCAGTGCTGGCTTCCGGCTTGACAAAAGCGGAAACATTGTAACCAATATCGATGTCCATAAGTTTACTCGAAAGCCCTAGACACTGCCTCCCGCCAATAATGTAGATGTGTTTTTTTTTAGCCCCAGAATACATCCTCTTAGGTTTGTTCACTTCTGAATTACTACTGTTTACTTTCACGTCACAATTTTTACTTAATTCGTTCAGTTTTATCAGTGGCCTAGAGTCAATTACTTCATTTGCAGTGCTGATTAGGCCTAACTTTTCTCCAACCTTCGTGATATTTTCATGATTGTCCGTTAGTTCTGGTTTATTCTGATTAATTTGCTGGTGATCTGGAGTAGAAAACCGGGAGCTATCTCTCAGTAACTTTCTTGAATTTTTTCGGATAGACAATACATTACTTCGTAAACTATGACTTGGGCTTCTGCATATTTCTTTCAAATTGGCAATTTGATGGTTTTGTTGAGAAATAATATTCTGTAACTGATTTATTTCTAATGCCAAGTCATCTATTTCATTGTTGGCGCTTTGTAGTTTATTTAATAATGATAAATTCTCCTGCTTTAGACTTTCTAAAAAATCTTGGTCGGGTCCAGTTGATAAGTCTAAATATCCCAAACTTCGCATATGTAGCTCGGAGTCCACAGAGCGTAGGGATAAATTCTGTTCGGAGTCATTGGAGTTTGACTTAAATAGCTTTATTGGTCTAATTGTGACATTACTTAAGCTTTTAAAACTGTGGTCCATCTTTAAAAATAGTAATTATCAAAATCTTAGCAGCAAAACAATTCAACCGAGATTGGATTTGAAGTTGTGTAACTTTGGCGGCGTTCAGCCAATCCTAGCACCGTACCAACAGCACTAAGATGACTTGTATGTAGGCCGCCGAAATACGGCAATCTTAAGTTGTAGTTTATTTTGTTGTTGTGACTTTATAATTAACCGTGTGCGGGTATATCGGAAATGAATTAACTTCCCCTCAAAGTCAGATTTAAAATGTTGTTGTCACTTGTTTTTATATTCTCCCGTAGTGTGTAAAGTGTATAAAAGCGGCCTTACTTGGTTTTTTTAAGTGTATTTATCTTAACAATATTCCACTTGTGTCTTATTGTTGTTATTTTGTCTGTTGTTGTTTATCTTTGTGAAATGTGAAACCTCGGCGATGAAGTTTTGAACATTCCGGTATTTATTCCTGGTATTATTATCTTTCCAACACTTGCACGTAGTAGTGGATGTAGTAGACACGTGTTTGGTGACTTATTTACGGGATAAATAGTTTTAACAAAATATTTTAATATTCAATTAGCAGAGATGATGTGACTTTTTTTTTGATAATTGCTAATAATAAATAATTACAATAATGTACAAAACACGTGCTTCAAAATTGTATTATACACTGAGGATAATTTATTTATTCTGGGTGCCTCATTTTTGAGAACGGTGTTGAAACGCCTGGGTACATTTTGTAGTATTGGTGTTGGTAACATTTTGTATGCAGGTTCGATAATTATATGGATTTCTTTTGTCGATTCAGTATTGGATTTTTTTCAAAATGGCGGAGCTATGGTGTTGAAATCGTAAAAAATTGTTTACTCGCCAGGTATACAGCTCACATAGCCACTAGTTTATTCAATACTAGCTGCGCCATGCAGTTTCGCCCGCGAATAAAAAGTAACGTATTGGTTATCCACTACATAAGCTATCTATATTCCAAATCCATCCAGCTGTTTGATATGAGCATGATAGAGTAACAAATATCCATACATAAACTTTCGCGTTAATAATATTAGTAGGATTTATCTATCGCAACCATTTAAAAGCTTCTTTCTTCAGCTAGGCGCAAACTAGTATGGATTTGACAGTTTCAGCACGCAATTTATGTGCATAGTTTTTTTTTATTATTATCTTTTGGCTCCACACCTCCGTGTATTTAGCCAGTGTCAAGTAATTGATAATTTATCAAGTAAATGATATTTCACGCATACGTCAAGTCACAGTCGAAGACGTCAAGTCAAATCATAGTCTAGTCAAAGTCAAGTGGTGGCAACTTTACTTGAAGCTTCTATGAAGTTTTGGAAACACCACGAAAAGAAACGTTTCACCATCATTATACCATTTTCCCACACTCACGCCTGTATTCCAACACTTAACGAATAGAATGCCACCAATTTTATGCACTGAAAATAACACAAGATTTGGAAAATAATACAACAACGCAATCTTTTTCGCGTTGCCGCCAAAACTCCTTGTGCATAGTTAGTATGGAAATTTTCAAATTAGGAATGAAATTTCTCCTGTTGCATTGCAATCAAAGTTCCGTGATCACTCCCCAGGTATCATCGAAAGGCTCCCTAACCGGTGGTTACTTTAACCAATCGCGCTCTCGGCTCGAAATGCAAAAGACCCGTTCTGAGTTGATGGAACAGATCTCAACGCTGGAGCAGGAACTCAGCACGCTCCGGCTAGAGTTAAACAAAACGGAGACTTGCATCAACACTATCGTGTCGGAAATGCAGAGGACTGAGACCAAGCAGGGGAAAGCTAAGTGAGTATACAAGAAGTCGGTGAGACGATATCAATACCATGACATTTCCATCATAGAACTACAAGACTTGGTGATTCGTCACACCCTTACGTTGTTAGTGTACCCCAAGTCCGCACTAAGCGTTTTGCTGGGTCATTTATAGTCCGAACGGCCAAGGAATGGAATGCTCTTCCAAAAACAGCGTTTCCTTCAAGGTATAACCTAGGTCTTTTTAAGTCAAGAGTGAATGGGCATCTCATGGGCAAGCGTGCTCCATCTTAGACAACTTCGTCACTTACCATCAGGTGAGTTGTTGTCAAACGCATGCACATTTTATCATAAAAAAAAGACATGAATTGAATTTTTTTTTAATGTTACGAAATTACATGACGAGCTAGTCGCTCGCCTGATGTTAAGCGACACGACTGCCCATATCAGTTGCAGTGACACTTGAAACTCAAGTGTAGTTTCGCGTGACACTGCACTGCGCATGTCATCCTGAGACATCAGCACAGTCTAGCAATAAGATTACTAGACTTTGAGATCAGGTCATAAAGTCTCATTCGCCCAGTAATTTCACTACTTACAGTGCCCTTCGAACCGGAACACAGTAGTGCTTGCGCACTACTGCTTGGCGGCAGAATAACTGGCAAAGCGGTGGTACCTCCCTAGACGAACTTTGCAGAAAAGTCCTACCACCTAGTTGCGGCGGGTTCGATTGCTGCGGCAGGACAAGTATTTGTGCACAGACAAAAAAAGCGCGAATACTTGTTCTGAGTCTGGGTGTTGTGGCACCATGGTCCTTTTAGTTCCTAGACACAGGGAATCCTAGTTGGGGTCCAGGATCTAAGTATGTGATCGTTAGACGTTATTATTATTATTATTGAATCTTAGTTGACTTCTGTTGCAATTGTACCAGAATTTCGCCAATATCATGTACTAGAATAGACCATCAAACGAAGGAGGTCGTTCGGTAATTTAATGAATTTGGCCGGTGAAACTGAGTATTATGATAAATTATATACTTAAACTAATCTGAAACAAATACAAAAATATAAAAACACTTTCAGAATCTATTTATGTGATCGTTGGGCGTTATTATTATTATTGTAATATAACAATGATAATGATTTTTGGCATCTTACTATATAATATGTCAAGTCGTGAATCTAAATAAATGTACGAGTTTATTTGATTTCGATTTATGTAAAGTTTCTTCTATACCTGAGTATTTTATTGGTGAGACAATAACGAGTTCCCCAACTATCTATCTATTGTTTATCTATGCATCCATCTGTCTATTCATCCATCTATCCAATATATCCAGTTTATTCGAATGTACTCGCTATCGAATATCGTATAATAATATTTGTATGAAATCTTTAGTTACGTACAGTTACCGCTAGCGGCGCTGCGTTGGATTTCTTAAAAAATGTTTTACGCTTTATTGAGTTTTATTACGTGGTAATAAGTGTCTAGACATTTTATTGGCGGCAGAGAAAACACCTATAATTATAAAAATCTGTCGATTTTTGGCGCAATTTCGATTTTATTTGCATTACAATATGGTTGTTTTTTTTTCAGGGATATATTTGACAAGGTGAAGGCTGACATCCGCCTGATGAAGGAGGAGTTGGCTTCGATCGAGCGGTTTCGCGGGCCTAAGGAACGCTCGCTGGCGCAATGCCGCTCCAGCTTAGAAGCCATGCAAGCCACTAAGGAGGGACTCGAGTCTGAACTGCATCAGGTAAAACTTTGAAGAAATATTGTCCAATCGACTGCCCGATAGCTCAGTTGGTAGCAACCTTGCCTTCTGAACTGTGGGTTGTGGGTTCGATTCCCACTTAGGAACGTATTGAAATTTGCAAACCATTTCTTGACTTTCCTCTAAAGAGCTCATCTACAAAACATCAGTTTTATATATTTAGTATTTTTCAATTTATTTATATAAATAATAAATAAATAATGAGTTGTGAGGATTTATGATAATCGGCGTATACAATGATTGCTACAAAACATAGGCGTTGATTTTTTTCCTACTTGCTTCTAGCTAAAATCTTGAATTAGCCTAACAACAGCCAAAATTAAAATAAAATACAATTTTAGTTCTTGCATTAAAAACAAAATAAAAAAATACGTGTTTGTATGTTATTTTTCGATTAACTTTTAATAAAACCAAAAAGTGGGAGTTAAAAAACTTTGTCAAGTGTACAAATGTGGTATGTATAACAACCGAGAGCCTAAAAAAATAACTTACCTGGTACATTAGTGTAGTATGTCAAATATAATAAACCCCTTTTACCATTAAACATTGTCCATGTTACCACAAATACATAAACAAGGCTTAGACATATGTCAAACGCGTGTTTAACAATACAAAACAGTACTTAAACACGTTTAAGGCTTGTTTAAATCTTTTGTGGTTAAGCCGTGTATATCAGAGGAATAGCTATTTTGTGTTTTGTTTTTTTTTTCTATCAAGTTTGAAATGGGCATTGAGAAAACATTGAATGGCTATTCTGCTGTTATGCAGGGCTTATTGGTAAGGATTAGAACCAATAACTTGCCTTACTATTAATTTTATAATAATAATAATAATAACGCCCAACGATCACATACACGGATCCTGGACCCTAACTAGGATTCCCTGTGTCTTGACCCAGGAACGACGAAGACCAATGGTCCCACAACACCCAGACTCTAAACAAGTATTTGCGCTTATTTTTTCTGTGCACAAATACTTGGCCTGCCGCGGGAATCGAACCCACTGCGTCCGGGTTATGTGCCGACCTATTCCACCACCACACCACAGAGGCTGTCAAATCTGCAACTGTATTGATTACTTAGGAGCTAATGGAGCAGCTATCGACACAAGATCAGGGGAAAGTGGATGAGCTGAACGATGCGATCCGGCGACTTACGCAGGAGAACAAGGAGGCGTTCAGCCACCGCATGAACCTCGAGGCTACCAAGAACAAGCTCGAGAATCTACTCACCAACAACCTTATCAGGTCAGGATAGATGTTACCACAGACTATACTGTCTTATTCCGGTATGTATATATTTTGTAGGGGAAAAAATATGGCAGTACTTTTTGAGGTTGTGCATTATTTTCCGATTCGGTAAGTCTACACTGAGAAAAATCTAAAGCTGAAAGCAACGCAATAACGGCCGATATAGTTGGAAGTAAGGCAAAAAACCGACCAAACGTAATACGAACAAAAACGCCTTCTAATGTTGACGGCGATATTAACCTCCCAGCGTCAGGCGAATTCAACGGTTGCGATACCATGAATTCAGCTCTTCATTATGTGTTTCTGCCGTAGTATTAAATAGATTAGTCTTAATGAAAAAGCAATAAAAGTGGTAAGTCAAGCGTTATGAACCTTCTCGTTAAGCTTTTCTACCGTATAGTACTGCTCTATTCCCCGTCCACTAAACCGTTATTTACCTTTATGTTAGTGGTTTCTGAACGTTCCGTACGCTTATATTAATTGTTCAGTAAGGTAAATTATGCTTTCTTTACTGATAAAAACTTTTTGTCCAGACTGAAGAACAAGCCTTCTGACGGCTGGTAGAGCAGTTACATGAAGGCTAGATCAACTTGCTTACGGTTAAATTAAACGTACGATAAAGTGTATAAGCCTTTCTCTTTACGAACAAAAACAAAGTAAAGACAGAAGTATACTACTTCTGACGGCTAATATTGCAGTACCAGCAGTTTCCGGATGAGGATATACGGGTAAAATAAACGTACGTTAATTCATAGTGACTTTTATTTACTGGTAACAACGTCATGCACACTGGCGAATAAGCCTTTTGACGGTTGGTAAACCAATATTCTGAAGGCGTAGTTAAGTTGCTTTACTGTCATTACATTCATATTTAGAACAGCCTTCCAGCATTACTGACGGTCGGCACCGTCCGTTTGTACCAATATACTCTACGTTCTTCTAGCCCTTTCCTGCACGGCCGACGCCAAACGTCTAGCGCAGGAAGGGGCTAGAATAATGTGGAGTATGTTGGTACGCACCGACGGTGCCGACCGCCAGTAACGCTGGAAGGCTGGTTTTAGGGCATAGTGCCGCTCAGGTGGCGCCCTCTGCTAGCGACAATGGGAGTAAATTAAATATTTCCGCACTTAAATAATTACGAATGCCTTACAATTAGGACGCGCTGCCGCGTCTGATACAAACAAACCATGATGTTAAAAGACGTTAAAAATGTCTTACGTATTTTTACCGTGGCACTTTGTATCGTATTAACACGGCACTAATGCTTGGTTAAAGCATGGTAACGTTTTCGCCTCAACGGCACACGAAAAGAGAACAGTTGGGCATTCGTATTTACGGAAATATTCACCTTACGCGCATTGGAACCAAGAGGCAAGAAAGACACCAAAGTAGCCGCACAACATCCTGATTATGAACTTCATATTGGGAAAGCAGTTAACCATGTCTTCAGGAAACAACGCTATTTTTAGCCTGTGTAAAATTCTGAAACAGATAGAAAAAAATCACTGAGTATTTAAGACTATTTAAAACAGTATAGAAAACTCAGGTAAAATAAGCATTGACAGGATCTTAACTAAAGAGACAACCTCTCTATACTTACTTATTTATCGAAATATAGACTACACCTATATAATAATCTTCTTCCCATGTAATCGTAAGAAGTTCAATGGCATTAAAGTTAAAATTACCTCTTTAGAAAATTTTGAATTTATTATTCAATATTATATGATGAATTACACAGAACTAAAAACGACTCAAAACTTGTCAATTTCATTCCACGGTGTTGTTCCTTCGACAGCAATCGTAAAAGCAAGTCATCTTTAACACGATCACTCCCAGCTGAAATAAAGGAAGTTTACTATAATATTTGTATTTTTGAGTACAAGTAATATTATGAAATAAGTGATACAAGGGTGTAAGAGAAACGTGCCTAAAGCTGAAGCGTTACTAATACCTACACTTAAAATTATTTTCTTAATGAAACTGTAAAGTCTATTTTTTTCCTCGAATTTGTGCTATTATTCTTATGTATCAGTAATCACCAGTATTATCACATGTCTTCCATTATGGAAGCGTCTCTTACAGGGTACATAAAGCTCTTTAGATCAATAGTATGCTAAAACCTAAAACTCACTGTTGTAAAATCGGATAGATCAATAGGAATCTTGGAGATTCCACGTCAGATGACAGGTCACTTGACTCACTAGGAGCGCGCCGTTTTCGGAAGGGCGCTGTTACTTTCCTCTTGATAAGGTTCTTCCTCTTTCTTAGGTATATATTGTATAATATGCTAGATGCATTTCTTTTAGGTTAAAAGTCCACCTGCCTGTTGAAAAATTTCATATGAGTAATTAAAAAACACAAATCAGTACATCGAGTAGGACAATAGTGTAGGACTGCCAGTACTCCATGAAGAATTATGTAATGACGTGGAGCGGTTTTGAGGGCAAGGCAACCCGGTTACTCCGACTAACTGAGTGATTCCCGTTTAATATAAACAAATCTTTAATAAAACAACACTTACCTTCTCAAACTCAGCTTCTTTTTTTAGCACATGTTCAATTAAATGAATAAATATAGGTAGCTTTCCTTCCTTTCTTCTTTAAACACAAATCTTTTTACAAACTGATGCTCAGTGCTCAGTGTTGTTAGATGACTATGTGAATTTCTCCCCAACATTTTTCGATTTTCCCCCGAAAACTAGCTTTAAAAAAGAAAAGGTAATCCTAAAGCAAATTTTATTTGTTTTAAAGGAGAAATTCAAAATCATTTTTAGTATTACTATCTGTTGGGCTAGGCGGAAATCGGGGCCTGCCTACCTATGTGTTAACCATTTCTCATAGTAAGTAGGTATTCGATATAATTGTTTTTTGTCTACTGAATTATCATGTCCAAAAGCTGCACCATAACGAAGAACAATGAAATTAAAAAAATTTCATTCCATATTTTATTATAGCATAATTAACTGCTGTCTTACTAGGTAGGTAAGTATCACATTGGTTTTTTAAAATAGATCCTTTGGACTACCCTAATAGAAGTTGGCTTGTTAATTATTGATTTTTTAAAATAAATAGTAATAGCCGACATTTTTTTTGTTTGCATAAACATACACGAAACAAACATGTAGGATAAGTAAATTCTACCTAAATGAGCCATATTCCCAAACAGGAACGATGTTTACCCTAAAGTGGCAACACTGGGAGTTTTATTAAATTCGAAACCGAAATCTCTATGACATTGAATGCTGTACTGCAGGTCGTTTCGTCGGTAAAAGTTTTGCTAAAAGAGCCGGTTGACTACGTATTTAACCACTTTACGGTTAAAAACGCCGTACAGTAGGTAAATTTTTCAATAAAAGATTTGTTGAAAGAATTTAACCAAACCGTTCAGCTAATCGTTTTTAACGGTTGACATTTTTACTCGACGACCACGTAGGTAAAAGCGGGTTATACGTTCTATTTAGCTATCTAAAGGTAGGTTCATTTCTACTTTATTTCTGTTTGTCACTCTTGAGTTAGGTAGGTACGTAGAGAAAACCACCGGTATACTATCACGGTTAGATAGTTTAGGTAGGTATATCGTACATCGTACCTCTGGATGGGCTTATGTTAGCACGATGAGTAGAATGTGTGATAGGTACCTTCCTGCAACAACATGCTTAAGACTATCGCCGATAAACCTGAATGTCCCATCCAAACACACCTAACTACTTACTGGATTAAACTTATGATACCTAGGATACCAGTAGATACCTATGAGCTATAGCTCTAATATTTTAGTTGTTTTAAGATATTTATACCTACTCTGGGTAGGTACCTCGACCTACTATTTGTTTTCCACCTGTAACTACAATATATGGCTCGTGTTATGCGAAATAAAGTTGTCTTATTCTATAAATCAGTATCAGAAACCATCACGAGCTCACTACGCGGGTCTTCATCTAGACGACGTACATGTTCATTGTGGTATATCCCGTATATCTACCATGATAATAATTGTTCATAATGATGGGTACGATTATATCCTCAAATGTTGTCCTTCGAGCTTTTGTAACACCAGTTAGTTACTGTGAAATTTTCTGTACCCCAAGAGACATTCACCTTAGCGTAAAGCTGTAGTGACCCTCTATTGTGTAGATACTTCTAACGAACTGTATTGCCCTATTTATTGCACGCTATGTTTAAAATCACTTCACACTGTATTCGATTTCGCTCTAAAGAAACGCTATAATAATACTCTGGCACCTTATTGTAATCACTTTAGTTACGACACTTTACACGTTGTTAAAAGAGGGAAATCACCTTACACGGTTCATTTTTACCGCATTCGCACGTCATTATAAGACTTAAGCTTACGTTGGTTTAGTTTAAATTAAGTTCAAATTTCGTGTAGTTAAACACTTTTGAACGTTCTTTTAAAGCTAATATTGCCGTAATTACGGTTATATTTGCTGAACATTATTTGCCGTAACCATAAGGCGCTTTTAACTGTCCATCCTTATAAATGTAAGGTTCATACTGCAGTATTGGCAGTAAAGAGTTCAATTCCTCAACTGCCTCACAGAAAGGGTTTTTTAATGGTTGGTGTCCAATACAATTAACGGTACCATTTAAACGTTTTCGCTTAGCTAAGCAAAAAATAACGTAAGCTTTACAAATTTGCCAAATGTAATCATAATTTAACCGTATAAGGCGTAATTAGCCTTAGGCCAAAATTCCATTTTTCTCCGTGTAAGTGACTTACCAACTTGGTAGTAGCTCTGCCTTCTGAACTGTAGGCTGTGAGTTCGATTCCCACTTAGGCTAAACATTTATGTGATGAACATAGGTGGTTGTTCCGTGTCTGGATGTGTATTGTATATTCTATGCATGTATTCTATACTTACTATAATTACAAAAAAAGTATTCTATCGGTACAAGCTAAGTAGCTCGGCCTTCTGAAGGTGTTATATTGTATCTATCTGTAATATGTATACATACGGTATTAAATACCGAATGTATTTACAAACAAAAAGTATATCCATATTGTAACATTTATCTGGTTCCCATAGTACAAGATTTGCTTAGTTTGGGACTAGACGGCGCTGTGAATTATGTGATAATTCACAGCGCCGTCTAGTCCCAAACTAAGCAATATATAAATATATAATAAATATATATTTGTGATCATTGGATCTGTATTTATATATATTTGTGATCATCAGATCACAAATATATATAAATCATCAGATCACAAATATATATTCATCGTTACGTGAAGTGTAATCAAACATTACACTGTATAATAAAAAAAACATCCTTCAGACGTAAGGACGAGTTAGTGCAAGCTCTACAAGAGATCTCAGTGGAAGACCGTAAGCGGCGGCTAGCGAACAGCAAGACCGACCTAACAGCCGCTGAGAAACGAATCAAGCAGATCAACAAGGAAATGGAAGAAGTCGAGAGGAAAGTTGCAGCCGCAGTGAAAAATGAAAAGGCACTGAAGTTGGAGCTCGATAAGTGGAGGAATAAGGTAAGTTAAATCATTTTGGTGAATTTCAGCACAGAAAAGCGGAAAATATACGTTTTGCTGAGGTGAACCTCTGCCGGGCAGCAAACGTAGTTTTGTTTAATGACATATAAGCTACGTCCTTCGTGTTCCCGTTTCCAGCTGTGCGCAAAGATACATTTCTGGATCCTGGATTTTGGTCTACAGGAATTGTGTTCCAGCGATACAGAGAGCCGCGACCGCGACCAGAAATTACTGGACGCATAGTAAATAACTAGTTCTATAATAAAATATGTATGTTAGTCTGTAAGATATATGCACGGGTCTGTTTTTGTTAAGCTAGTTACCTGAATTATTATTATATTTTAATATATATAGGCGCCAAACGGTTACACTAGTAACAAGACTGGATACATTATGTCATCTGCGCAGATAATCCATAGAGGTTTTATTCTAAAACATGACACGCCTGAATTGAGTGAAAATGTAGTTGTAATTGTCGTAAAGTAACTAGTAAATGTACCATAAATAAAATTTCTTTTTAAATAACAGTTTGATGATAAAACAATTGATATGCTAAATTTTTTTTACATTAATAGCAGAAATCTTTTGCTTTCCAAGCGTTTTTCTATCCACAGCATCGAGACTTTCCAAGCATTCTTAAATTAGCAAAGCCAAGACCACCCAGAGTAAGTCAAGTAAATAAATTTTTTAAAATTTCCAGGAAAAGGAAGCCCAAGACAAGATGGAAGAAGACTCGAAAGGTTTAGAAAAGATGGCCTCCAAAGAAGTATTATTGCAGGAGAAAATACAAGAATCTTTGGATAAGATCGCTGCTCTCGGAACACTGCCTAACGCGCCTGAATTACACTCTAAATATCAGAAGATGTCTTTAAAACAGGTATGCTTTCTCGGTTACAGTGTCACTAATAAACCGTCAGACATCCGCCGTCTTTTTCTAATAAGGTCATACCTTGCATTAACAAAAAGAGACGGTGATAAATGTAACTGTACAGATAAGTCGGTGTCACTGTTGAATCAGCTAAGGTCACTTGGATCAGGGTCAAAAGGCTAACGACTTTAAATGACACGAAAAACTGCGTAAGCTTGTCTCTTTCTCGTGTAATTATTTGAATGCAAACTATGCTATAATTCGCAAAATTTATGTAATTCTATTGTGTACAATTATTTTTTACCAGCGTTTTTTTGCAGAATTATTTACTACCAAAATAATTCATATCAAATAAAATATTTAATAAAACTGTTCAACAATAAACCTTCCCAAAGTAAAAAAGCTATTCAGGTTTTCGGATGCCACTAATGCATAATAATAGATAAACAATTAAAAGCGCACCACTGTAGTGCGCATAAAAGTCGAGCGGTTGAAACATGTAGAAAGCGTACTATTTACTATATTGTTAAATATGTATAGTTCATATCCTTATGTTACAGCTCTTCAAAGAATTAGAAAAGGCAAATCAGCATTTGAAGAAATACAACCATGTGAACAAAAAGGCTTTGGATCAATTCATCAGCTTCTCAGAACAAAAGGAGAAACTGTACAAAAGGAAAGAAGAACTTGATATTGGGTACGTGTTTAGTTTAGTTATAAAACAAATTTAATAAAATAACAGGAATAAAAAAATCATTTTGCACAAACAAATGACATAAATGGTAGCTTAATAATAGAAAAATATCGTGAACGTAAATATATGCATAGGTTTAGTTTAAAATCTTTGTTTAATGAGTTTAAACTTTTTGTTTATTAAAAATTTTCAGGTCTTAATAAATAACTGTTTTTTTTTTCAGTCCACTTAACATGTATTGTAGTACAAAAGATTTATTTTCATGACGTATTTTTATTCAACACACATTGAATTAATGTTTTCTTGTTAATTGTAAATAAATTGCTTAGGGGGTTTTTGGCGGGAAAACGAAAAAAAAGATCACGTTGCCGCATTGTTTTATTTTCCAAAACTTGTGTTATTTTCAGTGTTAGTGCATAAAATTGGTGGCATTTTATTCGTTAAGTGCTGGATTACAGGCATGAGTGTGGGAAAGTGCTATAATGATGGTGAAACTTTTTTTGTGTTGTTTCCAAAACTCCAGAGAAGCTTCTGGTAATGTTGCCACCACTTTACTAGGAGTATGACTTGACTAGACTAGCTATGACTTGACTCTGACTTGACTTGATGACTTCGACTGTGACCTGACACATTATTTACGTGAAATATCATTACCTTGATAAATTATCAATTACTTGACACTGGCTAAATACACAAAAGTGTGGAGCCAAAACACAAAAAAAAAATTCACCTATATAATGTTGTCTTCCATAAATATCACTTTAACATAGTCATCATATTTTCTGTGACTTTGTTCCCAATTGTTCATTTGTCGGAGAATATTAGAGTATATCAAAACCGCCGATTCATCAGAATACATAAAATCAAGATGAGTAAACTTTTTCACGATATAAGATGCAACCGCGTTCGGTATTTTACTCTTTAAGATATTCACGTCAATGCGATCCGAAAACAAGTCATCGTCACCGTAAAACAAAACTACAGGCGTCGTCACGGCTTCTAAATCGTAATCCGGTGGTGATTTCTGTCCGTACCTTTTGATATTCTCCTTAACACCGAAATCGTATCGACAGAACCGTTTAGAATACGCCAGTTGTCCGTAATGTATGAACTGTAAAGTCGACGATCCTGTAGGCACGTGTCCTAATATCACAGTCAACATGGAAGAGTTCACGTGATGCTGTCCGAAAACCGATACGAAGAAATTATCGCAACCAACCGCTAGTATTTTGCACATAATCGATAGGGTTTGACGGAACAAACTCGTGCCAGGAGAGTATATGTTGTAATTCATCAATATGTATTCCAAGTAAGAGTGCGTGGGCGAAAACACATTCAGTAACGTACTCTTAGCGTTTCCTAAAAACACTTCTGGTGCCAACGCGAACATCATCTTGATCTTCTTGTTGTACTCCGGTCTCATGGAATTCATAACGAAATAAGTTGTCGTGCCTTGAGAAAAGCCAACGTAGTACAAACTCTCCTCGCCCGTATAATCAAGCGCATAATCTATCATCGCGGGCACATCGTACAATCCGATCTCCTCCCAGCTAAATGCCCAGAAGTTCGGCGATTTTACGTTTAAGTTTACGTGATTGAGAGTGTATCGGTTTCCTCTTGCGTTGCCCATCCACACATCGTAGCCGGCATCGGCTAGAATATACGCTAGAGATTTGCGAGGACCTTGGAGTAGCCAGCTGTCAGAACTTTCCCATATTCCGTGCATAAGAAATACAGCTCGGCCGTTTCTTGTAACGTTCCTTCCGTAAGGCATTCGATGCATGTTCAATATGTATCCATCGTCGGTAACAACGACGTGAGTCTCGAGCGGGTATCCATACTTGTTTGCCAGTTGGCTGATGTTGAGCTTTGCGTCTTCTGGTCCAGCACTATAGTCCGCAATGGTCACCAAACTTTCAATGAATACGTTCCAAAAACTAAAACCGTGCGTAGAAGCGATTAAAATCGAAAAAAATAAATAGTGCATATTGACACAACTGTATGTTTTTGGTGTCCGCTACTAAATGTCAATGGAAATATAAACATCATTTTCAAATACTGACGTAGGTATATTCACCTGATTTTTAATTAGTTTAGTTCTTAACGTGGATAAACTATGCAGTTAGTGGGTTAATTGGTGCAGGGTGTCAAATCAAAGTATTTGGGATATCCGTAACGACTTTACGTATTAAGTTACATTTAATGTTCGCGTCGTTATCGTAACCTTGAATGAATTCGTTGAAATATTTATGTCAACTTGTAACACAGGCGCGTTCCATAGGATCCACTTCATAGCTTTTTCGAACATTTTTTCCCGGTAACGGTCCAAGCCGAACTCTATAACAGATATTTACTTCGACTAATGAACTAAAGAATACGTATTGTATCTGTAATCGCCCGACCTTGAAGCAAAAAATATTTATATACCTAAGTGTGTCATTATCATTACTAATTGGTATAAAAATTAAGGTTTTGGATTAGTTTTTCCTATGATACGAAATATTCTTATATAAATAACTAGCTTCTGCCCGCGGCTTCGTCCGCGTGGCTTACAGGAAACGAAGATTTTTATAGATAATTTAACTACCAATTTCACCCTCTTAGGGGTGGAATTTTGAAAAAACCTTAATGGATACACTTTACAAAGAACACGCTCTCCTAATTTCAAATCTCTAGGACCAGCGGTTTAGGCTGTGCGTTGATATATAAGTCAGTCAGGACTTTGAATTTCATGTGTATAGATGATAATTTTGCTTGATTTGAACCAACGACTGTAAAAAATGTATGGAAATTTGTTTGTGAGAATATCGATGGGAAAACAAATGACAGTACATACACGCTGCTACGTTACAAGGAGGTTATCTATCACGGATTTTTAATGTCCCTTATCCCATTTACAAACCTTAGATGTGTTCAGTACGTATGCGACCTTAATGTTTGCGAACGCCCTGCCGCTAACCACCCATCTACTAACGCTATGAGGTCTTGAAATAAATTCACGGACCTTTTCAAAGTATCAATTTTAATAGTTATGTCACTAAGACTATATAAAAGTGCTACCAAAAATTTCTAAATGAAATCGAAAAATCCCATCGGTCCTTTGCGTAAATGAGAGATACCGAGGAGTTTTCTGACTTTTTCTAGTTTTGAGCGCCGTCGAACCAATAAAACATTGTTTTTTTTTTAACGAGCTAATATGCTGGTCTATATCGAACTTAAAAGCGTCACCTCGCTCAAGGCGCCCAGCCGTCAAAAGTGGGAGGCAACTAGCTGGCGGGCACCACCAGGGGTGCGAGCCTCGGCTTGGGCAGTTGCCGGGATAAGGGAATCGAGAAGACTACGTCCACTGGAAGAGTGGACCCTATGGAAAGTCGCGACCGTTCTAGCTAACCTACGGGGGTACGTCGACCTCGCCGGCGGGGTTGGTGTCTGATTGAAACTTTGATATGTAATTCCCAATTCGCAGAGGTGAAAAAATCCGCGAGCTAATCGAAACACTGGAACACCGCAAACTGGAAGCGATCCAGTTTACGTTCAAGCAAGTGAGCAAGAACTTCACGGAGGTGTTCAAGAAGCTCGTGCCTCAGGGTCGAG
The DNA here is from genome assembly GCA_905220475.3 of Ennomos fuscantarius. Lineage (NCBI taxonomy): Eukaryota > Metazoa > Arthropoda > Insecta > Lepidoptera > Geometridae > Ennomos > Ennomos fuscantarius. The sequence continues at coordinate 3,721,515 of HG992034.1, read as the reverse complement.
GCAGCCTTATCATGCGAGTCGCTCAGGACGACGGGACGGAGGTAGTCGCTGACGTGAGTAACTTTAACTACTTTAACACTAGGTGTTAGGACCTTGTTGTAAAGTTCGTCTAGGTAGGTACCACCGCTTTGCCAGTTATTCTGCCGCCAAGTAGTAGTGTGCAAGCACTACTGTGTTCCGGTTTGAAGGGCACTGTAGCTGGTGAAATTACTGGGCAAATGAGACTTTATGATCTGATCTCACAGTCGAGTAATTTTATTACCAGTCTGTGCTGATGTCTCAGGATGATGTGCGCAGTGCAGTGTCGCGTGAAACTCTATCTTTTGGGGTTTCGAGTGACACTGTTCTGTTATGGGCGGCCGTGTTGCTTAACATCAGGTAAACGACTAGCCCGTCACATCATTCACTCATATAAAAAAAAAACCTAAAAACCATATTTTTTCTCTAATGCTTTGATTGATAAGCAAGACCAATTCCAGGACATTGTGTCATACAAGCCGCATTTGCCCATCGTGATAGATTATGGCCTAAACTGCGAGAGGAGGCCCTAACTTGAAAACATATAAGCTGATCATAACTGTTAAACCTTGGAAAAGTAATAAAAATATGATTTCAAATATTTTTGAAAACTTATTATTTACCTACTTTTATGGTAACTACATCCATTTAAAATTCCGGTTTGGCTTGAACTTTCGTTCTGGAATTGGCATTCAAGACAATTAAGAGGAATTTTCTAATTAAAAATTCAATCAAGTTTTAAAGAAGAATTCGATTTTTATCCTCGTTTGAAAAATCTTTACAATTTTATTGTTGTTTAGGAGAATACCTTCGTAATGCATGTTGATGTTAAGCCATTCAGTGTTGTGACTTCGGCCAGTTTGTTTGACATACATGTGAAAACTTTGTGTTATGATTATCCTTTTTTGCGTGATGTTGCGTCGATTAAAGAAAAGGGAAGGCCTCTTTAGAGGTGCACCACGTATGTATAGATATAATATTTGGCTGCATTACAACAGACACCTGGATCCGTGCTTTTTATTAAATTAGTTCAATTACTTTACCTTATTATTAATCATGAACATAAATACAATACAGTATACTTAAGTAATACTAGTGTATGTTAGGTGATGCGTCGGTTAATTCCTTATGCTTGGGTCTACAAGAACCTTGGGGAAAGTGTGTGTAACTAAGTTGTATTTTAATAGACTTACGTACAGACGGACGTTATTCATTCGGTACAAAAGCCATGAAGGCACTTAATAAATAGCGAATATATATAATAATAATAGAATAGCTTGTCCTAGCAGTGGAATTTTCGTCACCATCTTTATCAGCTGTAAGACGTCCACTACTGAATATAGGCCTTCCCGATAGCCCTATCGGCCTTTGAACGGCTGTTTGAATCCAATACGGTTTTCTTATAGTTTTGGCCGTCTTCTTCGTCCTAATGGGAGGCCTACGTTATACGTTTACCATTTAGTAATCGCCACTCGAAAACCTCCCTATCGGTTGTTGGTTCTAGGTATGATGTTTGGAATAAAAAATAGCCTATATGTTGACCCGGAAAATAAGTATTTACCTTATTAAGTTTCATCAAAATCGGTCCAGTAGTATTTGCGTAATGGCGTAACAAAGGGATAGACAGACAGACAGAAAAAATAAAACTGTTTCGGCATCTATGTCGGTAATGTAACTCTCCACAGTTAAAATTTTCAATATATTTTTAATGTACAGGTTTTTTTTGTTCTGGCTCCACACTTTTGTGTATTTAGCAGTGTCAAGTAATTAATAATTTCTCAAGTTAATTAATATAATGTATATATGTGTCAAGTAAAGCGGTGGCAATTTTACTAGAAGCTTCTATGTAGTTTTGGAAACAACACGAAAAGAAACGTTTCACCATCATTATACCACTTTCCCACACTCATGCCTGTAATCCAGCAGTTATCGAATGAACTGCCACCAATTTTATGCAGTAACACTGAAAATAACACAAGATTTGAAAAATAGTACAATGCGTCGACGCGATCTTTTTCGTTTTCACGCCAATACTCCTAATGGACACTTTTAGCTCGGCTATCAGTTTCATTATAAGTATAGATGTACAATGTTGTTATTTCCAGCGAGCGAACGCCGACCAGTTCACGGGCGTGGGCATAAAGGTGTCGTTTACGGGCGGCGAGGGCGACATGCGCGAGATGAACCAGCTGTCGGGAGGACAGAAGTCTCTCGTCGCTCTCGCGCTCATCTTCGCCATACAGAAGTGCGACCCCGCGCCCTTCTACCTGTTTGACGAAATCGATCAGGTGTGTACCTTTTTTATGTTAAGGAGTAACGGAACCGTTCGCCTGATGTTAAGCGATACGGCTGCCTATATCAGTTGCAGTGTCACACGGAACAGTTTCGCGTGACACTGCACTGCGCACGTCGTCCTGAGACATCAACACAATCAAGTAATAAGATTACTAGACTGTGAGATCAGGTCATAAAGTCTCATTTGCCCAGTAATTTCGCGAGTTAAAGTACCCCTTCAAACCGGAACACAGTAGTGCTTGCACATTACTGATTGGCGGCAGAATAATTGGCAAAGCGGTGGTACCTACCTAGACGAACTTTGCAGAAAAGTCCTACCACCTAGTAAACATCCCCCACCATCCAGTACACCTTGCCAGACATCACGTGATTAAAAATAAAAAAATTGCAATGCACGTCTTTGGGGACTGCCGATAGAAGTGAAAACTAAGTAACTTGTGACATATAGCATATGGGTAGCGTGCGGTGACGATGACGTGAGTTTCACGCTTTTTGTTCACCCAAAAAGTACACATGAGCTATATGTATACCATGTATATGGTATACATATAGCTCATGGCAAGCGTTCCGTGACGCAGACGCGAGTTTCATGATTTTTGTTCACCCAAAAAGTGACCAACGGGTCTAAAGAAGTTTTCACTTCAAAAGGCCTTCATTCAAATCCATCACATTATTAGTTAATTTTGAAAATTTACACTCACGACATTATTTATTTATAGTTTCGTGTCACACTGAACTGCACACGTCATCCTGAGACATCAGCACAGTCATTTCGTTAGCTACAGTGCGTTTCGAACCGGAACACAGTTTTGCTTGCACACTACTGCTTAACAGAATATAAACTGGCAAAGCAGTGGTACCTACCTAGAATAGACGAGATGTTTGCGTTTTGTATCAATTTACCGTTTTGGCACGTAAACGCTTTTCTACCACCATCAATAGAAAAAGTGCAGGAAAGTACATTATAATATACTTTCTGCTCGGTTTGGCCCAACTTATATTTTGTAGTTTGAAAGAAGAGAAAAATTTGTAATGAAAAAAACTCTTAAAATAGTGAAATATTATTATTGTTTGAACTACCTATCTTTTAAATTATACTTAATAATAGGCATGACGAAAGATTTTGAAATCCTCTTCCGTAATGTGGGTATACATTTACTATTTAGGAAAAAACCTTTATTTCGATAATAAACTTAATTTTAACCAAGATTAAAGCCATTTTCATAATATTTTTTAAATGCGGCGCGAAAACAGCTCGAGGTGTCATGGCGTCGGCTCTGACGTCACTCCTAGGTGTTTACCTACACAATGACATGTTTATGTCATTGTGTCTACGCGTAGCGAAGAAAGTAAATAACAAAATCAATCCAAATGCGTATATTCACAACAGCAAAAATCTACGTGTGACGTCATGCGCTGTGATTGGCGTTTCAGTCAAAATGGCCGATCGCAGTATTTTAATGTTTTATTTTATTGAAAATCTAAGTAATCTCAATATTTTTAATAAAACTAAACCAGTGTTTCAACGTTATTTAATATAAATTTTACCCTAAAAATATTAAATCGACCATTTTTTGATACTGTCGTCATACCTATTATCAAGGCCTCTTTTAAAAGTAATTGATCCTCCCTAGGCCCTCGACGCGCAGCACCGGAAAGCAATCGCCAACATGATCCACGAGCTCTCGGACTCGGCCCAGTTCATCACGACCACCTTCCGGCCCGAGCTGCTCGAGCACGCGCACAAGTTCTACGGAGTCAAGTTCCGGAACAAAGTGTCACACGTCGAGTGCGTCACGCAAGAAGAGGCCAGAGACTTCGTGGAAGATAGCGCTACTCACGCTTAGGGTTAACAATAGATATTTTAATATTTGATAAAATAAATGTTGGGTGAATCTTGAGTTTTTAGTTATTTATATATTAAAGTTAAGCAAGTGTAGTGCCGATTCTATTAATTCGAATTTTATAAAAAATTAGTCGAAATGAAGTATCGATGCAGACATTTGGACTGACGAATTAGGTAAGTTTATTAAAGGAAATTTTATTTGTTTTATTTTGTATCCGTAAGTGTTGCCCTTTACAAAAACTAGCTTTTATTATCTTCCATGCATATTGCAGCGCCCCTAGCGAAAAAGTTGAGTAACTAAAACCAGCATTGTTTCTCATTGTCATACGTAATGTACCTGAGTTCACTTTTACTTCTATATCTTGTGATTTTACAAATTAATTTTAAGAGATAATGAACTCTATAGGATATAGAGTTCGGTACCGCACATGGAAGGTTTCAGTAGAAGCTTGTTTCTGTAAGAGCACCATTCTGGAATTCGGGCAACTTGAGACGTTAGTTGACCGTTATCGTTACATTATTATATCAATAATTAAAGTAAATACTTGTTTATTTTGGGTGTAGAACCAATGGTTTTATTACATTAACATCTTTTGGATATTTTAACCTTACAACGTGAAATTTTAGTATGTTAATATTTAGATTGTACTATTCTTTAAGAAGATATATCTAGAAGATAAAATAGGAAATATAGGTATACGTAATAATAAAATTATATTTAAGTTTAGAATGGCGTTAAGATTGTAGTAGTAAGTCAAAATTTAATTCTTTTTTAAATAAACGATTTCTATTACCAGCTTGTTTTTTTTATAACAGTCTTATTTACTATAATTAAGCATAAGAAAAAACCTGGAGGAATTTCCGAAATATATAATCGGTATTAAGTCTTTAGTCACGTTGATATCTTGGAAAAATAAATAAATTGGAAGAATAAAAATAAGATATAATAAATAGAAATCTTTATTCACATACCCGATGGTTTCCAAACATTTTCAAATTCACTCATATTGTCTTTCAATAAAAAATAATATTGCTTTCAGAGCCTTACTCTAATCTTATAATACAAAAAGTACCTCCGCTGTAAAGAAATCCGAGTCAATCAATTAAACAGACAGTAATGTAATAATCTACATATCGTATATTTAAGGTTCTGTTTGTCTTTTCTAAGCAATAAAGATATTCTTATTCAATATTATTATAACATCCGAAACAAATGAAAGATAGGTATTTCCAGATCACACATGTCACTCAAATTCATGTTTGCGTTTCGACAGTACATGGTTAAATAAATATTAGTAGAAAATTTATTATTTATTTAGTAGAATATTATTAATTATTTAAGAAACATTCTACTAATTAGTTATAATATTTATTTTCTACGAAACTTTAAACACTGACTCAGTTTTAGTATATTTTAAGTTAAAAACTGATAAAGACACTACATAGGTACATTCATGCGTAGTTACAACCTGTTAGATTTATATTGACGATACATTATTAAACTACATATTTACTGTCTCCAGAAATTCTAATTAACCCAAACCATAAGTCTAGATTTAGATAATAAAATAAAAAATAAATCTGTCGTCATAATATACAGAATCTAAGCAGAATTTAGCAGTAAGTTTGGAATCAAATCTACTTGGTTTAAAGACGATTTGGTGCAAGTTGCCTTCAGCCAATCTAGATAAAACAGAACTTTATAACAGTATGGAAGTGTAGCAGTAGATAATAACGGCTTAAGTATATTATTAGGAAAACCTTATTAAGTTTTAGTGATATGTTCGGGTTTTGTTTATATTGCTTCAAATATCGATTCTAACAGTTAGGTGCATAGTACCTACTAACATTTTCAGGCATTTAAAGTATCAAATATTTTAGTTTAAATAGACACCAAGATATAAAAATTCTACAATCACAATCACGCAAAATAGAACGAACAAATTCGTCACACGAAATCGAAGGCACCCACAAAATACAGATTTTAGAGTAACACTAAAGACTTCTTAAAAATTATAAAAATATTTTTATTACCTTAGTAGTTAATACATACATAATTTACAGAAAAATCCAAAAAACGAATGACAATGTGAATATAAATTTAGTCCAGGTCGTATTTTATCGACGTCACATAAAGTTTATTAAACTTTTAAAGTTCTGGGTGACGGTAATTTCATAATGTCAATAACGGGTTATGGATCAATTCGGTTTTATTTGTCTATGAATAATACTGGCCGATAAATAAATAATCGATTCACAAGATAATTATAAAATTTGCATTTTAAACATATTTCAGTCATTGGAAAGGAAGGTAATTCCAACATTTTATGAACAATTGAACATACCACATACACAATTGACGAAATGTATATAGACTCAACATAAATGAGAAATAATATATTATTTCTTAATTATTATAGATGTAAATATAAAAGTACTAGGTGTTCCCATAATTTTATAAGTCCTAAACCAAGAACAAACTCCATATGGCAATACAAGTTTTCTATTAAAAAATATACATATGGGGTAACGCCCAAGAAGATCACAAGTCGTGCTTTGTAAAGTTCAATTAAGTATCGCGTATCAACTATCAACCGTGCTTTTACTTCTTAACAACAAAATTTAGAACAGTGCTCACACAGTTTTACCTATGCTAGCTCCTCAGAGGGACAGCGTATGGCGAGTTCCAGTCCCTAAGAAAGACATCTTGCAAATCTTTTCTTATGTCCCTAGTGAAGTTTCCGTAGTAAGGACTGTCTTCTTCGAAGACGAAAGCCACGCCGCCCGTGTCTATGAAGTAATCCGCGGACCAGTTAGATGTGCCGACGTAGGCGGTCCGATCTGTTACCATGTACTTGTTGTGATTGACTCGAGCGAAAGGTATCTTGTCTTGGTCTGGTGTGGAAGGTACGATGAAACGTTTCTGCGAAGGAAATTGTGTGATAAGAAACGCATAATAAAAGATATAATTTTGAGACTTAAGATTTGACGTAAGTAACTCTATTTGATCTAAAACAGGTAATCAAAAAAATAAGGTATAAATTGTCTTGCAATATTGAAAAAAAAATGTTTACTTTTCGAAGCATATAACAATGGATTTATCAAAAGCATTTGATAACTTTGACTATGTTTTTTTTAATGCGTCAGAAACATCCATTGGCATTAAAAAATCTAAATGCTTGATAGAACTATTGCTCAACACAAAATACTTTAATGATCTTTGAAATAAGTGGAATAATTATCAAGGTCGCAAGGGTTACACAAGGAAGTACTTTCGGGCCGATTCTCTTACCACTTGTATATCACATCTGGGGTAAGAGTCAGTGAGGGCAGTAAGTGAGCGAAGGAAGTAATCCTCGGAAGGCGTTGAGTGCTTCCACCAGCTGATGAGTAGCTTCACCTTGACCTGTCGCTCAAGGGCGGCTTTGCGAAGCGCATCATCTATCTTCGGCCAGAAGCTGTAAAAAGGACAAATGAGTAAACCTGCCGATTGAATATTTTTAAAGGAAGAATTCCAATTATTGCTTGGTGGGGTTATTTATGTTACTAAACGCGTCACGCGGTAACGGCCACCCTTTTCCAGCTAAATTTAAAATTTTACTAAAAAATATCCTGTAATAGCTCTGTGTGCAAAATTTCCAAACCAATATAACAATAACACCAAACCAATACAAACAGACAACATAGATATGACGGCGGCTACGTCCAGTTATGCACTCTATGCGCAGCGGGCAGTACCGTAATTTACTCTGTGGCAGCATTTAAATTTATTAAAGTGGCAATACTGGCATTTGTCATCGCTTCCCTACCCATCTGGCTATAAAAGGGGACCGCTCGGTGTACTACGGATCATTCTTGTTCCAGACACGGCGCGGTGCGGACATGCTGAAGGCCTATAGTTATATAGGTTGCAACCTACCCACAACCCGTTTTCTGCCCACATCAGAAGTAGGATTGCCCATTTCTACATCACTCTTCAAGCAACGCGAAACGTGACGTGACGTGAATGATGTCGTGACGGCGGGTAACACTAATATCAAATTTAGTTGCAGGGTTAACCCGGACCAGTGAAAAAAAAAGATAATAAAAGTTATGGTAAAAAAAGTAATGATTCGTGAGAGAAAAAAAAGAGAAAAAAAAGGGTAAGAAAAAATTTAAAAAAAAGTGAAAAAAAAAGGAAAAAAGAGAATAAAAAGGAAAAAAGAAAGAATGTAAGAATGATGACAAAAAATGTGTCTGAATGCTAAAGGGATAATCTATCCGGTCTAGCACTAATTGGTATTAGTTGGAAAGATGATTTTTGGTTGCTAAAGGGATATCTATCCGGTCTAGCACTATCCGGTCCATTTTTTATAAATGAAGGGATAAGGTAAATGATGATTTTTGGTTGCTAAAGGGATATCTATCCGGTCCATTTTTATAAATGAAGGGATAAGGTATTAGTTTGTTGATTTTTGGTTGCTAAAGGGATATCTATCCGGTCTAGCACCATCCAGTCCACTTTTTGTAAATGAATGGATACTGATGGTCCTGAAGGGTTAACCTTCAATTACAACTCTTTGTAAATGGCCTTTGTGGAGAGGAGACCAGGGTTAACCCTGACGATGACTGGAAGGTTAAAATACTTTTGACTAATCAAATTGAAAACTAATGTTTTGACTTTGACTTAGACTCCAAGTTTAACTCAATTTAATTGTCAGGATGAACGAGCAATTACACTGATACTTATGTCCCTCACCAGGTACAAAGTGAAGCTAAGCGTACGAGGACGTACGCACGTCAGTATGGCCGTGACGGTGGCTACGTCCAGTTATGCACTCTATGCGCAGCGGGCAGTACCGTAATTTACTCTGTGGCAGCATTTAAATTTATTAAAGTGGCAATACTGGCATTTGTCATCGCTTCCCTACCCATCTGGCTATAAAAGGGGACCGCTCGGTGTACTACGGATCATTCTTGTTCCAGACACGGCGCGGTGCGGACATGCTGAAGGCCTATAGTTATATAGGTTGCAACCTACCTACCCACAACACGTTCCTGTCGACAGATATATTAGTTAGATTTAAAATGTCCTGTCAACCTCTCGCTAAAGTGATATGCGAACGATTGAAAACGAGAAAGGACATTTGAAGTATTGGCGAAGTTTAACTAAAGTTTAAAAGGCTCTTATAGAATACTAAATAGAAGTATAGAGTTTAGTTTTTCATTGTATACGACTTACAGCATCTTCGGCGCAAACTGTGTGCCGGGAAGGTACTCCATCACGGCGATGTAAACGAATTGTTCGGCCGCGTCGATGATTGAAACTATGGCGTCGTCGTCATTGGTCCGCCCGCTCGGACTGAAAGGCGGGGGCGAACTCTGCAACAAAATAGTGTCTTTGTTAAATATTTTGAAACATGTTAGGCTAAGTTTCGTTCGTTGACTTTAACAGCCTTATAAATAAACGGCTATTAGTCTCGGATTAGTTACTACAGCTTTTGTACTTTTTTTGCCACTGGAATATTTAGCTGGATCGAAAGAGACAAAAGATGGTGTAACTAGTCTAAAGTTAGTTCGTGTTTATTAATAAAAGGCTGTTAGTGTTTACTGGCAATTGGCAAAGTCCCTGAGTCGGCAATGCCTATAATGTTGCAGATGTTCATATACAAGTGTATAGGAGAGTCCCCGCTTACAATGATCAGGCGTTTTTCTCGTCGCTCATATTATAAAAGTGACGTGATACCTTCTTGAGGCAGTCATTTTACCTCTTTTTAATCGCAGCAACGTGACTATTTATGGTTTAAAAGTTGGCCTTGTACATAGTCAACGAAGAAAGTACTCCCTATAATAACTCTTCTTATCATGACAGACGAGCTTTGTCAGTGCCTTTCAGGTATTTTCAAGAACCAAAACCGTAGTCGTCACGAACCTATGCATAATGATACGATCATTAACATATCCAACAAGTACTAGCACGCACAGTACGTACAAATCGATTCATTTATCAAACAAAGTATTCATTTTTTGTATATTACGTGCCACGGTGCCAGCAACTTGTCGTCGTCAATTTCCATACAACAACAACAGTGTTACGTGCCAACATGTTATAAAAACAACGATGGTTGGAACTAGCGCCAAAACTGCGAACAAAGCTAAAACACCTGAGCCACAAAATAAGTAGGTAGAATATAAGCTCTGCATTACAAGACATTCGCTTTATTTTGATTACAAGATTAGATGGATTTGGAAAAAATATTTTTTGGATGTTTTGACATTGAAATATTTATGATTACATTGGAATTTTAAAATTAGGAATGAAATTTCTCACCCCCCTGGTATCTAATTTATAAGCCACCCGATGCTGTTATCTAAGATTGTAGCTGTGCAATTCGTGTTTACAATTTCATAAGTAGAAGAAAAACTTACCTAAACACAAAGCACCATCCAGACTTTTATTACAAAAAATCTCCCTGGACAGCCATAAAAGCAATAAGTAAAACAGCAAAGGTCAACTGACGTTAAAACGTGTAAAGTAAGAACCGGGCGAAATTATCAGGCGGTATGCAAATGACAACCATTTCTTTGTATTCAGGGGTTGTCCCGCCGCGACGTCCTGACATTTTATATTATGATGTTGGATAGCACTGAATTTCCTTCCAGAGATAACTGCGGAATGTTTGTGTTGTTTGTTATGACTTTTAAAAGATGTCACTGTAAACGAGTGAAGTCATTAAGGCCAAGGGCCTTACCGCGTAAGTCTGGTGGAGATCGTAATCATGTTCTCTCTTGCTCGCACTTGTGGACTTGTTAATTGGCGCGTGCAGGATGGCAGGCGAAGCCGATTCCCAGAACGGTTACGCGGTAGGGGTGCATTTCCAAGCACCACTTTGTGTATTTAGTGTAGTCGTGTTTGTACTCTCTAAGAGGCTTTGTTTAAAGTTGACAATAACAGATCGTTTTAATATCAAAATCGATCTGCGCTTGAGGTTATGTAATTTTTTCGGGTTTGTAATGATTACGTGAAATACGGACATCAAATAAATATAAAAACGTTGTATCTATAAAACACAAGTCTGGCTATTTAGTTTGTAAAAAAATGTGATTAAAGTTTCTAAATATATATAACTCAAAGGTGACTGACTGACTGACTGACATAGTGATCTATGTTGATAGATTGCCCGATCCTGGACGATCCTGGATCACTGGACGGATCGGGCTGAAATTTGGCATGCAGGTAGATGTTATGACGTAGGCATCCGCTAAGAAAGGATGTTTCGAAATTCCACCTTTAAGAGGGTGAATGAGTGGTTGAATTATTTTCCCATAGGCCACGCCGCGAGCGAAGCTGCGGGCAGAAGCTCGTTTACTCATAAAAACAGTATCAACGTTGTTGAAAAATTTCCTTTACTGTTGTAAAAGTCATTAAAAGTCGTTGGAGCAGAGACGAGCGGGATTCGAACCACGGGGTGAAAAACACGTATATAATTTCTGGGTGTTTTCAATGTCTTCCAGATAAAGTTGGAACGTAGTGGAACAGTTTTCTTTGACTAATGGTTGGAAGTATCAATTTACAGTATGTATGTCACCAGTTCCGATATTTTTTTTCATTTTAGTATTTTACTAAAAGTGTTGACTCTATAAAGTACATATACTATATAGCCTTGACCTGCTCGGACAGTGTCCAAACACAAACTACAGAGTTATTATTTTTGTAGACCGTACTTATGTACTGAAAAACCAATTTAAATTAGATTATACCTGTAACGACAGTTTTTTTTAAATGTTATGGAATGACATGACCAAGTCGTTCGCTTTATGTTAAGCGACACAACTGCCCATAACAGTTGCAGGTAAGCACTGCTGTGTTGCGGTTTGAAGAGCATTGCTAGTAAAATTACTGGGCAAAGGAGACTTTTATGACCTGATCTCACAGTCTAGTAATCTTATTACTAAATTGTGCTGATGTCTCAGGACGACGTGCGCAGTGCAGTGTCACGTGAAACTCTATACTTTAGTTCCGAGTGACAGTGCAACTGATATGGGCAGCCATGTCGCTTAACATCAGGCGAGCGGTTAGTACATGACGTCATTTCATTACATAAAAAATTACCCTTTTATAAAATATAAGGGGTAAAACAAATAACATTTAAAATTTAGGCTTAACGCGTCCCAAATTCTCTGAAGCGCTCACTCCCAAATATGTATCCCAATACACTTGCTGAAATTGTATCAATAACCGTAAAAACTTGCTTGTAGTGTTGAGTATCGTAAAACGGGGCTTGCCTTGATTCACGATTATGTTCGTACTAGTTGCGCCCCGCGGTTTCACCCGCGAAAAAAGTATTTTAACTATTTGCTCATCCCACGGGAACATTTCACTTTTCCGGGATAAAATGTATGTATATATGTTAATTCAGTGTATAAGCTATCTTGGTACCGAATTTCATCCAAATCCATTCAGCCGTTTGAGCGTGAAGGAGTAACAAACATACACACATACACACAAAGACACATACAAACTTTCGCCTTTATAATATTAGTGTGATGTGATTAAAGGTATAAAACAGTACGGGGGTAGACATTAGTGCGGGGGTAACATCCTCTTGATAGGTCATGTATACAGTAATGTGGGACCGATGTGTCGATGAACTGGTTGGTCAACAAAGCGAATGTATTAGTAATTAGGAACGAATGGGTTATATGCGAAATTCTATACAGCGGAAAATGTTTATAATGCCAGTATTACAGAGCAACCGCTCTGTCTGTCGCTCAGTCGACAAACAAGTACATACAGTATTATATCACATACAGTATTCATATCTGTGGCTAGTCAAAATTTCATCAATAAATACAAAAATAGCCCCCAACGATCACATACATAGATATCCTGGACATTTTACATTATATGTACCAAGTTTCGACCTTGGCTCATGTCTTAAATACCTACGTCGCGGGTGAATTGTTAACGTTAACTTACCGCCTGAAACTAATTTGTTTTGTTGTCTAAACACAAAACTAAAAATTTTTGTTGACTGAACATTTCCAAGTGGTTTTCATTGTTTAAGCTAAACATAAACTCCATATGAATGTTCCTGATTCTTCATGGTTTATGATTGTTAAACAGCTAAACTACTGTAGAAGTTTTTGTTGTTAGTGTTCCATGTAAAAGTACAAGGAAATATAGATAGATAGATAGATAGAGAACTCTTTATTGTCTCACCAATGAAGTACAAAATCAGGAATAACTATAATATTTACGAACTAGTGTAACAATGGGCGGTCTTATCGCTGACAGCGATCTCTTCCAGACAACCTTTGGATGGACAGTAGCAGTAGAGAAGAATAAACGGCGGTGTAAAACAATTTATAGATAAAGTAAATATAGATAAATTATAAACTATTACCTAATATATTTATATAATATATATACCTATATTCTAATACATATATATTTTATAAAAAATAAACTAATATATACAACTTTGAAATGGAATGGAATACAAAGTAGTAGTAAATAATAAATAGGAGCAATTATAATGACATATAATATTTATGCACCATAGTTTTAAATATGCTTAGGGACTTAGCGTGTCTAATATCTACGGGAAGCGCATTCCACAGACGAACAGCTTGCACTGTAAAGGATTTATCATAGAATTGGGAGGTATGGATGGGAGGCTTGAGCAGGAGAGTTTCGGAAGAACGCAGGGACAAGGAGTGGGTCTGGTGTAAGAACTTGAAACGTTCTTTGAGATACGGAGGAGTAGATGGGATAAACAGAATAGTATAGAGGAGAGATAGAATCCGAGCATTCCGGCGAGATCGAATGGGTAACCACTTCAGCTTTTTGCGAAATTCGGAGACATGATCATATTTGCGTAGGCCATATATGAATCTAATACAGAAATTTTGTAGGCGTTCAAGCTTATTAAGCTGTTCCTCGGTTAAATCTAGATATGAGGCGTCTGCATAGTCAAGAATTGGAAGTAATAGAGATTGTGCTAGGGAAATTTTGGTGGTAGTGGGTAGAAAATTTCGCAACCTTCTAAGCGAACCGCTAGAAGCAAAAATTTTGCGACTCACTTCTGCAAGCTGGGGTACCCACGATAGTTGCGTATCGATGAGTATGCCCAGATTCTTTACAGTGTCGCTAATCTTGATATTGGTCCCGTCAAACATTACCTGTGGGAGACGAAACCAATCGATTTTCGAGATCATACGAGAACTTCCAATAACAATGGCCTGTGTTTTCGTTGGGTTAACTTTGAGACCATACGAGTGACTCCATTTCGAAATTCGTCTAAGATCGCTGTTAATAGTCTCTATGGCAGCTGATAGTTCCTGTAGAGGAGCCTGTGTATAAATCTGCAAATCATCAGCATAAAGGTGGTAGGAAGAAGTAAGATTTTGAGAAATTGAGTTTATAAAAATTGAAAAGAGAAGGGGAGATAAAACGCCGCCCTGAGGCACACCGGCAGACGTAGTACACCAGGGTGAGAAAGTCTCATCAATGCGTACACGTTGCCGGCGACCATTCAGGTAACTACGAAACCAATCAACTACTGTTGGAGATATGTTAAGTGGGCGCAACAGTCCTAGCAGGACATCAAAATCTACATTATTAAAGGCACTGCTAAAGTCTAGTAGTGACAGAACAGTTAACTTTTTATTTTCCATGCCGTGCCGGATGTCATCCGTTATTTTTATCAACGCTGAGACAGTGCTGTGTCCAGGGCGGAATCCAGATTGGAAAGGATTTAGAAGGTTGTTGCGGATAAGGAAGGAAGTCAGCTGTTGGTGGATGAGCCGCTCAAGAACTTTTGAAAGGAAGGGAAGGATGGATATAGGGCGATAGTCAGAAAAGGAATATCAGTGTACCTTACTCTTAATTGCCACAAAAACAGATTGAATAACTTTATTTTTATTTTATTATTATACTTCAAACTTGTCTAGCATTTGACCACGCTCTCACCTGGTGGGAAGTGACGATACGATCGAAGGTGTAGTAACTACATTCATTGTTTTGATTTATTTTTTTTCTAAGAATTTTTTAACATAGGTAAACCTTCATAGTATAATATTTGCTCATAGGATTTATATAAAACTAGTTCATAAGAGATTACTCAAATATTTCTGGAAGTTTAAATTGCTAACCGAACGCAATAGTCAGTAGCCAAGTGCTTTTAGTAAGACACTACTTAACCTTGGCTGAAAACCATAGAGTCGAAAGTAATATAACCATCATGAAACGACAGAAAGACTTCTGCCAAATATTGGTCATAGGTAGGTAGGACTTTTCTGCAAAGTTCGTCTAGGTAGACTGCTACGCTTTAAGCAGTAGTGTGCAAGCACTACTGTGTTCTGGTTTGAAGGGCACTGTAGCCTGTGAGTGTAGTTGTGAAATTACTGGGTAATTGAGACTTCATGATGATGAATCTCAGAGTGGTGGTGTACGCACAATTAGAAATAAGTACTTATGTTTATGTTTATGTGTTATTGGCTGTATTGTCCGCCCTGTATTATATATATGTTAATAATAGGCTTAATTAAAAAATATAAAAAATAATCTAACAAAAAGCACGGACCCAGGTGTCTGTGGAAATGCAGTAAAATAAAAAAAAATTTAAAAAAATCTCAGAGTCCTGTAATCTTATTACCAGACTGTGCTGATGTCTCAGGATGATGTGCGCAGTACAGTGTCACGCGAAACTTTATAATTTGGAGTTCCGAGTTGAGACTCTGGTCTGTTATAAGCGGCCGTGTTGCTTAACATCAGGTGAACGACTGGCTCGCCACATCATTCATTAACATAATTTTTTTATCGTCCTGTCCAATTTTCATTTTTCACAGTCCCCAATCGCAAAGTCCAATCAGCAGATTGCTTCTAAGCAACATAAAGTACGTACAGCCAATACGTGATCAACCAACAAAAAGTATTAAAAGGGACAAAATGTACTGCAGAAAACACTCTAGACAGATTGGTTTCCAGAAATTGACGGTATGAAGAAAACATGATAGCCGACCTCAAATTGGTATCATCCTTACATCATATCATCATAAAATTTCTTACCGCACACTGTACATACATAACATCAGCCAAATTATTTAAAACTTGTGGCTCTGTATACTGTCACTCGAATCTGTAATTCTTAATACAGAAAAACAATTTTGTACGTTTTCAACCCCCATGGCTCTATGACATTTTGAAGAAAGGCCGAAAACTGGATCAACAAAAAAGGAGTGTGCTTTAGACCACACAACTGAAGTAAAACTTCTTTAGTTTAGCTCCATCTATCGGTATAACTTTCTTTTTGCTTTGTTTAGTGTTAATGTCGCCATCTTTACAATTCAAGGGTTGAGAATAAAAAGGATTTAACTGACAAATTGACAGTATCGAGAAAATTGACTTTAAACGTCAACGGTATCATTTTAATGTAGAGTGCTTATAAGGTAATAGAAAAGGTTTATGTAAGTTTCAGTTGCTTGAAAATGTTTTAATTCTATTTAAAATTACTAAATATAGTACTAATTCATACAATTACTGTAAAAATATAATGTAATATAATAAATATAGTAATGTTTTTATGCTAAGCAAACTGTATTCCTGTGACAGATAAACCATTTTTAGACTCAAAATCTCGAGATTT
The DNA here is from genome assembly GCA_905220475.3 of Ennomos fuscantarius. Classification (NCBI taxonomy): domain Eukaryota; kingdom Metazoa; phylum Arthropoda; class Insecta; order Lepidoptera; family Geometridae; genus Ennomos; species Ennomos fuscantarius. Next base: position 3,704,727 of record HG992034.1, on the reverse strand, counting down.
ATACCTCATTTCGGTATTTTGAGAATGTATTATAGAAGATAATTTCACGCTGAATCCAACGATACCCATACAATACAATACAATACAATACAATACAATAATTCTTTATTGTACACCAGAAGAAAAAACAGTTATAGATGAAGAAACTTAAAGCTATAGTACAATGGGCGGACTTATCGCTAAAAGCGATCTCTTCCAGTCAACCTTTGGATGGAAAGAAATTGTTAGAGAGATAGAGGTCGGTGGTGTAAACGAATTGAGTAAAATTGAAAACAATGAAATTTATAAAAAATAAAAATAATATAGAATGTATAATAAATAATCAATAAATTAAATATAACAGATTCATATATACTAGATAATATATAAGTATAAATACATACATAATAATAATAACATATAAATTATAAATACTTACATAATAACGAAATAAGTTCAAATGGATGAAACTACTAATAGCAGGTATTACAACTGTGAAAGATAAAAACTTTTGCTGGATTTAAATATAGCCAACGACTGAGCCTGTCTGGCTGGAATTGGAAGCGCGTTCCAAAGGCGTACGGCCTGTACAGAAAAAGATTTGTCATAAAAAGAAGAAGTATGAATAGGCATTTTTAGTGAAAGATTTTCTGTTGATCTAAGGTTACGCTGATGTGAGTTGTGCCAGAAGTTAAATCGTTCCTTTAAATAGAGAGGAGTTAATGGATTAAACAGTATGTTATATAAAAGAGAAAGGATATGAGTATTCCGGTGAAGACGTATTGGCAGCCACTTGAGTTTAGTGCGAAAGTGTGAGACATGGTCATATTTTCGTAAACCGAAAATAAACCTTATGCAGTAATTTTGAAGTCGCTCAAGTTTATTCAGCTGGTCCTCCGTGAGATCGAGATAGCAGGCATCGGCATAATCGAGGATTGGAAGAAGGAGAGATTGTGCAAGCATAACTTTGGTAGCAGTCGGCAGGAAGTTGCGTAGCCTTCTAAGGGAGGCCCCCGAGGCAAACACCTTACGGCTGACAGCTGCTAATTGAGGAACCCAAGAGAGACAGCTGTCTAGCGTGATACCTAAATTTTTCACTTGGGAGCTGTACGGAATGGAAACCCCGTCAAATGTGATTTTAGGTAGTCCAGGGAAATCTATCCTTGCAATCATCCGTGAACTACCAATGATGATAACTTGGGATTTGGAAGGATTTACGCTTAAACCAAACCGCTTGCTCCAGTCAGATATACGATCCAAATCAGCATTCGTTTTATTGATGGCATCGACTAGACTGTCAAGTGGAGCCTGCAAATAGATTTGGAGATCGTCTGCATAAAGGTGGTAGGAAGAAGTTAGAGAACTGGATATGGAATTAATAAATATTGCAAAAAGAAGAGGAGATAAGACGCCGCCTTGAGGGACGCCTGCTGCAGTAGTGCACCAAGAGGAGAATGAATCCTCAATGCAAACCCGCTGCCGGCGTCCGTACAAATAGCTATGAAACCAGTCAGTCACTGAAGGAGATATGTTAATAGAGCTGAGCGTGGATAACAGGATGTCAAAATCAACCGAGTTAAATGCGTTGCTGAAATCTAAAAGGGTTAAAACTGTTAGCTGGCCGGCTTCCATTCCAAGCCTTATGTCGTCAGTAATTTTAATGAGACTTGTGACCGTACTATGACCAGGGCGGAAGCCAGACTGCATGGGATTCAAAAGGTTATTACGAGGGAGAAAGGAATTTAATTGCCCATAAGTCATTTCGTCAAAAAAAATCAGTTAAATCCTTTTTATTCTCACCCCTTCAATTGATAATTGTAATTTTACCGGACATACCAACATAATAATATAAATATTTCACTTTGTTATGTTGACATTGGACATCTACGTTAACCAACAACTTTCAACTTCCGTTCGCCTCGCCAGCTTACTCTGTAAGTCAAGCGTGCGTAAAGAAGTTTTACTTCAAAAATTCTATACGATTATCGAACCTGCTCAAAATATCACGAGAATCTATTGAGATATGCGTGCGACCTGTAGAAGAGAGCGGCTGAACAGTCGGAAATAAGAAATCATTTTCGCCCAAGCTGAAACGGAGATGCTTCGCCCGCGCTTTGCGCTCGCTCAATGAATAATTAATTTATGTGAACGAGATTCAGATGCAAAACCTGTTAAGTGCAACAGTTAAATCGTAAGACATTTTTTTTGCGTTATATTCCCTTACCTTGTATCACCTGACTAACTATTAATATTTACCTTGTATTAATCATGATCATGTCAAGTCTTTAAGTTAACAGGCAGAAACGACTATTCTAAAATTACCCACTGGCAGGAATATAACGCAAGAAAAAATGTCTTACGATTTAACTGCTATATCACCGATACATAGGATTTACTTACGATTTAACTGCTCTAAATTTTGTTGATAAAGTTTTTATTCCAACATGGGCGTAATGATAATGGTAACGGTAAGTCCATGCATTCCAAAGATTATATTCCACTGAATAGCAATAGTATTTACACAGTTGTTTAGAGACGTTAATCTACGACTACCTTGCTTTATTCCTTGTTATTTGTGTTAAGTTCGAACGTCGTTCTAGATGTCTGTCTGGTAAGTTATATAGCTGTCGGATGAATTACATGTTGTCTGTTAAGTTGTAAATTTGTCTGGGAAGTTATAAGTTGTCTCGTTTATATATTATTTTAGAGCAATCTTTATCTCAATTTGATACGATTTCTCTTGAAAAATAAATTTGGTACAATATACTGTGGAATTAACCACTAAATATACCATAGTTAGGGAACAGCAATTTAAAGATGCTTTGTATTGATAGACGTAGAGCTCACAGACTGAGCTCCGGGCACATGGCATTAATGCTTAAACTTTGTGTTTATAAGTTTACAAGCCTCTGCCCGCAGCTTCACCCGCGGCGTGGCCTATGGGAAAATAATTCAACCACCCATTTCACTCTCTTAAGGGTAAACTTTAGAGTTTAAACACTTGATGAATAAAAAGGCTCCTGGTGGAAATGTATCGGAGCCGGTCAATTAGAAGAAACATGTTCAATCAATACGGATCCAACTTTCTTAATGTCGGAGCAGTTCAAGCAGTCTTGTCCGCTCTACAATGTGAAGCGGCAATTACGTCATATCATAAAAATGTTAAGGATGTCCCCTCATGTCAGTCATTAACATAAAAAAATGTCTTTACAATGCTTAATTTATATGAAAGTAATGAGTAACAATCATCCATTGATTATGAGCATTTCGACTTGAACATGTGACATCATTTATCGTCGTATATAATGTATAACCTATAGTAGATTAGGGAACAAAAATTACTAATTCATGCCCGCGGCAGCGTGAGGCACAAATTGAATGTAGCGAGTCACAGAATAAACAGTACCTACAGGTAGCTGAGTGGTAAGCAACAGTTACGTGTTTCTGTAAAGCAATAGGCCCATAATACGAGTGTTTAAAGTAGGTAAGGCACCGTAACCACCACTTTTGACCTACCCTTTGCCACAGCGCCACAGAATAAATAATATTGCTACGTACAGAAGGATCACTCCCCAAAGACATTCAAATAAATAGCGACTCATGCTACTACGCAATAAAGTGCAAATTACTTAGCACATCAACAGATTATATACTATACTAGTAACAGCGCTGCAAGCCTAATATTTTAGTTGCCTCCCTTTCTGTTGCATATTTCTTACCTTTTCTCATGCATAACGCCCAGGTCGATGTATTTATTTTTTCGAACCTAAAGCATAAGCCATGACCAAAACACATATCAACCGCCGGAAGCCGTCCACTGCTGAACGTAGGCCATATTTATAACTAATAAACATGACCTGACAATTCCCATGAAGTACATGGACTAAGTACGGTAAACAAATCAGTCCCTTTCTACCGCAGTCTCAGTCTAGGCAGACACCTTTCAAGCGTTGTCAGACAACAAAGGTTAGGCACTCCACAATGTAGTCAATGAGTCAGCGAGCTTTTAGCGCGAGGTGCCGGATGGAAACCGCGTTAAAAGCATTAAAGCTGAACGACACCACAGCACTTTAGCGATATTGCCAATTTAAAACGCTGTTATGTCTAGCTCTAACAGTAGATAAAGCGTTATGACCTTTAGTTGACATGGCGTTTTCCATTCGCAGAAGTGAATATTCTTGGTTAGATAAAGCTGTAATCAACTGAATTGTTATGAAGATATTGCCATTAGAATATGCTTACTTGTATTTTTCTGCTCCAAAAATATTAAGATCGCATTGAGACGTGCAGTCTTTTATTTAGTTTGTTTTTCTAAAAGGAGATATAAAGGAGGATGAAGATCAAGGTTATAGTCTCCCAAGCTTATACCTATAGCAATTGCGAGATAAGATCCGAAATAAGGAGATTCCTAGGAGAACTAAAGTCACCAGTACAGTTCTAGAATTAGCAAGTTGAAGTGGCAGTGGGCAGGCCACATGACTCACAGAACCGACCAGGGACGAGGAAGGTTCTCCAGTGGCGACCATGACCCGGACACAGCATAGGCTGACCCCCAATTGGTAGAACGACGATAAGGGGCCTTATCACGTAAGTCTGGTGGAGATGGTAATCGTGTTCTTTCTTGCTCGCACTCGTGGACTTGTTAATTGGCACGTGCAGGATGGCGGGGGAAGCCCATCTCCAGAACAGTTATGCGATAGAGGTGCTGGTCAAAACCGCTGCGAGCCGATGGATGCAGGACACAAGCAGCTGCTCAAAGTGGCGCTCTGTGGAGGAGACCTATGTTCACCAGTATACGCCTTCAGGCTGATACCTAACAATACGACAAGGCCTATTTATTTATTTTCTGTCCATGTACTATGTGTTGTTAAAAATAAAATTATTAATGTTGTGTAATGTCCTGAATTTCTTTTTATTTCATTCTCACTTATTTCATATTAAATGCTGAGAATAAGCCACTTACTGTGATAAACGCGCCGTAGCTGTGTTGCGCGTCTGATATGTTGACGGGGTGCTCTAGGTTGATTGAAGTCGCGAGCTCTTTCGGCCATTTCTCCGGAACTGACGCGTCAGCGGCACCCATCAACCAATACACCTACACACAACATATTGATGAAGACTTTTTATAGACGTATGTTTTTCTGTCTATATTTGTGGCCATTTTTTAATCATTTTTCCACATTAACAATTTTATATGAGCACAGCGTAATTATTAGGTTAAGTTCTATACATTAGAGTTGTACACTAGATTGTGGTGTGATGTAAGGTTTAAGTACAGTAGGTAGTTTCACAAAACTAGCATTCAGTTTTACAAACTATAACCGAAACAAACAACATCAGCTAATTAATTTCGAAATCTTGGAGAACAAAAAGCTATCTTAATTCTTAACACAACTTACGGGATCTTTACCATGATTGGAATCATTTCTGATGATAGTGGACATTGATGCATATAACTGTGCCGAAACATCGGGCATTAGAAATGATTCCAATCACGGCAAAGATTACGTAAATATATAATGGTCTCGATTCTGTGTCGCATACTCTAGAACTAAACGAAATTAACATATTTCCGTCTTTTTCATTTCTCCTTTATCAGAAGAGTACCGCCATACTTTAAGTTTACTTTAGTTTTAGAGAATGCGACACAGAATCGACACCACTATTCAAGTAAAGAACTGTTGTCATCCTAATTTTAACTATTATCCTTATTGTCACCGCAGATAGGAAATAATGCAAATTGTCACCATAATAAATATCAGGATGCCGGTACCGTTTCGTTCCCACAAGCATCTCTACTTAAAAGTCCCCGTGAAATCGAAAAGCTTTCATAAAGGGCAAAGCACATAGCAGCATTCAACGCAAAAATACTCATTCCTCCATTCGCGTTCGGGTATCGCCGGATTAAAAGCGTGATTACGCCGGCCTTCCCAACGGGATACACATCTCGTCTCGGCGCGCATACATTTTGTACGAACCTATTTACGTCCCACACGAGAGGAAGTTCGACACGACCTCTCATCTTGTGAGAAAATTCGATAGATGAAAGTAGGGTTGACTGATCGAATGAGGTTACATTTTACTATCCTACCTGCATGATATCATAACTCACTACTTTCAGGTTGCTTTATGAGAATCACGAGCTCACTCGGGGTTATAGGAATGAATAAGTATTTTTTTTATCAAGGTAAAAGGCTTTGCTTCGAAATGAAAAGAGATACGCCCAGTATGCCCTATTCATCTTTGCCCAGCTTTGTAATTGTAAAGATTATTTCAGTAAGATGGAAAAGTGTGCATTGCCATTAGTTGATTTATACAGGCCGTAAGCTAGTACAAAGCCAGAACTTATTTCCACGAGTTCGTCCAAGTTAGGTTCACCGTTTTGCCAGATAGTGTAGATGAAAACTGTGACTTGATCCTACAGTCTGAAAATCGTATTACTGGAATGCGCTGATGTCTCAGATGACCTGTGCACTTGAAGCGCAGTAACGTGTCACGCAAAATTGTATGATTTGGAGTATTGAGTGGACGACGTCATTCGTTGACATATAAAAATATACAATAACTACCGTATAAGCTATCTTGGTACCGAATTTCATCCAAATCCATTCAGCTGTTTGAGCGTGAAGGAGTAACAAACATACACACAAACACACATACAAACTTTCGCCTTTATAATATTAGTGTGACAAATAATTAATCTGAAAACAAGTTGCCTTTATACATTCCCAATATTGCTTACGTTGTGGTACAATCATCACTTTATCTTTACAGCTAGCCCCATTAAAAATTGAATTCAAAACATTCCGCTATACAATTTAATGTGTAAATCTTAAACATTGTTATAGAGCAGATCATAAATGAAACGTCGCCGGTACGAAGACGTACCAGTTGCGAAGTTTAAACTTTGTCAATTAAGCTGACTGTAACTAACTAGTTAAGTTATGTCGGTGGCAGGAACATTACAAAACTTTAAGCAAGACGTGAGCCTCGTTGGAGTACTCCCTGCGTGGCTTCGAGAAACGATAATGCTTTGAACTTATCAAGGTTTTACTTTATCTTCATTCTCTAAAGCTTTGCAGTTCCAAACTTGAGTTTATCTGATAAAAATTGTATGTAGTTGTTACAACCTCCATTGTTTAAAAATCAGCAACGTAAGCTTTGAGATTGCATTGACAAAGATAAAATATGCCAAATCGATAAGCGGCGGGCCACAAATAGTTACATACACACAAACTTTCGCCTGTATAATATTAGTGTGATTTAAATAAACAAATAAATATCTGTGGACATTTCACATAGCGCCATCTAGTCCCAAACTAAGCAAAGCTTGTACTATTGGAACCAGATAACTGACACAATACTTAGATACTTTTTGTCTGTAAATACAATATGCATAAAAAACTATATAACATCCAGACACAGAACAAACACCTATGTTCATCACACAAATGTTTGTCCTGGGTGGGAATCGAACCCACATTTCATAAGGCAGGATTACTACCAACTGAACTATTGGGCCAGTCAATCTGTCCAAAAACTTCGTGGGCATGAAAAATTGGAACATAATAATTTGCGTGTTTAATTTAAATTCAAATTTTCGTGAAACTTAAAATTAATGGCATAATCACACTTCACACTAATATTATAAAGGCGAAAGTTTCTATGTGTGTATGTTTGTTACTCCTTCACGCTCAAACGGCTGAATGGATCTGGATGAAATTCGGTACCAAGATAGCTTATACACTGGATTAACATATAGGCTACATATTATCCCAGAAAAGTGAAATGTTCCCGTGGGATAATTAAAATACTTTTTATCCGCGCGGGAAACTGCGGGGCGCAACTAGTATAGCATAAAACGCAATCTTTTAATTAAAATGTACCTACGTTAGCAAAGATCGATTACAAGGCCAAAAATGCATAATTAAATTACGATATGCATTAGTGACTAAAAATAGCGTGTGATTCACCGTCAGCCCTTGCAGCTGGCAATGACAATATTCTAACAGTGAACAGGTAACTCTTTACCATGTCACGGAACCATGAAGGATTTCATACACATACTGTGACAAATATTAGCTTAGTTGTACAGGTGTCGCGGTACCTTTCGTCAAACGAAAATTGGTCGAATCAACAACTTAAGCCCTTCGTACACAACGCTATATATATATATATATATAACTCAAAGGTGACTGACTGACATAGTGATCTATCAACGCACAGCCCAAACCACTGGACGGATCGGGTTGAAATTTGGCATGCAGGTAGATGTTATGAAGTAGGCATCCGCTAAGAAAGGATTTTTCAAAATTCCACCCGTAAGAGGGTGAAATAGGTGGTTGAATTATTTTCCCATAGGCCACGCCGCGAGCGAAGCTGCAGGCAGAAGCTCGTCTCCGATATTTATCTACCAATACAAATACAGGCACGCGTCGGCGACTAATTTATAAATGTTCGCGATAACAAATTCCTATACAGGTATTGCGGCTGTCGCCTAATTACTAAAATCATCGAGTATCGCAGTTTAGCGTAGCGTTGCGTACACAGAAGGCCTGAAACTCATACGAAACGTATAGTTATTGAAATGATACTCTTTATACGAAACTATGCAACAATCATGTAGGTGATCACCTAATTCGATTGCCTCTGTGGTGTGGTGGTTGAGCAGGTCGGCTCATAACCCGGAGGCGGCGGGCTCGATTCCCGCGGCAGGACAAGTTTTTGTACACAGAAAAAAAGGAGTATGGTCCTCATAGTTCCTGGGTCCCTAGACACAGGAAATCTTAGTTAGGGTCCAGGATCTATGTATGTGATCGGTGGGTGTTATCATTATTATTATTATTCTAAGGTTTATTAATTTGATCTGTTTATTTTTATAAGTATTTTCATTCTATTATTTGCTTTAAATAAATTAATTATTATATTATATAAGATATATATATTACATATATCCTCATCCAGACACCAGAAACTAGACACAAGAAATATCTGTAGTTACAAAAACCATAAATTCACATCAACTGCTATCATAAAAACAAGTTTGCGAGCTTTATTTGCGTCGTGTCAAGAAACTCATCAATAGCTTGTCAAGTTTTGCGAGAACAGGCAATAAACTAAGAAGGCAGTACGGGCACAAAAGAAATACACGACTATTATAAGTTCAGGAGGGCGATCACAGAACTTTGATTGCAATGCAATAGGAGAAATTTAATTCCGAATAAGAAAATTTACATACAACTATGCACATAAGCTGAGTATTGTAACGGTCACCTGCTAGGCGATCACGTAACACGATTGCAACAAATAGAAACACTTTATGGAATTGATAGATTCAATACGCAGTCAACAATAAGTGCTAGTTTTTATTTTAACGGACATCCGACTTAAATTAAACATAAAAATAATGTAAATGAATATATGTTAGACATTCCACATAGCGTCCTTTAGTCCCAAACTAAACAAAGCCTGTACTATGGAAACTAGATAACAGATAAAACACTTATGCTTTTTGTATGTAAATACATACAACAAACGCCAATGTTAATCACAAAAAATGTTTGCCCTAGGTGGGAATCGAACCCACAACCTACAGTTCAGAAGGCAGAGCTACTACCAAGTAAGTTATTAGGCCCGCGCAACTGATAAGACGCGCGAAACTTCCAAAAATGAAGATCGAACGATTCGACGAAGTACAAGTGTCACTAACGTTTTAGGTACCCTGACGACAAATATAAAAGAAGAAAATATTTTAATGTCAGTTAAATGAATGTGATTTATGATCCTTTACTGGTAGTAAAATTTTACGATCGAAGCACAAAGGCTCATTTATTACACGACATCAAAATGGTTCGTTTGCCGCGTTCTTTTTAGTTTACATCCGACATTTTCCGGACACTAATTTTATGGGGGAAAATTCGTGCATAAAATTTGCACGATATTACATAAACTTAACTATTTTTAGTTATTATAGCAATTTTTATTGTTTTACTCAGTAATGATCCACGTGAAGATACTTACTGATTTGTACGTTAAATTGCTTTTCAACCACTCTTTGTGTCACGTTTTAAGATTCGTCCACGCAACGAGTGGCCGACAATGGTACTCACGCAGATTATTTATTACTAGTTGACGAATGAGCGGTCGAAAGGGATAAAAAGAATCCTATGTCCGTCTCCTGGTTTTAAGCTACCTCCCCCACCAATTTTCAGTCAAATCGGTTCGGGCCGTTCTTTAGTTATAAATAGTGTAACTAACACGATTTCTTTTATATATACCCTCTGTACACTTGTCTGACTCGCCCTTGAACGATTTTGTAGAAAACCGCATTAACCTATCCCTTGATCTACAAACTCTTAAAGTATGAACAGCCAATTTAAGCTAAACTTGTGGCCGATAGATGGAGCTAAACTAAAGAAGTTGTACTTCAGTCGTGTGCACACTCGTTTTGGGAAGTAATCTGTGGGATTTCATAACAAAATAATCATCAAAATAATAATCACCTTGTTGGACCCGACCGATGACGCTGTAAAGGTCGGTACAGAGCAACAGCATTAGCCCGTTAAAAAAAAGACGTTCAGTTGAAATGCTGGCCTTTACAACCAACTTCAAAAAAGGGGAAGTTTGTTTGTTACCTCAGAACTACGTCATATATTAAGTGATTTTGAAAATTCTTTTAATTATATCGTTATACTTTCAGATTGGTTCCATGGAAATTTCATGAAAATCGCTTCAGTACTTTGGGTTTTAAGTCGAAATAACTGAAAAAATATATAGATAATGATATCATCGAAGTATTTAACTAGAATGATAGCTCAGTTGGTAGTAACCCTGCCTTCTGAACTGTAGGTTGTAAGTTCGATTACCACCCAGGATAGACAGATATTCGTGTGAATTATTGTCGATATTTGTTATATCTGGGTGTCATATAGTATTTTATGTATATATTTAAAAACAAAAATATCTAAGTATTCCATCAGTTATTTGGTTCTCATAGTACAAGCGTTTTGTTTAGTTTGGGGCTAGATGGCGCTGTGTGAAATGTCCAAGCATTTATTTATATTTAAAAAAAAAATTGAAATGAAGGCGATTAAAACCAGTTTAACCTCTTAAAGGATCCAGGACCAGGATATTACTAGCAATTTCAATCGGAAAATGATCAATGATACCTATTCATCACAGAACGACAAGACTTGGTAAAAAAAGCTGTCAAATCCAATAGCTCTTAATCTGACGTGGCCGCTAGGGAACGTCCTACGCTCGGATGCTAATTCAAAACTTGAATTACAGTTTTTAATTACACGCCGTTGAAAATTTTCGTCACGTAAAACTCAAACAAAGTAATTAAAACTTTCTGCCCAGTTATGCACTGAATAATTAACAGAGAAATATGAACATGGCAAGTAAAACAAAGGGTGTAATTAGCCAGCTCCTATGCCCGTATAAACGTTGAGTTTTAATAACCTATTTCGTAAAAGTAATTGGTACGTAGCGTAGTACGTTTAGTTTTTACAATAGTTCAAAAGTTCAATAATTATATTGGAATAGGTAAGACAATAATAATACTTCTATTTAGAGACGCACCGATGTTGTAATCAAAGTCAAGGATTTTATTTATTCTATTTTTAGCACTTGCAGTTCGAAATTATATCAACTACTTTAAATTAAGCTGTGTATTTAAATTACAAAGTGCTTATACTGTCAAATATTTTATAAGAAATGTATTTTTTAACACTTTAATTTGTTTTTGACTGTATTGAGTTGATTGTTTTATTTCTTTCGTTTTTATTTAATTGTAATTTATTTGAATCAAATTTTAATTGTATTTATGTAGTAATTAGTATAATTGGTGTGACCGTACTAATTAAATAAATAAATAACAAGCACGTTAGGTACAGTATGTAGATTTGAAAAAAAAGAAGTTTTTACCCACTACTGGTGCAAGCAATCCGGCACAATGCAGAACAGAAAACTCCGATCCGAAACTTCAATCGCACCTTCGATAACACAAGAAACTTTACAGTGATGAAAAAGAAAATGGTACCTATTCAGTTATATTTTTCAGGAAACAAGTAAGCTGGTACATATCTCCATTCTTTGGCAGTGCAAACTATGAATAAATAAATAAATATGTGTGGACATTTCACGCCACCTAGCCCCAAACTAAGCAAAGCTTGTACTATGGGAACCAGATAACTGATACAATACTTACATTTTGTTTGTAAATACTTACATAGAATACAATATAACACCCAGACACGAAACAAACATTGATGTTCATCACACAAATGTTTGTCCTGGGTGGCAATCAAACCCATAACCCACAGTTCAGAAGGCAGGGTTACTACCAACTGAGCTATCGGGCCAGTCGAATGTTAACTCATATCACTTATATCGCCAACGAGCGAGTCAAACAATTCTAAAAAACGCTAGCGGTCAATTAGGGCTAATTTTTTAAAGCGAAAGTTTGAGACTTATGCCCGTTTTCACCAGTGAATCCTTAACTGCTACTTAACTAAGGTTCCCTTAAGCTAAGGGGTCTCTTAGAACAGTCACTTACCTAAATCCATTTTCACTAAGCTAAGGGATACCTAAGTAAGGGCCACTTACGTAAGTATCCGAAAGTAGGGATTCAATAAACGTACATTTACCGATTAAGTTATTTTACTAATATTTTGGAATAACACATGAAGATTATTGAATAATTTGCTTTATTCTAGGCAAAACATAGTTTTTTTTACCAAGATTGCGTTGTAAAAGCTAAATACTAATACATAAAATTATAGCTGCTGAATACCACTGCTAAAAAAAATGAAGTGATGAAATAATGACAATGGACAGCAAATTTTTAGGTTAATTTTGCGTGTGATTATTTTCTATTAATAATAATAATAGAAAATAATTAACATAAATAATATTTTTTATAATTATTTACAGAAACAATAATCATTATTATTAATAATATTAATTATTGATAATAATATTTTTTTATTAATAATATAATGATAATAATCAACTATTAATTAATTGTAAATAATTATCATTATTATTAATAATATTGACTATTATTATTGTTTATAATAATAAAAATAATATTATTTATTATTAATAATAATAACGCCCATCGATCTCATAGATATACATATTATTTAACAAATTTTTTTAGAATTTTTTATAATTTTTTAGGTACAACATAAAGAAAGTAAGAAGTAATTAACCTGTTATATACATACAGATATTCCAAGTGATGTTCTATTTTCACTAACAAAAATAAAACAACATCCTTGGATAACCTAAATCTTTTGAAGGAGTCTTGGTTTAGTTAAAAAATCTTTCACGGTAAATGCGGGGCCGTGTAAAGAACTTGGATTCGTTATTAATTCCACTGTTTCAGTAGCTTCCAAACTCCCAAATACCTCTGAAAGACTTTCCATTTCACACGAGATTACAAATATTATGTATGCATATACAATAACTGTCACTTAGCACTAAGGGGCCGAAATTCGGCCCCCTAATAATAGGGGATCCCTTAGGGCCTTAGGTGTCCCTTCGATGTTGGTGAAAACAAAACTACTGACAGGTGTCCCTTAAAATGTCTTAGGGGCTACCTAAAAATTAGGGATTGTCGGTGAAAACGGCCATTAATGCAACTAAAGTAGGTAACTACTTAAACCCTACCCTATCAGCACAACGTTGGTGATTCGAGAAATTCTAGATTCGCTGAAAACTAAATTAATTCTAGAAAATTTTAGAAAACATTTCTTATTTTTCGAATGTAACTTACCATCTATTTTATCTATTAGAATGAATTGTTGGTATACCGTTTGTTTATTTATTAGTAGTCAACTTTAACGACCTGGTCGATTAGGTTCAAATAGATGCTCAACTACAAGAATTTCTAAAGCACTTCCACGAATGAAGTGAATGTTCTATGAAAAGTTCTGTAATTTATTACGAAGAAAATAACAAATAGAAAGGTCACCTAAAACTGTGAAGGCTGTTATAACTATTCTAAATAATAGTGCCAGATTATAATCAGTCAACAGATTGTGAACAGACCACTTAACGATTTTATAATAATATATGAATAATAGATAATAGCGGACGCTTTGGCTTCGCACGGTAGTCACTAAGTTTAATTTTCCTATTAACCGGTTTGGCGGTGCGCGATCCTATTACTACCTATATCATATATATAAAAGAAAGTCGTGTTAGTTACACTATTTATAACTCAAGAACGGCTAAACCAATATGGCTGAAAATTGGTGGGGGGGGGGGGGATTGGCTTAGAACCAGAAAACGGACACAGGATACTTTTTATCCCGCGTTTTAAAAATTCACCCGTGCGAAGCCAGAGCGAGTCAACTAGTATTGTATAATTAAATCTTGTAAATAAATCGCTTTACACTATCAAATAAACACCAAAAAGCACCAAACAACAAAGTTACCAAAAAGGCTATTGTTAAAAAAAAACATTATGAATGCGTGCGAGTATGTGTGATATGACATTGAGAGTGTGTGTGATGTGTACTTACATCGAAAATCTTCCCGAGGTCACTGGCAAGACAGGAGCAGTTGAAAGCCACCATTCCGAGCTCTTTCACCTGGTCACCAAAAATAACACGTTATACTGAATAATCATTTCTTAATAATAATAATAATCCCACAACACCCAGACTCAGAACAAGTATTTGCACTTTTTTCCGTGCACAATTACTTGTCCTGCCGCGGGAATCGAACCCGCCGTCTCCGTCTCATGAGCCGACCTACTCAACCGCCACACCATAGAGGCTGAAAAATGAAAAGGATAACAAATACTAGATTGTGTTTAAATCATGAATATGTAAATTTTAAATATGCTACGCATATCAACAGCCTGAAGAAGGCCACTGCTAAGCACAGTCTTCCTCTATAAAGCGCCACTTTAGACGCTTATTACATTGATACATGTAACAATATCACAAAGGGACAGAAATAATATAAGGAACAAAGATAACAGGAACAATTAAGATACAAGGAACAAAGATACAAGGAACAATGATAAAAGGAACAATAAACAAAGATACGAGGAACAAAGATACAACGAAAAATATGCAAAGGAACAACGATACGGGGAATAAAGACACAATAAAATAAGATATAAGGATCAAAGATACAAGAAAACTAGGCTAAAAATTATACCTGCGTGAGAGATCTCCAGTCCATGTTAGCACTTCCAATATAGAAATGCATTCTATCCACTATCCAAAACTTCGTGTGCAGTATACCACCTCCCAGCAATTTGGAGAAGTTTAAACTTCTTACCTGAACAAAAACAGAAAGTTTTTACTCCATATACTCTACTAGATATTTAATACTAGGTACAGAGCATAAAATCGCATATGATTCTAGGGCATTAAATATTTCACTCTAGCTGTAAATGAAATAACAATCAATTATATTATCATTTATTTCTTCTTCAAGAAGTTTTGCGAACACAGGGCATTGTGCGATTTAGTAGCTTTTGTAGTTGTTCCTCCTTCGTTAAGAGTATTCTTTCAAAATGATTGAGCTCGAACATTTGACCTTTTATTGTCCAGCACAGCACACAGCACCCTTAACATAACTAAGTTACCGTTTAATTTTGTTAAAAAGTGCTCTTGCTGTAACCCATTCGTGCCAAGCGATTTGATTCGACGTTCTTAATTAGAACGGCTAAGGAATGGAATGCCCTGCCAGCGTCTGTGTTTCCGGCTAAATATGACCCGGGCGTGTTCAAGAGAAGAGTGAATACTTGGCTAACATGCTAACCTTCGATCGCATCGTCACTTCCCATCAGGTGAGAGCATGGTGAAATGCTAGACAAGTTTTAAGTTAAAAAAAAAAAAATATTAATATCTAGTTTTAAGCTCTATCTTGGTCTTGGGGTAATAGTTATTAACTACAGGCAGACACACGGAAAAAACAAATTACAGTACTGTTGAGACTTGCATACTTATTTTCATTAACTCTAAGTTAATTAAATGAATACTAGTGGACATCATACATCGCCACATAGCCCCAAATCTGCCCCAGTAATAAACATAATTAGTGGGCCTTACTTATAAAGTTTAGTTAAATTTAATCAAAGCTTAAAACGCCCGTCTCGATTTCGATCCTGACATTGGTACGTCAACGAGATGTTAACAGGAAATTTTAAGCATTAATTAAGTGTAATTTATGTTCACAAGATAGGATCTAAAGTTGTAGTGAGCTTTTTATGTTAAGGAATGACATGACGAGCTAGTCCTTCGCCTGACGTTAAGCAACACAGCTGCCCATATTATTGCAGTGTCCCTCGGAACTTTAAAGTATAGAGTTTCACGTGAGACCATATTACCTGTGCAGCTTTTTTCTTAACTAAATATTCAGTATCTATGTTAGGAAATAGTTTACTGGGCCAGTTTTGAGCAATTCTTAATTTAATATTTCTTTTTGACCCGGCAGCATATAAAGCTTGGAACACTTGTTCTCCCTGAAACAAAAAACATTAATTCGGTAATCAGGCGAAAAAAGTGAAGACAAAAAAATATCCTTTACGTGAGAAGGCCTCAAATTAAAGTTATCGTTACGGCATTTCATGAAGCCTAGTGAGTTATTTGATTATGAATCTTATGATAAATGCCATAGAAGTGATCACGCAATACAAATAAAATAACTATAAAAAAACAAAGCTTACCTCTATAGAGGAATTATAAGGATAATCTTCATTAAACCTAAGAGTCCAATAATATGACGCAATTTCTATAGATGTTTGAGCTTCGTCTATTAAGTCCAGCCACACGTTCTTTGTAGGCAGATGTGTGACGTTAGGCGGGTACATGTGCCCCTCTGGGATAGTTTCCACTAATGATAACCTGGAACAAAATGGGTGCCATTAAACCGATAGGTAACTTACGGCATAGGCCTAGGTGGTAGGAATTTTCTGCAGACTTCATCTAAGTAGCTTTGCACCGCTTTGCCAGATATTCTGCCACCAACCAGTAGTGTGCAAGCACGACTGTGTTCCGGTTTGAAAGACACTGTAGCTAGTGGAATGACTGGGCAATTGAGACTTTATGATTTGATCTCATAGTCGAGTAATCTTATTACCAGACCAGAGAGATGATTTGGAGATCCAAGCGACACTGTTCTGTTATGGGCGGCTGTGTCGCTTAACATCAAGTGAACGACTAGCTCGGTAAAAAAAGGTAATCTTCGGCAATACTAGTGGTAGTACAAAATACTAGGTGGTAGAACTTTTCTGAAAACTTCATCTAAGTAGCTTTGCACCGCTTTGCCAGATATTCTGCCACCAACCAGTAGTGTGCAAGCACTACTGTGACCGCCTTGAAGGGCATTGTAGCTAGGGAAGGCCAATGAGACTTTATAATCTCATCTTACAGCCTAGAAATCTTATTATTACACTGTGTAATGTCGCAGGATGAGTGCAGTGTCACGGGAAACATTATAATTACGAGTTTCGAGTGACACTGCAATCTGTTATGGGTGGCCGTGACGCTTAAGATCAGAATACGACTAGTTTTAAAAGAATTAAGGATTAGTTCTAACGGCAACCACCTTCAGCGGTAGCTACTAATTCTTATTGTATTGGCCATCACAACCAGTGGCGGAAAATAAATACCTACAATTAATCGTAACAATATAAATGTTTACTTTAGCGATTCATGTTAGGTCTTCATCTACATAAATCGCGCTAAGGTAATGCTTCTGTAGGTACTATTATTTCTTCTGCGGATCATTTTTTGAGATTTCATTCACAAAATGATTGATTTATGAATCCTATCCCATCGACTTGTTTTCCCGCGGTAACTCGACTTAATATTCCGGGATAAACAGCATCCTCTGTTGATCTCGGTAGTATTAGTACCTAATCTGCGTGCACGATTTCGCCCAAATCGGTTTAGCCGTTTTATCGTGAAAATCACACAAACAAACGTTTCACTTCTATATATTGGTAGGTATTAGTTTCTATTCAAAACATGACCTTGTTCACTGGGGCTACCACAGATATGTTTATAGCTTAAACACAAACAGCCTTATTAATAAACACGAAATAGCTTTGGATTAGTTACACCATCTTTTGTCTCTTTCGTTCCAGCTAAATATTCCAGTAGCAAAAAAAGACAAACGCTGAAGTAACCAACCCGAGACTAATACCCGTTTATTAATAAGGCTGAAAAGATTTAAACATGCCTTAGTCTAGTGTTAAACTGTTGTTTTTTAGTGTTACACGCGTTTGACGTAGCTAAGACTTGTTTATGTATTTGTGGTAACACGCGTATATTCTAACTAGCTTCTGCCTGCGGCTTCGTCCGCGTGGCTTAGAGGAAAATAATAACCTTTTAGGGTGAAATTTCAAAAAACCATTTCTTAGTAGATACCTACACTTTACAAAAAAACGCACCCTTCAAATTTCAAGTCTCTAGGACCAGTGGTTTAAGCTGTGCGATATATATAAGTCAGCCATTGTCAATCAGTCAGGACTTTGAATTTTATATGCATAGATGTCTTAATGATTCAGTATACTCTGCATTCTATCGTCAAAACTGTCAACTTTGATTATTCCTGTTCTACATCAGCAATGCTGTGTCGGCAAAATTATTTGTATAGCGGCGCCGATTGAGTCAGCAGACGGCTGACCTACTCTGCTGCACTATTATTACAGTACTTATTTTGAGGCACTGTAGAATAACAAAGTATATTTTTGACAGAAAGCAGTTTCAAAAGCAGATTATTTTTTGATTAAAGTAGAAAGAATCACGGTATGATACCCAAATTTACGTTTGCCTGCGTATGGGATAAATCTATCTACGTCTTATTTGGTCAGCTATTTCTCAAATTATCACACATACTTTGTCAGACTCAAATCCCAGCTTCGTGGGCTACCCGAAAATTATCACGTTTTGTCCAACTTGATTTTCTTTTTTTACTTTTTTTATACAGCGTGATTTGGTTGGCTACATTCTTATTACCTATAGCAGCAACGTATTTGAAAATTACTGGTCTTTTCAGCAAACGTATTACGAACAACACATACTAAAATTCCGAAAGTAAATGAACTTTCGCTATCAATCATAATAAATAAAGTTTAGTTAAAAATCCATGCCGAGTTTTCTGTCTCGTTTTCGCTGGTGACATTTCCTGTCAACAAGAAGTTGCTGTGCTATATACCAAACTAAAATTAATAAATATCTAGAACAGGAGTCTATGGATAGAGCTATGCCTGGAGTTTCTCTGAAGGATAACATTCGTAAAAGTAGTCAACATGGCGCAGAGAAGAAAGAGAAGAGACTGTATTCAGATAGCTGAAGACCAATGAGGTGATCACAGAACTGGGATTGCAACGCAACAGAAGAAATTTCATTCGTAATTTGAAAAATTCCTCACTAAATAACTGCCGCATTGGGAGTTTTGGCGGGAAAACGAAAAAGATCGTGTCACCGCATTGTATTATTTTCCAAAACGTGTGTTATTTTCAGTGTTAGTGCATAAAATTGGTGGCATTTTATTCGTTAAGTGCTGGATTACAGGCATGAGTGTGGGAAAGTGGTATAATGATGGTGAAACGTTTCTTTCCGTTTTGTTTCCAAAACTCCATAGAAGCTTCAAGTAAAGTTGCCACCACTTTACTAGGAGTATGTTTTTGACTAGACTGACTTGACTATGACTGGACTTGATGACTTCGACTGTGACTTGACACATATTTGCGTGAAATATCGATAACTTGATAAATTATCAATTACTTGACACTGGCTAAATACACAATAAAGTAGCCAAAACTTAAAAAAAAAACTGCCGCATTGAAACTTCATCTTCATCAAATTAATTTAAAAAATTGTTTCTATTTGTTCCAATCGAGTTACATGATCGCCTATAATAATATTTAATAGCTGAGTTTAGTGGCGTGCTATATATTGGAGAGGCCTACGTCCAGCAGTGGGCCAGAATAGGCCGATGATGATGCACGTGTTTAAAGCCATTAAGATAGGATTATAATGCGGCATTACGAAAAAATGTGCAATTACTTTCTGGCCATGCCCTTTAGGGACAAAATGTTAAAGCGTTAGGTATATAGAGAGTCATTTGTCACAATTCCTAAAAGCCACGTTTACTCCCTCATTGTGAGAAATAGCTGTTATTAAATTGTGATTGATTAGACTTTTGGACAGTAAGGGCGGACTTACACTGGAATAGTTGCGTGGCATGACAGGACATTCGTGTTTTATAGGGTACAACCATTATAGGATAGGTACAGAAACATTTGAACATTCATGTTTATATTTTCTAGTCTGGGCACACTAGTTACACAAGAGTTTGTGGTTCTTGGTTGGTTAAAAATATTTTGTTGTTTTCCGAACTTGAATTTATTAAGTTTCTAAATACCAGCTGCTGAGAGAATGTGCTTGACAGCTACAATAACATTAATAATATTAATGTAAACAAAAAAGTTTGAACTACGAACGGGGATCAACAAACAGTACACAACAAACGATAATTTTAAAATAGTAGTCATAGGTCCGTATTACAGAACGATGCTCAGTCATTGATCGGTGCTCAAGCAGAGATTTTATTCACTAATTGATCACTTTATGAATGAAATCTCTGCTTGACCACCGATTAAAATTACCTTAAAATTAAGTAGTTAATGTGCCAACATCATTGACCAACACAAGCATGTCCCATCTTTAGGGACTGATAGATTTGGGTTCAAATCCCGTTTATGATTAAAATGTACCAGTTACATTAAAATTAGTCTGTTGATTACAATATAAACGATAAATCTTTATCACACAATAACATTGATGAAAAGCTGAATAAACCTCAGGCCCACTTGCGCGTTCCATTTATCGGTTTAGCTGAATAAATAAGTTCTCTATATTTTATCACTTGAATAAATAATCTAGTTATATTTTTAGCACAGCCATTTTTTATGTGGAAGGCACATTCACAAACATGGACATTTGATATTTGACATTTTGTTTTAAAGGTTTTTATTATCGTGTATGAATTACTGCAGCCTTTTCTGGGAGGTTTCAGGTAAGTATCAATACAATGCCTTGGACTTGATTAAAAGACGAGGAATAAAGCTCATTGGTGACAAAGTGCTGGTGAAGGCTAAGCTACTAAGTCTTGAGCACTGACACAAAGTGACTAGCCTATGGGTCTATTACAAGCTGCACTTCAGAGAGTGTGCTATAGAATTTCAAAACATTCCCCCATGTCCTTTTTATGTTCCATCATCAACCTCATAGTCACTTACCATCAGGTGAGACAGCAGTCAATTGCAAGCCCATTAAAAGTATTAAAAAAAAGAGTTTTGGCGGGCAAACGAAAAAGATCGCGTCGCTGCTTTGTATTATTTTCCAAAACTGGTGTTATTTTCAGTGTTGGTGCATAAAATTGGTGGCATTTTATTCGTTAAGTGCTGAATTACAGGCATGAGTGTGGAAAAGTGATATAAAGATGGTGAAACGTTTTTTTTCGTGTTGCTTCCAAAATTCTATAGAAGCTTCTGGTGAAGTTGCCTCCACTTTACTAGGAGTATGACTTGATGACTTCAACTGTGACTTGACACATATTTGCGTGAAATATCATTAACTTGATAAATTATCAATTACTTGACACTGGCTAAATACACAAAAGTGTGGAGCCAAATTATAAAAAAAAAGTAAAAAAATGTTTGTTTGACACTGGCAGAAAGTTTTCCATTTATACATTTCGTCTTCTAATACAATTCAACTTGGTATATGTTAGCTAAATTTAAAACAAGGAAATGTGAAACGCCTAAAAATAATTGAAATAATTTTATAGTTCTGTGTGCTTTATTTTAAGTGGACAAATGAATTTATTATTATTATATATATATTTACTTTTAAATGAACTGTAACTCTAGCTTCATCTCTGTTAAATTTCCCTATGTACCCACAGATTAGAGAAAAAAATATTGGTTACTCTTAACCAATATTTTTTTCTCTAATCTGTGGGTAAATCTTTATTATTAGAGAATAATAAAGATTTATAAATTGGGCTACCGGCTGGTGGTTTACTACCTATTTCAATTTTCCGAACTTACTAGATAAAATTTTGGTTATCCATTTATTAATTTAATCTGCTTAAGCTAACTCTGGATTAGGTATTCATTTATAATTTTAATCCTGACAATGCGCAAGAGATTCTTAGAATCATAAACCAAAGAAACTAGCAAGTGTTTAGAATTTACAGTTATCATTTAGCTTTTGACAATGTAGTATAATGTACCTGTCAAATACGTTGTAAACATGTGGACTGTAAGCACAATAGCTACTGCCATGTAAAACTCAGATAAAAAATGATCAAATATTTATTAGAACTCGAAAGTAAACAGACAAGGTTACAATGACCTGTTTTAGTCCTATAAACGCTAATATCCACTATAATGCACAGTAATTTTGGTCATACTTTCAGTTCAGCCTGAAAATTTTGCAATTTAGACCTTATTACTAGTAGGCCAAAATACTATATGATTTACTCATTATGTAAATGAGTTTAAAGTTGTTTGACTGTTTCTATAAATCTCAGACTTCAAGTGCGTAATTTCATTCTGAGAAATACTTGAATGACAATCACACTAATATTATAAAAGCAAAGTTTGTATGTGTGTATGTTTGTTACTCCTTCACGCTCAACCGCCTGAATGGATTTGGATGAAATTCGGTACCAAGATAGCTTATACATTGGATTAACATATAGGCTACATTTTTCCTGGAAAAATGAGATGCTCCCGTGGGATGAGCAAATCTTAAAATACTTTATACCCGCAGGTGAAACCGCAGGGTGCAACTAGTATCACATATTTTTGTCTGTAATTTTGATTTAATAAACAAATAACTGATGTGATTTCGATGAAATGGGCCTAATGTGAGTGTCTTCTTAAATTTAAAAAAAAATTTCAATTAGGTCAATAAATTAATGATGGTATTAGGCAACTAACATTTAAAAAAACATATAACCAAATAGACAAACACATCCTCTTTTAAGTTGGTTATCAACAGATGATATAGATGTGTTCATTTCGATAGCTGTACCATACAATTTCATTTTGATGCTGTGTAAGTCACATGTATTTTCAGTCAGCGATTATAAAAACAATCCACTTACCTACACTCATCTGAGCATTGTAAACTAACTGGAGCAGTGGTGGCATTAGCATGTGCGTTGTTAGGTTGATCCAACAGCGGTACCAGCACAACCAGCACAATTAAAATGATCACTATTGACACAGGGATACACGATGGTCTGCACCAGATACTTCTTTTTCTTCGCCTGAGAAAGAAAGCAAAATTTTATGGTTATTATTACTTAGGTGTTAAAGTTTAGGCCTGACAATATTACAGGCAAGGTTTTAGTACTATACGTAAAACATACAGTAGTGTATGGTGGGTAGATTTGAGACAATAGTGATGAAGTAGGTATAATACAAACCTAGCTACTTACTAATAACTACTATGAATTAATGAAAAAATATTAGAATGTTGAAGTTTCATTCCTTATAATATTAAACTTTGTGGTGAGAAAGTACCCTTACTACAAACTCATATGGGAAGAAGGTATATTTCATCAGCAGTATTATCAAGTATCTTAGATTATAATAAAAGTTCCGAGCATACAGTCTTTAAGTATGAGAGTAAAAATTCAAAACATCAAACAATATTTGATTGAAGAAACTAGTTTATAACTCACTTATCATTGTAGCTATTTCCATTTTCATCTCTCATCATGAATATCTGCTCCCACTGCTCCAGCTCCTCATCAGACGACGAAGCGTTCCCCAGACTCCCAGATTCTAGCACTGTCTGTCAACAAATACAACAGTATTTAACTTTAGAATCGGGAACAACACTGGTTATTAGAATATTATAATGAGATTTGGCGATTTTTAAACTGGCTGAAAACAATAACAAGGGAACAAACCTTTATATTTCCGTAAAAATAAACCCATAATGATATCAGATAGCCCATTGTAAATGAACTGGTCACTTCACAAAACTTAAAATAAATCATAAGCAATTTGCTTAAAAATAAATATCCTCTTTTGTTTTCATTATTTGCATAACCGAGCGGTGATATCTAATAAAATATTTAAACAGAAATTAATATGGAGAGGCCTGTGCCCGCTAAGCTAACCGATTCAAACCGTTTGGCTTTGACATTGACAGTTTACCGGATGAGGTAACGGACCAAAAATAAATAATGATGTCCATAATGGTTGACAACAATAGATATTTGGATTGTCTAGAAAAAAAAATGTATCAAGCAAAAAGCACTATAGCATATTATACTAACCATTAATAAAATGAAAATTAACACTAAATAACAGATCGATATAATTCAATTATTATTAAATGAAAAAAATCACAGAACCAACTTTTAGATAGACAATCACCAGTGGAACACGTAATTTTCTGCATTATTGTAATTCCTTGTGAGTAGCGTTCCTTTACAAGCCGTGCAGGCGCATTAGTGGTAAAAATATTACTGCAAAGCAAATGACGTTGGAAACTACCGCATTATGCATGTGCATTTTAAAAACCCACTAGGTTATTACAATCCGCAAAACTATTTAGAGCACAATTATTACCTACTAGGTGTTATTTAATTATTGTTGTAAAATGAAATACTTTTACCGTGTATTTTAAACGTAAACAAATTCATATAATTTCATTTACACTGTGTGCGAGAGTGCACACTCTCACATAACAAGTACTCACGTAAGTAGTAGGCAGGTCGTTAGTGTTTCGTTTTTATTTTTGATGCTTTTTATTTAACTTTTCGTCTTAAGGTTTTACTATTCACTCTGTATTTTTCACAGGTATTTTTAATTTTTATATTTTGAAACAAATGTTCAGGCTTAAAATTATATCGCGGTGTCGCGTGAATTGAAACCAATAAATTGGAACACAAAATAATAGCGGAATAGTGTTCTCTATGTACCTACTTACGTGTTCTCTTATACCTACGACAATCAAATACGATAATTGACGTGTTGAACCAGAATATACATAACAAAAGATTTTCGACAAAATTATGGACAGCTATCGTGTTAGCTCGTCAACTTTCGGAATGTCACTGTGACAAAATACTTAGAACGTGCTGAACTATAACACTATAAGCGACAAAAGGGCTGACTTGTACACAAAAATAAATTATAAAACTATACAAATTCTTATTAAAGGTACATACATGAGTAAGTGGATAGAATAAACTAGGCAACAATAACTTTTTTTATTGTTAGTTTTATCGTTTTGTACATCACTAGCTTCCTGATTTGGAGCACGTAGAGTTTTGGCGGGAATATACTATGCTGGTAGTTAGTTAGTTATTATTTAGTTTTGGCTGGAAAACGAAGAAGATCGCTTCACCGAATTGGATTATTTTCCAAAACTTGTGTTATTTTCAGTGGTAGTGGATAAAATTGGTGCTGTTTTATTAGTTAAGTGCTGGATGAGTGTGGGAAAGTGGTATAATGATGGTGAAACGTTTCTTTTCGTGTTGTTTCCAAAACTCCATAGAAGCTTCTAGTAAAGTTGCCACCACTTTACTGGGAGTATAACTTAGACTAGACTATCACTTGACTTGATAACTTGGACTGTGACTTGACACATCTCTGCGTGAAATACCATTAACTTGATAAATTATCAATTACTTGATACTGGCTTAATACACAAAAGTGCGGACCCATACATACAAAAATATAATATTATTTCATAAATGAATGACTGTTTTGGCGGGAAAACGAAAAAGATCACGTCACCGCATTGTATTATTTTTCAAAGCTTGTGTTATTTTCAATGTTAGTCCATAAAATTGGTGGCATTTTATTCATTAAGTGCTGAATTACAAACATGAGTGTGGGAAAGTGGTATAACAATGATGGTGAAACGTTCCTTTTCGTGTTGTTTCCAAAACTACATAGAAGCTTCTGGTAAAGATGCCACCACTTTACTAGGAGTATGACTAGACTAGGCTATGACTTAACTTGATGACTTGGACTGTGATTTGACTTGACACATATATAATTATATATACATGATATGACACATATACCTATATGATATTTATTAACTTGAGAAATTATCAATTATTATACACTGGCAAAATACACAAAAGTGTGGAGCCGTTCGCCTCGCAGACTACTAGGATGCTAACTGATCTTAGCTCTTAAGCGCACATATTACAAAGTATAATACTTATTCGTCACGGCCATCCATTACAGTTGGAGTGTCTTTTATAAATAAGTATAATAATACCAGTTAAGTATGCTTAGCTGTCGTCTTGTTTGTCAAAACTTTGTAATTTTGAGTATTATTATTATCTAGGTACGTAATTGTGATATATGAACAAATTAGTGTTCATGAATGTGCGTGAGTGAAAAGAAAATCATAAAAAGACAAGATGTGTTTCCCCTGAAACTACATTGAGGCATTCAGTAAAGTATCCACGTTTTACTAGAGCTTGACTTTGACTTGACCATGACTAGTTGTAGTAGTAGTAGTGAGTTTGATTCGACTTTGAATAACTTAAACTTGACACTAGATAATAAATCGCTGGTCACTTAGAGCCATAACTACCTAAAAAACTTACGAATATATATACCTACCAAATACTTATGAATTTTTGTATCATACTAACTAAAGGCTTTGATCGTTGGCCTAATTTTTATTTTTGAGCTTATAAACGAAGCGCAATTGGCTCATAAAGAGAGTTGTATGCAACTGAGGACTAACTAAATAAGGTTTTTATTCGTTCAGCAAAATAATAATAATAACGTCTACGGAGTACGGATGGCCGCGATCAAGTTTTAAGCCTACTTGTACCGGCGGCGTTATACATGCAACCAACCCAATACAAATACAAATACAAATACAAATTTATTTATTGTTTCAAAATACATCACACATAAAATAAGTTACAACCCTGCCCTCTGCTTTAGTATACACTGTGTTGCAGGGGGCAGTGTCTTCCCTTATGGTACAAATAATTTCAATACAAAATTGAAACAGTAAAAAGTAATAGTTTAAAAGCTAAGTAAATAAATAAAATATACATATATATTAGTATAATGTATTATTAAATATATATATATATATATATATATATCTAAAAGAAATACATATGGTGTCTGCATGTATAGATGTCGAGTCGTGCGTGTCGTGTGTAAGTAGTTAAGCACTTATAAGGGTAATTATAGTACTCAGAGAAAGTGAATAAAATGCAAGAGCATGATTAATCAATTCTGACTAGGAGCTTTTCCACATTTGTATAGTCTAATTGCTGCAGCCATTCAATAACCAGAGTTTTAAATTTATATGAGTTCAGTGTTTTAGTTTTGTATTTAGTGTTTATAATGTTGTATATTTTAGGAGTAATATGATTATAATGCCTCCACGCTAGAGCACTTCTATATTTAGGAATAGGACAATGGTCCAATCTTTTTCTGGTGATAGGTAGAAATGGAACTGTTTCTGCATGATATCTTTTTAAAATCTGATACACAAACAACTTCCTCACAGAAAGGACTTTACATTTTTCAAAGAGATCAGTAGTAGGATGTCTGAAAGGTAAGGCCATTATAACTTTTAGCAGTGCGCGCTGGGCTCGCTCAACTTCAATAATGTGTGTCTTCGCTGCGCCACCCCATGAGCTAATACAGTAACCAATGACACATTCACCAAGGGCTTTGTAGGTCTGCAGTAGCAGTTTCTTGTCCGCCACTGGGCGAAGGGTCTTAAACACGTGTATTAGCTTCCTAATACGCTTCGAAACTGATTCAATATGGGGTCTCCAAGTCATTTTATGATCAATAGTCACACCAAGGTATTTGATTGATTCCACTCGACTGAGGATATTACATGAGCAATTGATGCTACTGGCGTTACGATTACATGGGAATGAGTGAGCATAGATTTTAAAATCAGAGGGTAATTTATTTCTATCTGTTTTTTTGAAACATATATATTTTGTTTTTGTTGTATTAAGAGAGAGTAAGTTATCCTCTAACCATACTATTACTTTTGATAGTCCACTTTCTGCCAGCTGGCGTGCGTTAGACCAAGAGGAGCCATGAAACAACAAGACCGTATCATCCGCAAACATAAGTATATCCGCTTCTTTCAATTCGGCCTTGCACAGCTCATTTATATAAATTAAAAATAATGATGGACCAAGCGTACTACCTTGTGGAACTCCATAGTTGCAAACTGTACTGTCGCTCTCACATTGGTCGACTTTGACTTTTTGCCTACGGTCAGTAAGGTAGTCCCTAAACCAATCGTGGACACTTCCTCTTACGCCAACTCCTTCCAGTCGCGCCAGAAGTATAGGAATTGAAACTGTGTCGAATGCTTTTTGAAGATCCAAAAAAACACCGACACATTTTTCACCTTTATCTAGGTACTTGGTGATAAGTGTTGTTAACTGGAGAACAGCATCATCTGTTGACCTTTTTGCACGGAACCCATACTGATTGCCAGCAAGAATAGAGTTCTTTTCCAGGTACGCCATGAGCCGTTTGTTTGCAATTTTTTCTATTACTTTGGAAAGAGTTGGTAGAAGAGAAATTGGCCTATAGTTGGAAGGTAGTTGCTTATCACCTGCCTTAAAGATAGGACATATTATAGCTTTTTTAAGTATTTCTGGAAATACACCCGTAGAAAAACTTAAATTGCAGAGCTGAGCAATTGGTTCCGTCAATGATCGAGAACACAATTTTAGTAGGGACGAAGTAATGCTGTCCCATCCTGGAGCACTTTTGACTTTGAGGTTACTAATAATACTTGCTACTTCTTTTGCGTCAGTTAAAAATAGGGACAAAGAACCAGTTGGTGCAGATCTTGTACGCGTACACATAGAGAAGGTAGCTTTTGCAAGTTCTTGATCAGTTTTGTTTAACTTATTTAATATTAAATCGGCCAAATCTTTTCCGATGGAGCTAAAAAAATTGTTGACTTCATTAAGTGATTCATTTGGACTATTTTTAATCTTTAAAAGCGGGCTAGCGTGATTTTTCTTTTGAGAGTAGTTACAGAGTTCTTTTATAATGTTCCATGTTTCTTTCATATTACCACGGGATGAATCAAGTTTGTTTTTATAATAATTGTGTTTTAAACTTTTTATGAGATTGTTGCAAACATTTCGATACTTTGTGAACGTTTCACGTAGCTTGGCGTCATTTGGAGATGCTTTACATTGTTTTTGTAAGCGATTTCTGCGTCTTA
The DNA here is from genome assembly GCA_905220475.3 of Ennomos fuscantarius. Classification (NCBI taxonomy): domain Eukaryota; kingdom Metazoa; phylum Arthropoda; class Insecta; order Lepidoptera; family Geometridae; genus Ennomos; species Ennomos fuscantarius. The sequence goes on along the minus strand of HG992034.1, from coordinate 3,675,475 downwards.
TACATTTAATAACGCTGCTATTAATCCATGGCTTTATAGGTATATATTTATTTGATCTTCTTTTGATTGTAGTGTTATTTTGGATTACTTTTTGAACAACTGATACTAGTTTAATTGCGGCATCATTCGCTTCAGATATATCATAATAGTCTTTCCAGGATTGTTGTGCAAGGGTTTCTCTAATTAAGTCTATGTTATTAATTGCCTTAAACCGCATATTATTTTGGTTGTATATTTTACTTGGGCCAGTTTTCATATGTAATAATATAGGTGAATGGTCTGTTAATTGATGGAAAACTAAGGTTTGCCAAGGGCTGTTTGTTTTAACCATAAAATGATCTAGACACGTCGTAACTCTAGTTGGCAAATCAATACCTTGCTTTAAGCTGTGCGACGCCATTAGATTGAAGTATTCCGATGTGTATCCTGTCGAATTTGCAGTTGGTAAAATATTAATGTTTATGTCGCCTGTGAAAATTACATTACTTTTTAATTTTGTATTGTTTAGTATATTGTCTAAAGAGTGTAAATAATTAGTTGGATTAGCAAAAGAAGGAGGGCGATAAGAGCATATCACTGTGTATAATTCATCTATTTCTAATACTAGACAGTTACCATCTACCATTATGGGTTCATTTGACACAGCACTGTGATTTTGACGTACATAGGCGACTACGCCATCATTTTGGTTAAGGCTATTTTTTGTAAAGAACATATTGTAGTTGTATATCGGAGGGGGGTCATATTTACTAGTCCAGCATTCTGTTAAAACTATAATGTCAATTTGTACATCAATGTCACTTAAAAAAGAGAGAAACAAATCCATGTTTTTGTGGACACTTCTTATATTAAGTGATAATACTGTAAGTCCCTTTTGGCAATTAATGTAGTTTAAGAATTTAGAGCATTTAGAAGGATCATCTAAATATTTGCAATCGACTGGATCCGCGTTATCAATATCTTCCAAAAGGTTGTTATTAATTAAATCAAGCATTGTGAATATTTGTGTAAATAGGAACTAAAACAAGTGACCGGTATTAATACCATTAGTGATTGTTGTAATATGCATAATTCTTCCAGGAAACAAGTAAAGTACTCATGATATAGAATCTCAAAGTGGATAGTACCCAGGTATTTCATTTGAGTTACCATAACAAGCGCGTTATTTTCTGGTTCCTTTAAAGGACATGGTATGGTTTGTTTGTTAAAAATGCTTTTTATGTATTGGCTATGATAATCAATTGTATTTGTGCAAGAGGTTTGTCTTTGTTTTTTGTGTAGTGAAGGCTGCCACTTATAGTTACGTGGTGGGGATATTTCTATTGTCAAATATTGTTCAAAATTGTGTGGGTGCATTTGCTGCTGCATAATATAAGATAACGCAAAAACATTTAAAAAGAGATAGATACATAAACAAACTTTTAAAAAGATTACATTAATGATAAGATAACAAATGTAGCTAGTGACGTTTAAACTCAAGCCAGCAAAGCCAGCCCATGGTTTGGAGCCGAATGTGCACGTGCTGAAGCGCAGAAGCATGCGGCATATCTGGCATGGGCTGAAGCTCGAAAACGCAAGGCCTCGGACACTCGAGCTAAGAAGAAAGCCTTTAACGTTGCCGCCAAGGCCTGTAAGAAGGAATTAAGGAAGGCTCGTTTCAATCATATTGGTCGAATAGGGACTAAACTTGCTTCCTACCCAGCGGGTAGTAAGGCTTTTTGGTCCCTAGCCAAATCGGTTGAAGCGAACTTCTGTCGATCCTCACTGCCTCCATTATTGAAACCAGACGGATCGCTGGCTCACACTGCAAAAGAAAAAGCAAACTTGTTTGCCACTCTCTTTGCAGAAGCTTCGCGTTTAGATACTGCTAATGAGGTACCTCCCTGCCTTCCACAATGCGGTGTTTTCATGCCGGAAATACGCATACGTCAGAAGGAAGTACTAAAAACATTACGCAGTCTAGACGTGAACAAAGCCAGTGGTCCCGATGGTATACCTGCAATTGTACTTACGAGCTGTGCACCCGAGTTGTCTCCCATTCTAACACGCCTATTTCGCCTCTCTCTAGACACCGGAATAGTCCCTATGAGTTGGAAGCTAGCCAACGTACAACCTGTACCTAAGAAGGGCAGTCGTGCTGATCCTGCCAACTATCGACCCATCTCAATTACCTCCATTCTCTGTAAGAGTATGGAGCGTATAATTAACAACAAGCTCTTGGCATACCTTGAAGACAATGATCTCCTCAGTGACCGGCAATACGGATTTCGCCGAAACCGGTCCACTGGGGATCTTCTCGCGTATGCCACTCACATATTGAGCGAAGCCTTAGAGATGCATGGAGAGGCACTTGCTGTATCTCTAGACGTCTCTAAGGCATTTGATCGGGTCTGGCACGACGGTCTTCTGAATAAGCTTCCATCTTACGGACTACCTGCTGGTTTGTGCACTTGGATATCAGACTTTTTGAGGGAACGATCGCTTAGAGTAGTTCTTGATGGCTGCTCTTCCGATCAATTAGCTATTAATGCTGGTGTACCTCAGGGGTCAGTTCTTTCAGCAACACTATTCTTACTCCACATCAATGATTTGCTAAAGCCCGGTACCTTTGGGTATGCAGATGATAGTACTGTTGTTGAAAGATACACATCCAGTGCCCGAGCCAGTGGTGACGATGTCCGGATTGAGAGAGAGGCTATGGTTGAGCGCATGAACCTGGCATTGAAAGCCGTGTCCGATTGGGGCGATGCTAACTTGGTTAGGTTCAATGCTGCAAAAACACAGGCGTGTTTATTCACTGCTAAAAAGAGCCCACTCCATCTGGCTCCTTCATTGCGTGGTGTATCTGTAAGTTTAGGAATACATCTTGAGCTTTTGGGTGTTGATCTCACGTCAAACCTAAACTTTGGATCCTACATCGAGTCCAAAGCCAAAGTAGCTTCAAAAAAACTCGGCATATTGTCCAAGGTAAGGCGGTACTTCACACCTGGACAGCTTCTAAATCTGTATCAAGCACAAGTCCGATCGTGTATGGAGTACTGCTGCCACCTGTGGGACGGGTCTGCCAAGTACCAGCTTGAGGCTCTGGACTCGATTGAACGGCGTGCCAAAAGGCTCATTGACGACGACACTTTGGTTGGTGAAAGGCTCCAGAGCCTTGCACATCGACGTAAGGTGGCAAGTCTGTCGGTTTTTTACAGATTACACCACGGTGAATGCGCTCAAGAACTGCATGATCTAATTCTCCCATCACCATTCCACTACCGGACTACTAGACGCTCGGCTAAGCGCCATCCTTTTGTGGTCGAAATACCACCCATTCGTACCAAGCGATTTGACTCAACGTTCTTAATTAGAACGGCTAAGGAATGGAATGCCCTGCCAGCGTCTGTGTTTCCGGCGAAATATGACCCGGGCGTGTTCAAGAGAAGAGTGAATAGGTATTTACTTGGCTAGCATGCTACACCTTCGATCGCATCGTCACTTCCCATCAGGTGAGAGCGTGGTCAAATGCTAGACAAGTTTGAAGTAAAAAAAAAAAAAAAAAAAAAAAAACTCCACCGGCTCAGTCATTCTCCTTTAAGATTTTCAAGATCGCTCTCGCTGAATATTCTTATTTGCGGTAATCCTTCTGCTTTGCGTAAAAATATACGTCCAAACGAAGTCCAGCAAAATATATAGCCATTGTTCTTCGCAAATTCTCGAGTAAGATAGAAGAGTCTTCGTTCCGTTTGCGTTAAGTTTTCTGAGAGGAATACTGGTTTACTAGGCCCGGTGATGTTAATTTCAGATGTACTTAGTCTGTTTCGTGGGTGCTCTTTATTATATTTTTTGAAAGAGTCCAAAAATTTGTCCCTCATAAAGACCGTTGTAAAATCTGCAATTATTGGCTTCACAGCTGCTTTGGTGTTAACACGGTAGACATCTTTGATATCCGTATTTTGCAGTTGAATTTTCAGGGTCTCAGCTGTGGAGCCAATTATCTTCTTTAGGTCTTCCTTAGTCTCTTTTTGGCATTGCGGGACATTTCTTATTTCTATACTAGTACTTCGGGCCCTATGATCTTGCAGCTCTATCCTGCTTTCCAGTTGCAAAATATACTTTTTATCAGTTTTCCTCTCTGCTTCAAGAAAATCAATCCTCTGCAGAGCTTCCTCATACTTCGTAGCCATAAAGTCCACCGATAACTTAACGTCATTTATAGAGCTCAAGATAAGATCATTTTTAGCATCATTCCTCTTTTCCATGGCAGAAAGCATCGCCATCAAATCCGTCTTACTCAACTCATCCGTATCATCACGTTTGCGCTTTGGCACACTTCGGGTGCTTATGCTGCTCCTAGAAGAAGCAGCACTTATCACTGCCTCTTGTCCAACTTCAGATACGTTCGAGTCCGAAGGATAGTGCTGCAGAGGCGAGGCAAATTCAGACGTCAGCGGGGACCTGTCTTTTGGTGGCGTACGTTTAACCGACATCCTAAAATTAAGCTAAGGTGCAAGCAAAGCCAGTCAGTATTTCTTATAGATGGCCGGCCGAAAGTACCAGGCTAGCAGCGGCGCGGAGAGTTGCACAAACCGGATCCGTTGAGTGACGTGCGCGTGCGTCACAGCGCTGCGACAGTAAGAGATGGGCAGGAAAGCATGCGCGTGAGCGAGTAAGGATTACTTGTGTGATGCGTACTTGCGTATCCTACCGGTGTGTGCGTTGAGTCGCTCCAGCTACCAGTGTGCGTATGTGGCGGCGATTTGCGGTATCTCCTCAACCGTTATGCACTCCTATTTTTCCGTGGCGAATTTAATTCACCCAAACTTTCTGTATTTATTTTTAAATAGCTTAACAGTATTCCTGCACGCGTCTACTCTGTATCGAGGTCCGGGGGGAAGAGGACTGGCCTGGAGGAGGAATAGGCCAATCATTTTGTAGCAACCCGTAGCCATCCCGTAGCTAATTGTAGCATTTCGTAGCACGTAGCATTTAACCGTAGGTTCAATTTGAAGCGGGAAATGCAGAATTTTTGCAGTTTATTTTCTTTTGTAGCTAGTATAAATAGGTAACCATAATAAAATTGTAAATGGTTATGAAAAACGTGAAAAGCTGAAATTATTCTTTGCATCTATTCTGTCATCCGTAATCTATTCTTATAATAAAACTGTATCTAGTCAAAGAAAAAGAAAAATACATAGAAGAGAATTTGAAAGCAACATTTTGTTTGTAGGTATTATGTATATTTATATAAGTATAGATATAATATATACTATAGACTTATACATTTGATGGAAGGACTCGTCTAAAAATGTCTCTTATTCCTAATTAGATAGGGGTTAAGAGAAGTTAAGATGTATTTTACATTTACACCACGAAGTTAAAAAACAACTATGTATCTACTAATGAATAGTATAATATAACCTAGTAAAGGATTAAGAGGCGGGGAAGGAAAAAGAATGGGGCAGGTATGGGTAATGTGTAAGAAAAGATTAACGGAGTGGAACAACTGAAGGAGTATCAGGAGGGGGATGTAAAGCGTAAAATTAATTAATAGCTTTTATGAAACCGGGTGGTTTAGCTATTAACCCTATAAACGGCGAAGTTGGATAGCAATGGCTATTTTCCGTTAAAGGTCAAACTCATTGTAGAATACATGTAGTCCTACTATAAAACCATAAATGATTGAGAAGAAAAAAAGCGAATGTGTGACTTCACGACTGAAATAAAACTTCTTTAGCTCCATCTATCCGCCGGTATAACATTTTTTTTATTTTTTGTGTAATGTTACTCCTTGACAATTGTAAATTGTCATTTTACCGGACATACCAACGTAATAATACAAATTTTAAGTAATTTTTAGGTTTGTTACAGAGATCTACGTGAATCAATAACTTTCGTTTTCCGTTTGCCTCGTTACGCATTCACCAGCTTACTCCCCAAGTCAAGTGTGCGTAAAGAAGTTTTACTTCAAAAATTTATTTAATTTAGTGTATTCGGGTAGGTAGTTTTCATCTACCTACTCTTTATATATCTCACTAATAACTCTATCTGCAAGATATAATGGTTCCTAAACACAATTAACGTAGATACGATAATAAATTAAACAAACACTTGTTATCCAGTAAAAGGTCACTAAATTCGCGTGCAGACGGGCTCATTATAAACATTTCAATCGCGATCGCGATCGCTATCGCTATCGATAGATCTGTCCTAATGATCAATGTTACCGGTATGGTCGATTGTTTTAAATGAGGGAATGGTTTAATAATTGAAAAAGAGTGTGCTTGGTAGGTAGTGTAGCTATAGTAGCATTGGTAAAAGACAATAGTAAGTAATCCAGAGATCCGCAAGATACAATTCAAAACTCAAGGCTATATGCAAAATTTAAACGCCTTCTGGCACTAAAACGTTTCAATCCGTCGCCATAGAAACGGGGGTAATAACAAAATTAGGCAAATATTCGTATGCGTAGGGCAATGGAAAACGACCCCTGACCTTGGGCAGTAAATTGGGTACCTATAGGTACACGATGTTTAATTAACTGTATTGTTAGTTCCTATACTTATATCTTACAATCTACTTGCTACCAAACAGAGGATTTGGGTTTAATATTGCATGTGACGAAAACCTTAGAAACTCTTTGACTGTCTTTTGTTTGATTAGCTTCGGGAACGCATCATTGCAGTGCACAAAAACTTTATCGCTGTCTATCTTCTGAAGTTCTTGATAACAGATTCATCAGAGACATTGTATTTAGTAGGTAGGTAGTTGAAAGCTGAAACTGCTGTAGATTCGTTGTATTCGAGTTCGCTATTTGGTACCTAAAATGTCTAGGTAAAGCTGCAGTGAATGAGTACCGCAGCGTCCTACACGTTGGCTGTTACACTATATGCAATTGCAGAATTATATACCTAATCCAATGAGTATACACAGAACAAAAAGTTTTACTTGACTGTAATTTGTTCATTGTAATATAGGTTCTTAAAACTATTTTCACGGTTTCACCCAACATGAGTCTTTAAATTACATTAATATTTCTCTAAATTGTATGGGTAATGAATATTCGTTCAAACTCTTCATGCATTCCAATTTTCAAAGGCATCGTACGTAATAAGCCTCTTTACTTTATTCATGCATTTGTTACGTACCTACTATCACACCTATCGTGTTGATTAATGATAATGCTTTTAAATTGCAAAGGTCAGCCGTTGCCGCGACCGAACCCTTATTGTACTCCAAATGGACTTGAACCTTAGAATTCTGAGTAAAACTCCATTTGGCAGAACCATTATATGTATTGTCTTCATCACACACAGCTAATCGAGTCACAATGATTTGCAAGTGATAGTTTTACCATGTCACGTTGTAGCAAATACGGAAATCAGATAGAAAAATAATAAAAAGTGTAATTGTAAAATGGAAAGCATATAAATCACCGTTTCGCACTAGCCTTTTCTCAAACACATACAAAAACAACGTATTATGGTATGATTATAAGTAGGTCCGTTTCGTGTCTCAGAAATAATACAAGAAGACAAAACCCTATCGACCGTCGCGTCTCTCCCCTACCTACCCAGACATTTTCCAGATCAAGCTCTTTGTATTTGACAGTTGAACAGTTTCGTCAAGTAGAACAAAGGCAGATTCGAATGGGAATAGAGAGGCACTTCACTTTGCTCGTTTATTTAACCTCACCTTTGACACTCATAAAACTGCTCGTCATTTGTTTTACAACGCTTTAGCCAATATTCACGTCCATTAAAGTTTTGTCTAGATAGGACATTAACCTTTATTATAACGTTATGTATCAGGGCATTTATATGGCTGTTGTAAAACCAGCCACAAAGCCACAAAATGGTGCGATATCAGCAGAAAAGTTTATAACGTCAGTAAACTCCGTACATCTACCCTCAATCGCGATGAAACTTGCGGAACTTGCTAAATTCAGGTCACAATCTTTGGACAATATATTGTGGCTTCAAACATTTTCTATTGAAATAACCAGAACATTTTTGATGCGGAAAATGCACACGCATAAAAAACTTACAGTAGAATATGAAAGATATCTCATATAAAATGTTACTGCATCGCGTTTTAAACTTGATTTTTATAAAGCCAAAGCGCTTTTATTATTGAAACTACCTACTTAAATAATGCTAACTAATACTATTAAAATGCTACTGTGTCTTTAAAACAAACATTCGGCTGTATACTAGCCGGTACGGTGACCAATAGACACTCCAAATGCTTTAGCCCACAACTCTAGGCAATTAGGTACCGTAGCCGTACTCAACATGCTGGCAGCATTAAATTGCCCCGTTGAATTGCAATACTGATTCGTTGTGCCATATGTATATGTAGGGACATGCGATGCAAGCGTGGGCGAGATTTCTCGGTTAGCAAAATGAGCTCGCGGCATCAGTTGCGCCACTACCTTGCACTCGCGTGTCCGCGCATCGAGCGTGACCCTTAAATGATTATCTATAAAGTGTAAACGTGTAACATAGCTACAAATATAAAAATAAGTGAACTAAATTAAAACTTTCATTTTCCTATCCCAGTAGGTAGGACACGCAGGACTATATATACATCTATTGAGCAGAAGTCCCGCTACGTTAAACATGTAAGTCCCAGCGATTTGGTCAAGCGGCGTCGCATCGACCAGGCGCTCTGATGAACTTTGGAAACTGCGATAAACTCCCGGTCCCTACGGAGACTCAACACCAAGCGACTCAAATATTATGTCACTGAGTTACCAAGTTCTATGTAGCCTAGTCGAATTAATAGTGGCCCCAATTTAGCGTTACTGGGGAATATGAAAAACATGAATGATTATATATATCGATACATCCATTGTATTACTCAACGGTGTTTAGGTGGATTTTAATCCAATTATCACAAACGCAGTATATAGCATGAGCTATCTAGGCTGAATCTATTTTCAAACCTAGGCTACCCACAGGCTACCCCCTAACTAGGGTAAAGTTATATGTACAACAAAGTTCATGCCATTTTCTCCAACAACTTTTCAGTCTCGATTGATAAAATATACTTTGAGGACTAAACACAAAACATTTACTCTTACATCGTAACGTTAAGTAACATTCGGTTCAGTCGTTTGAGAATATTATTTAGGGTGGTAGTAATGTAGTGTACTTACTTAATTTTGAGGTTAGAGGTCTTCGGCGGCTACAGACCACCATTCACAGCATTTTAACTGCGTGAGTATTAATATTTCCCCATTTTAATACCATAGAAATTCTTTTACTTCTTGATGACGGTTTCTTCTAGTGAAAAAATAAGATCTGAGCGTCCTCAGGGTACCAACCTTTTTACTTGTATCAGAATAGTACCATGCAACAAAATCAAAAAGTCTTTGTACATTACAATCTTGATAGGAATACCTTCATTATAAAGGTTTAATTAACTCACAAAAGATAAACGCATGTTACAAAAGCCTATGCATATATAATCAAGCTTGTACAAAACATTTCGGTCCTTTCATAATTAGAATGTACCGTCCTGGAACAAATTTGATTTTGGTATGAAACTTTTACTTTCACCCTACTTAGAATAAACATTATGAATCCTCTAACTTATATTCAGTTATTTTAAATGTTACTAAAAGCAATCACACAGCTAAAACTAAAACTAATTCAATGATGTTACAAAATTCAACCAATCAAAACACGCAGCTAGTGTGTTGGTAGCGAAACGTATTTACATATAATGACTTGCCTTTATTATGTAATTTACTGCATGACGGCGTACACGACCAGCTGCTATATTTCCTCGTTCATAACTATATTAGTTACATAACATGGTAATACAAGTATGTATTTATTAAAGTATATTATATTACATTTATACGCCTTTCATTATTTGCAATACATCTTTCATGAAACTTTTAGCTCTCATTTTTTAACTACATTTTCACCCTATGTTTGTCGTAGAGATTTGTACATGCAGGTGGCTTTATCAGGATATCTTTCCCCTAAGGATTTCTCAAAATCAAAGGATTTTATTGCAAATAGGCTATTTTTGGCACTTTTACAAGTCAAAATTAAGTAAGTTATTTTACTAAGAAAATAAAATTACAAAGTGCTTAATGTCTTATATTATATACCTACTCAGTTAGTAGCTACGTCACTTCTACCCTCCCGAGTGGAAAATCAAATTTACTAACTGGTCCCAATATTAAGTCTCAACTGGTCCAAGGTTCGGGTGCACTGGTTGCGATAGTACATAAATAGCTACTGTTTACTACGAAGTTGACAGCCTCTGTGGTGTGGTGGTTGATCAGGTCGGCTCATAACCTGGAGGCGGTGGGTTCGATTCCCGCAGCAGGAGAAGTATTTGAGCACAGAAAAAAAAGCGCAAATATTTTTCCTGTGTCTGGGTGTTGTGGAACCATGGTCTCATAGTTCCTGGGTCCTTAGACACAGGGAATCCTAGTTAGAGTTCAAGATGATTGTTATGTGATTGTTATATGTGATTGTTGGGCGTTATTAATTTATTTATTTATTTAAGTTGTCACCAGACTCGGAAGTTCATAGTTTAAAACTTCAGGCCAAAATGGGTGGCTATTTAGGTACTTCGTACGTTTGACTGAACAAAATTCAGCCGAGCTAGGTACTCTGACCCTGAAAGCTGTCACGCGAACTGCCATCATTAAGATTCCATTAGAATACCTTTACGAGCATATTACAAAGTCACTGTGGCCATGGAAATATTTTCTCTACAACTCTAGATAAACACTTGTAAGAAATATCAAGGTTCATTTTCCGATAAAACTTTTCGGATATCTGAAGTTCCGGGGTTGTAGAGGGTTCTTGCTGTATTTTTCACGGAACGTAAACAACGACCTAGATCACTGATTTCTAATAGCACAGGTACCTATCAGTATAACTAACAGTTAACAGTTATATGGGTGGTTGAAATATTTTCCCATAAACCACGCCGCGGGCGAAGCTGCGGGAAGAAGCTTGTTCATAATATGCATGGTATTTATTACCTAATCTTTATAAAAAAAAGTACGTATGCGTATTAAAAAGTATTTTATCGTATAGTATATACTCTTTCACTGTAATATGTTTTCTGAAATAAATATATTTGATTTGATTTGATTTGATTGAAAGTTACTATTAGCTATGTTAATATTTTGGTTAAACCAATATTCTACATTTCATTATCAGTACGCAAAGTACGCAAAAATAACACTTAATTTTAATAACAAAGTCATAAATAATTAAACATATTCAAAACGAAGTGACACGTGTAATCACTTAGCTTATATTGTATATTGTCTTGGCGCGTGGCTTTTCCAAGCTCCGGTCTCACCGTCAAGCGCATTAATTATTACAGCTACTTCAGTACTATTTTAGGAAATTAACCTTACGGTTCCTGGAGGCTTAGATAATCTACTTTAGATAACCTAAGCTCAGAGGTCTTACAACATTTCGTTTGGCATTCTGGAACGTTCTGTTTAACTAAGACCGACTTTTCCATTTGGTTAAGTATACTTTCGGGTCATTCGTTTTGTTGTTTGTGTTAGGCAACTTTGTCTTGGGGAAGGCAATATTGACAAAGCCTTGCTAGCTGATTCCAGTAAAGTAACTTTAGTAAATTAATTCATGTTACTAAACGCCTTGGAAGTTTTATTAACGTTTTTCCGATAGAAACCTATAAATTTATAGTACAAACCAACAAATGAATTAATTGTAGCGATACATAAGATACCTACGAACTATTAGGTACTATAAAATTGATCATATTGTTGAGATATTTACTGTACGTTACTAGTTATTTATAATGGCAACCCCTATTCTTACTCAGACACATCAATTTTATAATTTTAATGTTAATATTATAGGTAGCCAAAACCATTTTATATAAGAAATCATGTAATTCATTAAAAATACAAACTCATCAATGAACAAAGAAAATGTATAATGCAAAAAAGCCCACACGCCTCCAATTTACACAAATAACAAGGCAAATCATACTGAAAGAAGACAGTAAAATCCATTCCGGTTTTACTGAAATTCTGGGGAAAAACAACAAATTCTATACCGGTAGCGGAAGAGATTTAACGTGTAGTCAACGAAGTCGGCCAACGACCCCGGCTAATAGAACAGATAGCACCCATAATGTTGTTTTTGAAGATAGCGCATTTGTTTCACTTAGTAACTAAAGCGGAGTACTATTATACATTCTGTGAAGAAAGTGAAACCAAGAGATAACTCTACATTTTTGTAAAGCTTATTAAATCAATCTTCAAAAACATTAAAGTCCGTGTTTATGCTCTACATTACGTGACAGTTATTAAATTCGTAGGTTTCTTCTTTCTGTGTGTTTTAACTAGCTATTCACATTTATGTAAATATATAAATGAATGATATGTATCAACTGTAAATAAAGCGTGTTAAATAAGGCGTCATTTTCGGAGATTTCTATCACCGTTTAAATGGCATAGATATCATAGATATACTTCAAATAAACTCAATTACTTATATCAAAGCTTTGGAAAAAGGTAGATAGATAGATAAACTCTTTATTTAATAATTTCATTTCATTACAATGGGCGATCTTATCACTCAAAGCAAAGGTCATTGGCAATAGATGAAGAGCTGTGCTCTCGTTTTATGTTCACTCGACTTCCCTTCCATCCTTTTCGTTCACATATTAAAAACAATAAGAAAACGAAAGATAGAAAGACCGAAGTATTGAAATAATTTAGCTCAATTTAGATCAAAATCATATCATTACATTATGACATCGTTTCAGACCTGCTGACCGAATTCACGACGAAAGGTTTATACCCCTGAGTATATCTTACAAACTAAGCCGAACAGTCAAGGATGAACGAAATGTTTTGGCTTTCGCCTTATCTGCGATACTCGGCTATCGACCTTAATGCCATCGAGAATTTTAGCATCTTGAATGGCATAGCTTGATCCATTACAGTAGCTATCAAGTCATATTTACATGAATACTATTATAGCTTTTTGACCTAGCGAGCGAAACGGTCGAAGTTATTGCAACAACAAAATTTTGCTTTCATCAGTCCGGTTTCATTTAATGCAATTAATATGTAATGTTACTTTTCAAATTTGTAAACAAACACAAATACAAAACCACAAAACGTTTGACTTTCCACAGAATTGTTTACAAAAAAAAAATTTGTAATCAATAAGTGTACGACAATGACAATGTCAAAACAAATGAAAAGTTACAGCGAACAAGAACACAGTGAATTAAGAAGTGGAAAGGTTAGCTAAGGACTAGAATCCACAGACATAAAAAAACGGTCCGAATGTACGTATAGACATCTATATTATTGGGTAGCTACTCACGCGCAGGTCGTATTTTCTCAATAATTTTGATGAAACTTGTTACTCAAGTGTTATCATTCAGTGGATATCGGTGATTTGTAGTGGAAGGTATATTTCTCAAAAAAAAAGGGGAGGTTTGTAGTGTTGCCATTTTTCAACTGACTGCTAATATTTAGCAGAAATACTCAAAGATCAATGTGGAAAGTGGTCATAACGATCCGTCTTCGTCACATTACAATTAAGTACAAGCCTTATACCAATAAAAAAAGAAAAGCTATTTCAAAATTGTACTTTTTAATGCTAGTTACTTTAAGCACACAGTAAAAATTTGAAAACTGGCCGTCGTTTTCTTGAGTATGAGGAAATCATCTATTTAGCATGAGCTTAGATTAAATTAAGCCACAGTCTAAATAGTATGAGAAGGGTCTCCTCACAGACAAGAAAAAGAATATTGTTCTGTTCTACTAGTATGTTAGACCTTGTTTACTTTTTACGTCCACACAACACAACGGAAACACGACATCCGTATGTGGTGGGCAGTCCTACAATCCACACAAAGTAGTTTGCTTCAACATCTACTGCGCAGCAAAGTAATGGATCAACTTACCAGCGTCTCTGTATCCTGATAAATATAATCTGGGACCTTTCAAGGCAAGAGTGAACCGGTATCTTCTAGGCAAGCATGTTTCATCGTTACTTACCATCTAAGCCGGATTTACCAGGTGAGACAGTGGTCAAACACAAGCCTATCGAAAGAAAAAAGGCTCTTCTAGTTAAACCTCATTATCTCGACCTTTCATCTACGTTTTTTGACAGATTAATTTTAAGGTAAATGAAAATTTTTGAATTCCATTAGTGGTTATATGCTCTTTGTTCCATATGGGACTTCCAATCATCCAAAAGGAACATACTTTTCTTAACGTTTTTTTAAATTTTATTGTATTTTAGTTCGTAGTATAGTGTTAAGTAGATTACTAATGTTATGTGGTAGTTAAGCCCTGTGGGTGGCTGAGGCCACAAGTGATAGCAGCCAATCAATAATAATAAACGGTATCCGTTTAACTAATCAATTTACGAATTCCTCTTTAACTCATCGAACGTCCGTTTCCTAGACCTGTGTACATTTCAATGAATTCATTATTTTTTGCTAGGCTTGCTTTTTACCACTATTTCACCTGATAGTAAGTGACGATACGGTATAGTCATTCAAATATGTTAGCCCAATTGTACGAGATTAACTCAACCGATTAATGTTTAACCATTAAGAAAGCAATCACAACAAAACAACCTGCGTTGTCTACTGCTTTATTTTCACTACGGCTCAGTTTAGCATTGCAAATCGCTACAAAATACGAAAAACATACGACTAGATTAGAATCGAGAAATGGAACAAGGACACACGCTTCCGTTACTTTAACATTCAATACATGCACGTTTACTCACTACACTACTAGACTGTGATATAACATGCCACAAGCTGCATTATACCTAAAAGTTGCATCTTTGTAGACATGCTATTAAAAATCCTCATCAATGATTTTAATTTTTGACCAGAATTTCTCCACAGACCATGCTACAAGACACCAGTAGGCAATTTTTTTTTTTTTTTATATTAAGGGATGACGCGACGAGCTAACCGTTCGCCTGATGTTAAGCGACACGGCTGCCCATATCAGTTGCAGTGTCACTCGGAACTCTAAAGTATAGAGTTTCGCGTGACACTGCACTGCGCACGTCATCCTGAGACATCAACACAATCTAGTAACAAGATTACTAGACTGTGAGATCAGGTCATAAAGTCTCATTTGCCCAGTAATTTCACTAGCTACAGTGCCCTTCAAACCGGAACACAGTAGTGCTTGCGCACTACTGCTTGGCGGCAGAATAACTGGCAAAGCGGTGGTACCTACCTAGACGAACTTTGCAGAAAAGTCCTACCACCTAGTAAAGATCTAAGCCGTAAATCTGGAGTAGAGTCCACACTTCAAATACCATTTGATCCTTTACTGTCGCATGTCACTTCCTAACACATTTTCTCTCTGTTTCTCTTTTCTTCATATATTTTGGAATTCTCATGAACTGTAAAACCTTAAATTACATTTATTTATTTTGATAAAAATGACTAAAAATATCACAATATTTCATACATTAAGAATAAACAAGTCAGGGTTATTAAATATTAAAAGAATAGTATAATAGTATAATACTATGGGTTTTTATTAATTTCAAATGAAATAATGTCAGAGTTAATTAGATAAAAGAAAATTTGTACACATTAGTAAGAAGAAGATAGAGAAAGGAGATGACAGCAAGAGACGACAGCAATATTAGAATTCAACATAAACCGGGAGGCGACTTTATCTTAACCGCAGGTACTAAGCTTCGTGATAGTACCCTTAGCTAATGGTCTAGCTATCCGATTATCCTGCGATCAATTTTCACTGTAATAGGGTTAATCGTTATTGCTTTTGTCGCACCGACACGCAACGGGTAGACTTTAGTGTTATTAATTTTCTCTATAGTGGTGAAAAGTTTTGTCTAATGGGACGATAAAATTAAGAAAAAAAATCATTAAACAATAGGACAAATGATTGATGATCAAACGAACTTACCAACTGAAGATAGATCAAAAATATATCACCATATAACTGATACAATACTTAGATACTTTTTGTTTGTAAATACACACATATAATACAATATAACACCCAAACACAGAACAAACATTTATATTCATCACACAAATATTTGTCCTGGGCGGGAATCGAACCCATAGTCACTAACGGTTCCATTTGAAGCGTTTCATCCTACTGAGCAAGAATGACGTAAATATAATCTTTAAAATATCCGTTGAATTAAACACCTTGTTTCAAGTAGGTAGGTTTTAAGCAACTAGTCTTGGAGAGACCGTGTATTTCTAAGCAAGTTTCTTTATAATACTATTGACCTGCGATTTCGAAATAAAAAATCATTTTTAATCACATCACTAACAACAGTGCTGTCAAATGAATATTTAAAAAACGGCTCGCGGCTAAATTAAGACAATGATATAATCATATTTTTGCCAAAACGACCACACACAGGTGTTAACCGTAACGAGTTATATAACCTGAAAATTCCATCAACCCATCAGTTAGTTGCAAAAGGTGAAGGATAAAAGATACCAGACCACTTGTCATGGTAATTTAAGAAACGTTTGCATATCCTGGCTCTACATGTATGTGGGTTCAAACTATTTTCGTGATGAAAGCAAATGTGCGGGCAGTCTTTGGAGACTACCGATAAAAGGGAAAACTAACTAACTGGTGACATATAGCTCATAGGAAGCGGGCGGTGACGATGACTTGAGTTTCACGCTGTTTGTTCATCTAAAAAGTACACATACATATAGCTCTTGAAAAGCTTTCGGTGACGCTGACGAGTTCCATGATTTTTGTTCACCTAAAAGTGCTCAACGCTATGCTTATGCTTTTACTAGGTGGTAGTATTTTGTTGCAAAGTCCGTCTAGGTAGGTACCACCGCTTTGCCAGTTATTCTGCCGCCAAGCAGTAGTGTGCAAGCACTACTGTGTTCCAATTTAAAGGGCACTGTAGCTAGTGAAATTACTGGGCAATTGAGACTTTATGATCTGATCTCACAGTCGAGTCGAGTCACCAGACTGTGCTGATGTCTCGGAATGTTGTGCGCAGTGCAGTGTCGCTCGAAACTCTATTTTGGGGTTCGAGTGACACTGTTATGTTATGGGCGGCCGTGGCGCTTAACATCAGGTGAACGACTAGCTCGTCACATCATTCATAACATAAAAAAGACGTTTTCACTTCAAACAATTATTTTCAAATATTCGAATTTGAAACCACAAACTCTAACCCACTAGTTCCCCACAATGATTAAAAAGCCACAACGGACGGAACGTATACGCGAGGGGGCTATAAAATTTGATTGTACACTATGCCTCGAAACGATCTTGACCTGGTTTAGCGTCCTTATCCGAGATACCCGATGCGGAGCTATTGCGATTCGCAACGCGTGCTATGTGCAGTAGAGAATGCATCTTGAAATGTTCAGCCTCTGTGGTGTGGTGGCAGGTCGGCTCATAACCCGGAGGTGGCGGGTTCGATTCCCGCAACAGGACAACACTTGTGCACAGAAAAAAAAGCGCAAATACTTGTTCTGAGTCTGGGTGTTGTGGGACCATGTTCCTCGTAGTTTCTGGGTCCCTAGATATATGGAATCCTATTTAGGGTCCAGGATCAATGTATGTGATCGTTGGGCGTTATTGTGTGTATGTTACAGCTATTGATAAAACGTATACATCATCAGCCAGAAGATGTCCACTGCTGAGCATAAGACTCCCCCAATAAACGCCACTTAGGACGCTAATCATAGGGGAGATATGCCATAATCATTATCAAAATACCCTTGGCAGACTTGCATAAGATTTTAGTGAGGTAAATGGTGCTGCCAATTTTCTTACAGCACAAATGGGAAGAACCACCCCATTCACGCACGGGGACCACACGGATAGCGTAAACACATCTTGAAGATTGGTAAGGACCATGTGTGGAATCTCTTGTAAATACATATATGTAGGGTGAACGGGTTGTGCGTAGGTTGCAACCTATATAACTATAGGCCTTCAGCATGAGCACCGGGCCGTATCCGGAGCAAGAATGATCCGTAGTACACCGAGCGCTCCGTTTTTATAGCCATTTGGGTGGGGAAGCGATGACAGCTGCCGGTGTTGCCACTGTAATCAATTTAAATGCTACGACAGGGTAAATTACAGTACTACCCGCTGCGCATAGAGTTTACAACTCGGCGTTGCCGCCGTCATATATTTATTTTTAGGTAACGTCTTATTGACAATTATCTCTCTCTCTCTCTCTCTCTCTCTCTCACTCTGTGCGTGTCTCACACATTTTATGATATTTTAAGATACCTACGAAATTTTTTGATCTGTTTAATCTACCATGCGCATGAGTTTTATAAGCATGACCGACTTAAGTACCGACCGACGTAACTGTTAATATTCCGCCTACAGAGTGACAAGAAATATTATAAAAGCATGGTTTTTACAGAACGATGTATAACATAATACTTCTATCTATATTCCATGACGGTTATCATTCTAATTGAGGGTTATACTATCCGATGACGGTCGAATGTTCTGTCGTGACTTCAAATCGTACTTTATACGTAGTTTGACATAGATTTTTCCCTATACATTATTTAGTCACCTAAAATACTGTTATGGGGAAACTTGAATCATATTAGACACGTGATGACAAAGAAAAAATATATTTTACTAACTCAAACTAGTTAAATATTATTCTTAAATCCACACTTACTACAAAACGTTACAAACTATCAAACGAATTTATTATCTGTTTAAATCACACTAATATTATAAAGGCGAAAGTTTGTATGTGTGTTTGTGTGCATGTGTGTATGTTTGTTACTCCTTCACGCGCAAACGGCTGAATAAATTTGGATAAAATTCGGTACCAAGATAGCTTATACACTTAGTCCAGTGTAACATATAGGCTACATTTTATCCCGGAAAAGGTAAATTTTCCCGTAGGATGAGCAAATAATTAAAATACTTTTTATCAGCGGGTGAAACCGCGAGGCGCAACTAGTATCATAATATAAATAAATATTAATAATCAAAGCAAAAAAACATAAAACATTGGATATGATTGGATAAATTTGGACTTGAGATCACTTAACCCTAACCAACTAGTCTAGCCTAAATAAATCATGTCCCAGCGGGACGGATGGATGGCGGTTCATATCTCGTTCGAATCTCGCATAATTTTTTTCCTTTACATTATTTATTTAACAGAAAAGAAAGAAAATATATTTTTTATTCATGAAACACAGGTCCAAAAGTATGAAACAATGTTAGGTGGTCTCATGAATGGGCTCCGACTCAGCATATAATTAAGGTCCTAAGACCTTTACAACTGATTTAACTAATACGTAACTATACTACGTAATTAGTCTACCGTTAGCTTATTGTCTAATATTATATAACCTTGAAGGTAACAAAACCTTCCCGCAACATAAAACCAGTACAAATTCAATATTGTGTCCATTTTGCATAATGGGGCCCATTTCAATGTGTCTGAATAAGTATTTGCAAGAAGAAACAAAGGTCCGCAGCGGCTAAAGGTGTTACGAGGAAAGCGGATACCGCCAAATTGTGTTTTGGCTTAAAGTAAACGTGTTTGGCTAATACCTACTGAAACTAGGGCAGGGCGCACACATGAAATAGTAGTCGATTACTGCCCCGTTCGATGTATGACAAACTATGGATATTACTACCATTTGTTCATTGTAACCACCGACGTGAAGGGGTACATGTACTACGTGTTTAAGTCAAAAAAGGCTGAACCAATCATAATGAAATTCTGCTCACAGAGCAGAGAGCTGCTGCAAACTCGTTGCTTACACCAGTAGTGAGAAAGAGAACTTTTTTTTTTAAACTGACGTATTGTACTTAGTATTTAATATTTGACAATAAGCACTTTGTAATTTTATATGCTTAGTACTATAACTTAATTTTAAGAACTTAATATAATTTTTACGTGTAAAAGTGCTAAAAATAACCTATTTGCATAAATCTTTTGACTTTGACCTCCGCAACCGAACCCAATATATAATAAAGTTTTATTCCGGAAAATGAAGGGTTTTGGCCGGACAACGAATAAATTGAAGTTGAAACCGCGGGGCGCGTCCAAAACAAACAATATAATAAATCTGATTGGAACTGCTTTGTTGTCTGTTGATATATTTACAGTAAGATACAGTAATAAAAACCATTTAAAAAAAATTTTATGCGCTCTTAGAATTGAAAAAATTTATTTAGTCTGTAGAAATAGCTACGAACAGCTACGGCCTACGAGATATTGTCGTAGACAATGCTACGGTGCTACATCTAGAGCAAAAATAGTGTCGATTCTGTCGCGTTTTAAAGCTAAATTAGACTTAAGTATGGCGGTACTACTGATAAAGGGGAAATGAAAAAGACGGAAATATTTTAATATCGTTTAGCTTTAGAGAATGACCATTACCATATTAGAGAATGACCATATTTTGGTTTGATACATTCAGATAGCGACAGGGAGATGGTAAAAAAGTTGTAAAATCTATTTAGTACCATTCATCGTCATTAACCCAACTACTGGGACACGGGGTTTCTCACAGAGTGTCCCATGATCCACCACGCTGGCGGGTGACACGTGCTTAAACATTGTGATTTTTTAATGTCGGTTTCCATACCATATTTTCTTTCACCGTTATCCCGTTATTTCTTTTAAATTGTCATACACCACCGTCTACTCTTTTGCATTTGATACTGTCCATCCAAAGGTTGTCTGGAAGAGATCGCTTTCAGCGATAAGACCGCCCATTGTAACACTAGTTTATAAGTTTTTCTTGATATTTTATATTTCATTGGTGGAACAATAAAGAGTTCTCTATCTATTCCTGTCTCCATTTTAAGTTTCCTTTTAGGTCCAATAATTTTATTTTACCCTGTACATACATTAAACTAATAGCTACGCTCTAGATATAAAATACATAAAACAATAATGGTTTTTATACTGTGATAAGTTAAATATATATATGTTAAGAAATTTCAAACAGCGCCATCTAGCCTCAAACTAAGCAAAACTTGTACTATGGGAAACGCTATGGGGTTAATATTACCAGATAACTGATAGAACACCTTAGACTTTACCTTTTTTCGTAAATACATATAAGGAATACAATATAACATCAAGACACAGAATAAACATCGATGTTCATCACACAAATGTTTGTCCTGGGCGGGAATCGAACCCACAACCTACAGTTCAGAAGGCAGAGCTACTACCAGCTGAGCTATCAAGCTAGTCTGAAAGTAAACAATGTGTCAGCACAGAACCCAAATAAACTCCTGATTTTGTCATGTCTGTTGAATTCGCGAACAGCTTATGCTAAATGCCATTTCACGTGATCGAAAGTTATAAATCAATTGAATATTTTGGGTTATTTTTGTTTTATAGCCAATACGGTGAATTCTAAATGGCAAGCATAAGTATATTTTCTGACTTGGATCGTTACTTTTATTCAAAACCCATTTTGAGTTACGCTTAATATTTTAAAAGCGCGTGCATGCTTTTACTGAATTTAAATTGTAATACAATAATGCGTATATTGAATTTATTTTAAAACTCGCAGACGAAGTTAAGCCATTAATAAACATTATATAAATCTACTTAAATAAATATACTACTTTTTTAAAGTATATATCAAGTTAAGTACAAGTATATAATTCACTTTTAGCTTTCAACGTGTTTTGTTGTGTTATAAAATGACTCAATACAGTTATCGTATTATTTATTAGATAACAAGCACTCAATAAAACTCGATTACAAATTCAAAAGCTACCTGGTAAGTCATGACTCGCCCTCAAGTTAGGTTCCCTACTCACATAAAAGTAAAATGTTATTTATTTGTTTTTCACTTTCTGTGACTTTCACACCAAAACGGCTGAATTGAATTAGACGGATTTTTGCACACAGGTTGTTCACACTACCAAGATCAGAAATAGCATAGAATAGTACAATAAAGTCTCGCGGGAAATCGGAGTGGAACAGCCAAGCGCCGTTATAATTTGATAAAAAGATTTTTAAATGTTAATATTTGGAAAACTTATATACCAAATTTTAATACTAAAAATAATGTACTGGTACAAGTGATAGACAAAACAATTTGTGCGTTTTTTTACTTCAACGCAATATCCAAAGAATCAAGTACGATCGTTCAAAGAAACAAAGGCCTATCTTGCTATCATGATAATCAGTAATTTATGCGCCGGTTTAGGTCTACAGCTATGTTTACTAAGAATGGAAAACTGCTCTTTCTTTCCAATGTGTTAACGAAAAAACTGTTTCATGAAGGACTGTTTTCGTATTTAAAACCTTCAAATATATGTTTCGATTCTGCAGTAAAAACTGTTGTAAGAAAAGAAAAACCAGCTTTATCGTTAGGACGTATAGACCAAGAATATTTTTATCATGTCTATGCATCTGTGCTGTACTTATTTTCACTGCAGTTTAATGGACGTGCTGTGCATTCAACATTACCAAAATAACGAAGTAACTATGAAGTAACCCGTGGCAAAGTTTAACAACAACTCAGTGCCACCACAAGATACACCTGTAATACCTGGATTTTGCTGCGAATTTAAAAAACGTGATTTAACATAAAACGTAACCGTAACGTATCGCTTTTATAGTGAATAATTGGAACAAGGTCGGTCGCACGACGGCGTCTGCAACGGCCACGATGTCTTCCTTCTAAAATCGATATAGTGCCAGCGATCGCATCGAGAGTCAAAGCTTTCACTCGTTAAAATAAACGAAAACCTTTTAACTAAAAAGCACACTAAAGTAGGTAATAAAAAAAGTCAAAATTGGCTAACCTTCAAAGTAAACAGCTTGTAGAATAGAAGTTTCAGCGGTTGATGGCACGTTATGTTCACGCACAGAAGTGACGTCGCGCTATTGGACACCGACACCGTGTATTGACGATGGACTAAGTGGAGTGGAGGGCGCGCGGCCGGCGACCGATGGTGCATCTTTTACACGAAGACAAGGACGAAGTTGCGGTTGTAAAGTTTGTAGACAAGTTTACGTCGCGTGTTCTTCACTTTATTACTACGTTGTTCAATAAATTCAGTGTATAGATACCATTATTGAATTAATAGCAGGGTAAAGATTATAATGTAAGCCTATTACCGTTCAAAATAAGTTTTTGTATGTAATGTTACTTGAGTCACGCAAGTCAAACTAATGATGGATTTTGGGTTTGTATTAATTTACTGGGAGTAAAATTATCTTTATTGTTTTATGATGGTTCCATTGTTTTTATTTATGCCAGTGTTTGATTATTATAACGTTGAAATAAAACAAAAGAAAGTGTAAATGTAGGAGAAGCTTGACTCACCGACAGTCCGGGATTGCATCCCGACGTGATGGAGTTCTTTCTGAACTTGGGCACGCAGACCTGCATGGAACTCTTGCCTTTAGGGGGCCCAGCGCACCCGTACTCGTCGCTCCTATTATTCCTGGTCAAGTTTATATTATTTGTGTTGTTCACTTTCACGAGGATATTGCAGGTCTGGGAGGCGATCTGGAAGAGACCTTCCTCTAGGTTTCTCTTGTTTTGGTACTGCCGGTTGAGATGCAAGTAATCCCACCAAGAAGGCATTTTTCGCGCGAGTAGCTGTGAGACGTCGAAGCGTGCGTCTGGCCCGCGCCGCGTGTTCGGTGTGCCTCCGGGTAGCTTTACTACTGCCTCTACGATACGAGCGTGGAAGATATACATGCTCGGGCTTGCGCGTTAAAAGTTTGTTTTGGACATGTACTGATGTAGACACAAGTTTTTTAGTTTACAATATACATAATAAGTACTTAGCATAGTTATACTTCTCGTTAAATCCTAGTCATCGAGAAACTTAACGATAGCCTAAAAAGTTATAATAAAAAATGAGTATCCAAATATAGATTTGGTTTAATAATTGTCTAGTTCACTTGCCTGCTGTTGCTGCAATGCGCTTCACTGAACCTCTCCCGACCTATTTCTCTACTCGAATAAACGGTGGCGGTTCAAAAGTTTGTTTGCTCGACTTAATTTCAAGTTGGTACAGCTGCAGATCTTATGATAACTGAGTTAGCCTCGAGAACCCGAGCGTAGTAGAGGCATAATCCGGGTATTAGATATTAACCGTATACCCTAAGCTTTTTTTTAACTGAATTTAAATATATATTTTTCTTGTAGAAGAGATTTTTGTTTATGATGACAGACGAGCTTAGGTATCGATTTTAGAATGTAAGAATGGTTTTCTGGAAATGTATAAAGAGCATTAAAACTTTTTCTATGTGTTTGTGAAATAAGTGAAGGCTGTGCCACAACCACTGATTAAAGTTTCAGCATTCAGTTATTTTAACTAAATAAGTCTATAGTTAGGTGGGTATTCGGAATATGAATGCTATTTTCTCTTGTATAAATTTTAATAGCATTCTAAATTCAAGTTTTAAAGTTGGAACATTTTGTTTATCATTAAAATGTCATACTTAAAAGTCTAAAATGCCAATTCAAGCACGGGTTCTAGAAAATTGCTCTATTTATATGTAATTATGCTTTAATTGCATGCCAAATAATACATACCGTTTCATAGCTTAAATAACAAAAATATGAGATTACTTAATAAATAAGTAGTATTAAATACTTATTTCTTCTACTAATGGCCTAAGTTATATCTTCCCCAGTAAATTTTAAGCACTGAGAAAATATTCTCAAGGTCTAAATTCGAGAACGTAGATAGCTGCTTGAAAAGCCGTTAACGCCATCTCGGAATTTTTGAACACAAAGCTTCTCAATTCCTGATTTTCAAATCGATGAAGTAACCGTAGTACTAGAAACCTGTTGGACGAGATTTTTAGAAGCAACGAATCCGCTGATTTCGTACCCACATCATGTACAATAGCTATCTTTAGATAATTTCTACCATATAAATCACGATGTTTGTTTAGATAGGTCTTAGCCGTCTTGATTAGCTTTAATTATTATTAATCTGCCTGGACTTTAAAACAGTTTCTATAAAAGATCATTTATTTAGAAACCGACCGTATCCTAAGACCATAGGTAACATAATAATAATAAGAAGGCCCACCGATCACATCCATAGATCTTGGACCCTAACTAGGATTCCCTGTGTCTAGGGACCCAGGAACTACGAGGACCATGGTCCCACAACACCCAGACATAGAACAAGTAGTTGCGCTTTTTTTTTCTGTGCACAAATACTTGTCCTGCCGCGGGAATCGAACCGCCCGCCTCCGGGCTATAAGCCGACTTGCTCAACCACCACACCTCAGAGGCTACTAAACTGTGAAAGTTAATAAGCATTCTAGACCAAAAGCTTTGTGTCTAGGTCTATATACCTGCCGTTTGTAACAGTACATAAAAGTAAAATTAAGCGCACTTCGCCCGCAGTTGAACATACAAATATTGAGTTTGGCTTTATTGACTTTTCAACAGTTTTATCGTGGCTCGTCGCATCACACGTGGGTATTATCATTAACTCCGGACACGCAACGCGCTAATGGCTACGTTACACTAGGATAGTAGATAGGCTAGTAAAACGGTACCTGCCTATATACAAACTACAAATACAGTTACAACATCGGCATGAAAGGTTCGTCAGTTTTTAAGCTGCTTCATTTAAAGGTAGGGTACTCTGCACAAAATTCAATCTGTCATTCAATTTCTCGCCTCAGTCTGTCAAAGCGTGCGGGGGCGTGTTGCGGCTTCCATCCAGCAAATTGAGGCGACAAATACCAAAATGTTGAATTGACATAAATATTATTACATTATATTACATAATGAATCCAAAGATTCCCGAACTACTTTTTAAACTGCATTTCAGGAATCAGTGGCTTCTATCAATTGGGTGACAGATTGAATTGTATGTAGAGGCCTCTTGTCACGACCATATCTTATCTTTTTAAACTAAGTCACAGACAACACCTTTGTATAGAAAATTACGTTAAACTCAGAAACTGGCAATGTGTTAAACTGAGACAACGAAGTTTAAAACTCAGATGTTAGCTGATTGATTTCTTATTTCGTCGAAGATTACCTATTAATATGTTGTTTTGAAGAAGACGATGCATATGCGCATCTGCGTCTTTTATAGGTTTACATAGGTAATTTTCAGTTTTGTAACATCTACACAAAATCTTTTGTCATCTTTGTCATGACGGAGTCGGTAAAACAGGATATTGACACGCGTACAAGCAAAAGTAGGCTCTAAGGTGATTAATTGGTGGTGTAATTCTTTTCGTTCTGAGTGTATGTCGAGAACTCGAAGTATCTAGAGAGGACAAAGGCGGCATCATCTACTTAATAAAATATCATGTAAACGCAGGTAACATCAGTGAAGGAAGTGGCCAAAGTGGGATTAAATAAAACTCATATACCCATTTAATCCCTATTAATCGATAGATCTATCGTTTGGGATTAAAAATTCGTTCCCTAATAAATTTTTTATCCATAATCCACCCACCACCGTTACTTGCGGTTGCAACCATACGCGTAACTTTTTGTAATAAATCCTTCTTGATTATGTATTCTTAAATTGTATGTATGCTTGTGCTAAATAATTATTATCTACCTTATTTTTATT
Source organism: Ennomos fuscantarius (assembly GCA_905220475.3). Classification (NCBI taxonomy): domain Eukaryota; kingdom Metazoa; phylum Arthropoda; class Insecta; order Lepidoptera; family Geometridae; genus Ennomos; species Ennomos fuscantarius. The sequence goes on along the minus strand of HG992034.1, from coordinate 3,648,915 downwards.
TACCTACCTAGGTAAGTAATTAAAAATATAGATTCGAGAGTTTCACCCGGAGATATAACTATAATATATTGGAGTAACTTACATTAAGCTTGTAGTTTTAAATCTATCTAGATTTATGAATTTAAATGAAAGAAAACACGCCAGTACAATTTTTTTCCCAACTGGATCACATCCAACACACACTGGCCAGTCCAGTTCGTTTTATCAACTGCATATCTAAGTAAGTACCCTAGTTGAATGTACCCGCATAAAGTGCTCAGGCTAATGTTTATACTGTAGAAGGTCTTATCTCGGTTACGTAAGCTTAGCAAATCTCTTTTATTATTAAAAAGCTTTGTCGGGCGCCACTCGGGGGTTTAAGCATAGGTAGGTCCTTGTAGGTAATAAAAATTTAATTTGCACGAAAAATTCGTACTTCTGGTAAATGATAGTTTATGCATCAAGTATTTTGTTTAGTTTTTTTTGTCGGTAAAGGTATGAACGTGAGCTAGCCGTTCGCCTGGTGTATAGCGTCACGGCCATAGATAGCAAATAGTGTTGTCACTAAATTAAAATTTCGCGTGACACTGCACTGCGCAGTTTTCGCTAAATATATTCAAAGAAACTCAGCGCGGTGTTTAGGGCAAAGAAATAATGAAGCATTTACTTTTATTAAAATAAGAGCTCATTTCGTTGACTCTAGCGTTAAACATTGCTCACGTCCTTTTGTAATAGAGTCTAGATCTACTTCTCGCCTCCACAAATGTGGATTCGGGGACTTTATCTCCTCTTAAATTTACACTAAGGGGACTCAAGAACTTAAATTATTTTTATATGCCACATCGAACCACGAAGGAATGAATCCAAAAATAATATTTTGTATGCCACTAGACCCACTGGAGCGCAATCGCACATATCTCGAACTCGCAAAAACGTGATCATCCAAAAATAACAAACAAGCAGTTATGATCAGCTGGTAACCCTTTCTCCATACTGCGCTTATTATACTTGCTGGATGACTATTTATTTATTTATTCATATTAGGAAAACTTCCAGCCAAAATCACGTAAATGGGTAAGCTTAAAATAAAATTAACTACGCCAGTTACAAGTTTCCAGCTATATAATACCTAATATTTAATTTTAATAAAATTTAAAATATTTTAATTTTTTTTGGGGCAGTTCATCGCTGCTTAAATATAGATAGTCAAAATAAAAACATAAAAACAATAACATAACACAGTTGCTAATAGGTAATTTTGTAATTCCAATTATTATTAAAAACACCATGCTCTGATTATAGATTTATTATGTAAGAAAGTACTTACTCCTAAGCTCTTAGATTTTACAAAATCTTTTGTGCAGCAGTTATGTTTCAAATCAGCTTACAATGTATGTATTGATGAGGTAATTTTTAGCACAATTAGTTCACACAGTTCACATTTCTAAGATTCTGTAGCAAGATCTTTCATCTCTACATCATCAGGGATAAATTCAGCATCATCCGGTTCATCTAACAATGCCTGCAGCTGATGTATTGAAGTCACTAGCACATGAAATTGTTTCTTTCTTAGTGCTAGCCGGCTCTCCAACTGCTGTTTAGTACCTTCCAAGCTCGCAAGCTCAGTTTTTAAAGTTCCTAAACGATCTAAAGTCTCTTTTCTGTCAGGTTGCTCACTTATAACTTTAGCTAGTACATCATACTCTGTTCTGTTCTTACGTACTGTTTTAGCTTGAGCAAGATCTGCTTTGCTTTTATCAATGTTGCCCTTAGCCACTTCTATGCCCGTTTCTAGAATCTTGGAGAGTGCTTCGTAACTTTTTAATTCTGCTGACATCATTTCAGAACCAAGCTGAGATTTAGTAACGGCAAACTCACACTGTGCGAGTTGAGCTAACATGCGGTCGTGTGTAGATTTCCTGTAATTTAATATAGGAGAATGTTTTTATTTTGATTACCTATGGGTTCAAATTCTACTACAGTTTCAAAACAAACAAAGCATGTATGGATTAGTCCGAGTCAAAGATTCTAACCTCTCTTCAGGTTTTTCATCAGAACTATTACACCATTTTATTAATGTTTTTAATAGCACATTTAATCTCCTGTCATCACCAGTACCATCCCCGTCAATTAGAAGTCGTCTGCGTATCACATCTTCTGCAATATTAAAGAAATTATTGAGAAAGGTTGTGCTAGGTTTTTTTAATGATTCAAGCTGAGTAACCAGTAGTTCTTACCATCTCCCATATTTGCTGCTATTATTTTAATTTAGTTATTTATATACTTATTGGATATTAAGGAATAAAAGCAGTTCGACTGAAAATATTTATATTTTTGTTTACAAAATACGAAAATATAACACGATCATACATTCACAATGTTGTGTATATCACAGATAAGTTATAAGTAGCTAGATCACAAACCAAGGAGAAAATATTCTGTGGATACGATATGAAATTATGAATTTGATGAATACAGATAATATGAAGAGCCGGTTTGTTTAAAACAATATTTTATACAGCTAAAATAAAAGATGCTTAAATCGATCGATTTTTCTATTATATTCTGCATCACTAGTATATCGATCCAAAACTGTGCATTGTTTTTTATGAAACGGTGCAAATTTATAATGTTTTTGAACTGATGTTGGTAATGTCATTGTCAATTGCAATTCTAATCACAAATTTTGTTTTGCATTTTGTCAATTTGCAATTTTGCATCCTGAATTGAAGACTGTCCTGACGAATAATGAGAATCAATGAGGAATATCTTCAAGAAAACCTTTATTTCCGCAGCCTTTTGTGATCAACGCAGCTAAAACTGTCATACATATAATGGAAACTACGAGTTTCAGTGATAAAGTCGAGACATATTTTTCCGAACTTGGGCGATGGCTAGTACCTCTGTTACTCATTTCTATTATTTTTGACTATATTTATGACCCAAAACTAATATTAGTGCTATGTTTTATTGTGCAGGAAAGTGTGGCGAAGCATATTGTTGGGACAAGTGATATCGTTGCTACTGAGCGTCAAATGTATTCTGACGACGTTACTACAGAGCGCTACATGGCAGTTCCCAACGACAGGGCAGCTTGTTGTGCCATATGTGGTTCTGTTCGTGCTATTCACCCCTACCCTACTTTGTAATGACACGAAAACACTCACAAAGTAAGCTTTTACATTACATTAAGTTATACTATTTGCTTCCTGTAGTTTCCTAGTGTAATGACCCAGGGCAGCAATGAAACTGTAGCCATGGGAGGAATAAAGCTATGATGCAAGTTATGTTACCCAATGATAATATACCTACTGTTATCTTGGGAAATTGGTGCATCCTGTATTCTGTTTTTTTTGTATAAAATCTTAACATGATTCTGATTCAGTGTTATTCTATAATTTGGGCTTGTCCTGTGAACAGTTAATATAACAGTAGTTGCTTAGACAGTCCTATGTTTTATTATTTGCTTAGCTTAGTTTAGCATTATAAAATGTTGATTTATGTCCACACATATTATTATTATTATTTAAATTTTCTGTCTTCAGGAGATGGTGGGTCCTCATAATAGCATGTACCCTGGATGTAGAAGCGGCATGGTTGCTAGTGATGTCTCAAAGATTCACATCTGTGCTAAGCTGACAGCTGCTAGCTTGCAGCGGGGTTGGGGCTGCCTTAGTGGGTGGGGCGTGGAGAGGCCAGAGATTGGGTGTGGTGCATGTGGCGGGGGCTACCATGGGCCTGATGGCTGTTGTGTGTGTGGTGTGGGCCGATGTAGAAGGAGCTCCTACTGATGGTATGTCTAGGGCTATAAAGATTTTGTCATTAATAGGCCTAAATACCACTGTCTCACTTTGATGGTAAGTGAGACAAAAGTAGATACTTAAATATACAACATGCTTTAACTTAAATCTTTAGGCCTTAAAAAGTAAATATTATAGATAGAAAATAAAAAACGAAACTGTATTTACTCATTGGATGTAATATGCTGTTGGATAATTTGCTTCTTAAGCTTTCTGATCAGGAGTGATGTATCAATGAGTGGTCTTATCACTCAGTGAGTTTTTACCAGATAACCTTGCAAGGAAAGGAATATATGTTTGTTTATTATATGAAGTATATGGATGGTGGATTTCATAAAAACACTTGATTCTGCATGTCATGCTGATGCTGAATAATCAATAGATAAAATGCATATTATTTTTTTTTAATACTAGAGTAGTTATTAAAGTAAAATTTTCAATCACAAATCAGACTTCCTGTAGAATTACGAATAATATAATGTAATGGATAATAGATGCAAATTGAGATTGCATCTATTATATATTTACATATGTTGATCTAATTTAAGCAAGAACCTGTATAAAAGGTTAAATTATAATGAGATATAATTAAAAATTTCAAGCGGGCTTTTACCAAAATTAGGTTACTATACTTACATCATCTAATTTCTAAACATAATTTCAAAAAGCTTAGCAGTAATTTAAAAAAACGCTTGATACTATATCTGTTATTTATTTCAGGTAAAAACCAATTGGTAGGAGACATGCTCTGCCTAGCCGGCTCACTCCTGTTTGCTGTAGTCACAGTACTCCAGGAGATGATGCTCACAACACATTCCTGCTCCAACTACCTCGCAGTCCTCGGCTTCATTGGCAGCCTTGTATCCTGTACACAGACATTTTTCCTAGAGTTCAATGAACTGGTCTCTTTCAACTGGTACGAAGTTGAAACGTTGGTGCAGTTGGGAAGTTACTGTGGAGTCCAAATGGTGTTTCAAATACTGCAGTGCTTTATGCTCAGAGATGCGGGTTCAATTATATTACATCTGTCGTTTTTGTCTGCGGATTACTATACACTGATCGCTGGGATGTATATTTTTCAATTCAAGGTGGGAGTCTGTTTTTTATTTTTAATAAACTACTATAATTTTTTGTATTTATAATAATTGTGTGATTAAGATTATAATACTTATTATAAACTAGCAATAATTATTTGCTTCTTGCAAGAATATAAAGTTAATAAGTAAATTCTTACTAATATATGAAATTTTTTCTGTTTGTTGTGTCACGTCACTCAGATGGAAATAATGTAGTATAGACTTTAGCATAGCCTTTGTCAAATGGAGCATTAGATCGCTAGAGCGACAAAACGTCTCATAATGTACAGAGTGAAAGAGTACGCTCTACGAAGCCGACACTTGCCGATTATCTCCCTCTGAGTGAGCGAGACGACGCTCTACGAAGTAAACAATAGCCGATTTTCTCCCCTTTCCTCTTTAAAACGTCCAGATAATAGCTATTTGGAAACACTTCTTGTTCTTCCTGGGGATAGTGGACACACATAGATCCCAGACCCTAACTAGGATTCCCTGTGTATCCAGGGACGAGGTCCCACAACACCCAGACACAGAACAAGCGAATTGGCAAAGTATTTTGATTTCAGTTCCACGGGCTATACTTCTTGTCGTATTTCCTGGCGATAGTGGGAGTGTTTTTGTTCAGCGGCCGCGACACTCGGCCGCCGCCGCCGCGTGACGTCCTGCCACAAATTGTCAACGATTCAGCGCACTCGCAGGATAATGTATCCATGTATGTATTTAAGGCCTATACTATAGTTTATATCAATTCAATTTAATATTTAATTTTCATCTTTTTGTATATTATCATAATTGGGATTAATACATTTTTTTTTAACTCCTAACGGTCACATACTTAGATCCTGGACCCTAACTAGGATTCCCCGTGTCTAGGAACTACGAGGACCATAGTCCCACAACACCCAGACTTAGAACAAGTATTTTTTTCCTGTGCTTAAATACTTGTCCTGCCGCGGGAATCGAACCCGCCTTCTCCGGGTTATGAATCGACCTGCTCAACCACTACAGCCCAGAGGCTGTAATGAATGATTCGTTTTTGTATAACCTTTGTCTTGTAATTTTTGAGTTTGGATTTCGCCCAGGAACTGTTGTATTATAATGTTATATTTCACATGTTTCTTGCAGGGAGTACACAGTGCCGACTCTCGACTGCATCCCGATTGAGGGTCTGGAGCCGCCGATGAGTCGCGACACAACCTTCACTTCGTTCCTCGGAGGGCCGCAGGCCGTTCCCAACGGTAACCTTAGTTTCGGACAAAACAACGGCTCGCATAAAGACGCATGTTAAGTCACTCAGATGTAGAAAATTAACTTGTCATTAAAAAAAGAAAGGAGCAGACAGTTCTATTGCTGTCTCATGACCACTGTATTTAGACATAAGGATTGAAGTCGCACAACAATATTTTCTTGCTTTTGTCAGCGTTTTATGTGTATAATATTGTTTTCCTCTCACAGAAAGCTTTAATAGTAAAAAAAATCACTCAAACGTTTGTATAAATAGCGACCCTTGCAACAACGTAATTCAGCTGGCATAGCGAATTGTTATTCAATTACTAGTAGTCTCTTTACTGAAGCATATTTCTTATCTCTTTCCTATCAGGCGGGACGGGCAGCTTATATCAATTGAAGGGTTGAGAGTAAAAAGGGTTTAACTGTCAAATTGATAGTTTCGAGAAAATTGAATTTAAATTTCAACAGCTTCATTTTAATGTAGAGTGCTTATAAGGTAATAGAAAAGGTTTATGTAAGTTTCATTTGCTTGGAAATGTATTGATTCTATTTTAAAATACTAAATATATTACCAATTCATACAATTACTGTAAAAATATAATATAAGTAATAAAATAATTATAATAATGTTTTTATGCTAAGCGAACTGTATTCCTGTGACAGTTAAACCATTTTTAGACTCAAAATCTCGAGATTTAAGCCTCATTTCGGTATTTTGAGAATGTATTATTGTAGATAATTTCACGCTGAATCCAACGATACCCATAAGTCATTTTGTGAAAAAAATCAGTTAAACCCTTTTTGTTCTTAACCCTTCAATTATAATGTCTTAGTTATAATAAAAATCTGGAAAATATGTTAGGAATGAGACAACAATAGAAATCTCTTTCCAGTACCCCTATAGTGCGAGTATATTATGTACATTACTGTACTCGTTATATAGTATCGTAATATATTTATATGTAATCCTGTTGGATTACATGTAAATATATTTGTATGTAATCCTGTTGGATTACATACAAATATATTACGATACTACAGATACAGAGCCACTAGCGGTAACTCTACGTAACTAAGGATTACATACATACATAAATATTTTAGGATACCCTATGGCGAGTACATTAGTGTACTTTCGAATAAATCCTGTTAGGGGTACTGAACTTGAACGAGAGTATTACATAAATACATCTACGTATTTTAGATTGTAAGTGGGATAGTTTGTCTGGTTCTCTCTTCCATGCGCCTAAATTAATTATGGTATTTGAGACTGAACGATGAATACGAAATGCACCATTTGCCTGCAGTGTTGAACTAAACAAGTACCTACTTAGGTGAATGAGTTTGGTAGAATTGGTGTACAATTACATTTTTTAATGAAAAAAAAAACCCCTTGAGCTCAAGTTCATGATCGAGTCTAGTCCTGTAATATGGGCCTAAGAAAGTCAGAACAGTGGATTTTATTTGTCCTTCAAACATTCCATGTCGGACAGACTTCAGGTAACTTGTATCTAAACACAATTTTCTAAATTAATTGAAATAGATTTATATATGTAGCGAACTAATAAATATTTCTAAAATTTAGGGGTTTTGAAACACAGTTTTCGTTCATAAACATATAATATTAAAGGTAAAACAAAACCAAATGTAACACCAACATATTCGATAAAAATATTCCGCATTTCACTTTTCTAGTATTTTTTTAGATTTTAACTGCTTACTAATAACTAATAGCCCTTTGGAAATCTATATACGCTATATACAAGCTCAGAGTAATAAGAATTGTACTACTTATTCATTGTTTCTTAAAATATCACCAATATTATGTAGTTTTAGGGTCACTAGGAAATAAAAAAGACTAGTCACTACGCCTACTTTTAGCGCACACTAAAGTTAAAAATTATGTTATAAACAGTAACTAATTAGCGAAATAGTACACCGCTGACGTTGCAAAAATAAGAACAAACTTAAGTGAGAGACCAACGTTTTTATAAAGCAGCGATGGAATTAATGTAGGTCTTGAGTGGCACAGAACAGAAGATACCGTTTAGATTGTGATGTGCCATATTTCTGGACAGTTAAAACATGCCCTAAAAATTGGTTACTTAATGTACTTAATAAATTGACCATACCTAAAAACGTATAACTGCCACATTCTCGAATTTTTTTATCCCATTTTTATCGCGATTATTCAATGATATGCATTTGTATGAAAATTTTAATGTAGTTTCTATGAGAGAGCTAAATTGTATTGGATTATGTAAGATTTAGAAGTTTCTCTATTTATAGTTAAATATAGATCTCGTTTTAAGCTGTGATTATTGATTTTTATTGTTTTATTACGGAAGTTATTATGCTGTGAAATCTCTGTTAGATATTAATTTTACAATGTTATTTAATTTTATCTCAATTTTTAGCTATGTTACGTATGACGCTCAATTATTAACGAATAAGATTATATTGTTAATTACGCATATTTAAGATTAGCGAAATCTAGTCCATTAGATAAATCTAAACCTTTATTAAATAAAATAAATCAATATTTGGAATTGACAGCATAGTGAGGTAGATACCGATATTGTTATTTCAAAAAAGAGATGGTTGTGTTAAATTATTTTAAATTTTATTACATATAAAGTATATTTAAGCTACAATGAGGCGAATTATATCATTGCTTGTTTCCATGATTATATAGTAATATATTTTTCCCTTGAGTATCCTGCAGAAATTTCTAACTGTAAGTAATTTAAATTGTACCTATCTAAATAGATAATATACAAGGTTTTCAAGATACAAGGTTTTTATTTTACCATTTTTTAGTTTTTATGCACGTACGTGCTTTTACTACCGCGTCTACTTTCTGCAAATAGGTATTAGAAGCCTACGGATTGATATGAAAAAAAAAGATATATTTATATGGTGACTGATAAACATATGTACATATTACATAAATATAATACAATAAAACAAGTTATTGTATTATACAATACTTTATTCAAAATAGCAATTTTAACATTATACATTACTGAAAGAAATGGTAAAAAATAGTTACTAGATTTAGGGCGGTAACGTAACGAATATGTCGATTCTGTGTAGCATACTCTAAAGCTAAACGAAATTAATATATTTCTGTCTTTTTCATTTCCCTTTTATCAGAAGAGTACCGCCATATTATTGTGTACTTATAATTTATGCTTTGACAAAGCGCTCCGAGTGAAGGTTTAAAAAATAAAATATTTGGGCACATTTCATTTTCATTTCGATTGCAACCGGTAGAAACACAAATTTGCATGTATTTGACAGTTTGAATACGCAGTTTATTTGCATAGTTAGTATGGAAATTTATCCTGTTGTATTGCAATCAAAGTTTTATAAATAAGATCGAGAGAACTCCGATTACAAAGTGATTTCATTCAGAATTTGAAAATTGTCAGCGTAACTATGCACCTAAACTGCGTACTCAAACTGTCAATTCCATATATTATTGTAGTTCTATCGATTGCAATCCAGTTATGTTAATGGTCTAGCTGTACGCAAAAAGGCTGAAGATGTAGCAAAGAAAATAACAAAATACAGGAAAAGAATCATATTTTATTCAGAATCGATATAGCTTCCCGAAACTAAAACTAATCTTAAAAGTAAAAGTATATACAAATAAAGCTAAGCTTCGTCCTCGCTAGCCGAAACAGACTTTCTAGAGACGGGCGTTTCGGGTCTAGAGTTGCCTGATCGGGATCCCGAACGAGACCGGGATCCTGATCGACTTCTGGATCCGCTTTTGGATCTGGATCGGGACCTTGAACGAGACACGCTCTTCGACTTCGAACGGGACTTGCTTTTGGACCTGCGGAAACAATTACAAACTGATAAAAAAAATACCATGACAGTAATGGAAATTATAAGACTTAATCTTATAATTTCCATTACCGAGAAGCTCAACTCGCATGTATTTAGATTTTTTTAGCTAGATCATATTTACCATGAAAAATACAACTTTTGCAACATTACATACCTGGATCGTGATCTTGAGACACTCTTGGAACGTGATCTGCTCTTGGATCGAGCACGACTTTTGGATCGGGAACGGCTCTTTGATCGGGAACGGCTCTTTGATCGGGAACGGCTCTTCGATCGAGAACGGCTTTTCGATCGGGAACGGCTCTTGGATCGAGACCGGCTTTTGGATCGAGACCGGGACCGGCTTTTAGACCTCGAGCCACTCTTTGATCTGGAATATTACATTTTTTCATTCAATTATTATCTCAAAAGAAAACAAAGAAAGTAAAAGAGAAATGTAGGTCATCCCATTTGGCAAGATTTTATATTTGTTTTCTGCCCACTAGCTTTGTCCCACAAGATAAGCCCCTGTAGACAGCCTGGAGTCTACAACTTTTATGCACTTTTCTTTTCTCCAGTGTTATAATACAAGGACATCTTTTTTTTTAAATGGTTTTGCTTTTAGTTTCTATACTACATTGGTAAGAAAAGAAGCAAGAAGAAAGTATTTTTTAGCTTTTTTTCCCGCATAATGATAGGGAGAAACGAAATGACCACAGGTAAAATAATTGTTTATTTATTAGTTTCTGTTATTGTATTATATTTATTAGAGTTAGCATTGAAATTTTCTTGTTTAATAAAATGTTAATAATAGTTTAAAGCTTTAGGTGGGCGAATAGGGAAATAATAATGCCCTGGAGTATTATAAAAGGAATGTTTTGTCAAAAAAATAATATAATGAAATATATCGTCATAAAAGAAAAATAGACCTGGATCGACTTTTAGACTTCGAGCGGCGACTCTTGGCGGAGCCCGAGCGCGATCGGCTCCGGGACTTGGAACGACTCTTGGACCGGGAACGAGACCTATATAGAATACAGAAATCAAAGTCAAAGTTAATTGTTCAACTAATTAGGAGTATTATTTTCCAAAACTTGTGTTATTTTCAGTGTTAGTGCTTAATATTGCTGGCATTTTATTCGTTAAGTACTGGATTATAGGTATATGTGTGGTAAAGTGGTATAATGATGGTGAAACGTTTCTTTTCGTGTAGTTTCCAAAACTCCATTGAAGCTCCTGGCAAAGTTGCCGCACCTTTACTAGGAGTATAACTTGACTTGACGCACATATATAATATTAATTTACTTCAGAAATTATTAATTACTTGACACTGGCTAAATACACAAAAGTGTGGAACCAAAACAAAAACAAAAAAAAAGCACACTCATCGCGAAAGCCAAAATGAGGAAATAATCCTACCTGTCACTGTCAGAAGCGGACATAATCCGCTTACGTCCTTTATTAGCGGCTGGACTGCGACTGCCGCTGCGACTGCGACTGCGACTTCGACTTTTCCGAGAGGCATCCGAGTCCGATTCGTCCGTTGATATGGTCTCTTTGGAAACGATCTTGGCGCGTTGTTTCGCGCTGAGTTTCTCTTCGGCGGCTTTCGCTTTCGCCTTTTCACGGCGTCCAATGCCTTTTTCACCCTGAGAATTTTAAATGACTTTTACAACGCTTAGCAAAGTAGAATAGATCTGGAAAATTTATACATTTCTATTGCTATCTCAGAAAGAGCGAAAGTAGAAGCGAGAAAACAATAACTTTTTCGTTTTTGACGTTTTCTTTAATGACACGCGTTATATGCCGATCGAAGCAGAGTGAACCCGATTCTCGCTTTAAATTTGACTTTTCTAAAGACCTTATCATTCAAATCAATTTTAGAATTGGAAGATAAAGGTCGAATGGTCAACAATCTGGCTTTTATATTGACTTCGATAAAATAGAAATAATAATAAAAGCCTCTTACGATCACATACATAGATTCTGGACCCTAACTAGGATTCCGTGTCTAGAGACCCCGGAACTGGCGTAATGTAATGGCGATTGTAAATTTTCATTTACGGACATACCAAAAAAAAATACAAATTTTAACTTTGGTTGGTTGCGTAAAGTTTTACTTCAAAAAGGAAGCAATGCATGAAGAATTATCAGTATAGAGATGGTAACATTTACCGGCTTCCGTCCCCGTTTCTTGGGCGGGTCGCTGTCGCTGCCCGAGCCGCGCTCGCGACGTTTCTTGGTGCGCCCTTTACGGCCCTCGCCGCCTTCGCGTTTCTTCTTGCTTTTCTTCTCGCGACTGGAAATAAAATTTAAAATAAATTTGTGAAACTAGATGGCGTTGTGTAACATTTCATACAATGCCATCTAGTCCCAAACTAAGCATAGCTTGTACTATGGAAACCAGATAACTGCTACATTACATAGATAATTTTTGTTTATTAAATATATACATAAAAAAACTATATAACACTCAGACACAACAAACATCGATGTTCATCGTATAAATGTTTGTCCTGGATGAGAATCGTACCCATAACCTACAGTTCAGAAGGCAGAACTACTACCAACTAAGCTATCAGGCCAGTCATAAAAATGTTATAAACATATCATATATTTTTACGCCATCCATTCTAAATACATCTATGCACAATTACTTGTCCTGCCGCGGGAATCGAACCCGCCGTCTCCGGGTTACGAGCCGACCTGATCAACCACCACACCACGGAGGCTTTCAAAAATGCAATGTTATATTTTAGCCTATAGATACGTCACACACAAGAAAACCAATCCTCTTGAAAACTTCCTGATTAGAGAAAATTAGTAACGCGCTGACGCTCGCAAAAGCCGCCGCGGCTTGCGTTTGTAACTGTCTCCCAGAAGAAGGACATCTACGTCCGGAACCTGGTCGGAGTAATTTCGCCTTTTTGAGTTTTTGGCGGGAAAGCGAAAAAGATAGCTTCGCCACATTGTATTATTTTCCAAAACTTGTGTTATTTTCAGTGTTAGTGCATAAAATTGGTGGCATTCTATTCGTTAAGTGCTGGATTACAGGCGTGAGTGTTGAAAAATGTTATAATGATGGTGAAACGTTTCTTTTCGTGGTTTCCAAAACTCCATAGAAGCTTCAAGTAAAGTTGCCACCATTTTACTAGGAGGATGACTTTGACTAGACTATGACTTGACTTGATGACTTGACCCATATTTGCGTGAAATATCATTAACTTGATAAATTATCAATTACTTGACACTGGCTAAATACACAAAATTTACGTCAAATTAATTGCCTTTAATTTGACGTAAATTTAGACATTATTAATTCTACTAAATATATCAAACGATAGTTTTCAAAGTAAAATTCCTGATTAGTTATTCTTATTTCTTACCCTTCCTGTCCCTCTCTAGGCCCGTCGCTGCCACTCGGCGAATCAGAAACGTATTCGTCTCTCCTCCTACCGCGGCCACGCGATTTACCCTCTTGCGGCATGTCGCTGAAAACGATCGCGTTTTTCGTTTTCTCGATGTACTCTTGACGTTTCTGGAGGTTCTCCACTGTGCTCTTTGCTTGCATCTCTTCGCGACGGCGACGTTCTTCTTCCTGTAAAGGTTGATTTTGTAAAGTAATATTGTTGTCGATTCTGTGTCACATACTCTAAAGCTAAACGAAATTAACATATTTCCGTCTTTTTCATTTCCCCTTATCAGAAGAGTACCGCCATACATTAAGTTTAGTTTTAGAGAATGCGACACAGAATTGACACCAATGTCACACTATAATATTATAACGGCGAAAGTTTGTATGTGTGTTTGTGTGTATGTTTGTTGATTTGCTCCCTTTAACATAAAAAAACTCCTTCACGCTGAAACGGCTGAATTGATTTGGATAAAATTCGGTACCAAGATAGTTTATACACTAGATTAACATATAGGCTACATTTTATGCCGAAAAAGTGGAATTTTCCCGTGGATATATAATTAAAATACTTTTTATCCGCGGATGAAACCGCGAGGCGCAACTAGTAAAATAATATAATAATAATACAATGGTAATATTAGTATAATATTATTGTAAGTTTTTTTCTTCCTGTTAAAATGAAAAGGTTAGTTTGTGAGGAGGGTTTTAGGTAATCATATTATGGTTTTTGTGGCTTTTAATCCACTTACTAATAAACTTTTGCAGTGAAGGAATACCTTCAGAAAGATTCCCTGCTGCATTCAGATTTTCCTCTAGTTACCCGCTGCCTTCAGGTAATATCGTCTAGTTACCCACTGTTTTTGGATGATTCCCCTGTAGTTACCCGTTCCTTTCATGTCTTGCCTCGATTTACTACCCGTGTAAGGTTACCAGCTGCCGAGAAAACGTTCCCCTTTCTCTCCACCGCCTTCAAAGGTTCCCCTCTGAATACCGTGGTACCAGAAGATTCCTCTCTATTTACCTGCTGCCTTCAGAAGGTTCCTCCACTACCTCAGAAGATTCCCCTCTCAATATCGTGCTACCAAAAGGTTCCTCTCTATTTACCTGCTGCCTTCAGAAAGTTCCTCCACTACCTTCAGAAGGTTCCCTTCTCGATACCGTACTACCAAAAGATTATTTTCTGTTTACCTACCTTCAGAAAAGTCCTCCACTTCAGAAGATTCCCCTCTCAATATCGTACTACCAAAAGGTTCCTCTCTTTTTACCTGCTGCTTTCAGAATGTTCCTCCACTAGCTTCAGAAGATTCCTCTCTCAATATCGTGCTACCAAAAGGTTCTTCTCTTTTTACCTGCTGCTTTCAGAATGTTCCTCCACTAGCTTCAGAAGATTCCCCTCTCAATATCGTACTACCAAAAGGTTCCTCTCTTCTTACCTGCTGCTTTCAGAATGTTCCTCCACTAGCTTCAGAAGATTCCCCTCTCAATATCGTGCTACCAAAAGGTTCTTCTCTATTTACCTGCTGCCTTCAGAAGGTTCCCCTCTCGATACCGTGCTACCAAAAGGTTCCTCTCTATTTACTTGCTACCTGCGAAAAGTTCTCCACTACCTTAAGACGATTCCACCTGCTTGTAGCACGGTATCGATACCGTGCTACAAGAAGGTTCCTCTCCATTTACCTGCTGCCTGCGGAAGGCCTCCCGCTGCTCCCTCTGCTTGTCCCGCAGCGTGACTTCTTCGTCGTGTTGCCTCCGAGCCCGGGCCACGTGCCACTGCGCCTGCGAGAGCAAGTCAGCGCAAGACCTAGCCTCTGCAGCCGCCGCGACCGGCTCGTACCGTGCTCTTTCCGCTCCCACTGCCGCCGCGCCCGAGCTCAGCCGGGTGAAGTAGCTGAAGAATGGGTATAGTGTTAAACCATTTGAAGGGTAGAGAATAAAAAGGATTTAACTGACAAATTGACAGTTTCGAGAAAATTGACTTTAAACGTCAACGGCGTCATTTTTATGTAGAGTGCTTATAAGGTAATAGAAAAGGTTTATGTAAGTTTCAGTTGCTTGAAAATGTTTTAATTCTATTTAAAATTATTAAATATAGTACTAATTCATACAATTACTGTAAAAATATAATATAATAAATATAGTAATGTTTTTATGCTAAGCAAACTGTATTCCTGTGACAGATAAACCATTTTTAGACTCAGAATCTCGAGATTTAAGCCTCATTTCGGTATTTTGAGAATGTATCATTGAAGATAATTTCACGCTGAATCCAACGATACCCATAAGTCATTTTGTCAAAAAAATCAGTTAAATCCTTTTTATTCTCACCCCTTCATTTGACGTCCCAGTGGTGTCGTGGATGAGCAAATATCGGCTGGCTTATATTATGGAGGGTGCAGGTGCCGGTCTGATTTTTGTGTATATTGCAATTGGCTTCTTTTTGAGTTCCTTTTTATTTTCCTTCGTATGAGTCCCATGTCTTATATCAGTTATTTTCAGTGTTAGTGTATAAAATTGGTGGCATTTTATTCGCTTAGTGCTCGATCACAGGCATGAGTGTGGGAAAGTGGTATAATGATGGTGAAACGTTTCTTTTCGTGTTGTTTCCAAAACTCCATAGAAGCTTCTGCTAAAGCTGCCAGCACTTTACTAGGAGTATGACTTGACTAGATTAGACTATGATTTGGACTGTGACTCGACTTGACACAAATATGCATGATATTAATTAACTTGAAAAATGATCAATTACTTGTCACTGGCTAAATACACAAAAGTGTGGAGCCAAAACAAAAACAAAGTCAGTCAGGTGAGTTAGTATACCGACCGGTGGGAGACCTGCAGCTCGTGCACGGCGCGCAGCACGACGCCGAGGTCGGAGCGCTCGTCCTTGAGCACGGCGGCGGCGCGGCGGCGCAGCGCGAGCGCCGTGTTGTACAGCAGTGCGGGTTCGTGCGGCGCCACCCGCCGCGCGCGCAGCAGCGCCGCGCGCGCCGCGCCCGCGCGCCCCGCCAGCCCGTGCGCGCGCGCCACCCACGTCAGCCACTCCACGTCGTGCTGCATGCGGAACTTGCGGATGCAGTTCTCATACTGCAACCCGATACATCAAGGCCGTCATTTTTGTTGCTGCCTGTACTAAGAATTTCAATTCTATTCCCGATGGGGGGATGCCAAATTTTGAAGATAAAAACGAGTTTGCTTTAATAACAATAATAATAATAACGCCCAACGATCACATACATAGATCCCGGAACCTAACTAGGATTCCCTGTCTAGAGACCCAGGAACTACGAAGACCATGGTCCCACAACACCCAGACTCACAACAAGTATTTACGCTCTTTATTCTGTGCACAAATACTTACTGCTTACTGGTTATGAGCCAATCTGCCCAACCACCACACCACAGAGGCTGTCAAAGGCTTCAGACCACACGACCGAAGTAAAACTTATTTAGCTCCATCTCTCTGGCCACAGTAATATAGGAAATGTAACTCTTTCTTACTGTCTTACGTTCGCTTCACCAGCTTACCCCCCAAGGCAAGCGTGCGCAGTTTTACTTCAAAATAAAGCACTTCGAATAACCCACCCCTAACTGTACCAGGTGTAAAGGTGCCCATTACATTGGCTGCGTTGCCACACTGGATGGCTATGACCTATGGCCACCTAGAACGAGCCGGAACGGGAGTCAACATCGGTATTTTACTGTTTTTTATTACACTTCAACATACCTACAAATAAAAAATCAAGTGTGCTTTAGATCACACTAAAGCTAAAGAAGTAAAACTTCTTTAGCTCCATCTATCGGCCGGTATAACTTTGTTTTTGCTTTGTTTAATGTTAATGTCGGCATCTTGACGATTGTAAATTGTCATTATACCAACGTAATAATACAAAGTTTTAACTTTGTTGCATTGACAATGGAAATCTACGTGAACAAACTACAATCTTACGTTCGCCTCGTTACGCATTCACCAGACTACTTCCCAAGTCGAGAGTGCGTAAAGAAGTTTTTCTTCAAAAATTCTAAAAACAGTTGGTCGAACGGTTGGTCGTACTCACCATTTGAATAGCGTTGATGTACTGTTTCTGTTCTACGTAGATGTGTGCGATGTTCATCCATACATCGGGGAAATCCGCGGTCGCTTCTCGCACTTGGGCGAAAATATCGCGCGCCTCGTTCACGCAACCCTACACCGGGAATAGTAATAAATTAACTGGATGGCTTAATAGCTCAGTTGGTAGTTGACTGTAGATCCATAGGTCGCTGGTTCATATCCGGCTCGAAGGACCAAAAGGATGCTTTTGGTCGTAGTTGTAAATAATGTCTACGCGCATTTCGGTGTCTGAGCCGCACTAGTTAGAATGGACACATTAGCGCGCGACGGTAGTTAAGTAACGACTCGCTTTAGTAAAGAATGTACGGACATTTATAGTTTACCTAAGCGTATACAAAATTGCTGTACGTGCTGTATTGGCTCGTACAGAAACCTTCTGAACTGTAGGTTTTGGGTTCGATTCCCACCCAAGACTAACGTTTGTGTGATGAACCAAGGTGTTTGTTCTGTCTGGGTGTTATATTGTATCCTATGTATGTATTTACAAACAAAAAGTATTTAAGTATTGTATCAGTTATCTGGTTAGTACAAGCTTTGCTTAGTTTGGGACTAGATGGCGTTGTGTGAAATTACCACAAATATTTATTTATTATTTCACTGTAGAGGCATGCTAACTTATAAATAGCGCCCAAAGAGGCAGTTCGCAAACAAAAATACTTATCTAATAACTTGGACGCGAAGTGATACTGCATCTAATGGGACATTTTTATAGTAAAAAAATCGTTTAAAACCAATAGTTTTCAATATTCTTTTTCAATATTTTATGCCTTTAAACAGTGAACAGGTTTCTTGTAAGCGAGCGGTCGTCGACCACATTGTCACTTAATATCAGCACCTTGGTATATTAGAAACGAGGACCTACACCGGGACCTAAATGTAGACCTTGTTGTTGACGTCATAAAGAAATTCGCTGAAGCTCATGAACGAAGGCTTCACCACCATGTGAATGTCGAGGCGATCCAGCTCCTCGATAACACGGATATAGTGAGAAGACTAAAAAGGAAAAAACCTTTTGAGTTAGTCTAGTGATATTGAACCAGAGTGTAGTAATTGTTACTCAAAAAGACTCATGAACAAAGTGTTATTAGAGACATTAAGAAAAGTGTTAATGGACACATTCTTATGATTAGTTTAGCAGTTTAAGTCAAATTTAAATTACTTATTAGCCGTAGTAATGGCTAGATTGTAATTTTAATGATGTACTATTTGAGGTACCTGATAACAAAAAAAAAACTTAATATCAGGAGGTGTGGTCAAACAAGCCTATCCAGTATAAAAAGAGAGTCAAACCTTATGCGCCAAAACGCATCCAATCCCGTTCGCAGCCCAGATATTCTTAGGATCGTTTTTGAGCACTTGTCTATACATTACGAGCGCTCGCTCTTGGTGACGCTTCTCGCGATCCTTCTCGCGACACGGCTGGTGGAGGGTTTGCAGCCAGACATTACCTGAGACGTACAAATATCACATTTTATTTATTACTAGCTGGTAAAAATGTTCTAATTTTCCACTCAACTTTCTTTCATAAGAACTTTTTCCTGACAATAATAAACACAACAAAAAAAGAATAAGGGATTTTTTTTCAACCGTTTAAGCGTCTAAAATAAAATAAACAAATGCAATGCAATAAACTTTTAATTAGCCATAAGTTTATTACATCTTGAAAATTTATTTCATTTGATTTACAAAAATTTATCTGTAAACTCGATTACAGAATATCGATATTATTATTAAAGTGAACCGCCATCTTACATTTTCATCCGTCGCATCGCTTCCTAGTCATAAAAGAAAAGGATAGTATACGTTCATATCTTCTTAAATCCTTACACCACGTTATTTTATTGGCCACAAACCTTAATTTCCTATACACATATATCTATTGTTACATATTTAGCTGTTAGTTTTCCAAATAAAATAAAATAAGTAAATAAGTAATTGGAGTTTGTCCTAGATAGAGAAGACTAATCGAAAACATCGACATCGTTCGAAACATGGAAAATGGGCAATTATATGTGGCAACTACTAACTACATTTTTTTTAAATGTTTTGGCTCCACACTTTTATATACTTAGCCATTGTCAAGTAATTGATAATTTATCAAGTTAATGATATTTCACGCAAATATGTGTCAGGTCACAGTCGAAGTCATCAAGTCATAGTCTAGTCAAAGTCATACTCCTAGTAAAGTGGTGGCAACTTTACTTGAAGCTTCAATGGAGTTTTGGAAACAACACGAAAAGAACCCTTACGCCTGTAATCCAGCACTTAACGAATATAATGCCACCAATTTTATGCACTAACACTGAAAGTAACACAACTTTAGGAAAATAATACAATGCGGTGACGCTATCTTTTTCGCTTTCCCGCCAAAACTCTAACTACATGTTAGAAAATATGACTTACCAAGTGCAATCAATGAGTATGCATCATTAGACGTAGTAGGGTTCTGCAGGATCCTTTCGAACTTCTTCTGTCCAGGTCCCCACTCTTGCTGAGCCAGATGCAGATTGCCGAGCAGAGACCACGTGTCGGGATGTTCTGTGTTAACCTTCAGAGCTTCTTTGAACCAATCGGACGCTTCGTAAATCTGACCTTTGTCGCGGGCCATGCAACCTAACCTAAAAAGGAGGGGTACTTGAGTAAATAAATATAAATACGTGTGGGAGTTTTGGCGGAAAAACGAAAGAGATCGTGTCACCGCATTGTATTATTTTCCAAAACTTCTGTTGTTTTCAGTGTTAGTGCATACAATTGGTGGCATTTTATTCGTTAAGTGCTGGATTACAGGCATGTGTGGGAAAGTGGTATAATGATGGTGAAACGTTTCGTTTCGTGTTGTTTCCAAAACTCCATAGAAGCTAACTACGCAAAGTTTGCGCTATGGGAACCAGATAACTGATACAACTCTTAGATACTTTTTATTTGTAATTACATACATAGAATACATTATAGCACCCAGATACAGAGCAAACATCGATGTTCATAACACAAATGATTTTCCTGGGTGGAAATAGAACCTACAACCTACAGCTCAGAAGGCAGGGTTACTACTACCAAGCTATCATTCAGTCAAATTAAGCAATCAAAGTCAACAAAGTAATTTGTTGTTTTATATAGATAGCTGCACCGTGTGAAAGAGAAGTTTCAGGGGTTGGAAAGGGATAAAATACGCCAATAGCTTTTACATTACCTTAAATAGCAGTCAATGTAGTTAGGATGTTCCTTCAATATGTCCTTATAAAGTTTCTCAGCCTTGTTATACATGCAAAGTGCTTCGTTAAGTCGGGCCAAGTTGTACATTGTGGTAACAGCTATTGAGTTGTAGTACTGCGCGTCTAAAGTCTCTGCATCAGCTTTCTCTCTGAAACGTAAATTTTCACAATTTCAGTTATTTACTAGGTGGTAGGACTTTTCTGCAAAGTTCGTCTAGGTAGGTACCACCGCTTTGCTAGTTATTCTGCCGCCAAGCAGTAGTGCGCAAGCACTACTGTGTTCCGGTTTGAAAGGCACTGTAGCTACTGAAATTACTGGACAAATGAGACTTTATGACCTAATCTCACAGTCTAGTAATCTTATTGCTAGACTGTGATGATGTCTCAGAATGGCGTGCGCAGTGCAGTGTCACGCGAAACTATAATTTAGAGTTTCAAGTGTTACTGTAACTGATATGGGCAGTCGTATTGCTTAACATCAGGCGAGCGACTAGCTCGTCATGTCATTACGTAACATAAAAAAAATAATATTTAGATTTAAAGCCCAAACTATGTTACTTAATGTTGGTGAAATTTTTATGGGACCAATATTATTATTATTTTATATTTATCTTAGTATGTATGTATATAGTAACTTTTTTAGCACCACCGTCCTTGCTCGTTAATCTATCTCTGTCCATGCAAATGTTGTCTGGAAGAGATCGCTTTTTAGCGATAAGACTGCCCATTGTTACCTACTCTTGTTACTTGTACTCTTGTACATTTGTTACAGAACACGTTATTTTGGACCCTTTTCATGGTTTCCACATTGGAGCAAGTAGCGGTACCTATGGGACCTATACGAAAGTATATATATATACATACTTTCAAAAACGAGTGTGCTTTAGACCACACGACTGAAAAACTTCTTTAGCTCCATCTATCGGCCGGTATTTTGACTTGTAAAAGTGCTAAAATTAGCCTATTTGCAATAAATCTTTTGACTTTGACTTTGACTTAGGTATAACTTTGTTTTTGCTTTGTGTTAATGACGCAATCTTAACAATTGTAAATTAACATTTTACCGAACATACCAATATAATAAACAAATTTTTAATGTTGTAATGTTGACAATGGAGATCTACGTGAACTTACTTTAATTTCCGTTCGCCTCGCATTCACCAGCTTACTTACCGAGTCAAGCGTGCGTAAATAAGTTTGACTTCAAAATTCTTACCTTTCAAGAGCTTCCTCTAAGTAAGTCTTGGCCTCATTGAGATTTCCCAATCGGTAATGCAAAGCGGCTACATTGTTAAGTATTTCAGCCGGAATATCAGCATCCACCTTTTCCTTTAGGATCTTCATGGCTGTACTGTACGCGTTTAGTGAACCCTGCAAAAAATCACACTAATATTATAAAGGCGAAAGCTTGTGTGTTTGTTTGTATGTTTGTTACTCCTTCATGCTTAAACGGTTGAATGGATTTGAATAAAATACGGTACCAAGATAGCTTATACACTAGATTAACACATAGGCTACATTTTATCCGGGAAAAATGAAATTTTCCCATGGGATGAGTAAATAAATAAATAATTAAAATACTTTCTATCCGCGTGTGAAACCGCGGGGCGCAACTAGTATTGAATATTTTTATTAGTTCGCGCGCGTTCACACGATTACGATTCATGTTTTTTTGTCGAATGTGATTTTAAAAGATTTTAAAAGATCCTTATTCGCGCTTCCTTCATTCGCGTTTTCACTATTCGCGGATTAAAATAATGCGGCCCAATTCATCAATTCAATTCGCGGCTAAAAATTCATTATTCTCGTCTGTGTTTCCCGGCGAAATATGACCCGGGCGTGTTCAAGAGAAGAGTGGATAGGTATTTACTTGGCTAGCATGCAACACCTTCGATCGCAGTCATTTCCCATCAGGTGAGAGCGCGATCAAATTCAAGACAAGTTTGAAGAAAAAAAAAATCTAATCGGTACATCGGTACATACACATTGATAAAAAGGATTCTAATATGTACGTATCCAACCGAATATCCTTTGTAAACACGTCAAATGGACTAATAAAAAAGTATATGCATAAAGTATATTTTTAAATGCAGCAACATTACGACGTTCCATACTTTGGGAAGAACCGCTTTGCATGTTTTGTTTCTTTCCATTCATACAAAAAATGCGATCGAGTAATTTTGTCCCATATAAATTACTGGCCCAATAGCTCAGTTGGTAGTAACCCTGCCTTCTGAACTGTGGGTTGTGGGTTCGATTCCCACCCAGGACAAACATTTGTGTGATGATCATAGATGTTCGTTCTGTGTCTGGGTGTTATATTGTATTCTATGTATGTATTTACAAACAAAAAGTATATAAGTATTGTATTAGTTGTCTGGTTCCCATAGTACAAGCTTTGCTTAGTTTGGGACTAGATGGCGCTGTGTGAAAAAAAAATTACCTTGCCATTTTTACGGTTTCTGTATTCGCGGCCTATTTATTGGACATGTACCTCCGGAATAAATAGATTTTACTGTACTTGATTTAAGACGCGTCCGGCATTTTTCACGATTCGTGAATTTTGTTATTTATGGATCGTAACGGATAAATTTATCCCAAAAAACGGAAAGCCTCACCTGCAAATCGTTTTGCTCTAATATTTGCGCCAACTCAATCCAAGCTTCCACATCATCAGGGAATTGTTCGGTGACTTTCTTCAAATGCTGTCGAGCTATATCTCGTTTGGACTGAGACGAGGAATTTGCATACAGCGACCCTAATATCTTCATTGTTTCGTAGTTGCCCGGTTGCGCTTTGAGAACCTTCTCGAAGCATTGTGCTGCCTAAGAGAAACATTTTAAAGTGAAATAAAGGTGAAACTGCAATAATTTATTTTTATTTTGCGTTAGTATAGAAGTTTTTAAACTTTTTTTAAAAATATTAATGTATGATGTGACGAGCTAGTCGTTCACCTGATGTTAAGCGACACGGCCGCCCATAACAGAACTGTGTCACTCGGAACTCTAAAATATAGTTTCGCACGACACTGCACTACGCTCATCATCCTTAGACATCAGTACAGTCTGGTAATACTAGATAACTCGACTGAGAGATCAGATGATAAGGTCTCAATTGCCTTCAAACCGGTACATAGTAGTGCTTGCGCACTACTGCTTGGCGGCAAAATAACTGGCAAAGCGGTGGTACCTACCTAGACGAACTTTGCAGTAAAGTCCTACCACCTAGTAAAACTATTCGTTTTCCACGTATGAATTATCACAGAATACTTAGTACAACGTATATTAAGTCGGGAAAAAAGTTTCTTCATATTTTGTTCAAGAGCGGTTTATAATTAACGCTAATAGCTACATTTACATTCCATGTTGAAACTGTTCCATGAACGTGTTATTCTCACTCACGCTACAGAAAAGCATTTTTATCACAATTGTTTTATTATTGGAAAGTTGAAACAATGCTACTGATTGTTTTAGTTATTTTCCTTTTCCTTCTACAGAAATTAAAGAAATTCCTTGCGCCTGAGACACTTACGTTTTCACTATCACCTCGGTAAATATACATTTGGCCCAGGCCATAATGGGGCAAGACAAAGTTGGGTGGCGCAAATTGCGTGGACTGGTAGTAATACTGGAACGCCTGGTCACAATCCCCTTGCGCGTGGAACGCTCTAGCGAGGTGATGACAGCTTTCCGCGCGCATCGCCTCGTTTTCAGTGTTGTGGAACGCGTGAAGGGCTAAATGTTGGACCTTACCATAATCCTAGGAAAAACAATTGAAAAATTTATTTAATATAATCCTACTTAGGGTAGACAGCTTGTGTTGTGGTGGTTAAGCAAGTCGACCCATAACACGGAGACGGCGGGTTCGGCTCCGCGTCAGGACAAGTATTTGTGCATAGTAAAAAAAACAAATACTTGTTCCGAGTCTGGAGTCCGTGTTGGAACCCTGGACACAGCTTATTATTATTATTATTATTTAAAGTAATATTTTATCTAAAAAATATTTATAACGTAATTCTATAATGATAGTACTGACTAATGTGCTGTAGATAGATTTGAACAACTAAACGCTGATTAAATATTTTTTAATGATCCAAATTGTTCAATTGTTTTGAGTAATGAATTACTAAGCTGTTTATCTGAAGATTATAAGTCATTTAAAAGTTCCAATTTACTTGCAGTCTAATCAAAAAATCACATTAAAAATCTAATAACCATTTGCATAGTAAAATACTGTATTCTATGTATGTATTTACAAACAAAAAAGTATCTAAGTATTGTATCAGTTATCTGGTTTCCATAGTACAAGCTTTGCTTAGTTTGGGGCTAGATGGCGCTGTGTGAAATGTCCACACATATTTATTTTATTTTTTTATTTATAATAGATAGACAAAGATTAGTTAATGCAACTTACCTTTTTGAAGAAGAAATGATTAGCCAGGTGGTTCAGAACCATAGGGTTTTTGGGGTCAATCGCATACGCTTTTGATAACATAATAACAGCCATTTTGTTTGACTCATTCTCTTGTAAATTTAGCTTCAGGATTGATAGGCCGACTAAAGCTCCCACACATTGTGGGTCTAATTGAAGAGCTCTTTCAAATGCCATCCTAAAAAATATATGACAATATAATAATAGCTTATAATGACTATTGTAAGCAGTGGCATTTCAAAATACACTTTATGATGTAGTATATTGAATGCAATTTTTATGATAAAAGTAGTGTAATTGAAGCTTCAGATCGGAGTTTTCTGTTCTGCATTGTGCTTGGATTGCTTGCACCAGTAGTGGGAATGAGAACTCATTTATTTTCACATATTGTACCTAATGACCTTGCTATTATTTGACAGTGAGTTAGTATAATAACTTCATTTTAAATACCTAACATCATTTTGACTTGTAAACATGCTATAAATAGTCTATTTACAATTAAATCCTTTAACTTTTAACTTTGATATATTGAACATAGGTTTTTCCCAAAGAGTGTCACTTTAAACAATGATTGCTTCTTGCATCCAATGGCTTATAAAAATGGTTAAAACATGTTGCTAAAATACCTGGCTTTTTCTTGATTATTTAACTTCATGAAACAGTGTCCCATTCCTAATCTCAGAGCAGCTGGACTGTCAGGGTTAGTTCTCAATGCCTTCTTATAAAATGCCAAGGCCCCTCTGTAATCTTTACGGTTGAATGCAATACATGCTTTGCCGAGTAATGAAGGAACATTATTAGGTGACTGATTCAACACAAAGTTGAACTGGGCATCTGCTTGCTCCATTTTGTCACCTTCAAGGAGACAAAAGTATGCTCTACCAAGAAGATGGTTCTGTAAAATTTATGGAAATAGAATTAATAAGTGAGTGGTTTTGGGTTTGATGCTCAAACATGATGTTTCTGTAACATTAATGGAAATAAAGTTAATTATTTTATTTATTTATTATTACATGCCTTCATACAATGTCATTACTTAGTCTAATCTATACAGTACTTAGTTCCCAATATTACATTGTATGAGCCCTGTGAGGGCATCACACTTATCTAAAAGTGCTTAAATTAGCCTATTGGCAATAAATCTTTTGACTTTGACTTAAGATTGGAGCATACATTGCCTAACTCTCATCAGTAGGTGGTGCCATGTTAATGGAATATTTATCTGTTTTGCAAAAAATTTATTGTTTGTTTTATACTTGTTAGATCTTGATGATTACATAGCCATACAAAAGCAAATCATGGTATCTTACCTGATCATACATTATAATTTTATCCGCCATGGTGTAGAGTAGTGTGGCTTTTGTAAACAGTTCTTTTTTCTTATCTTTTGTCTTTTCTTTATTTGCCTCTTGGACATAGTAAGCAGCCAACATATCAAAGGCACGCATTTGGTCTCGTTCAAAATCTCGATAGTCAATGTTGGCATCTGCTCTAGACGCTTCCAATATTTTAAGGAAGTCATCAATCTTCTTTTGCTTGTAGTATGCAAGCTAAAATAAAAGAATATAACGCTTGTACAACTATATTACTATATTTTCACTGACTTTTAGATATGATTTGTAAAGATGCAGTTTCGCAGTTTATATGTATAATGACTGGCCTGATAGCTCAGTTGGTAGTAACCCTGCCTTATGAACTGTGGGTTGTGGGTTCGATTCCCACCCCAGACAAACATTTGTGTGATGAACATAGGTGTTTGTTCTGTGTCTAGGTGTTATATTGTATTCTATGTATGTATTTACAAACTAAAAGTACCTAAGTAATTGTATCAGTTATCTAGTACCCATAATACAAGCTTTGCTTAGTTTGGGGCCAGATGGCGTTGTGTGAGATGTCCACATATATTATTATTATTTTAATTATCAATACATTCAACCAACAATTTAAATATGCAATTTCACACCTTTTTTAAGTAGCATATAACTTTTGAAAAATCCTATATGCACAGTAGGTACATTTAATTACAGACACACAGATTTTAAGAGTGGGTGAATGTCAACTCTAGTTTTACGGTTTTTGAGGGCTGCTAGTATATTTTGCCTTTGATGGCTTAGGGCAGATTAGATATACTTTTTAAAACCAATGATTATTTAATGGATTTGCTCTAAGTTATCTTAGAAGAATAACGATTTCGTATACGTATAAAGGGTGTAAATTACAGTTACGTGTACATAATATTGATGTAAGATTGAGGTTAAGTTTACTTACAGCGACATTAATCCAGACATTGAGCTGGGATCGCTCTTGCTGTAATATACTGAGCACTTCATCGCCAGATGGCAATTGCTCTGGATCCAGCTCAATCACCTAGATGAAACGTAAATAAAATTAGATTTTGATGACACTGACACTATAGAAAATTTCCTATTATAATATCAAAATCACCTCATCGGTGGTCATCAAAGGAATTTCCAGCGACATTTTAATTGCTTTAGGTTTACTTTTTTCCAAAATAGCTATACATTTCGCTAAGAAATATGAATTCTTAACTAAATAAAAACAACGCGCGATCGCAGAGCACAAAACAAACTGACAGTGCTGCCAGATGAGCTTGAAAGTCTCCTCAATAAAATTATCCCTTCTCTAAAAATGTTAATGGTGAACTATTATAACAACATATTATAATAACAAAATATTTCGCGATATAAAAGAATGTAGAAAGAGGATCTTCAAAAGCATGGCAATTTTTCCACTAGGTTTTCCACTGGCTACTAGGTTGCAAAATATATCGTAGGATCACAGAATTCGCTGTATTTACATATATATAGATACTGTCGTTGTGTGAAATTTCATCCATGGACGTTTACAACATTATAAATTATTAGATTGCAAAATATTCAGGCGGCCAGATAGATAGACAGTCATGCCAAAATTACAAGGTTTTTTGTTCTACGCTGTAGAATCTACAGAACCCTAAAAGCAGCGTTGTATTATAAGAAAAATATTTTTTCATTAAAGTCTATGACTTTTGTTATAAGTCGTCATAATAAGGTATAAAGTACCTATAAGTTTTCTCCAGTAATTTCAAACAGTCAATTATATCATACATTTTTCAAAATAATTAGGGAGTTATTCTAAAGGTCAAGGTGATGTAATGTGATGGGAAATGTTCCAAAAAAGTATTAATGTGAAATAGGAATAAAAGAGCTTTTTTATTCCATCCATTACATGCATCGAAAAATGTACCTATCTAAAAGGTGTTCTGTGATTGAGGTTATAGTTAGTTATACTTGTTAAAGAAGGTTTTTAGTAAAAACTTTATTGTTTGTATTGAAATGAAATGTATGACTGTTCTAATGTCTGATATAATAAAACACGTCTCAATATATTTGTATATTACGTTTATTTTGATTCTTTTCGACCCACTTAGGACTCTCAATAATACTAATATAATCATAAGAGGATATAGTAATTAGCCATGTTAATTTATATACAGCGACCCACGGCCATGTCACATGGACGGAAATCACTTAAAATATTGTGAATAGGAAATTTGACTAAGAGAAGACTTCATTTTGATTTTAAGAATAACACGAATTGCGCTCCAATAATTTATTTTCAGTTGCCTTTCTGACAAGGAATCGAATCCGCTGAAAGTAAAAAATATACGCATTTCATTTTTTTAATACCACTTTTATGGTCTGCTTATTAGTTTGGCAACACTTCTAAAAAAGATGCATGCTTCTGTAGTGATGCCTAATAAGCCGAAGTAATAATCGATCGATTATTGCTACTTTTTTACAGATAGCATCCTTAGCACATTGTTGAAACAATCTTCTTTAGTCTATGGTTATTTACATATTCCTTACCTGTGGCAGTGTGTCATTTTGTTCAGAATATAGATATTATTTATCCTGAGATTATACATATACTCTACTCCGTAGACAGAGTTCCCTAAGCTCTACTCTCTGAATACTAGCGTAGCGTTACACAAAGAGCATATAACCACTAAGTTTGACATACTCTTTGCTGAATACGAATTATGAATGAATTTCAAACCCGTAGTTTTCATTTTATTTTTGTAATTTTTTTTTTGTGAAATGTAATCAGAGACGGTGAAAATTTACTTTTTCGGTTAATATTAAATAATGGATATTGAATAAATAAAAAAATATTGAATAAAGAGTAATCAATTACGTATAATAATAATAATAAAATATGAATCAGTGTTAATGTGATTTTGTTAATGTAATGGAATTAAATTTTACAATCACCTGTGACAGAGTTTGCAACATACTTGCAGTCCAGACAAATATGTGAAACAAAGGCAAAGGTCGTAAGGGTGCATAGAACCGTTCCGGCCGGGGGTAGCGAACGTGGGGTGCGCGCCTGCGCGGTGCAACCTCTCCCGGGTCTACCTTCGGCTGGAATGCGATTGCATTATCGATTTATTACCCATCAAATGATAAGCAGCAGTTCCACTTCCATCACACCTTCAGCTTTGTGATATCCAGTAAATTATGACTGAATCAAATGAGGATAAGAAGCGGGTGACTTGTAAGCGGCCTCATCCTAACCAACGCGTGCATGAACTACTGGAGGCCCTGCACCGCGACGCAGTCAGGAATCAGAGTGACCTAGCGCCAGCTCTGAAAGAAGCTATTTCATCTCTTGAAAAGTACCCCCTGCCTCTCTCTTCTGGTGCTGAATGTGCAATACTGAAAGGTTTTGATGACAAATTGTGCAAATACATTGATCTACATCTAAATGGACACTTATCAAGGAATAAAAAGACTAAAGTTACTGAAAATGGCAATTCTAACGATAAAAGGCCAAGGACACCAACATTAGTAGAAGATTCTGATACAGAAATGGCATCTGCAAACAAAAAAAATCGTACAAGGAACAATGAGCTGGAAACAAACACAGAAAAATGTTTATTTGCCTCAACATTTGGTGAATCCAGTACTAAAAGCACTGGTGTGCCACATGATAATGCATCTGAAGACTACAATGACAATTCTAAGCAAACTTTAAATAATAATGACCCAACTATTACATCAGTATCTACTTGTGAGAAGAACAACAATAAAACAACCGAGTGTCTTGAAGAGCTATGTTCAATCACTGAATCAATGGACACTTACTTTGTAAACAGAAGTAGAAAAGATGCATTAAAAAAGAAACCACTTATTGAAGTATTGCACAGTGATGGCCCTGATGACTGGGAAAACTGGGAACCATTTGAAAAAGCAGACTGCAGTCAATTAAAAAATATATATGATACGGAGAAACTATGTCAACCTGCCCAGTTAGTTGATGAGGATGGCAATTCAAGTGACTCTGATTCTGTCACAGAAATCACCTCTAGCAGTGATGAAAGTGTTATTTCCGTTCAGCAAGTGAAAAAACCTCAAGAGCCTCAACAACATGAATGCCCCCACAAGGAATCTGAAGTAGTAACATGTAAGCAATGTGAGTCTATCACTACAGCAGCAGATGCTTTTCAACTGTATTTCAAAGACAAAATGAAAAGAGATGCAGAAGAGATTGAAAAATGTGTACTGCCACGAAAAATGTACAAGCCGGCCTATAGAAGTGGTGCTTATGCTATTTTAGTTGCGCTTCTGGAGCAGCGTAATGAATGTCCATATAGAGATTGCCTGACAAAAGATGAGTTGATTCAGAAGGCACAAAAGCATACCGACCAATCATTCACTAACCCTAAACCAGAATCTAATTACACGGCTTGGACGAATGCAAAGAGACTCATAAACAAGGGTATGATTCAGATAACAAACTGCGAGCATAGAAGTGAAGATTTTTACATGTTGACAGCAATGGGGAGAGCTGTTGCGATGGAACTTGTTAAGGAGCATACTCCCAAAGTGACAATAAATGATGTCATATTCCATGGGCAGCGGAATGATCGAGTGCCCAGCCTTGAGGATGTTGTCCTGGTACCACCTCCGCCTCTTGTAACCGTAAACGAAGAGCAAAGCTCTGTGTTCATTGAGATGCCACCTGGAACATTTGATATTGTGATGCTAATTGACAAGCGTGAAAATGTTGAGTAAGTAACTCCTAACAGTTTCTATCATATGCGAACATGTTTATTTTTACATGAGTGCATTTTGCTGTGCATAATATTTGCAATCATGTGGATGTTTGCACATAGAAAAGCGAAATTAAATTGTCTTGATATTTGGGTGTGCAAGTATTATCATTATGTATAATCTATTTGTTCATAATTATTGCCCAAGCTTTTGCAACTGTATCATTTCATTATGCGCTATGAAATAAGATCGTGTCGTTTTCATTAATGTTAATTTTCTAAAGGAATAATGTAGCAGAACTGTTGTGCTACTTATTCTTTACACGCCTAAAAATCACTTGATGTAGATGTCAGTCGGTTTGTATAATTCGTCATATTACATTATAGCTAACTGTTTATATAATTATATTACACGAGCTTCTGCCCGCAGCTTCGCCCGCGGCGTGGCCTATGGGAAAATAATTCAACCACCCATTTTACCCTCTTAAGGGTGGAATTTAAAAAAATCCTTTCTTAGTGGATGCATACGTCATAACATCTACCTGCATGCCAAATTTCAGCCCGATCCGTCCAGTGGTTTGGGCTGTGCGTTGATAGATCACTATGTCGGTCAGTCAGTCAGTCAGTCAGTCACCTTTGAGTTATATATATTTAGATTATATTACAGCAAGTCAAGGATAAGCCAGATTATATTACAACTGCTGGAATGTAATATTGCTAATTATAAAATCGAACTGCGACATACGATTCTGGCCTGGGATTCCTTTTATCAGTACCTTCAACAGGTTATCATGGGTTATGAGGACATCTATGTCCACTTACAATAAACAAATACTTGAACTATTTTCTATTATGCACAAATGTATTTATATATCATCATCATATATATCATCTACACCATTTCACCGCCTAACATCAAGCAAGACAGTGCTCGTCATCGATCGGTGCTCAAGCAGAGATTTCATTCACTAATTGATCACTTATGAATGAAATCTCTGCTTGAGCACTGATTGATGACTGAGCATTGTTCTGTAATACGGACCTTAGACTTGGTTGAGTCTATTTACAACTGCATGCACCATACAATGGATCATTTTCATGGCTTGATATTTCTCTTGTCTTCACTGTAAACTTTACAAATTATTATTATTGCTTTCAGTACATCTTTGCCAGCAAGTCCAAACAACTATTGCAAATATGAGTCCAGGAGCTTGACTATTGGTGATTTCCTGTGGGTGGCTCGCAGCAAAAAGACTGGCCAAGAACTAGTACTGCCATACATTGTAGAACGGAAAAGAATTGATGACTTGGCTTCTAGTATCAAAGATGGAAGGTTCCATGAGCAGAAATTTAGACTGAGGAAATGTGGCTTAAAGAATGTACTTTATCTGGTTGAGAGCTTCAAATACACAGGGAACCATGGAGTGCCAGCAGCAACCTTAACACAGGCTGTGGTCAACACAAGCATCCAGGAGGAATTTAATGTAGTTAAGACTGAGGATTATAATCACACATTCCAGTTTTTGGGGATATTATCTGAAAGATTGGTTCATGACTTCTTGGTATGTATATTTCAAATGTATATTTCTCAGATTTCCACACTGCTAAAAAATAAATCGTACTACATATAATTGGACATCTAGAAACATTTGATTTTGTGTAATTAAACTAAACTAAAATAACTTGAAATAATTCCTTTAAAAAAAGGTTATATCTGACTTCGAGCCCAATGAAAACATAATCAATTGATACGAAATCGAAATACGCTTTATTAAAGCTACTTGTAACTCAAAAACTACTTGAGATCTTGATCAAATTCAAATGGGGCCACAAGGGAAGCACCAGCTTTATAATTTTAAAAAAATCGTCAGTATCGCCAATCGAAAGTCCTGAGGTAACAAAAAAGAATACAGTGTCAATTTGAAAGTTTGTATGTATGGATGTTTGTTGCTCTTTGACACGCCAACGGCTGGATGTTTGTTGCCCTTTCACACGCCAACGGCTGGATGTTTGTTGCCCTTTCACACGCCAACGGCTGGATGTTTGTTGCCCTTTCACACGCCAACGGCTGGATGGATTTGGATGAAATTTGGAATAGCTAGAATATTAACACCGGCTACTTTTTATCCGCGCAGCTAGTGGTTAATATTAGTATTATTTTTACAGCCCAAATTTTTGAGAGGATGCAACAGGGACACTCAAGGGAGGGAACTGATGACCTTCGAATTTTTTAACAAGTATTCATCTAAGAACAAGCCACTCACCGTCCGGGATACATTCATCAAGATGCTCCTTCAGCTCAGAGGTCTATCAGTGGAGAAAGCTTTAGCGATAACTAAGAAGTATAACACACCAAGGGCCCTGATAAAAGCCTATGAGAAATGCAATGTAAAGGAAGGGGAGCTGTTACTTTCAAGTCTTAAGTTTAATCATTTTACTCGTACAGTTGGTCCCTCGGTTAGTAAAACTATATATCAACTGTTTTCCAAAGTGGAATTTTAAATTGGGGTTTTTATGTTTTTATAAGCATTATGACAAATCTTAGATGAACCTTCCAGTTGGATGTTGGATGGAATGACATCAAATTTTGTAGATTTTGTCATGGGCTATATTATAACTCATGCATGTTATTTGTGTTTAAAGCTTATGTGATGATTAAACTTAGTGATACCTACATTTCTCTTGAAATAATAAGTCCCGTTAAAGATCATGTTTTTTGTAAAAAAAAAGGAGAGGGGCCAACATTCTTCGACTATATTCAGATCTATAATGTAATTGCAGAATCTGTATGTAATTAAGGTGATTGATAATATTGTAAAATGGATTAAGGAAAGAGCATTATGGGGCATCCCAGAAATGAGAAGGAATAATGAATTTATCTTATTCACTGCCCTCAACATGCAGATTGAATGTGAGTATCAGAGTTGGATTACATGTTGTGAAAGGATAATAATGCTGTATATGTAAGGTCTGTGCAATTTCTTTGCTTCATAGCATTAAGTCCTCCTTGTACATTATTTTGTGCTAAAGTATAAATAAATAAATTTCATTGGACTGCATTCCGGACTTGTGGCACTCTTAGAGAACACACCTGGGGATGCTACAGAACTTTGATTCGGATCTGTCGCACCTCCATGCCTTTGCTTTTGAATGTATAATCATAACTATGTAAACCTACCTACTTACACATCTAAAAGTATCTGTGATGAATGGATTTAAATGTCCAAAGTACTCCAAGAAATACCAGGATTGCGAGGCCTCAAATGTACATGCATATGTATTAGACTGGCCCAATAGCTCAGTTGGTAGTATCCCTGCCTTCTGAACTGCAGGTCGTGGGTTTGATTCCCACCCAGGACAAACATTTCTGTGATGAACATCGATGTTTGTTCTGTGTCTGGGTGTTTATATTGTATTCTATGTATCTATTTACAAACAAAAAAGTATCTAAGTATTGTATCAGTTATCTGGTTTCCATAGTACAAGCTTTGCTTAGTTTGGGGCTAGATGGCGTTGTGTGAAATGTCCACACATATTTATTATTGTTGTCCCATAAAATAATCTTTACCTTACTTCACAAAACGCTTACAGCCTTATTAATAAACACGAACTAGCTTTAGACTAGGTACACCATCTTTTGTCTCTTTCGATCCAGCTAAAAATACCAGTAGCAAAAAAAGGACAAAAGCTGAAGTAACTAATCCGAGACTATTACCCGTTTATTAATAAGGCTGTTATAGTTCCTCTTTAGTATTTCTAACCCCCTGGTACTTCACGTTCACAAATACGTACTATTTCGTATTTTACATAATTATTATTCCACCTTTACCTCCTCAGTATTTCTGATCTCCTGGTACTTCATACATTAGAAATAACTGATGTATTTTTTTGTTACGGTTGTTGCGCTTTTTCGTGTTGTTTTATAATTAGACACTCAAAAGGTGCTTTGGTCCAACTATTTTTAAAGTTGAACAACTACCCCTAGTCCCAACTAGTTGGACAGAGCAGTTGGCCATAACGGATAAGTTAACTATGTTCTGGCAACATTGGAGATATTGAATTAAATGAATATGTCCCATTACTATTAGATTGGTAGATTCACGGAAACTAGTAATTAGGACCCATAATATTATAGGTATACTATTGCTATAGATTTGAGGACCTAGGGGTGCCATGGGTCTGGAATGATTTGGTTGTGTAGCTTTTTTATGTAAGGTATATTATGATTGTTTACATTATAAGCGCAGATGCGCATGATGCAGATGATTCTGTTGTTTAATTATGCTGACAGACCGAGAGTGAGCAGCTCAAAATATTAGGTTTTTTACTGCTTTCACTGGATAACAAATAATATGTAAGAACTAATATTTTCTAGATGTGTTAAATAGCGAAACGAGGATGTCTGGTGTTTCAAAAACTAATAGCCACACGAAAACGATCCGCAAATTGGAATTTCTAGAATCTAGATCATTTTTCCATCAAGTATCCTGCGTGAATTGTGATGCAAACTGATTGCCATACATTGCCGAAATCAGTGTCTGGACGCTTCTTGCTCAGTTGAAGGGTACTAATAGGCCTAAGTGGATGTTTTGCTAATTAGTTCGGTTAAGACCTTGCTTTGAAGCTGTAACATAATCTTAAGATTCAGTATTTCACACCCAAAATGTTTTGTTATATAGACAAAAAATATGGTATACATTGTACATAACGATGATTATACGCGTACGTATTTATGCCTCTTTCACAAGTTACCCTTATATGTAATTAAAACAATTAATTACATCTCATTTTAGGAATGTCTGTCGATACCTCATTTTAATAAATAGTGAAATGCGCACAACTGATGTTTGAAGAAAGTAATTGAAACAGGCCTCAAACTAAGAA
The DNA here is from genome assembly GCA_905220475.3 of Ennomos fuscantarius. NCBI lineage: Eukaryota > Metazoa > Arthropoda > Insecta > Lepidoptera > Geometridae > Ennomos > Ennomos fuscantarius. The sequence continues at coordinate 3,612,885 of HG992034.1, read as the reverse complement.
ATTGCATTTAGTATTTTAATATTTTAAATTCATGTATTCCTACTCTGAATGTTATACAAATATTGATGTTACTATATTGCATGTACTATTATTAAGGTTTAAATTGTAAGCAGGAGCCATCCGGCAACCTGTAATGGAAAACGGACTGCTGACAAGAGACGAGTAATTCTATTACATAAGTATATATTATAATTCTCATGTCAAATCATGTTATATATAAACCTATGTATACTTATAATCTAGTCTAGATGGTTGTCTTAAATTAGCAATATTGAAAATCTAAAAGCTAACGGCAACCAGGATGCAAAATTAGTTTGAAGTATTTTTGTGTGTATATTATAAAATATCGAATAAAACATGCATTTAATACATATATATACCTTTATTTAACATAACCATCAACTGTGACAAACATGAAGTAGCAGAGTTTAAGACAGGAAATTTTAAGTGACATTCTTATAATTTCGACTATCCATTAAATAGTTCAGATTTTAAGAGCACTTTAGGATGGAATCAACGTTTTCCCAGTTTACTCATAGCGTGCAATATCACGAAAAAAAGATAACAGCATGATTTGGCACTAACAAGTTATCCTTTTAAGAGATTCAATAGTTAAGAATATGTTGAGATTTCACTGTGTATAAGAAATACAATATCTTACGAGCGTTTCACGCGTGGTTTCAATAAATATTAATTAAGTAGATAATTCAGATGTTGTAGTAGTTATCCTAATGATTTATCCAGAAATAGAAAGCTAGTGTAAGAGATTCAAGAACTTGTTATGCCAAATCATAGTTACTACTTTAGACCCTTATTTTCATCATCACATTGCGTTCCCTTACAATAACGCCTCAATTTACACTAAGAAAAAAATTGCCATTATAATTTTGTCATATCAAAACATTAATTTGGTTAAATGAAGTATTTTCGTATTATAAACTGAGGCTTAACACTTAATAAAATATGACATGTACTTATAGTTAGCTATGAAATGCAACACGCACAATGTGGCTGCGATAGAACATGACAAATGCAGTGCTAAATAGATGTTTGAATTATCCAAACATGGCACAGCTATACAAAGATATAGAATCTCAATTTATACAACTAAATTGCACTTGTACATACCAAACATATATTATAAAATATATACTTTTAACCTTCAACATAAACGCTCAATAAGCTAATTCAATTTAATTCTAATTTAGTAGCCGTTTCATTACAATTTTGCCAATATACACATATTGGTGTAAATAGAGCGAATTCTACACAATAAACCATCAAATAAAGAATATTGTTCGGTAATTTTAAAATTACGGCCTATGAAAATGTGCAAGCACTTTTTGACTTTTACACTAAAATAAATGCATAATTACCAATTTTTTTATTTAATTCAACTCTTAATTGGTCTTTGTGGATAGGTGACCATGATTTTGCTAATATCATGTAGAATTTATGGTACATAAAACGAAGATTGTTCAGTGGTAAATTTTGGCACGTGGAATGAATAGGTCATTATATAAATCTCCCACATTAATCTTAAATAAAAACAAAATACTGTGAGATTTACAACAATTAAAATAGAAAGAATTTCAACGTCAACTCTTGGTTTATGGCCTTTGTGGAGTGGTTACCACAATTTTGTCAATGTCATATAGAATGATAGTATATCAAACGAAGATTCTTCAGTGAAAATTTTTGGTATGTGGGTAACGAATGTGAGGTTAGCTATGAATCTCCTAAACGAATCTAAAATACTGAAATAAAACAAGAAAGAAAGAAACCACAATTTTCCAATGTCAGAATGACAGCACTTCAAACGATGTATTCAGTAAGCTTGACTTCTTGATTATGGCTTCTGCAAATAAAATACATCGCAAATCAGACTTCTCGCTGACATAATTTTTCACGCGCGAAAGCGTGACAAAGTATACAAATTAGCTTATTGAGCGTTTATGAATAAGATGAACCCCTTCGAAACATAAAAAATAGTAAAAAATATTATATTACCAGTAAAACCATCCAATAAATCACTATGTTCCATTTAAATTATTTTTTTGAAACCAATCTTACTTATATTTATAATATCAATTCTTAAAATATATTAGTGGATCTGTAAGCACTGCAATAATATACACTATGAGTTATTTAGTACATCTTTTGATTTTTTTCGTTTCAAACGTTTATATGAAACTACTGATATTATCACAATTTGTATTATAAAATAAATCAACGTGCAGAAAGTTTTCTCTTATTCATAAACGCTCAATAAGATAAAACACTTATGTCTCACTCTCACGCGTGTAATTTCTCGTCAGCGAGTTGTCGGATTTGTTGTTTTATTACAAGTGGCAACATTTTTATATGGAAAGATTAGGAAACAAAATTTGCCAGATACTTGTATAGCATAGATTAAGTTTATAGAGCGTTTTTGAATATGACTGAATATATATTAAAGTATTCATAGTTTAAATTAAAGCAGTGATTTCAGAAATACACATCGTAAAAAGATACATAAACATCGACTTACACCTAAGGCGCGTGCAGAATCGTTAAGAACTAATAAATTCTAATAGATCAAATGAAATTTCAGTATAACTTAAAATTATGTACTAATGGAAAAGAAATGATTTCGTACTAATACCCACACCCAATACGATGGAATTAGAAATACGGAAAATTGAGAATTTCATGGAACCCTGTCTGATTAGTGCACTCGTACCCCTTCACTAATAAACACTGACAGTGGAACAGCCACTAAAATGGATTCTCTTGTTTTACTGCCTATTTCGAACGTGATAGAAAAAGACAAGATAACCATTGTTCCGCTACGCAATGTTAATTAGTAAGGGGATTTGAAAATAAAATAATAATTTCTACAAAATAAAACCTTACTTTCTATCTCTGGTGCACTTAGAAACATTATAGAGTGAGAACATATAACGTAGATTTTAAAGAGTGTGATAGTTCCTTTCGGTTTGGTTCTTGTAATATTTAAAGCCCATAAAGCCAATCGCAAGGAGACCCAGGGTGAGGATTATACCGCCGATGAAGCTCGCGCCATCAAACCTGGAATAAAAGGGACAAAAAATTATTGGACTACATTATTGACAGCCTCTGTGGTGTGGTGTTTGAGCAAATCGACGACTCGAAGGCGGCGGGTTCGATTCCCAGACTCAGAACAAGTATTTGCGCAAATACTTGTTCCGAGTCTGAGTGTTGTAGGACCATGGTCCTCATAGTTCCTAATCTAATCCTAGTTAGGGTTCAGGATTTTTGATTTATGAAGTTTATACCTAGCTAGGCTTTGCGCTTACTATGTATTTTCACCAGACTCCAAAAACAGGAGGTTCTTTACATATAGCTCACATGGAAAGCGTTCGGTGACGATGACGAGAGTTCTATGACTTTTTTTCACTTAAAAAGTACACATACTACTTACTAGGTGTAGGTTTACTAGGTGGTAGAACTTTTCTGCAAAGTTCGTCTAGGTAGGCACCACCGCTTTGCCAATTATTCTGCCGCCAAGTAGTAGTGCGCAAGCACTAAGCACTGTGTTCCGGTTTGAAGGGCACTGTAGCTAGTGAAATTACTGGGCAAATGAGACTTATCACCTAATCTCACAGTCTAGTAATTTTATTGCTAGACTGTGATGATGTCTCAGGATGACGTGCGCAGTGCAGTGTCACGCGAAACTATAATTTAGAGTTTCAAGTGTCACTGCAACTGATATGGGCAGTCATGTTGCTTAACATCAGGCGAGCGACTAGCTCATCATGTCATTTCATAATATAAAAAAAAACATATATACACAGCATACATATAGCTCATGGAAAGCGTTCGGTGACGATGACGCGAGTAACATGAGTTTTGTTCACTTCAAAAAAGAATATTAGGTATATTTAACACAGGATAAATCGATCAGATTGCAATGTAACCGGAGAAATTTCCATACTATGCACATAAGCTGCGTATTCAAACTGTCAAATCCATACAAAATGTTTCCATCGGTTGCAATCGAGTTACGTGATCGCCCAGCAGGTCTGTCCCCTTAATTCTAATCTTGACATTGAGTGGACATTCGTAGTTATATAGTGGCAACTGACCTCCAGTCTTTGATAGTGCGCGTAGCTACTGAATAAATATATATATAAAAATAATAGTAAAAGTAGTCTATAATGACTTATTTACTAGGCTGGCTGTTTGTATGTAATCAACATTTTAACTGCTCCAATAGCTCAGTTGGTAGCTCTGCCTTCTGATATATATCGTAGGTTCGATTCCCACAGGACAAACATGTATGTGATAAACAAGGTGTTTGTACTGTGTCTGGGTGTTATATTGTATTCTATGTAGCCGAGCATAAGTTTTCTATCAGTTACCTAGTTCCCATAGTTCAAGCTTTTCTTAGTTTGGGGCTAGATGACGCTGTGTGAAATGTGTCCAAATATTTATTTATATGAGCCAACGGAAAATCATCATCAATTATTAAGGTCCTATGATCTTAATTGCATGATATAACGGAACCTATATCATGACATCACGCAAACATTATGCTTTGATGTATTTCTTTTTGTATGTATTGTATGACTAATCTTGTATATACCTTCTTGTAAAAATGTAACGCTGTGTGATGTGGATTTTTTTCTTAATTGTAGATGTTATTAAGGATAATTTAAAAATAAGACGACAAGAAGCGAGCGTCACACTCTGATTATTTTTCTATTTATGGTATGTAAAAGGATTCCGGTTTTTAAAACTGGTTTGGAGTCCATTAAGTCAATATTGATTACAAATCGCGAGGTTTCATTTAAAGTGGGTATAGAGACGAAACAATGGTAATTTTTTTTTTGAGATGATATGGCTCCACACTTTTGTGTATTTAGCAAGTGACAAGTAATTGATATTTTTCGAGTTAAGTAATATATATGTATGTCAAGTCAAGTCACAGTCCAAGTCATCAAGTCAAGTCATAGTCTAGTCAAGTCATACTCCTAGTAAAGTGGTGGCCACATTACCAGAAGCTATCTATGGAGTTTTGGAAACAACACGAAAAGATACGTTTCACCATCACTATACCACTTTCCCACACTCATGCCTGTAATCCAGCACTTAACGAATAAAATGCCACCAATTTTATGCACTAACACTGAAAATAACACAAGTTTTGGAAAATAATACAATGCGGTGACACGATCTATTTCGTTTTCCCGCCAAAACTAGAATAGTAATATTGGACTCAATTGACTTGTATGCTATTCAAGACTGACAATACCAAAAAAAATCTTTTGATAAGGAAAATCTTGATTTGAGGAATTCACGATAGAGTATCATACAGTAATGCGGCCCAAAAAACACATACTAAATACCTACTTTCCAAGTGAACGGTTGTATTCAATACAATACAATAATACATCTCGCTAAAATGAATCAAGAATTTATATGTTTGGTTTGGTTTTCCCTATTTTCATTCCATGCGTAGATTACTTTAGCTAGGTGCAGCATTTACCAGGACTATTCTGCAAAATTCATATAAGTGGGTACCACCACTTTGTTTCTGCCGCCAAGCAGTAGTGTGCAAACACTACTATGTTATAGTTTGAAGGGCGGCCATGCCGCTTAACATCAGGTGAACGGCTAGCTTGTCACGTCAAATATTAACACAAAAAAAAAAATTATAAGTCTATTGTGAGATCTGATAAGTGAACTCTTGACCAATCTGTCTCAAGGTCGCGAATTTTATAACGGAAAATGAACAAGCCAAGCTGTTTATTTTATTTTAATTTTTTTTCCAAAATCGATTAAATTATAGTTCACCTCTAGTCATAGGTAAAAAATAAACTGTGGATGGAGTTACGAAGCGTCACTATTTTTTTTTGTAATGAATGACGTAACGAGCAACCGTTTGCCTGATGTTAAGCGACACGGCTGCCTATATCAGTTGAAGTGTCACTCGGACCTCTACAGCCTTATTAATAAACGGGTATTAGTCTCGGGTTAGTTACTTCAGCTTTTGTCCTTTTTTTGCTACTGGAATATTTAGTTGGATCGAAAGAAACAAAAGATGGTGTAACTAGTCTAAAGCTAGTTCGTGTTTATTAATAAGGCTGCTAAAGTATAGAGTTTCGCGTGACACTGCACTGCGCACGTCATCCTGAGACATCAGCACAATCTAGTAAGATTACTAGACTGTGAGATCAGGTCATAAAGTCTCATTTGCCCAGTAATTTCACTAGCTACAGTGCCCTTCAAACCGGAACACAGCAGTGCTTGCGCACTACTGCATGGCGGCAGAATAACTGGCAAAGCGGTGGTGCCTACATAGACGAACTTTGCAGAAAAGTCCTACCACCTAGTACCACTATAGTACAATACACAATATTCTATGACACTATTTCTTCCTAAGTCTAGCTGGTAATTGATCTGAAAGGTCAATCCAGTCACTATAATTAAGACGGGGCGCGGAAGGTGATCAAGTGTTTAAAATATTAAGTACATACCTACTTTAACACAATATATCTATGTATTTTATAAATAAAGAACAGAATCTATCGATTCTGAGCTACTGTCAGGTTTGCACCATACTAAAAATAACGTATTTAATAATCGAAATCGTACGTGAATTATTGTCTGATAGGTGAAATATTCCTTTTTCACATTTCAAATGTGATCTTGTCTGACATTTATTGGGTATGTGATTAATCAAGGGAATAAACAAATAGCAAATATTAATTCATAAATCGGTAAAAAAAAACATTCTTCGCAAATATACTCGTATATCAATGTTATTAATAAAAGTAGTTTAGGAGCGTGCTCATAAAGAGATAAAACCAGTACTATATAGTTATTTTTAATATTTGACGCTAGTTTTCGATTTATCGTTGATCAAGTTGAATTTTTTACTGATTGACTGGCCTTATGCTATGAATAAATGATTATAACACCTAATACAAATAGAATGATAGTAAATCTATCAAGTTCTATATATTAGGAAAATATATCGGGGAAAAATTTCATTGTATTCGTGTCATATTTCCCTGACCTAATATAATAAATATAGAACTTGATAGATTAGATATAGATGCATTTTTGGCGTTTAAAATTTCCTTGATTGGAAACGCTTGAACCAACGTTGTTGTATTTACACGTACACTATGGTTAGTCGGAACTGTGCTGGACGCACCTCCTTTTTAAAAATGTTTATTTTTTACTATTTTTATATGTATTTTTTTAAGTTTTGGCTCCACACTTTTGTGTATTTAGCCAGTGTCAAGTAATTCATAATTTATCAAGTTATCGATATTTCACGCAAATATGTGTCACAAGTCACAGTCGAAGTCATCAAGTCAAGTCATAGTCAAGTCAGTCTAGTCAAAGTCATACTCCTAGTAAAGTGGTGGCAACTTTACTAGAAGCTTCTATGGAGTTTTGGAAACAATACGAAAAGAAACGTTTCATCATCATTATACCATTTTCCTACACTCACGCCTGTAATCCAGCACTTAACGATTAAAATGCCACCAATTTCATGCACTAACACTGAAAATATCACAAGTTTTGGAAAATAATACAATGCGGTGACGAAATCTTTTTCGCTTTCCCGCCAAAACTCCTTATATGTATTTAGCTTTTTTTGCTTTTGATACGTGTGTCAGTCAATATAAAACTATCACCAGAACACCAGCGATTTTCCTAATTTTCTTTAATTTAGTTAATAATAAGCTTCTGTATAATGTCTGTATATAAGGTTTATAGGAACATATATTTTGGTCTCCCAATTGTGCGTTTTTTATTGAGAAACAAAACAATAACACCGACTATTTTAGTATTTTATAGGCATTTATTTTGAAAATGGAATTAGGCAGGTAACTGTGTTTTTTTACATTAGCTCTTTTTAAACTTTTGCGACTTGAACTCACATTGCAAAGATAAAACGGGTATATTTGCGCACAAAAATAATATCAAACGTAATTTTGACTAACCTCGACGATTCGACCAAGTTACGTTGGCCGTGGTCACGAGGGGACGAGGGGAGCATTTTTAAAATTAAATATTGCTTTGCTTTATATTGCCTCCAGACAGGTACAAACAGTATTTAATTTCAAATTCATATATACAAAATATGATAAGACTTTTCCTTGATCAGTCCAAAAGTCAAGGGAAAAGTCTAATCGCATTTTGAGAGTTATTATTGGAATTTGACAATTTGATGACTTTAACTGGCAGGCCTCTTTGTTCTCATTCTTACGTTAGCGATGTGTATGGGTAAATATACTTTATACTGATAAAAAAAGCGTTTTTAAAAATGTTGGGATTATGTATTAAATGAAGTTTTGCACAACGATTGTATTCCTATTAATATGAATAAAAAAAAAATAAAATGGTTTGAGATTATAAAATGAAATTTTACATACGGATTTCTAGAGCTATTTTATGTTCTGCTAGGTTAATCCAGTTCTGTAACAAGCTGTTGTGTTACCCGAGGAAATGCCATATGATATCTTTACGTGCCTACTTTATGTAACACGCTCATGCATAAATGTGGAAAGAGGCGACACCAACTTGAATCTGTGTATTTACATAATATGACTTCCTACTTATATTCTTCCTACTAATTATTGATTTCTGCAGTTTTTGTACACGTTTAGAAAAAAAAAGGGAACACCTATAAGATTATTTTGCTGTCAGCACGTCTCATCTATCTGCTATGACTCGAACTCTGGAATGGCTCGTCTCGTCGAGTTTAGACCAAAATTAAAAATTACCATTTATTAAAACAACTATTTCTAAAAATTTCCATTTCAGTACATGGAAAAAAGTTGAGTTTGATAATAAATACCATTGGTTTATACCCTATTAATATATGTGTATATAGTTCAAGCTTCTAACTTTATGCAATAACAAAATTAAATGAAAATCTTGTCTTTTGATATATTTGTTGGTAATTTCTCGCGTCACTAAGGTTGACGCAGAACTACGAAGTTTTGCATAAATCAAGGTTTCATATCACGAATTATAAGAATGAATCCAAAAACCTCAATTTTTAATCATTAGCTAGAATTATGAGGTGACAAATGTTTACAAATTGTCATAAAACCCAACAAACTTTGTTATTATTAACAAATGGGTTTTATTACTTCAATGATAACAGCGCTGATAGCGAAGCACGACTAGAATTTCCTAATTAATCGATAAAGCCAAGGAACATTTGCTAGTAGTCACTGCTAAGATGGGTGACCGCTACAAAAAGTAGTACTTACAACTTGGCCCAACCATGCTTCGTAGGACACGCTAAGCTGTCGGTGCCGGCTGTTGTCGTAAAGACAAGTCAGAAGCCTTTGGACAGCATTAAAATTCTGACACAAGAGCCTAACCACTTGCCTACTTCGAAGGTGTCGATATTGTGTTATATCTACAGCTAAATTAAACTTAAAACACAGTGGTTGGATTGGATATATGATATTCTACTTACCTAAGATGTAATAGAATTTAAAATTAACTTACCCTCGTTTTGCAACTAAAGGCTTCTCATTGTCCTTGGGTGCTACTGTTGGGTTTTCTGTTACAGGCTTGGTTTCTGAAGCCGGTTTGTTGTCCTGAGCTGGTTTGGCGTCCTGAGCTGGTTTGGCATCCTGAGCTGGTTTGGTTTCTTCAGCTGGTTTGGTTTCCTCAGCCGGTTTGGTGTCCTGAGTTGGTTTGGTATCCTGAGCTGGTTTGGTTTCTCCAGCTGGTTTGGTTTCCTCAGCTGCTTTGGGGTCCTGAGCTGGTTTGGTCTCCTGAGCTGATTTAGCATCCTGAGCTGGTTTGGTTTCTTCAGCCTGTTTTGCTCCTTCAGTGGCTTTCTCTGGGTTTGAAACTAAAGGTTTGACACCTAAATGTTTAGGATCCTCTGTTTTTGCAGCCTTCTCCGTGTTGTTGTCTACTGGCTTTGCATTACTCTGTGTGTCATTGCCAGTAGTGGATGAGGCAGCTGTTAAGTGTGCAGGTTTCTCAGGTTCACTTGTCGTTTTAACTGTTTGTTTTTCTCCATTGGAATTCACTGCAGCTTGCGATGGATGCGCATCTGCAATGGTTAGAAGCAGAGTTACTTAATAATTATGTACAGATATTAATAATTACATAACAACAAATAAATTCAGATTACAAGAGTGACATAAAACCTTATATTATGTATTTTGTGATATAATATCATTAAGTACAAGGGGGATGTGAACAAATCTTTTTGCTCTGAAGGTAGATGCTCACAAGTAGTTCTTTGTAAAGTGTAGGTATCGACTAAGAAAGGGTTTTTCGAAATTCCACCCCTAAGAGGGTGAAATGGGTGGTTGAATTATTTTCCTATAGGCCACGCGGGTGAAGCCGCTGGCAGAAACTAGTCAGTTATAATCTTATGAATAACTGTTACATCTATACGAATAAATAAAAATGGAACATTGTCTGTTTGTTTGTGTAACTTTCAATAAGTGGCTGAAAAAATTACTTTGCCAAATTACAATATAAGATACTATATATCCTACAAAACATTTCAGTTCCTGCAGAAAACAGGTATGGACATTTTTAGTTTTTAATAAATGTATGTGTTTATAAGTTTTTCTACTCTAATATTGATGTGAGGCTATAACTGACTCAGTCTATACTTTACATAAGGCATAAAATAACTGAGTGAGCAAAATGCTGTTTGCTCTTAATTTTAGTCTCTGATTAATTGACTAATTTTAGTTAGACAAGTAAAAATCTCACATAATACTATAGGTATAATTCAAATCTATACACCGACTTTATAATAGGTATCTGGGAGATACTGACTGATCTCTATACTTAATTGTATTCCATATATTTTTGGAACATTACAAATATGCCAGTGCAAAAACAGATAAATCAATTCTGCTCAAATGTGATATAAGGTTAAATGACCTTATTATCATACCATAAATAACTTAATTGATGATTCAGAAAGCACATACCTCCCTGATTAAGTATTGTGCAACATGGAAAGTTCTAATGATTGAAATGTGGTATGACTATCAAGGTGTTAAGAAGTAGTTATTTATAAGTTACAAAAGAAAACTTCTCAATAGCTAACTATAATAGTTAGTGTTTATTGCTACATGTTTTGTTTCTCATGCCTAACTTTAGAACAAAGAATTTATCAGTAACTGTATAAAAAGAATAAAATTTCACTTCCTGCTTATTCTTAAAGGTTTTCGGCTATAAATTTATACAAGTTGAAGGTACTCTGATATTATTGGTTCAGATTATAAAAAATACAGGTTTTAGAAAGATTTCATGGTTATCAGCCTGACTGGCACGTTAACTAATGTCGAAACATTATGATAATGCAATGACGGTATTTAAGCGCCTTTTAAATGCATGGTCTTATGCGATACGCCTAGAACAAAAAGAACATCAGCTTTGAAATGGAGTCTGATTATGATCTTTACAATTAAATTACATACTTTATAATCTAACAATAACAGTCCGAAAAAGTGACTTTAAATGTTCGATACACATAATTTATTCATAATGATGGAGGTTGATACTACGCATATTCCAATCGTGAGAAAAGTGAAACTGAAGCCAGATTTTTTTATTGTACAAAACTTACCTGGTTGTGTGGTTGGCTGGCTCAGGCTCAGCGAAAGCAACAATAAGCAGACAAACGCTACAGCTTTCATCTTGTTAAATAGCTAAACAACAATAACTTTATGAATAAATTCCAAAACTCTAAAACTACGTTTCCGTGCCGATGCTAATTACAAGACAGACAGCATAGACAAGGAAGAGAGTGAGAGTAGACGTACGTCACATCACAGATAAAAAGGAAGCAGAATGAATGAACAAAATAAGTGATGAACTCGAGATGTGCCATTTTACATCGCTGGATCGTTTTTTATGTGCGTAGACTGGGAATTTGTGGTGAAGCTCCACGCGTATGTACACTGATTACTCAAATATATATTGTATAATTGTAAATTATAATGTATAAGTAAGCATAGTGTTGTGTAAGAAGACATAACTTATTTATTTATAAAGTAACCTACATTAGAAAACGAATACGATAAAATGTACGCAAGTGCGTGTAAGATGTAAATATAGTATAATAAAGACCTTTGAAAGTTGAATTGAAATAGCAGACAGAAAGAAAAGAAGAAAAATTCCTAGAAATTTCGTTTTAATACTGAATTCGTATTTAATCTAGGAGAAAAGAGAATTCAAACTTTAGTTCAGAAAGGATAATTCATTATAGATACTCTAAAAATGAAACTACTTAAATTGTATTTACATTTTAGCTGCACTCAATGGTTTCACCGCGGATAAAAATTATCCAATATGTTAATCCAGAGTAAAAGCTATCTCCATTAAAATCCGTTCAATTGTTGCGGATAAAAGAGGGAACAAACACACACTCATTCACTCACACACACACACACACACACACACACACACACACACACACACACACACGCACACGCACTGTTATGTTCATTTTTCAAAATGTTTTAATGGATTTAATATGCCTGCTAAAAATATATTTCATAATTTTACGAGCTTCTGCCCGCAGCTTCGCCCGCGGCGTAGCCTATGGGAAAATAATTCAACCACCCATTTCACCCTGGAATTTCGAAAAATGCTTTCTTTACGGATGCCTACGTCATAACATCTACCTGCATGCCAAATTTCAACTCGATCCGTCGAGTAGTTTGGGCTGTGTGTTAATAGATCACTATGTCAGTCAATCAGTCACCTTTGAGTTATATATATATTTAGATTATATATGATAGGATTATTATCATAGACTTACGAGAAACAATTTCAATGAAAGAATGAAATATATTATTATATATTCCCACTTCCATCATTATGTCTAAGTGCAGTGGGAGTGAGATAGAAATAGAAATGTCTGCTCTTTTCAGATCTTTTCTTTATTGAAATGTGTTATAAGTAGGTACTCTTGTGTGGACCTTGGTCTGGTTACTTCGTAAACTTGTGGATACCCAATAATAGAAAGGGACACGTTACTACTCTGCGCACCTTTCCTTCGGCTGGTTTTTACGAAAAATTGCTCTATCCTATAGATTACGTGGTATACAATATCCGTGGTATCTAGGTAGGTACCATAGAGTGTAGGTACCTACCACAGACTAGGGCGCATACCTATTTCAAATTATTGGGTCGAAAGTGTCGAAACGAAGGTTTTGGCGGGAACGAGAAAAACATTGCGTCACCGCATCGTATTATTTTCCAAAACTTGTGTTATTTTCAGTGTTAGTGCATAAAATTGGTGGCATTCTATTCGTTAAGTGCTGGATTACAGGCGTGAGTGTGGGAAAATGGTATAATGATGGTGAAACGTTTCTTTTCGTGTTGTTTCCAAAACTCCTTAGAAGCTTCAAGTAAAGTTGCCACCACTTTACTAGGAGTATGACTTTGACTAGACCATGACTTGACTATGACTATGGCTTGACTTAATGACTTCGACTGTGACTTGACACATATTTGCGTGAAATATCATTAACTTGATAATTATGAATTACTTGACACTGGCTAAAGGAAGGAAGGAAGAACGGAAGTGTGGAGACATAACATAAAAAAAAAGTATCGAAACTCATTCAGCCTTATTAATAAACGGGTATTAGTCTCGGATTAGTTACTTCAGCTTCTGTCCATTTTTTGCTACTGGAATATTTAGCTGGATCGAAAGAGACAAAAGATGGTGTAACTAGTCTAAAGCTAGTTCGTGTTTATTAATAAGGCTGATTATGTGGAGAGTTTTGGCGGGAAAACGAGAAAGATCACTTCACCGCATTGTATTATTTTCCAAAACTTGTGTTATTTTCAGTGTGAGTGCATAAAATTGGTGGTGTTTTATTCGTTAAGTGCTGGATTACAGGCATGAGTGTGAGGAAGTGGTATAATGAATAATGATGTTGAAACGTTTCATGTTGTTTCCAAAACTCCATAAAAGCTTCTAGTAAAGTAGCCACCATGACTTGACTAGAATAGACAATGACTTGACTTGATGACTTGGACTGTGACTTGACTTGACGCACATAAATGTACATATAATATGAACTAACTTGAGAAATTATCAATTATTTATTTGGCACTGGCTAAATACACAAAAGTGTGGAGCCAAAACAAAGACAAAATAAAAATACTTATATTTTTTTTAATGTTTTGGCTCCACACTTTTGTGTATTTAGCTAGTGTCAAGTAATTGATAATGTATCAAGTTATGATGTTTCACGCAAATATGTGTCAAGTCACAGTCGGAGTCATCAAGTCATAGTCAAGTTATAGTCTAGTAAAAGTCATACTCCTAGTAAAGTGGTGGCAACTTTACTTGAAGCTTCTTTGGAGTTTTGGAAACAACACGAAAAGAAACGTTTCACCATCATTATACCACTTTCCCACACTCATGCCTGGAATCCAGCACTTTAATAAAATGCCACCAATTTTATGCACTAACACTGAAAAATAACACTAGTTTTGGAAAATAATACAATGCGGCGAAGCGATATTTTTCGTTTTCTCGCCAAAACTATCATGTTTTACTTCGTAGTGTAAGATACTTTACCAAGAGAGAGAGAGAGAGAGAGAGAGAGAGAAAATTAAATAAATCTGTCTCACTAAAGTCTAAATGCCAAGTATGCACAAAATAATATACAATTAATATTGCATTTGCGGTACCATCATAAATAACATTTAACATTCCTCGGTTGTCCACGGCCTCGGTGTCGGCGTCAAACACTAAGCTCAATTTCCGTGATTTGATTTATCATGTGGCATTAACCAGCCTCCATAATTATGCGGTGGCTCTACCGGATATTATCTACGCCGCTAATACTCGCTGTACCTTCGCTGAAACGCCGGATTTCAGAGCGAATCTAACCCTTCGTTCAAGGCACAGATTATGCTATTGTAAGTACATACTAAAAAGAATAAATAATAAGCAGATTTATACTGCAACGCGCTACCGCAACATTAAACTACAGTTCAAACTAGAGAAGGACATGTTTTGCTGTTTTGCATCATTTAACCGTTGTCAAAATAACGTTATAAGCACATAATCAACATTTAATTTTTTACAAGGTTTAATTTCGAGATTATTCTCTAATTTTTTGTAAATGTATTTAACTCATGTTCCAACAAATAAATTATCTTGTTGACCTATAATGATCTATAATGACCTCAGATTTAAAATACCAGATTTTTAGATCAGTTATATTTTTAAAGTTATTGTTATAAAAACAAGTGAGGCTCAAATAATTCGCCCTATTAAAATGTAAATGACAACTTGTGCCAATACTGCCAAAATAGTTTTCAAAATAAAGAACTTTTTTTTTGTATTACAGCTGTTTGCTAAAAATTTTAAGATTTCAGAAATTTTTTTGGGAAAATTTGCTAAATGAAGGCTCGCGTAGGTATTCATAGGAACATATTAGGTACATAAGTATTTTTTTATTTATTAACCTACATAATGATTCTAGTAGGTACGTATCTGTATCATCTACCAAATTACAGATCAGAGGTGATAAAAAGTAAGATTTTAAAAGTTACCAAAATGGCTGAACTGTGTTTGTATTTGCACACATTCACTTACACAATCGAAATCAACACTTTTACCCGGAAAGTTGAGAGATTTGATGTAAACGAATTATATATAGGTTACTACTTATGAAAAGGTCACCCGCAATTAAGTAGCTCTTACGCGGAAACTTAATATTCCGGGTAAAAGTATTCTATGTTGATTTCGGTTGTGTACTTATACAAGTAGGCCTTGATACATAAGTAATCTCTTCCATCACCCGCCCTTAAGAGGAGCGTCCCTTGGCACCCATTTCAAAAACTAAGTTACACGAGTTATAATGGAAAGGACTAGGTTAAGCAGAAAATAACAACACTCGAAATTACTGCGGGAGATGGAAGAGATATTTCACTTTCACTTTTGTAAAAGTTTCAATGGAGTTTCGAGTGTTACTCTCAGTACACTCTCAATAAACAGACCTCAGATTTTTGCGGAAATTCGTACCGTACTTTAGTTAAATTGAAAACTACGGAGTATCCATTCAAAATCCGTTCTTGTGTGGATACTGTAGCCACAGATTATAAAATACCACTGTAGCCATCTCTGGGATGACTCGGCAAAAATTCCATACCAAATTCCAACCATCATCTCCAAATCAAGTAAAGAGTCTTATTTGCAAGTCATAAGCTCTCGATTTGGGCGTAAAACTCAAACAAAAAAGAAACGCGATAAGTAAGTCAAAATAAAAAAAAATCAGTTCCATTTTAAGAAGAAACGAGTAAAGTTTTCGGTGTCGACGGAGCGTATTGAGACTTCCAAGGGTCCGCGAAAACGGTACTTAATGATACTATAGAAAAAGTAGCATTTTACCATTCCCTAGTGTAAAATAATATAGAATTTTATCAAAAGGGAATCTCAAAGCGTTTACTTACTTAATGATTCATATATAATTATACAGGTACATAGTGCACCCACCTAAGCTTTTTTCGTGAAGCTTACTTAATTGAATTTTCTGCCTTGTGCAAAGTTGCAATGATTTTAAAAAGTAGCTACTTAAATTCAGATCTAGCTCACTATAATACTATAGTTCTCTTAGTAACAAACACTGCATAACATTGGAATAGCTTCTAGCTCCAGCATTTTGCTTAAATTTAGTTAAAAATTACCAATTTTCTTAAAAATAATTCCTTTAAAAAATAAAAGTTTAACCGACCTCAATCCGACTGCCTTTGTTTATCACAAAAATGAGAACTTCATCAATGCAGTTGAAGTTGAAATAAACATTATTAAGGATAACTCAAAAACTACTCGTCAGATCTTGATTAAATTGAAATGGAACCACACAGGAAGCACCAGCTTTCAAATAAAACAAAATCATCAAAATCGGTTCATCCAGTCAAAAGTTCTGAGGTAACAAACATAAAAAATAAATAAAATCGATTTGAAAACCTACTTTTTTGGTATCGTTTGATTCAACCTCGAAACAGTTCCTACTAACAACTAGAATAGAATAGAAATAGAATAGAATAGAAAAACATTTATTAAATACTCGTCAAAAATTAAAGTACAAAAACAGGTTAAATTTATACACATAATATGTACATAATGAATAGGAATAAACAAGTATCGAATGGGCGTCGGCTCAGCATATTGCTGGTCATCAGAGACATCCAGCGCTGATTTTCAGCCTAGACCCAGAGGGGGTGGAATCAATGCACAATTCGAAAATGTACTAACTAGAATCTTGAGTGTCTAATTAAATATATTATGAACGAACTAACCTCACTCCTTTATCGCTTCGCCTCTAATAAATATGTAAGCAGCCTCACCCCACTTTCTTCAGAAAAGGTATAATGTGTGACGGTACTTAACTATTTGTAGGAATTGTGGGTACTCTCATGTCTCACATTACTTACATAGTGTTTACCTACTTACATATTTTATACATGATTTAGAAATTGCCACTTCGTTACAAAGGTGGGCCTCTGAGATTAGTAGGCATTAAGTGTTTGAAGTAAAACTTCTTTACGCTTGCTTGACTTGGGGAGTAAGCTGGTGAATGCGTAACGAGGCCAACGGAAGTTGAAAGTTGTTGGTTCACGTAGATCTCCATTGTCAATATAACAAAGTTACAAATTTGTATCATTATGTTGGCATGTCCGGTAAATAGACAATGTATTACTGTCAAGATGGCGACATGAACATTAAACAAAGCAAAAACAAAATTATACCGGCCGATAGATGGAACTAAAGAAGTTTTACTTCAGTCGTATGGTCTAAAGCACTCATTTTTCATTTTGATTTTATTTCATACTAAAAAATTATCGTAATACACTATATTATTGCCGAACATGCAAAAAAGAGGAAATTACGTTTTGAAGCAAAGTTTTTAACCCCATTAACGCCTACATTAGCGGCATGGTAAATCTATGTATTTGTAAAGTGTAGTTTATAATATAATATAAAACTTTATGTAACCAATGGAATAATGGATCATTTCAATAAAACTAATGGAATTATTTTCACATATCTGGCACTGCAGTATACCCGTTCACTATCTTATTACTGTTAGTAGGTAGGTAATAAGTGCCTAATATTGTATACTAAGAAACATATGACAGCCTCTGTGGTGTGGTGGTTGAGCAGGCTCATAACCCGGAGGCGGCGGGTTCGATTCCCGCAACAGGACAAGTATTTGTGCACAGAAAAAAAGTGCAAATACTTGTTCCGAGTCTGGGTGTTGTAGGACCTTGGTCCTCGTAGTTCCTGGGTCCCTAGACACAGGGAATCTTAATTAGGGTCCAGGATCTATGTATGTGATCGTTGGGCGTTATTATTATTATAAATAAAATTATTTTAATTAATTATTATTGATAAATTAAAAATTGTTTATTTAAATGATATATGGACATAAAGATTTTTAGTGAATTAGAAATAGCACTGTATGAATTTATCTGTACAAGGATAACTTATTTAAAGGAAGCTATTATTCTTTTACTTACTAACCTACTATTTCTCTACGATAAAATGTGCACCAATTTTACGCAGCACTCACTAGAGCTTTTTAAATATGTAAACTACAATCAAAGAGTATTTGCGTGTAGTTTTCAAATGGACCAATCAGAGTTGCGCATTTTCCTTTCCCCGACTCGGACCGGTGACTTTGGGTTCTCCTGAAATCACTGCATGACTTGAGCATGAAATGACTTCGAGCAGAATTATATTCTACGCACACAGCGGAGCTAGTGTGAAAGTGTGGGACAAGAATTTAAAACATAACAGAATAGGTTTTTTGTGATGTTCAAACAAACACTTAGATGCAATAAACTTTAGTTGATAACAATAATAAAAATAATTAATAACACCCAACAATCACATACATAGATCCTGGACCCTAACTAGGATTCCCTGTGTCTAGGGACTCAAGAACTACGAGGACCATGGCACATCATTCAGACACAGAACAAGTTTTTGCGCCTTTATTCTATGCACAAATCTTGTCCTGCCGCCGGAATCAAACCCGCCGCCTCCGGGTTATGAGCCGACCTGACCACAGAGGCTGTCATATATTAGGATTATATTGAATTTGAATAATAGACAAAAGTTAACAGAACTAACAAAGAAAATGTAACCACAGGCTACATTGGGAAAGTTTCCTTTATAATATTGGGGTTGCTATTTCATATAAAAATAAATCCAAATCTGCTCAATGCACATATCAGATTTACCCAGATATTTCAAATAGTGTCTAACTGATGCTTACTTCATGGAATGGCTATCAGCAAAGATTTACAGCCTTATTAATAAACACGAACTAGCTTTAGACTAGAATAGACACTTTACACCATCTTTTGTCTGTTTCGATCCAGCTAAATATTCCAGTAGCAAAAAAAGGACAAAAACTGAAGTAACTAATCCGAGACTAATACCCCTTTATTAATAAGGCTGTTACAGCCTTATTAATAAACACGAACTAGCATTAGACTAGTTACACCATCTTTTGTCTCTTTCGATCCAGCTAAATATTCCAGTAGCAAAAAAAGGACAAAAACTGAAGTAACTAATCCGAGACTAATACCCGTTTATTAATAAGGCTGTTAGAGTATAAAACGATTTTGTTACATTTAAAAATCACCAACCCATTTTAGGTACGTGCTCACTATCCCTATACCTACAAATAAGGATATCAAAAGACGTGGATAGTGTTACCATAATGGCCGTAATTTATGTTTACTGATTCGTCTGTGTCATGGGACCCTCCCGGGATGTTTGCAAACATCTCCGAACAGGACATCTCTGTGGAGGTAGCATCCGGGTTGCGTGCGCGAGATATTTTATAACGTTCCCATAGGGCCGGACTATTATTCATTTTTTGTTGAAAGAGTTGCGGAAACTGAAATTTGTTATCGTGTCAAACAGGAATTTTAGCCGGTTTTCTGTTTTTATAGCAAAAGGACTCTTCCTTTTTTGTTTCGCTTAACGGCCATGCAGATCACTTCTGTGCCTTTATATGCCCATTATTTGCATTTAATATTAAAAAAATGGTAGGACTATAATACCACTAATATCAGTTGAGCAGGTCGGCTCATAATTCGGAAGCGGCGAGTTCGATTCCTGCAACAGGACAAGTATTTGTGCACAGAACAAAAGCGCAAATACTTGTGTTGTGGGACCATGGTCCTTGTAGTTCCTGGGTCCCTAGATACAGGGAACCTTAAATTATGGTCTAGGTTCTATGTATCCGATCGTTGGGCGTTATTATTACAAGTATTAGGTACCTATTGTTAGGCGTATATATATTAATCCAAGCTTGTTTATAATGGAGCAGAGAATGACATTATGGCGATATACCTACAGACCTGTATGCTTTAAAACAGATCACTAACCCTGAGATTGATACCTAAATTCGGTACTTTTCGAAATACACAGTTTCTTTTTCAGCGCCTCGAATGCCAATATTTTAGAAAAGTAATTCCTGAGGATCAAGTAAAAATGCAATAAGGGTTAAAATGCAAAAACAAAAAAAACCAGATGGCCTTTTTTTTTTGTTTTGGCTCCACACTTTTGTGTATTTAGCCAGTGTGAAGTAATTGATAATTTAGCAAGTTAATGATATTTCACGTAAATAATGTGTCAAGTCACAGTCGAAGTCATCAAGTCAAGTCATAGTCTAGTCTAGTCAAGTCATACTCCTAGTAAAGTGGTGGCAACTTTACCAGAAGCTTCTATGGAGTTTTGGAAACAACACGATAAAAAACGTTTCACCATCATTGTACCACTTTCCCACACTCATGCCTGTAATCCAGCACTTAACGAATAAAATGCCACCAGTTTTATGTACTAACACTGAAAATAACACAAGTTTTGGAAAAATAATATAATGCGGTAACGTGATCTTTTTCGTTTTCCTGCCAAAACTCCTCAAGACGGCTTTTGTTATTTATTATCTTATGATCCAAACCACAGATAAGAGTAAGTAATATAAAGTATTTATTCGAATATTTCTCCCCGTAACTTAGTTATCCCAAAGTACGCTTGGAACGTCAATTTTTGCATTGGAATGCGAGCCGCCGCCGGCAGCTGCTTATAAGAATTCCATCGTGCCCAGAAAATGCACGGAATATCTGTATTACATTATCATGAGGATGTGGATAATATGATAGCTAGGTTAAGTTCCTGATGATGTTAGAATCTGTGTTACGCAAGACGTTTATTTTTTACGTTAAGTAATGATGTGACGAGCTTATCGTTCTCGTGATATTAAGCGACACGGCCACCCATAACAGAACATTGTCACTCGGATGTCCAAAATATAAAGTTTTGCGTGACACTGCACTGCACACATCATCCTGAGACATCAGCGTAGTCTGATTACTAGACTGTGAGATCAGATCATAAAGTCTCAATTGCCCAGTAATTTCACTAGCTGCAGTGCCCTTCAAACCGGAACACAGTAGTGCTTGCACACTACTGCTTGGCGGCAGAATAACTGGCAAAGCGGTGGTACCTACCTAGACGAACTTTGCAACAAAGTCCTACCACCTAGTAAATACGTAGTGGTTCCTAAAACTCAAAATATAGATGGGTTTTTGAATTGAATACTGTGTTGATAGTTAGTAATTTCATCCTGTGAATTATGTGGGTCGCAGGTTCGAATATTGTAGTGAGCTTTGACAGACAGAGACAGAAAGATAACACCGTAGCATGGTGGTTGAACATTTGAAATGCTCGTATTGCTAGGTCACATAGCTTCCTCAAGTCAGTAATCTTAACATTATGTTTCCATGATGTTTCCATTTGAGAGTAACTTACCGATAGAGACGTAGCCATACCTTCGCCACCCATTATGTCCTTTAGGAATGAAAGGTTACTCATTGTACGTTATCAAGAAGGTAATAAATATATTAATCGACGCTATAACCAGTGTAGTGCTCATGGTAGAGAAAGTGGCAGGTACATTTTCTCTATCATTTTTATTACTTGTTTGATAACCCGTTTGGTATCTGAACAAATTTCGTGTAAGTACCTATTTAGCAATAATGAGATGCCAGACTGCTAATGTCAAAAAGACATCACATATACCTTTTATTTTTAATTCCTTTTAGAAAAAGAGTTTTTACCGACTTAAATTCCAGTGAGATATTATATAGATGTAGTCGAAATCAAAATACGCTTAAGGATAACTCAAAAACTGCTTGTCAGATCTTAATCACCACCTTTCATATAAAAAACTAATCATCAAAATCGGTTCACCCAGTCGCAAGTTCTGAGGCATAAAGCAAATATAAATAACAGTCAAATTGGGAACTTTATTTTTAATTACTTCGTAAAAGGAGGCCTTTTACGAAGTAATTAAAAATAAAGAACAAAATATTTTAATCACGAATGGGATTTGTCGGTCTAAATGTCCCAGATTTAGTTAGAGACTGATGGACTCGGGTTCAAATCTGCATCATGTTTCACATTTTCCCATAACAACTTACATACTTAAGTACAACAAAATTTCAGTCAGCCATTGTCAATAAATCTTTATAAGACTCACCAGATATGTTATCTGAAGAACTTCTTTTCCAAGTTGTTATCTAAAAATAGGATCAAAATAACGGCGCACCACATTAAGGTTCGTATTATCCAAGGGTTAGATCAGAGGACGGGTTAGACGAACCATATACTTTCAGGAACTTAGTCCGGTCTAGTCTCGGTTTAATGAATACATAATGTAAGAGGCTACATTCAACTCTAGCTAATAAAGAATGGACGGAATTGTCTATCCTGCTTTGCATTACTATGCGATCCATTTCGCATTAATGGGGGAAGGAGAATAACTTTTTGCATTCCGTTTTGTATGCCCGTGTAGTGACGTAACTAGAGGTAGGTAGATAAGAATCTTAATAAGAATCCACACCTCGTAGATCCATGGGAATACCGCACAGTTCGTTTCTCAAGATCATTTCTGCCACACACCTGCAAGTTGTGGAATGAGCTACCATTTGAGGTATTCCCGCTGAGCTACAACATGGGGCAATTCAAACGTCGGGTAAATAGAGTTTTAAAAGGTAGGCAACGCATTGGCAGCGCCCCCGGTGTTGCAGGTGTCTATAGACGACGGTAACTGCTTACCATCAGGCGGGCCATCTGCTTATTTGTATGTCTATGTTATAAAAAAAAAGAATACACTACACTCGTTACTACACGGGATAATACTTCTAAACAGTGTCAATGATTTTCTCTTCAAATACCATTTTGACTTTTACCGTGTTAAAATACCCCTGCAGGAATTTGCAGATCTAAAGGAGAATCTTAGGCTAAAACTCTCAAAATCTTAATGGACATTTGGGAAATGTCTATGGGAAGATTTTAGAACCAACTCACTGTAAGTAGTATTTATTAACGGCCAGAATTAATAATAGGACAAATTCACATTGAAATTAAGAGCGTAAATCGATTGGTTTAATAAAAAAAGAAGGCGTCTGATTGCTGCCGTGTATTTTAGCTATAACCTAAGCTCAGATAGTCTAACATAAATGTGTAAAATTACAAATTCGTCATCATCAAAAAATGATGACGACGAATCAAGTAAATTATTAAACAGAGTTTAGTTAATAAACTAGTCTAAGAACTTGCCATTTTTGTGTACCTACCTAATCAATTTTATAGTCAAATTATCTCTAGTGTCTACGGCAGTGAACTAAGAACTCACTCCGCCCGGTTACGCTGTCAAGGTAGAGACCGACAGCATTAGACCATTCAAAAAAACTAAGAACTCACAGAGCTGCGGGGGAAATAAAATTAACCATGGGCTTGTCACTGGATCAACTCAAAATATAACGGATCTTATTTTTATGTAGTATTTGTACAAAAAAGATTAATATGTGTAGTACTTATATTAAGTATTTGTACAAAAAATATTATAATAGGCTAAAAATCAATAAACATTAATAAAATTCACAACTGAATTACAAGTAAACATAGATTTTTTTATAATAATTGGAAGCTCGACGTGTGCCCTATTTATGCTAAGGCGATATGTTACACAACTGTTCTACGATGAAAATCCTCTCGTGATTGCGCCTTCGGGGCGCAATCACGAGAGGATTGCGCCCCGAAGGCGCAATCACCTACCGGACTCGCCCGTGGCGCGTCTCTGTTGTAAAGTAACGTCCGTGCGCCCTGTTTCTATGAGCTTTTATTTATGCGGAACTGCATTCGTATTGTACCGTGACCGATATACGAAGTCACTAGTACGACCTACGCTATTTAAAATTTTGAACTATAAATTTGAACCGGGTTATACTCGTAGCCTACATTTTTAACTTAGAAAAAATGTAATACATCAGAAAAACGTCCACTGATAAACATAAGCGCTACTTTGAATACTTACCATCACTGAGGGGCTTATGTTGTGAGTTATAGAGTGTTGCTGGTCATTTCCTAGATGTTCCCTTTGTTGGCTCTTACAGTACCCACGGGAAGAGATGGGGTGGTCCAATAGGACACCTCTTACATCACCACGCCGCACAGTGGTCCCATTTTGAAAAAAGGTGGACTTAGGACCGAAAGTCGGAATTTCGAGCTGTTTTTTTTTTTATAGAATAGGTCTTAACTATCCTAACAACATCTATTCTATAAAGAAAATCCGTAGGATGCATAGTTTTCGAGAAAAAAAATAATCTTTTTTTTCTTGTATGGAGAAAAACATACTTTATTATTTTTCTCAAGTTGGGTGAAATAGTGACGGCTTTTGTTGATATTTTATGAAAGCCCTAGTGGTATTGTATCCAGAAAAAAATAAAACCAATGCGGTCACCTGCGGCCGCGGGAATAATCAGATGTCAAAAATTGCTTAATTTTTTTGCGTATTTTGCAAACATTGTTCATTTCTGGCCAATTATTTATGTATTTTAGGTTAGCGCTCCATACTTTAATTCGAACTATTATATAACATTTCAAAAAAATTAATTAAAATCGAGTTATTTTTTTTTATAATTGCTGTTTTATTCATGAAAATGCACGCATACATGGTTAATTCAAAATGCAAATCCTATATTACTCAGTATAATGTACAAAATAAACATGCACGTACCTAAAACGTAAAAAAAATATTTTAGATTTTCGTTTATGCTTACTAAAAGTCACCGGTAATGGTTACCGACATTACTTACCTACCACTGGCGGGCATTATCTGCATAATCGATTTCTTGCTTTGTATTTTCAAAACTAGTTTTGCGACAGCATTTTCACAACCGCGGTTGTTGAATGCGAGGCAGGTTATAAACAAACGAGTCACATCTGATACTAGCTGTGACTGGTCGCTAGCTGGTCGCTTTGTTCCTGACAAATCCTGACAACAGGATAACTCGTATATGCATGCAAGTAACTACCCCCTAAACATAAAAGTGATATAGCTCATCAATAATAATTGGCGTATGTTATACACCAATAATGTGATTTTCTACCAGAAACATAAGATAAATGTGTAGCCTTGAAAAGGGCTGTTTTATATGTAGTTTTTTAAAGGATAAAATAAATAAAAAATTATAGCATCGGATCTGGTATATTTTCATTTTCTACTCTTCTTCCACGTATACGCACTCCGAGTCTATTTCGAGCAACTGAATTGCCTCAGGAAGCATCTCTAGATGATTAGGCTTTGAAAATTTTGGTCTAAGCCATGATATGTGGGGGTCTGAACTTATTAAAAGCCCGTGTAGTATGTCCTCGTTTGTTTGGATCCTTCCTGTCTTTCTCGTGTTCTTCTCTCTTACGTTCCGGAAGTCTTTATTACGAGCCTCGGAAGCTTCCTCCGACAAGGACCCTAAAAATAATAAAAAATATGCTATAATTATACGTTGAAGTTGACATTGAAACTATTATTTTAGTGTTTAGAGATTTACAGTTAGTTAACTGCTTTATATTTCATTTGTCTTGATCTATTATTACTTACCAATAGGCAGAACTGAAAAATGACTGCAAATATCTGCTCCGTGCATCAGAAGTTTGTGGACACTAACAGGCATGTAGTACCACGGATAGAGATGCACATACAGTTCTGCTGTTTCTTTGCAATAACGTCTGAAGTTCGCAATATTGACGTTCTTTCCTGAAGATATAACTTGCAGAATGACAGAAAATCGGAGTAACAAATCTTCATCAACTCCAGTGATTCTCGATGATCTTTTATAATCTCGGAAAAAACGTCTTGCAGTGTTTCCATCGTTAGTTGTTCCAAAGCCCTGCAAAGAAGAAATTAAGTTAGTAGGGCATACAAAAACAGACGAGTATATAATATAAAGGAAGCAAAGTAAAGGAAAAATTACCTGTTTTACAATATCGATGAGTATTCCAGTCTGTTCCCGAAACTCTTGTTGTGTGGCATTTTTCTTTGCTTGCTTCAATTCCTTGTGATCGCCACGAGCACTCCAGCGCTGGAAGTCCATATTATAAGATATATGAAGTAGACACTCCATACATCTTATCTTCATATGTAACGATGAAATTCCATATTGGTACAAATCCTGTCGAAGCGGTCTCGTGGCCAAAAGCTCCAAGTTATTCATTTCACTTGGTTTCGCCAAGCAAATGGGGCACGTTGCTGATGAAGGTACATCTGCAATAATATTCGCCACTTTCCCATCGATCATAGTCATGTGCAGTTCGTGTGCTATCTCCACATCACCACAATTTGTTGGTACCAATTTTGTAATTTCGCGCTGCATTTCTAAGTGTTCCCTTTTTATGAACTCCGCAGTCTCTGAAGTAAACGTGAATTTCACTGGCCGACAGTAATGTGGTGAGCAAGGATTTGGGTTTTCCCAAATAATCATTTCTCCCCCATCAACTAGTCGGAGTGGGACGATGCTGATCAATACAACAGAGGAATCGTCAAACTCAGGAGCTGAGACTTGTTTGTAATTACTCTGTGACGATGCTCCGTCAAGGCCCCATTTCCATATCAACTTCAGTCCTTCGTTGGTTGAACTTGTGATTGGTCTTAAGTCTAGCAAAATTCTTTCCACTGTGTGGTTAAGAAGTCCTTGCAACCTGAAAAATAAAATAAATTAATAAAAGTAAGCTAATGAAGCTTAAAAATTTTAAAACAACATTAAGTATAATTTTATAAATACCTTATGCGAGCTCCCATTTCCGTTACTTCCACGTGTTCTTCAGATGGGTAACATCTCTTTTTAGCGTCAAGTAACTTGTGATAAGACGGAAAGGCAGCTGAACAATTTTCATCCTTCAGAAACATTCTCAAGGATAAGTATTGCCATTTGGATAGGCTAAGGGCTGTGTACAAAGCCAAAGATGTATCCTCTGCTATACTGACTACTTTTTCTTCCTTGAAAAGGAGTTTTGTTACATCTGATACAACTTCGGGAGTCTCGCACAGATATTCCACAATCTTCGCTAAAGCATATTTTCCATTTTCTTTTAACTTGGAAATAAAATAATACTGTAGTTCTTCTTCAGAGTTATCGTTAACAAAGACACTGGAACGTCTTTTCTTCTGTTTGTTGCCCAAATCGGCAAAGGGCACTCTAACTTCTTTTACAGTAGAGGTACCTGCTTCCGCAGTGCAGACAGATGGAATAGCAACCGGCAGTAATTCCGGCTCTTCAACTAAGTCCTCTGGCATTCTCATTGTAGTAACAAGATCAACCGTATTGCAAGTAGGCCAATTAATATTGGTCTCTAACCACTTGCGGTTGTTTTCCCGATTCATAAATGTCTTCAAGTTTCTGCTTGCATCTTTCCACTTCTTAGTTACAAGATTGGTGAATAGCCGACAAAACTCCTTAATTCTTTGATGGTCATCTTCAGATATTTCACATGCTATTTTGGAAACTATAAATTCACACAATTTATTGTAATCCTTAAGATTTCCACTATCTTTAAGAATCAAGAACATATCAAAATATGTGCCTAAGCCAGCCATTGCAAATTCAAAATAGTAAATTTTAGTAGTTCACAGTTAGCGATGAATCAATTTAAATTAACATTGCTCTGTATTTAATACGCCATAACAGATAGGTCATTAGTCACTATGTGCAAGAGCAAGGTAATAGTAAACGACCAATCACAGCCATTTATCAAAAATGACTCATTTGTTTGTATAGATAAAGTCCGCCAATGGGAGCTAAGTAACGTGTAATAAGTAATCAGGAATCTGCACAAACAAATGAGTCATTTTTTCTGGTAGAAAATCATACGTATACAGATGACAGAAAGATTAAAACACACCAATAACAAACATTATTGGTGTATAACATACGCCAATTATTATTGATGAGCTATATCACTTTTATGTTTAGGGGGTAGTTACTTGCATGCATATACGAGTTATCCTGTTGTCAGGATTTGTCAGGAACAAAGCGACCAGCTAGCGACCAGTCACAGCTAGTATCAGATGTGACTCGTTTGTTTATATCCTGCCTCGCATTCAACAACCGTGGTTGTGAAAATGCTGTCGCAAAACTAGTTTAGGAAATACAGAGCAAGAAATCGATTATGCAGATAATGCCCGCCAGTGGTAGGTAAGTAATGTCGGTAACCATTACCGGTGACTTTTAGTAAGCATAAACGAAAATCTAAAATATTTTTTTTTACGTTTTAGGTACGTGCATGTTTATTTTATACATTATACTGAGTAATATAGGATTTGCATTTTGAATTAACCATGTATGCGTGCATTTTCATGAATAAAACAGCAATTATAAAAAAAAATAACTCGACTTTGATTAATTTTTTTGAAATGTTATATAATAGTTCGAATTAAAGTATGGAGCGCTAACCTAAAATACATAAATAATTGGCCAGAAATGAACAATGTTTGCAAAATACGCAAAAAAATTAAGCAATTTTTGACATCTGATTATTCCCGCGGCCGCAGGTGACCGCATTGGTTTTATTTTTTTCTGGATACAATACCACTAGGGCTTTCATAAAATATCAACAAAAGCCGTCACTATTTCACCCAACTTGAGAAAAATAATAAAGTATGTTTTTCTCCATACAAGAAAAAAAAGATTATTTTTTTTCTCGAAAACTATGCATCCTACGGATTTTCTTTATAGAATAGATGTTGTTAGGATAGTTAAGACCTATTCTATAAAAAAAAAACAGCCCGAAATTCCGACTTTCGGTCCTAAGTCCACCTTTTTTCAAAATGGGACCACTGTGCGCCGGGACTACAAGGCCCTGCTGTTTTTTTCAAAAATTTAGAACTTTATAAAATCATATAATTTTGTTATTGATGAAGCTTAGTATGAAGCTACAGATAAGTTACACATAATCAAGTGAATATCATCACATCA
This sequence comes from Ennomos fuscantarius, assembly GCA_905220475.3. Classification (NCBI taxonomy): domain Eukaryota; kingdom Metazoa; phylum Arthropoda; class Insecta; order Lepidoptera; family Geometridae; genus Ennomos; species Ennomos fuscantarius. The sequence continues at coordinate 3,583,542 of HG992034.1, read as the reverse complement.
CACTATGACACTAATATAATATTATAAAGGCGAAAGTTTGTATGTGTGTATGTTTGTGTTTGTTGTTTCTTCACGCTCAAACGGCTGAATGGATTTGGATAAAATTCGGTACCAAGATAGCTTATACACTAGATTGACATATAGGCTACATTTTATCCCGGAAAAGTGAAATTTTCCCGTGGGATGAGTAAATAATTAAAATACTTTTTATCCGCGTGTGAAACCGCGGGGCGCAACTAGTAATTACATATATGGTCGAAAACTTAAATAGTTTAACATAAAAAACAACAAAGCGCTCAACGCGGCTCGTTAGCATCCCAAAAGATACATGTTTCAGAAGTTTCTCTGCCTCCAAACGATGCAAGGGTAAAGACAAACAACGTTCACTCGGAACGGCTGAACAAAAGCGCTCGGACGCGCCGTCATCAAAGGAACTGTCATACAAGTCATACAACATGCATTAAACAATGCCGGTGCTGACTTACAAATAGTTTCTATGAACTGGGATAAACTTGCGTACTCAACTTTACTGCTGTGGGAAAATAGCGACTGCGGTGTAAAATGCGTCTTCAAAATCGTAATACTGTTTTACAACTCTATACTTTAGAGTTCCGAGTGACACTGCTACTGATATGGGCGCTGTATCGCTTAACATCAGGTGAACGTTTAGCTCGTCACGTCATTCCATAACATGAAAAAAAAAACCTTCATATCATGGAATGGGCTTAAGGTGTAAACTGCACTTAAAGTAAATAATAATAATAACGTCCAACGATCACATACATAGATCCCCTAACTAGGATAACTAGGATAGATGGACCCTAACTACGATTCCCTGTGTCTAGGGACCCAGGAACTATAAGGGTCATGATCCAGACACAGAACAAGTATTTGCGCTTTTTTTTTCTTGACTACAAATATTTGTCCTGCCGAGGGAATCGAACCCGTTGCCTCCGGGTTATGAGCAGACCTGCTCAAAAAAGGCTGTTTATATTAGTTACAATTTTTTTTCCCTTTCTAAAATATTCAGGAACTGTAATCATTGTAACTATTTTCCCTTCCAATCAAAAACTTTTGAGTCTAAAATGCCACGGCAGGTAGAATCTAGCCCAGCGGAAATTTTTATCAAGAGGACAATGAAATTACGTTCAATCCAGTACATTAATAAGTACTACCTGTGCTTCAGGTTTCACAATTTTCCTGAACTATCTTATGTATTATTAAGACGGATTTGTCTTGACATAGGTCTCTCTTGAGATACGCTACTGAGTTTCGTCTTAAGCTCTTTTACAACCAATTTTTTTTAACGGGTTAAATCTGTTTGGTTTCTACCAACCTTTACAGCGTCACCAGGTGGTAGGACAGGCGCTTAAGACGCCCAGCCGTCAAAAGCGGCAGGCAACTAGCTCAAAAGCACCCCTGGGGTGTGAGCCTCGGCTTGAACCGTTGCCGGAATAAGAGGATCGAGATGACTCCTTCCACTGGAAGAGTTGACCCTATGGAAAGTCCCGACCATTCTAGCTAACCTACGGGGGGCATGTCGACCTCGCCAGCAGAGTCCGTGTCTGATTATGTTACGCTAGTATCCTATACCGGTGCCAAAGGGGTACATGAGCTGGAAGCGCTAGGCTGTTTCTCAGTCCAACTGGATCTCTCTTACATCATACAATTGCCACTCGGCCTACATAAGTCGCCATAAGTAAACGGCAATGGTGATATTATGAGAAGCTATGTTAGTTTTAACAAACCTAGCACACTTTTTTTTGCTTGATTAGTCACTGCAATTAATTGCACGTTTACTAAAGTGACAAAACACTAAAATAGCAAAATTTGAGGTCACAAAACCCATGATTAAGGTGTCAATTTTCCGGAAATTTTCTTTTATTTTTCGCGGACCTGGTATAGCTCGCGCAAAACTTTATGAGCTCTCGAAAGTTAATGGCTGCCCAGTACGCATATTATAGTTATTGTATGGCCGCTTTTACAATGCACTCAACTGTACTATGCGCAGTTTGGTACTCGTGCCTAACTTCCGAAAGCTAATAAAGTTTTGCGCGAGCTGTATGAGCGCCTCTTCTTATGTGGTATGACTCTGCTCGCTTGACATTGAATTTCGTGACATGTACGTAGGTACACACAAACTTTCGTTTTATAATATTTGTAGGATGAGATACGTACAATGTAATAAAGATACATTACAGTGGCATTGTGATCTCTATTACAATGCAAACTTGTAAAGGTTCATACACACGTAAAGACAATGGCCCGGCACGGGTGGAGAAGTAAATTAAATTACGACCAGCTGTTTCCGATAGTCGTTCCCTTCTATCGAATTATAGGGGTACGCCATTATGCTCATACGTTATCGAGATATTATGCCCCGCCATCAATTTCAATGTGTTATAATGTTTTGGCGCTGTTAGCTTCAACTTTGTTATGAATGAGGTACTCGATTTTAGGATGATGTAGGTACTTGTAAATAGCCTTAAAGCTTGAATGTGTTTTGATTAAGTCAGTCATTTTTGATTTTTTTCTTTGTTAAAATGCATAATGGTTAAAATGATATAATTTTTTAAATTTAAAGTCAGTAACAAAAAGACGAGTGTGCTTTAAACCTATCTATCGGCCTGTATAACTTAGTTTTTGCTTTGTTTAATGTTAATGTCGCCACCTTGACAATAATTGTAAATCGTCATTTCACCGGAAATACTAACATAATGCAACATAATACTATGTATGTGATCGTTGAGCGCTATTATTTATTATTATTATTTAATAATACAAATTTTTAGCTTTGTTATGTTGACAATAGAGATCTACGTGAACCAAATGCAACTTCCGTTCGCCTCGCATTGACCAGCTTACTCCCCAAGTAAAAAGTGCGTAAAGAAGTTTTATTTCAAAAATTTTGCTTAACTGTATATCTAGGCTCTACTAGGTTGTAGTTACCGGTAGTTCCTGATTCATGAATCAGTACTTTACCAAAAATGAAATATTATCCATTGCAGTTGAAATCACGGGCTCCTATATGCCTAATAACACAACAGTGGCCCGACAGGTGTTAACAAATTGACGATTTGGATATTAATCTCTCTACACGTTTACGGCTGATTAATGGTGTAAACTCTAATATGATTCTGTGACATAGTGACATATACCCAAAGTTGAATATCCATGAGCTATTACATTCCGTTGGATAATATTTTGGTTAATCACCCGTGATTAGTGCAATAGGGTGCATTTTTGAAGTAAAACTTTAAGCACGCTGACTTGGGAAGTAAACTGGCGAGGCGAACGGAACTTGAAAGTTGTTGGTTCACGTAAACCTCCATTGTCAACATAACAAAGTTAAAATTACTTAAAATTTGTATTATTATGTTGGTATGTCCGGTAAAATGACAATTTACAATTGTCAAGATGGTGACATTAATATTAAACAAAGCAAAAACAAAGTTATACCGGCTGATACATGGAGCTAAACTAAAAAAGTTTTACTACAGTCGTGTGGTCTAAAGCACACTAATTTTTATAAAATATTGAATGACGCTACGGGCTGGTCGATCGCCTGATGTTAAGCGTCACCGTTGCCCAGAACAGATTGAGGTATCACTCGGAACTCATGATAAAATTTCACGTGACGCCGCACTGCGCATGTCATCTGAGACTCAGTCTAGTAATAAGATTACTAGACTAATAAGATTTTCTATTAAAATTTGATCTGATCTCACAATCTAGTAATAAGATTACTGTTAGATAAATCAGATAGTCTCATTTGCCTAGTAATTTCAATAACTACAATGACCTTCAAACCGGAACAAGTAGTGCTTGCAGACTACTGCTTGGTGACAGAATAACTAGCAAATCTGTGGTACCTACCTAGACGAACTTTGACTAGCAGTTTCAGAATTTTGATATGTACAAGTTAGACACCGTGGAACTCAAACTAGATGTATTATAGGTTTCGCACTGCTATAAGCTCAGGATTCTTTCATCAATTAGATAATTTGTCTGGTTTTATACCTCTGGCATCGCTATCTATATATTCAATGAGAAATTGTAAGGTTGTCGAGAAAACGTGTTCGATTAAGAGCTTCTTATGTTTTCGAAGTTAAAAGCTTTTTGACAAATGATTATCACCGGATATTGATTGGTGGTTAGGAGGTATTTCAAACAACTTCCGTTCAGGTAAATGTCCTAAACGACCATTTCTAAAATTATTTACATGTAGTACCAAGGCGGCCGATATGGCAAACAACTAAATGCCAGTATAGTATAAGTTAATCAAAAACAAACTCAATAAACTAAAGGTTATCAGCGTAGTTAAGGGTTGAGCCACATTTGTCCGCACAGAATCGTATTTTTACGCATTCTATCCTTTTCTAACACTCAGGATCATCATTTCCTGAAGCGAAAAGGATTGAGAGAGTTTTATAGCGGGCATCAGTGTCAGCGATGCGATAGCACTCACGCTGTCTTTTTTTTTTTTTTTTTTTTTTTTTGATAAAATGGGCATGCGTTTGACAACAACTCACCTGATGGTAAGTGACGAAGTTGTCTAAGGTGGAGCACGCTTGCCCATGAGATGCCTATTCACTCTTGACTTAAAAAGACCTAGGTTATATCCTGAAGGAAACACTGTTTTTGGGAGAGCATTCCATTCCTTGGCCGTTCGGACTATAAATGAGTCAGCAGAACGCTTAGTGCGGACTTGGGGTACACTAACAACGTAAGGGTGTGACGAATCACCAAGTCTTGTAGTTCTATGATGGAAAGGAGATGAAGGAATGAGTTGATGAAGGGCATGCGCACACTCTCCAAAATGTAGCCTATAGAAGACTGACAGACCGGCGACCTTGCGTCTGTGCTCAAGGCTCTGAACTTTCCCTTTAATTAGTGTCTCATCGTTGATAAGCCTCTTAGCACGCCGCTCAATTGTGTCCAAAGTCGCAAGCTGGTATCGGGCCGAGCCATCTTGCTCTGAGATGTGGCGATCCCGAGCGATAGAAAAAGATAGAGCGTAGGGGATATGCGATTCCACGCTGACAGATGTAGCTCAACCCTAAACCTTATTCTCGCTATCTCGGAATCAGATTTGTTAATTTCGCATCGTCTCAAGTCTTGTACCGGATTTCGGGAACAGAGCTACATGCAAATGTTTACTGCAAGAGACTAAAATTAGGACGTGCCTGTTTACTTCTCCAATTGAAGACAACTATGCTGCTATGAGGCTATGTTTGAACTTAAATTTGTCTCTTGTGAAACTTACATGGAACTGTGCGCTGCAATTTACCTAAGCTATATATGGTGGGTTTTATTTTTACGTTTATGTTTACTAAATACAGTATACACACATTTGTTTATTGTACATTATTGTATTCTATATATGTATTTACAAACAAAAAAGTATGTATGTATTGTATCAGTTATCTGGTTCCCATAGCACAAGCTTTGCTTAGTTTGGGGCTAGATGGCGTTGTGTGAGATGTCCACACATATTATTATATTATTATTATATTATTTATATTTCAACTTCTAAAGCAACGATAGCCCAGTTGGTGGTGAGGTCGACTTGGTCGTGGGTCTTGAATTCAAATCCTACATTGAACTTGAGATTTTGATAAAGGGAAACTTGAAACTACTTATTTTTTTATTGTTCACTGCGTATTCAATCTGTCAAATCCATACAAATTTGTGTTTCTATTGGTTGCAATCGAGTTATGTGATAGCCAACTGATCATTCTTAACTGGTTAAAATTTTCAAGTTACGAACTTTATTTTAGTTTATTTGTGATTTTTTCACCCTCTAGTTAAGAATCGCCAAGCATTTAACGTGATGTGTTTCGGCAGCCCCTCCAAGTCTCTATTATAGATTGATGAAATAGGGGCTTTCTGGTTATGGCATTCAGAAACTTCGAAATAAATTTGGAATATCGAATGTTGAGCGTTATGTAGATATATCCTACCTATTTTAATCTTGCGCCAGTCCTCTCCAAGACACTCAATTCAAGAATTCCGGAAGTACGTTCGTTTCCGTCATTTGCTCGTCTGCGTTGAACTTGTTGAATGCTTTAAGTTAAACCTAAGTTTAAATTGTAATGGGGAGCTGGCCATTTTGCGGTTCGCCCGGCGATATTAAAATAGTTCGTGAATTAGGGATGAGTTTGGGAAATAATTAAATTGGTTAAATGATTAAATTGTACGGAGCTTGAATTAATCTAATATTGCAGAAACTGGAGCTCCTCGCATTAATCCAATATATTTTCAGAACCGTTTATTTTTTATGAATAATGGAGTAATAAGAACTAAGAGAGTCATTTTGTGTAACTACAGGTGACATATGCGATTAGTTATACTGTTTATAACATTATTTATCTGCGTTAAAATGTAAAAATCAATGGCAAATACTTTTACAAAAACATCATATTTTACGTAATATTGATATCTTTGGCTCCACTCCACTTAAAAGAATAAGTACGTTTAAGTATTTGTATAATTATTTTACACTAAAGTTGATTTCCCAGTTTTAGTAGAAATGCTTCGACCCATGATTTGTTTAAACAATATACTTCCAACAGTTTCTATTCCGGGAACTTCTATATACGTTTGGGTTCACCTTATTAAATTCTCCGAATGCTGACTTCCCCTTAAGTTTCGACTCTCTGGGATGTATGTAACCTTTCTGACAGCTTATTAGTTACAGCTATTGGAGAAACCTATATGTCGAATGGTTTCTTAGAGTGTAATTAATTATCTCAAAGGTAAAGACGAGCAAAATGATATTATTTGTCGCAGCAATTTAATCATCTTAACCTAGAATTCCTAATAGAGTTGCTTCATTATGTTTATTACTCCTGCAGCCCACCAGAAATACTTATTAGACCAAGACTATCTGAAGTGCCTTTAATATACGAACCCATTATTTCTCTACGCATTTCTAACGTACCTTCTGACGCATTAGACGCAGAATATACGTTTCAGAATAGGCAGTAGGTGCCTAATCTGTATGATTATCTATTTATTTAATTTTATTTTTTTTGGTTTGGTTTTGGCTCCACACTTCTGTGTATTTAGCCAGTGTCAAGTAATTAATTTTTCAAGTTAATTTATATTATACATATGTATGTTGTATGTGTCAAGTCAAGTCACAGTCTAAGTCATCAAGTCAGTCATAGTCTAGTCTAGTCAAGTTCTAGTAAAGAGGTGGCAACTTTACCGGAAGCTTCTATGGAGTTTTGGAAATAACACGAAAAGAAACGTTTCACCATCATTATACCAATTTCCCACACTCACGCCTATAATGCAGTACTTAACGAATAAAATGCCACCAATTTTATGCACTAACATTGAAAATAACACAAGTTTTGGAAAATAATACAATGCGGTGACACGATCTTTTTCGTTTTCCCGCCAAAACCTGATTATTTATTGATAACAAAATTTGACTAATCATATTTACCTATCTCACTTGCCATATTATTATACCTAGGTATTTAAGTTATATCCCAGTATTCAAATATTATGAGAATTTCAGCTGGCATGATAGCTCAGTTGGTATAGTAGCTCTGCCTTCTGAACTGTTTATTTATGTATTTACAAAAAAAAAATATAATAGGTCTTTACCTATGAAATTGCCGTATTGCAGTACAGACTTTTTCAAACAAAAAAAAGTTTTGATTGGCTATGAATTCTAAATTCAAATTAATTTTGTTTTTAAAATATGACATTCTATTTACAATATAAGTCTTTTGTTTATTGATTAGCGTTGTATTTTCATTACATTTCAACATTTTTCCTCATAATGGATACTTTGAAATTTCGTGTAATTATGGAATATGAGTTCCGTCGTGGCACCAATGCGGCACAAACGACACGTAACATCAACGACGTTTACGGAGAGAACTGTACAAACGAACGTACAACCCGTTATTGGTTTGCTCGGTTCCGTTCTGGGAATTTTGACTTGAAAAATGAACCTCGTGGTCGTCCGGAAACTTTGGTCAACAATGATGAATTAAAGGCGATTGTGGAAGTTGATGAATCTCAATCTACAGCTGAGCTGGCAGCAGCTTTTGATGTTAGCATCAAAACAATATTGGTCCATTTGCGACAGATTGGCAAGATAAAAAAGCTTGATAGACGGGTGCCCCACGAACTTAACGATCGCCAGCGCAACGTACGCGTCGAGACTTGCCTTGCGCTGCTTAACAGGCACAGAAATGAAGGAATTTTGAACCGAATTGTTACGTGCGACGAAAAATGGATTCTTTTTGACAATCGAAAGCGCTCAGCAAGTTGGTTAGATCCTGGTTCGGTACCAAAGCAATGTGCAAAACGAAAAATGACCCCTAGAAAGGTGATGGTCACAGTTTGGTGGTCTAGTGCTGGTGTGATTCATCATAGCTTTTTACAAAACGGCGAGAGCATTACTGCAGATGTGTACATTGAAGAACTGACCACAATGATGGCGAAACTCGCACGTCTGCAACCAGCTTTGGTCAATCGGTCGTCTCCGATTGACCAAAGCTGGTTGCTTTGGCGACGCGACCCCATACTGCACAACAGACCGTCTCTAAGCTGCATGAGTTGGGTTTGGAAGCTCTCCCTCATCCGCCATACTCACCAGATCTTGCGCCTACCGACTATTACTTTTTCCAAAATTTGGACAACTTTTTAGCGGGAAAAAAATTCAATTTCCGAGAGGCAGTACAAAACGCCTTTGAAGAGTTTGTTGTCTCCCGTCCTGCTGATTTTTTCAAGAAGGGCATCCATAAACTGCCACAGCGTTGGCAAAGATGCATTGATTGCAGGGGTGATTGCTTTGAATAAAAGAAATAAATAAGTTCGAAAAAAAAATATTTTAACTTTTTTCAAACAAAACGGCAATTTCATAGGTAAAGACCTATATGTATTGTGTCAGTTATCTGGGGCCTGAGCACGGAAGTTTAATTGCAATGTAACAGGAGCAATTTCATTCATTATTTGAAAATTTCCATAGTAACTAAGGACATAAAGTGCGTATTGAAACTGTCAAAGCCATTCACTTGTATTTCAATATTTTGCAATCAAGTTACGTGATCGCCTAGTTTGTTTCCATAGTACGAGCTTGGCTTAGTTTGGAGCTAGATGGCATTGTGTGAAATGTCTACAAACATTTTATTTATTTATTGAACTTTGACCAAAAGGTTGAATATTCATCTTATAGTATGAGCTTGACTTAGTTTGGAGCTAGATGGCGTTGTGTGAAATGTCTACAAATTTTTATTTTAAATACTTATTTAATTACGACCAAAAACTTGAGTATTCATCTTATTCTCCACGTGAAAGCAAAATGGTCAGCATTTACCCATACCAGTTTCAAAATCTATAGAACTGCTAAATGTATGAAACAATTATGAAAGAGAAACCGACTAATATTCGATACTATTAGAAACTCATTGCCTATTCATCAGTGGATCGCGTGCTCCGATGGGTAGTACCAACTGGTATTTATTCTGCGGCGATGGCCCAGGGACCGCTCCATTGAGCCGGGATTAGTGCAAATCACCGTCACGTGTAGGCTTGACCTTTAATTACCTGATAACCTGTTTAAATTCTATTTAGGCCATATATTTAAATTTACTCACAAATATGGGATAAAAATTAATATACTTTTAGAGAAATTTATCATTAAGTTCAATTCATATTACTTAATAGTCACATACGCTAGATTGTAATTTTATTACAGCACGTCTTATTTTGTTTCTCATACAAAAGAAATGGTTGTAAAAAATAAAGTGTATAAGTTTATGAGATTCGCCAAGTGTTTAGTCTGATTTAAAATTAATCCAATTTTTTAAAATATACACGGTGGAATTTAATTCGCTCTTTTCCTTAAATGTATGTACTCAGACGATGCTATAGAATATTTGTACAAGGTCCAATTAAAAAAAAAAAAAAAAGGTTTTGTTTTAGTATTTAGTGCCTCCTAAAAAAAACTGCATGACGGCCGAAATGACTATTTAACGCTACACACAGCGTGAGCACCGGCTGAGTGCTTTGTAAATATTTCGTAGGCAATAAAACGCCTGATTTGTTCAATGTCGCAAAGCTTTTGTTTAGAATTTCTATAATATATAATATTTAAAAAAAGTATCCAAGTATTGTATCAGTTATCTGGTTCCCATAGTTCAAGCTTCCTTAGCCCCAGATGGCACTGTCTAAATATCCTAAAAATATTATTATTGTATTATATTATAGCATAAAAATAAAATTTTTGTCAAGCAACAAGCTCAGCAGTAAAGAATACGTTACCTAGATATACTTACTTCCTATGAGCAAATGAAAGAAATTTTTCATGAGCATTCAATTTGACTTCAATACAGTCCGAAGTCCGAAGACAGATTTTCGTTGGAACCCCGCCATAACAATAGTTAGGTTACGTTTTATACTTCACGATACGATAACGACATAATTGCATGTTTTTACTGGAACAAAAAAACTGAACATACCGGTGAAAAAAATTACTTACATGTTTTAATGGGCGGAGGAAATTCCATAAGCCTACCGCTTTCCTAAAAAAATCTTTTTTATTATTTATTTTCAAGTTAACTTCACAATTTAAAAAGTTCTTGTTACCATGACGTATTCTATCCATATTAACTACTCTGTCTGTTTGTGTGGCTTTTTCCCAAACAGCTTCACCGATTTGGATGAAACAAACACATTTCTAAAACTAATATAAATTGCCGCGAGAGGAGATGTTATATTTATTTTTAAATCATAGGACTTGTACAAAAATTTGTATAGTTGCAATATCATAAGCACAAAGTAAATAACCAAAAAAAGCCAACATGGCTTGAATAAACCATTGATTGTTTTTCTCCAAAACTATAAATATAAAGTAAAATTGAAAATTGTCCTAAGAATTATTGCGATATTGTACGCGTACAAAAATTATCAATTATTGAAGGAGTGGAGGGGTGGAGACAATGGGTCCATGGGGGCCGGCTGCCATGGCAACATATAGGGACTTGGCCAAACGTTTGGTGGAAGCATCAGGTGACCAGAATGCTGACTTTTATTTTGCACAAAAAATTACATTGCCATTCAACGTGGTAATGCTGCCAGCATTCTGGAAACTTTCCCCTCTACCAACGGGTTATTTTAATTTTTTAGTTTTTATTTATTTTAGGTTCTTAGGTATAATTTAGTTTTTTAGGTCTAGTTTAGTTTAGTAATTTATATGTAGTATGTTTCAAAATATAAACTTTGTCAATTATTGGATGATTGATAATTTTTGTACGCGAATAGACCCGTTTTATCTTTACAATATGAGTTCAAGTCGCGAAAGTTTAAAAAGTGTTATTATTGTGATAACTTGAATAAATAATAAATAAGAATTATTATTGTTGGCTTGATAGGAATCGTGTCGGTCCTGTTAAAACTAACTGGACCTTGACGGTACTCTACCATTACTGGTCCTGCTATACACGTCTATTCCAACTTAGATTTATTGAGTGCCAATAATATATCTCTATGTGTCACGAACTAAAGTAAATCAGTTTTTATTTCAAAGTAGATTTGAGTATATACCTACTTTAAAGACAAATTCTATAAGGACTAAAATCCTAAGGAATACCTGTCCATTTGTTTTAATAACACCAAGAACCTACTTGTCCCAGAAACTTGAATGTTATTACGACTTTTGTCTTCTATTTCTAATTAAAGCCAAATTAATATCTATTGGAGAACGATAATAAATGTTATTTGTAATTTTGTAAGGACCTAAGAGCGAGCCCGAGCCTATTATTGCCATGTAATATAATATATTCTAGGCTCAAAATCTATCGCACTTCTCCAAATGAATACCTATAGATTTTGTTAAATATAATTGCCTTAGTTTACGGTTTTGACGCAGTTTTTGCTAATTTAAACTGATATTATAAAGAGGACAGATTTGATTGTTTGTTTCCATTGAATAGGCTCTGAAACTACTGGACCCATTTGAAAAATTCTTTCACCATTTGAATTCTAAATTACCTCTGATGAACATAGGCGATAGAAAATATGATTATATACAATAGCCGCGCAAAGCCGGGGCGGGCTACCAGTAAACCTACGTCGTGTATTAGTAAAGGATCTGCCTCGTTTACTTTCGATGGTGTTTTTTAGTCACAAAGAGTTATATTTTATAGAAAATATTGAGCTTTATAAATGATTTTGTAGTTTTTGGTCCGGTACAAGCAAATTTAATAACAAAGAAGCAACAGATGCACTGAAACCTATGTAGATTTGGAAACATTTTTCTTTCGTTTTTGTTTTGGCTCCAGACTTTTGTGTATTTAGCCAGTGTCAAATAATTGATAATTTCTCAAGTTCATTAATATTATGTATATATGTGTCAAGTCAAGTCACAGTCCAAGTCATCAAGTCAAGTCATAGTCTAGTCTAGTCAAGTCATACTCCTAGTAAAGAGGTGGCACTTTGCTAGAAGTTTCTATGGAGTTCTGGAAACAACACGAAAATAAACGTTTAACCATCATATTACCACTTTCCCACACTCACGCCTGTAATCCAGCACTTAACGAATAAAATGCCACCAATTAAATGCACTAACACTGAAAATAACACAAGTTTTGGAAAATAATATAATGCGTGACGCGATCTATTTCGTTTTCCTGCCCAAATACCCTGGCAACATTTTTCGTACATAAGCTTATTATAGTCATTGACACAGGAGATTGGTCACTAGGAAAATCCCTAACACAATATTAGGTACGTAAAAAGTCTAACTTCAGTGACATTCCTCTGTTTATATAATGTCAATTTTACAAAGAAATTACCTCTAAATAAGAAATGATATTGTATTGATAACAAATATGCTTGGCTCCATAACAAAATAACACTACAACCATTACTACACTCTAAATATGTTTTGAGCCTAACTACAAGTAAATGTGAGTCTGAGGCAGTGAACGTTGCCAAATGACAGTCAATTAGGAAAGTCTCAGAGTTACGTACAAGCATAAAACTATGTGAAAAGCTTGTGTTTACGCCAGTCTCGTTAAATTTAATGAGACAGAAGCCTGTGCGTATGAATTGCGGTTATAAAACGAATTAGTTATTAGAGAGTTCGTTTTTTTTGTATTTTTCACAGATACCAAGTAGATGAAAAATATGCTTAACTTACTAACAAACCCTGTTTTCGATACAAAATTAGGGGACGAAATTGACCCCTAAGTTACCTATGTATAATCATAATTTGTACATGTTGGCATAATTGTCTAATATCTATATTGAATAGGCAAATAAAATGTTTCGTTTTATTTGAAAAAATGTTTGCAACAGTCGTCTTTACCTTACTAAAAATAATTGATTGACTCAGCTACCCAACTTTTGGAATGTGAAGGGGATATATTTATGTGATGTATTTTATTATGGAACATTCAAAGACTTTACAACAAATCAGTACTTAATATAATTTAGGATTGAGGATTTATTGAGCTGGATTGGAAGATTCTAGCTTTTCTAACTTGATCCATTCAAGTTAGCTCGAATTGTACACTTGGCATAATAGAACCTATTAAATGAATAAACTAAGCAGTAAGATGATAGCATTAATTATTTAATTTTTATAAATTAACCTTACTTACTCGAAAAACAAATGCCTCTAGTCTACCAATAAGCTGACGAAACTTGACGCACGACTCGCTAATTTTTCTAAACTAGAGCGGATTTATCCGTCTGGAGTTGTAGCTTCGACTAAGATTTGCTTCAGCTCCTAGAAACTACCGCAGCCCCTAAGCTAATACACTAAATGGACACAGAATTATATTGGACCATCGGATTAGTGAAAAGTTTCTTCCAGATATTAGTTACTTTGGAAGGGCAAACTAATCTTCTTTTGCCGTGAATAAACTGTTTTAATCATTATCACTCTGCTTTCCTTTATAGTCTTGCTAAACATTTGTTTAAAGTAGTTCCTTTGTAGAAGTTGTAGGATTTCTTTAGTGTCGTTTCATTTACTAGTAGATATATAGTTTAAAATAGGAAGGTAATTTTTTTTTACAATGTAGCCATCTTTTGGCGAGTAAGTAATTTAAATAAACATCTAGAAATCTTATTATCTAAGAATATTTTCAAATTACACCTATTTTATGATATTACTGAGCTTATTGTATTCCTGCAATAAAATCCGGTAATTTCTCTTATAATTTTTTTTTTGCTCTTATCAAAAGAGGGAAATAAAATGCTGACACTACCAATTATCAGTTGTTACTTATCCCCATTTAGGGGACCAAGTCAATCATAGTGAAATTTAATACTAGAAAATTCCGCAATATCAGTATCTACATATATCTTCTTTCATTCTTCCCCATTTTCACAGAACATCGAGTGCATTTCACACGTCAACGGCGAAGATTCAATATTACCAACGATTTTCACGCTCGTATATCTTCCACTTCGTTTTTAAATCTTCCGTGTCTCTATTCTCGCGAACAAAGTAGCAACACCCGTCTCCGACGAGACAGTATTTAAGGTCCAGCTTTGATGCCACCTGCATATCAAAGAAAGTCACACGTTATTGTTTATTACACAATACCACTTGAAAGTGCAATAGTTTTGACAAGTACCTAATACTTGAAAAGTGGTTAAGTTCTCGCTAAAACTTTACTTTTATTCTCGCCTGTTATACCTATCCCTACCAAGGCATTCCCTTTTTGTAATAACTGTTGAAACAATAAAATTCGAAAATTTTAATCACCATCATTTGTTTTGTTATTTAGTTCTGCAGGACTAGCCTGAGCTATAAAAATACATATAGATAGACCAATTGACCAATGAAAACCCAAGAAATGTTTATGACGTGATTCACGCGATCGTTCATTGGTCAAACGTTTTTAGAGAGAAGGGATATTTTGTTTTTTATAACTGCAAGGCTCGGATCTTTTGTTTACTCCTTGTACTCGTAACTGTGTAACCATAATTTGTCTTATTGAATTTACAAGCAAAATCGATGTACTGTACTGTTTTTTTTTCATGTTACTGAATGATTTGACAAGCTAGTCGTTCACCTGATGTTAAGCGCCATGGCTGCCTAGAACACTCAGAACCCCAAAATAGAGTTTTGAGCGATACTGCACTGCGCACATCATCCTGAGATATCAGCACAGTCTGGTAATAAGATTACTCGACTGTGAGATCAGATCATAAAGTCTCAATTGCCCAGTAATTTCACTAGCTACAGTGCCCTTCAAACCGAAATACGGTAGTGCTTGCACACTACTGCTTGGCGGCAGAATAACTGGCAAAGCGGTGGTTTGTATTTGTAACTCGCGATTCTCGCCTACCACGATTCAAATAAGTAGTTTATTAAATGTTTAGAGATGAGTCACTGACTATCAAATTATTTTGTGACCTAGTTGTGACGTCGCGAGGAAAGGTATTTTTCCAGGTCGCCCCCTCGCCCCTCGAGGTACAATTGCTTCGTCGCTTGTTTGGAGAGTCGAGAGCAAATAATGAGACGGCAGATAAACAATTATGGTTCTGGTGGCAGCCCTGATGATGACTTACCTTGTTATCTGTGTTTAGCCGCGATTGAGAGAAACCGGTTTGAGCGTATATGAAGACTTTTATAAGGAAAATCATATTTGTATCGCAGACGCGCTATTTTTTATTAAATTTTGTACAAATTTGGCTTATTTATGTTCCTTAAATAAGGAATAACTAATTCATTATAAGTAATAACTCATTGAAGGAACATAAATAAGCCAAAGAACATAAAACTACGTAAGCCAGTTCCTATCTATCACAAACATTATATTATTATTATTATTTTAATGTTTGTTATTGATAGGAACTGGCTTACGTAGAGTCTAAAAGGTTTTTTTAGGTTACAAATTATTAATATAGGATTACAATTATTGTAAATACGTTGTTATGCAATCGTCAACGTTCTACAAAAACAGGAATTTAGTTTTACATTCATTTGTTTATATTGTTTATTGGTATAAATGTAGAAAATGGTGTTGTTCGCACAAAATGTCTATCAATCCATTCAAAGTGACAAGGAAAATTGCGTCGTAATATTTGACACCAACTAAGTTACCGTGAGAAGGTGGCACGTGGTGGCATTAGGGAGATTCCTTTTCTCAAACACTCGAATCTAAGTTTGTAAGTAGCTTTGCCTCGTCGGACGAAACAATAAAGCGCAGCTTTGCCAGTAACATACTTACGTCTCACCTTAGCGATAAAAAAACTTAAATTCGACGAGGTATTGAACTTTTTATTACTTGATTTGGCTGAAATTGAGGACTGAAGGAACCCTGACTCTTAGTTCGCGAACTTTGGTAGTTAGGAGTAAACAAGGTAGGCTTGTTTGTAAGCTAACTTTAAACTAATAAATTAAACCCTATCCTGTTCTAAAATCATTCAATAATAACACCATAGATTTTTGTGTGTTTGTTTGTTTAAAGACATTGGGAATGCATTTGAGCTCTGTGTTTTTTTTCCATTTTAGCCATTTCGTTAGGTTCTCATTATTATTACTGAATAGGTTAGCTTTTGATCGCGGTCTCACCTGGTGGAAAGTGACGACGTGGTACTTACATGCTTGCTTAGGATATACCTATCCACTCTCCGGATCGTACCTATCGGGAAACAAAGACGCTGGTGAAGTATTCCATTTAGTGGCTATAATGCTAGTTGATAAAAATATTCAATGTGTGAAAATAAAAGAGAAATCAAAGCGAGCCACATACTATCAACCGCCATTTAAATTTAACAATTACAGAACAATTAATCACTGAACCGTATATACGCTAACAGTTTGCAATATATTTCCTGATAGGTAATAATTAATTGAATTCGATATGAAACTACAAAATTTTACATTTTGCTGTTTCCGAATTTCGGAAAGCGAAATCGTAAGCGTTTAATTCTGAAATGGTCAAAGTCAACAAACGAAAAGTTCTTGTGTTCTTGAGTCATGAAATTTTCTGTAGTCTAGATTAGGTAGCGAAATTTGTCGAAGCAATTCCCGATTTGTCAACGTCAGCAAAACGTTAGTTGTCTACTAAATTATTTAAGCCGACGGCATTAAATTTTGAAGGAAGCGCCTAAGTTACGACCGTATTTTCATCAACAGGCTGAGTTACAGCCTCCTTTGATGGTCTTCATTTATGTACAGTTGTAAACTCAAATTAGTTTTTAATTATCTTTCCTACCGTTGATTAGAATCTTTTTACATAATAAAGAAAAATTTGACAGGATAAAGTGGGCTTAAAAGTTTCTATCAAAACTTTATTTTTTGCAAAAATGTTGCGGATTTTATTAAGGTTTTATTCTACTATAAATCTTTGCTAGAGCTTTTGTGAAAAGCTTTGCTTACATTTGATTTATTTAATCAAGCGCTCACAACACTATTTCCCAGTTATATCCCTGTCCTAGTCCTATCCTGAATCCTATACAAATCTTTTTTTTATGTTAGTGAATGATGTGACGAGCTAGTCATTCACCTGATGCTAAGGCAGCCATGCGCCCATAACAGAACAGTGTCACTCGGAACCCCAAAACTGAGTTTCGAGCGACACTGCACTGCGCACATTATCCTGAGACATCAGCACAGTCTGGTAATAAGATTACTCTACTGTGAGATCAGATAATAAAGTCTCATTTATTATCTGATCTCACAGTAGAGTAATTTCACTAGCTACAGTGCCCTCCAAACCGGAACACAGTAGTGGTTGCACACTACTACTTGGCGGCAGTACTAACTGGCAAAGCGGTGGTATCTACCTAGACGAACTTTGCAACAGTCCTACCACCTAAGCCCAAACTTGTAATACTATCATAAAATTACTCCGAAAGAAGTAATTTTATGTTAAACTCGTACCAAATCTGTTCTTGTATATTCGATCCCCGGGGACCAATTGAGAACTACAGCAACATATACTATGCGAGCGTGGAACAGTTTTTTTTAGAAAATTTTATTTTAGGCCTTTAATCCTTTATTTATGTAGATAAGTCCTGTCCTGGTGTCAGAACTATAAATCCACACAAATGCTTCAAAAAAAGCAGGTCGTACCAGCCATAGCAATACAAGAACCCCGGAAAAGTTGTTTAACTTAAAATTAATAGATGAGCATCGCTTTGGGCGACTACGTTAAACTTTACAGTCATTTAATAGTGTAAACAATGAAATTATCGTTTATTATCATAACATTTGCAAAGGAACTGATAATTACCGTTCAGGTAGACGTGTTTGCGGAGATCACGATTTGGGAAACGTTATGGAGGATGCCTCCGGCTATTAAGTGAAACGGCGATGTAATACGCAAATAAGGCAATTATTAGGTGGTAGGACTTTGTTGCAAAGTTCGTCTAGGTAGGTACCACCGCTTTGCCAGTTATTACTGCCGCCAAGTAGTAGTGTGCAACCACTACTGTGTTCCGGTTTAGAGGGCACTATAGCTAGTGAAATTACTGGGCAATTGAGACTTTATGATCTGATCTCTGATGTCTCAGGATGATGTGCGCAGTGCAGTGTCGCTCCAACCTCGATGTTTTGGGGTTCCGAGTGACACTGTTCTGTTATGGGCGGAATGGCGCTTAACATCGGGTGAACGACTAGCCCGTCACATAATTCACTAACATGAAAAAGGCAAATATATAAGATTAGTTGAACATTTATAGATAGGCATTCCAATTTTGAGATTTGTGTTTAGCATAGTTGCAACAAACTAAGAAAATGACCTTGACGTTGATAGAGCTTATCAGTAGAGCTCTATTGCATATGACTGGAATAACACTTATAATGATGACAATATTGAGAAAGTACTTATTAAAGTGAAAAAATACCCAAAAATTTATATTAATATTATATTTTAGAATAAGGGCTTATTCCAACTTCAATCACCTTAATATCACACTAAAAACTACTATTTATACTTGGATGATATAATTATTTTTAATATTTTAAACCAAAATACGTAACTGGTTATGATTTTTTTTTTAAATCTATGGGATCAATTTGACAGTATAACCTATGAAATAAAAAATAATTTTCCATCTTGGTTTATAAATGATGTTTATACATTTTATATTTTTATTAATAAATGGTATAAAATATTTAAAAAAAAACGAATCGAGAATCTTCTTCGAAGTCGGTTAAGAACAAATCGCTTTACTTTGCAAAGTAAATTCAAAGCAGTACAGTTAAGTAAAGGAAAATCCGGATAGTCTTCCCGCTATTCGGCGGAAAGTTATAATGAACCGGAGTGAACCCGACGAATTAATCTGACAAGTTATCTGTCATATCCTGAAGAGTTTCAGGCCCACTGAGATGTGAATTTGAATTCTCATAGTATTCTAATTTCTACCTATATCCTTTAGGAATTAAAAAAAAAACTGTAAATATCCTATTATAAGCCCGAAAGTTTCTCTAAGCGCCATAACAGCTAGACAGATTTGGATGTAATTTTGAACAGAGATAGCTTATATACTGGACCGTTATAGTCACAGGCACAGGGCAAAACGTAAATACATGATCTGTGTCTGAGTGTTGTGGGACCATGGTCTTCGTAGTTTCTGGGTTCTTAGATACAGAGGATCTTAGTTAGGGTCCAGAATGTCTATGTATGTAATCGTTGGGCGTTATTATTATTATTATAATAATACATATAAAACTCAAAAGTGACTGACTGACATAGTGATCTATCAACGCACAGCCCAAACCACTGGAGGGATCGGGCTGAAATTTGGCATGCAGGGAGATGTTACGACGTAGGCATCCGCTAAGGATTTTTCGAAATTCTACCCTTAAGAGGGGTGAAATGGGTGGTTGAATTATTTTCGCATATGCCACACCGCGGGCGAAGCTGCGGGCAGAAGCTCGTAATAGTTGAAAGAAGAGAGAAATGGCATAGTGAAGTTCTAATATGCGACGCCAGCTACATGCTCATTTGATCATACGATAAACAAAATTACAACAACTAAACTTTGTCTGTGATGCGGTGCGCGACATTGACGCATATACATTATTGTTAAAATGGGTTCTACTTTTCAAACCTGCAATGTATTGCGTATTAAGCGAGATGGCCACGCGACGATCCTCCAACAATAGTTTTAGTAAAAAAGCATGCCATTTTTATTGCGTGGTTACAGTTACCTCTCTATATCATAACAGTAATGGATACCTATCAATGAAAATAAACAATTAGGAAGCAAACAATGCATTGCCAACTTCCCAAGAGTCCATTATAGCGTCAGATTACTTTCTCCGTTACGCTTCAAGATATTCCTATCCTTAAACAAGAAGATAATTTTTTAATCTCTTCTGACGTAAGAAATATAAGCTTAATTTATTATTTGAAATTTTTGATGTTTTAGAACAAGTTTTGTCTTTCATGACGTTTGAGAAGACTGATTGCAGGATTAACTCGTTTGGAGCTCTTAACGTCCGCTATGTTTAGCTGACCTTTTAAATGATATTTTCCCATTTGATCCATTAAGCTTTGCAATTTTCCTTTTAAAGGATGTGGTAGTTTTTTATGCTATGGGTAGAAATCCAGCATACGGCTCACGTGATGACTTAGTGGTCATTTTAGATTGGCTCTATGCATTGCTCATTAAATTTTCTAACACATTTATCAGAAAATAAAAGAAATATTACATGAAGTTAGATTAAATCGAAGAACTGCTAACTGATAGAGTACTAAAAATTGCTTAATTATGTAGATACTGTAAAAAGTCTTTCACACAGCGCCATCTAGCCGTAAACTGCTATGGATATAACATCACTGATAGAATACCTATAGGCGTCTGCATTTATGTTTGAGAGTTCTTATGTACACATTTATCTCTCCAAGACTTACCTAAATGCGTTGCAGTACGTACGTCATAAGTGCTATTAGGAGCTATCAAACATTAGTGCAGACAGGCCTTAGATTGTAAATATTGTATATATAATTTAGTTTGAAAACTATCATCAGTATTCCAATTTTGTAAAATAAATAACGGCTTACGTCAATCAAAAAGTCGAAATTACTCCACGCAGGTTTCGGACATATTCGATGTCCTTCTTCTGGGAGTCAGTTACTAACGCAGGCCGCGGCGGCTTTCGCGAGCGTCAGCACGTAACCCACGCTCTTTTGTAAATACGTACACAGAACATAATATAACATCCAGATACAGAAAAAACATCTATGTTCATTTTAACTGTCAATGAAGAAATTTTTATTGTATATGAAATCATTTTGATTTGTTCATCTTTATTCAACACAATTTTAAAATCTATATAATGTCAATTTAATTTAGTTAATTTCCATTCTCAACTCTTCAACATCTAAAAACTCAGACAAATGTTCGGCAAACTTCAAAGCTCAAATGACAAAAGAGTTATAACTTCCAATTGTCATCGCACCTAAAGTACTACGTCTGGTGTAGACTTGCTACGGCGTAGACGGCAGTTGATGTTCGGTCGCTACGGAGGGCACTCGCTACGCATGTGCTACGTGGTTGTGCTACGAGAATTCAAAGTTAGCTTTTGTAAAACATATTTGCTGGACTGAACAAAAATAGTTGCTTTAAATTATAACTTTAAAAAATTGTAACTTTTATTTGATTGCGAACTATGTAGCGGTTATTTTTGGATTTAAGTATAATATTACGAACGTTATCAAAACTTTAGACAGCGCATAAACAAGAAAAAACATATGTGATTTGTATAAGTGAAGATTTTCAAAATACTTCGTAGAGGAATGAACCAAGATTTCACGATGATTTCAACGAAAAAAACATAATTGAGGTAAGTTTGATGTAACCGATCATTAATTTAATTATGAATTAATTACAATTTTAAATATCACAAATTTTTACACATCCTTGATATTTTTGTAGAAATACAATTAGCTTATGAACTACAATAATATCAACTACACTACTAAATGCTACTAGTCACACTTAGAAATCACACGCGCGAAGCCAATTAAAAAATAACACGTTCAAAATAAATATAACAGATGTTGGATTTCTAATGTATAAATAAATATTTCTGCTTTCTCTATATACCGTTTAGCTACACAAAGATTTTTTTTTTGTAAAATGGGCATGCTTTTGAGAACAACTCACCTGATGGTAAGTGACGAAGTTGTCTAAGGTTGAGCACGCTTGCCCATGAGATGCCCATTCACTCTTGACTTAAAAAGACCCAGGTTGTACGCAGAAGGAAACACTGTTGTTGGAAGAGCATTCTATTGCTTGGCCGTTCGGACTATAAATGACCCAGCAAAACGCTTAGATATATATTAAGGTGACTCTTACACGTGTGAAATCAAATGAATACATTTACACTCAGATGTTGGGTTTCTACAATATAAATGGAATATTTCTGCCCTCTCTCTATATACCGTTTATATAGTTACACTTAGTGCAGATATAAGTCAGTTGATACTAGTTCACACGCGAAAGTCATATAAATATCTAATTTACAAAAAATTAAAGATGTTGGATTTCTACTATGTAATGGAACATTTCTACCTTGTCTATGTAACTGTTGCTCACGGTATATCTACCTTATATAAAGGACACTGTCAATCTCTGCCCAAACTTTTAAATGAAACGTTACGCCCTAAAATGGGGTTGAGCCCCAAGTATCCATTATAAGTTTATGCAAACCAACTGAATCAAGTATTCTATTACAGTAACAGTTTTAAGTTTATATGGTGCGTAGTTGGAACGTACTCAGCAACATGTCAGGAGGGGGAAAATAATAATAACTTATACTATAAAATTCAAAGCCTGACTGACCTGAACTGAACTGACTGACTTTTATATCAACGCACAGATTAAATCTGGTTTTAGAGACTTAAAATTTAGAGGGTATGTTTGTTGTGAAGTGTAGGTATCCACTAAGAAAGGGTTTTTCGAAATTTCATCCTTAAGAGGGTGAAACGGGTGTTTGAATTAATTATCTATGAAAAAATTCTTCTTAATTTTCTATAGGTCAATATCTATCTACTAGCTATAATAATAACGCCCAACGATCACATGCATAGATCTTGGACCTTAGCTAGGATTCCTTGTCTAAGGACCCAGGAACTACGAGGATCATGGTCCCAGAACACCCAGACTCAGAAGAAGTATTTGCGCTTTTTTTCTGTTCACAAATACTTGTCCTGCCTGTCATAATATTATAATGAGATGTCTGGAGCAATATGATAATTATAGCGATTGATAAAAGAAAAGTGTAGATCACTGTTTCATTATAGCTTAATCTAATGAAAATTTTGATCTGATATTTACAAAATACTGTTATAATAGAATGTGAATTTGGTAAACCCGATACTGAATAACGAATTTTTTAATGGTTTACTTCGTTGATATAAACTTTGTTTACTTTTAGTATTCCGATGTTAACTTTTTACAACTGGTAATTATGACATGTATTACATAACATAATTTTTGTAACTGTTTTATAGCTCTTGTAACGTCAACAGCACTGCCAACAGGAGAAATTTCCTTTCTTACTTGAAAATTTATATACTCACTATAAACTGGGTATTGAAACTGTTAAATTCGTACAGCTTTGTGTTTCTATGGTTGCAATCAAGTCACATGATCACTTAGCTGGTTTATTTATTATGAGAATAAAATATGCAGGTAAGTGTCTCTGCCCCACCGTACACCCCCTGGCATTCAACCTTAATACCTTTCTGACTCTAGCCATAGACCGTAGCGGAGGGATAACGACGGGTCAGGCTTACTATGTTAACACGTTACAGGCCCTTTAAATTTCATTGCTTTGACAAACTGTTTTTAGCTAACAGTGATGGGCTATGAGGGTTCCATACCCTAATATTCCTGGGGTATGGAATTATAGTGGTATAAACATATACTACTACAATATACTACTATAACATATGGTACTTCACTTTGAGGTTATGGTTAAATTTTTGTGCATAATTAATTACGTTATCATCGCGGCCAGTATATAGTCCAAAAGTTTTTTTTTTGTAGTAGTAGTAGGTAGTTTTTAGTATTAGTTATTAAATCATTGTAGTATTTAAAAAATAAAGGCAATTTGTCATATTATAAAATTATATTATGCATAAGGGTTTTTTTTAATAATAATAATACGCGTGGTCCTTTTTTTCCAACAGTTTGATAGGTAATTGGTTTTTTACGTACTAACATACATACCAAATATTATTAAAATTGTCCGCTAAGTCATGTATAACCATCACGTCTCAAACTCAACTTCATTACAAACATTTATTTTATCACATGATGTATTTTGCTTATATTTGTCATATTTGTTTAGAGTTTTGGTACTCAATTCTAAACAAGTATGACACAAACAAATATTGTCAAAATCAACCGGTCAGTGGCACGACAGCAAACTTCCCCCTTTTTGACCACAATGCCAAACAGATTTTTTTTTGTGTAGACATCTCACACAACTGATACAATACTTAGATACTTTTTGTTTGTAAATACATACATAGAATAAAATATACTCGTAACACCCAGACACAGAACAAACATCGATGTACATCACACAAATGTTTGTACTGGGTGGGAATCGAACCCACAACCCGCAGTTCAGATGGCAGGGTCACTACCAACCAAGCTATCGGGCCAGTCTTAGACACAGATTAAAATTCTCCGACGACAAAAAAAATCCATGTAACTGTAGAACCGTATACCAAGTTTCGTTAAAATTCCTTGAAAAATACCTCTACGCGTACGCTACGGACATCCGGACAGATGAAAGCAAGTTTTTACGTCTTAAAGCAGAGACTTCGCTCACTTCGTTTGTTCGGTCAAACTTACACCTTATAAATTCTGACACCAGACTTACATATATGAAAAGAGTAGAAAATAAAAGAAGAAAGACAAAATAATAGTAAAAGAAAAACTTATTTATTTGCTCAAACAATTTGCGACAAATTATTAGTCACTAGCATCTACGGTAGATACCCTGAGTCTGCGGGAGCTACTTCTCTTCGAGGTTCAAATATTACGATAAGTTAGTAATAACAATAAAACTGACATCATGGACAATTTGTGTGGGGATAATATGAGAGAAAGGGTGTATGTATGTCCAACTGTGTGTGTAATGTCAGAATAATGCCTAAGGAATATCAGACGCGCGCACGCTAGTACAGCTTTCAGTTATATTATCAATCAATTATTATGACTTCGACTAGTTAGTTTCCTGTGAATATTTATAATGGACTAAAGGCTGCGTAAAAAGATATCTTCTATTTTTCAACTATAATAACTAACTTAGTTAATTATTATAACGTATGATACAAACATGGCGATGTCTTATATAACAAAGAAATATAAATGGAACCGATAAGTTATTTGTATACTTATTAATTTCAGAGATTGATTATGAATGTATTTTCTGAAATAAATCAAACTGATATTGAAGACCATTAAACGGTCAAATAAATTCAATTGGCTATGTTAAAAAACGTAAGGGGCAGTCTTTGGGGACAGCCGATAGAAAAAAAAAACTAAGTAGCTTGTGACATATAGCTCATGGGAAGCGTGCGGTGATGCGAGTTTCACTCTTTTTGTTCACCTAAAAAATATACATATATACACATACACAGTATACATATAGCTCATGGAAAGCGTTCGGTGACGATGACGCGAGTTCCATAATTTTGTAAACCCAAAAAGTGTTCAACGCGCCCAAAGAAGTTTTCACGACAAAAATGAATAGCGCGATTAAATTTTGGTTTTGTTGAGTTCACAATCTAACCGAAATTCAAGACTTCAAGACAAGTTAGAGGTCTTGAAATAAATCAAACGTCGTCACACCATTCTCTCGTCAATTTTATGTCCTAGGGCTTAACCCAAACTGGATCAGGGATTCGTTTCCAAAGGACACATAAATATCAGCGATAAACTGACCCGACGCGTTATTTTTATTATTACATCCGTGTAGGTTTTACGAAGTCTATAAAAAGAGGGACTGTTGTTTCTGTATACCTTTCGAAATTACTTTCACAAAAAGAAAAGCCGATAGGCGATACCTACTTTATTTTGGACAATAATAACGTATCGTTTTAGGCGCCATTGGGAAGTTGTATTTGCATCAATTTTAACACAAGTTTTAAGGCTTTTAGGACACTTGCGTTCATAGAAATAATTAAAACAAGCATAGTGTATTCAAGTTCACAACCTTGAACACATCATGCTTGCTTTAATTATTTCAAGATATATAGGACAATAGGCGTTTTTACCTCAACAAACCGCACCTTTAATAATAAAGTGAATCAAGTCAAAAAATTGGGATTCGCCGATTTTGTAGTAAAACGATTTCTATGCTCCTAAAGAATAGGTACAGTTTAACAGCCGCTGCATTCACGGCTATACGAGCGAAATAAAGGAACGTTCGTCTCTTTTTGATTGACTCGTCGATCCCTTCCGAAATCACAAAACGAACCAATTAGAAATGCTCCAGCAGTGATCACACTGAGACGTGTGCTTGAGTGGAATAATTCAAAATAAATCATTTTATTAATATTTTTTTTTATTTCTAAAATTTTCATTTAATGGTAAACAGCATTATATATTAAAACACCTTGTTTCATACTATGTTTTTACTAACAAAATGCATTAAATACTAGTGATGCATTTGTTGCAATATTTTTTTACATAAAGACTGTACTAATAAGTATTGTGTCATGAAGCATGATTAAAACTTGACGAAATTTTTAATCAAAAAAAGATCTGCATCACAAAAAAAGTTTAATTTATATTTCGAACCTCAATATTTTAGTAAATATTAATAATTCTAATTATTTTGAAGTCCATTTATGTCCCACCATCATTTTGACAAAACTTTAAAGACATTTTACTTTTTAAAGTGCTCCAAAAATCGAAATATTCGCTGAAACATAGTCAGCGGTAGACTTGTGAAACTTTAAACGTGATTTCCCAACAATCATGAATTTTGAGTTGATTCACTTTATTTTTAAAGGTGCGAAACGTGTTTTTTAAAAGTCTAGCGTTTGCGTAGTTTCCTTTCTTTCTAGTTAAAATTATGTGTCTATAATTTTTTTAAATTTTTCTGGTGTAAAATAAACGTTAACGTATTAAGATTTAGATACAAAATGAAATAAGAATATCTAGTTTCTTTCGTATATTCTATTAAGATTTACCTATTATCATCGTCATAATCTGTGCAAAGGCATCTACTTTGAACATAGCTCCATTTGCGTGGCGGTTTGTCTCTTTCATCCAACAGCTCTCCATCGTTTTCACCACCAGCCCATCTAGTGCTGGTGCACGCTGCACCGTAGGCGCCACTCGAAAATCTTTCTTGCTCATCGATTGCCGGTCTTGCAAGTGATGTGAGATTAAGAGGCCAGATATTGAGCAGTGGTCGTCTTCAAGCTGATGATGCATTGTTTGACTACTAAAAACATGTGTGACGCGATACTGTATCTTTTAGACTCTGAGAAAGTTTATAGAGTTTAAAATATTAGTGGGCAAAATTGGTGCGCCAGGGACAAAGACAAATGAGGGTACGAGACCTACAAGTTTTACGCACACTTGAAACTCTTCTCTGTTAGTTTAGTTTTAGTTGTGACTAGTTTACACTAGTTAATTTTGTTCGCGGTATTATTTGCATAACACTCCACTATACATAGTACTTAACATAATTTTACTTACAGATGGTAATTTTTTTTAGCTTCTATCAGCAGTACCCTAGTTTAGTCTAGTTTGTATACAAACAATGTCTCCAAAACTGGGCTCATGCATGCAAGCAGGCGTCACGCCATGCATGTTTCCTATAAATGAGATATTCATGAGGTATCCTCGTGGTTATTCATAAAACTGGGAGTTAAACACAAGTTTCGTTCATTTTATACATATATTTTAGTTGTATAAAATCTGAACCTGCGTTCAGATTTATTCATAACTAGTGTTCTATTTTATCGTATGTCAGTCCATGTCATGCATTAATTATCATTATTTATGCAATTATTTTTGTTTTGCTCTAATTTGTGAGTATTCTACATATTCCTAGTAGGTATTGTAATTTACTCTTTGATTCCTATCCTAATCTGTTATTTCCGTAAGGTTTTCTAATAAATTTACAGTTTCAATAAATATGTGGCATTCACCCACGCGCCTTTTTTCTGTTGATGTCTGAAAATGCATAGAATCTGCCATTCTTCTCAGAAGGTGCTATCCATTAAAAAAATTAAAAAGTTCTTAAATTCCAAATATGAGATGTCTTTTATATGTGACGGCGGCAACGTCCAGTTATAAACTCTATGCGCAGCGGACAGTAGAGTAATTTACCCTGTGGTGGCTTTTAAATTTATTACAGTAGCAACACCGGCAACTGTCATCGCTGCCCCACCCATCTGGCTATATAAATGGAACGTTCGGTGTACTATGATATATGTATGGTAGAGTTGTTATTTGTTTGAAAATATTATGCTTCATTCAAATAAATATTAAAGATTATTTGAGAACGTTGAAGCAACTTTTAAAAATAATTATGTTCATAATGTACGATTAAATTTTTTTTATATTTATTTCTCATCTTGAGAACCTTTTCATGTTTTTTTAAATTAAGGCGCCCCACCGTTTTACCCAAAATTGCCCGTCTATTCACTAAAATCCTTAATTTTTCGGAACAAAAGTATTCAGTAAGTATTCAGTTCTGCCGTAGTGTAAGCAACTTTTGTGTAAAAATTTCAAGTATAATAAGTTCAGCTGTTTTGGCGTTAAAACTATACGAACAAAGCGACAATATTTCAATTGTGTAGTAGTAACATTATTAGTTCATAACGATTCTCCAAGATTCTCAACATTTAAAATTCAGATCAAGATAAATTAAAATTAATATAAAAATTAAGATATTTAAAAGAATTTTATAAACAATGCTCAACGATCACATACATAGATCCTAGACCATAACTAAGAGGACCATGGTCCCACAACACCCAGACACAACAATTATTTGCGCTTTTTTTCAGTACACAAATACTTGTCCTGTCGCGGTAACTGAAACAGCCGCTTTCAGGTTATGAGCTGACCTGCTCAACCACCACACCATAGAGGCTGTCAAAATTAATCATAACATTAAAGGTCGATCAGAGAAAAGGTTGGAAACTTCCGCGGAGAATGAATATTATATTCATCGTTGTTACGAAATGAATGATCAGGGAAATGCGAGAGGTATTGAACGTTTGATTAATGAGATATCTGTCAGAAACTCTCTTGTGAAGTATTCGAAATTAGCTGACCCTCGGTAATATAATATTGGTTACTTTCCACTTGATAACAATCGTTGTTCCTTGAAAGTTCAGTTTCCTTTAACTATATTACACCAAAATATTACTATTTATTTTGTTTAACATTATTTAATATCAAATTATAGTCAGTATAAGCTCTGAATAATGTGATTGGATGTCGAAATAAAAAAGCACACAATTTTGCAGATTATGATTTATAAAAGTTGTTTCCAGCCGCATTAATGGCATCAATTAGGTATTTTACCATAACTTTGTATAATCATGATTCGCTCTTTTATATTCAAAAGGAAACAATATGTTATTAATTCCAGACAAAGTAACAACAAATAATAATAATAAATAAATAATAACGTTACGACTCAACGATATGGACTCACATAAATTAGACAAATTTATTGTTTAGCGAAGCTAAAGCAAACCATATTCCTGTCATCATGATAATTAACACATATACTTCCGTAGCTAGAGTGTGTTTCAAACTTAATGGCGGCTATGAAGTCAAGTAGAAGTAGTAAGAAGTCAGGAGCAAATAAGATTTGCGCGGGCAGCGGAACGCGGTTAGTGCAGCGTGCAGCGGGCTTGCAGCGCACTTCACAGCTGCCATTAATTTTGAATCACACTCTTCATAAGTAAGTAAATGTGTTAATTATCATGATCACAGGAATATAGTTTGTTTTAGCTTCGTTAAAAATAATTTATCCAAGTTATGTGAGTTCACATGTGATTTATAATTACTTTGTCCCGAATGAATTATATAATGTTTCCTTTAGAACTTACATCCCAGCTGAAGCCAAAAACTTTGTGTGAAAAAGATCGATCAGATTTAATTAAAATCATAACCTTTACCATGAATTCCATTACAACATGTAACAAAGCGTAAAGAACCCCACACAATAGAAGCTATTATCGCTTAAACACATTGTAGCCCGCATGTATCAAATGGAACGGCGTAAGTATGTCCATCGATCTTGTGTCCGGTGGCTTGCAGAGGAAATTAGCCCTTGACAACCGCGGGGACGTCCACACTATAATGTCCCGGGAATACTGACCAAAGAATGAAAGACGGGCGGATTACATTTATAAAAAAATTAAGTTAACCGATTTTTTTAAAACTTGATGTAAAACTTTTTTTTTAAATTGTACGCAATTTTGTGCCTCGACAAATTTTAGCAGGAAATGGTTATATAAATGGCATATAAATGGAAATTAATATACTGAATAAATTATGCAATGTTCATTTATAGGGTACGAGATACTGCCCGCAGCTTCGCCCACAGCGTGGCCTATGGGAAAACAATTCAACAACCCATTTCAGCCTCTTACGGGTGGAATTTCGAAAAATCCTTTCTTAGCGGATGCCTACGTCATAACATCTACCTGCATGCCAAATTTCAGCCCGATCCGTCCGTGGTTTGGGCTGTGCGTTGATAGATCACTATGTCAGTCATTCAGTCACCTTTGAGTTATATAATATATATTTAAAGATATAAGTAGTTAAGGTTAATTTATTTAAGTATCATAATCATAATATAATCCGAGATTTGTAAACTTAAAAAAAAAAAAAAACCGCCCTAAGCTTCTTCTTTGCATCTCACACAAAAACTTGAACATTATAGTAGAGCTAAGTGACTATTTGCCGAGGATAAACATGCCATGGGATATATTCTCCGTTCGATATTTATTCTAGAATACAAAGCTATGTTTTTGTGGAAGCTAAAGTAGTTACTATGATAATATAAAAAAGGGGTGACACCGATCTTTGTTGTTTACGATGGAAAATTGGATTAGAAGTGTTTGCATCGCAAAAATGAGTTGAAGTGGTGATTTATGGTACTGAGACGTGATCTCTTACTGTTGACCTCATTAATAAATTATAAGTGGCTCTATAAAGTGTCTACGCTCGGGGTTTCTTTGCGTGTTAATATCTGTAAATCCGCAGGAGAACTAAAGTCACAAACGTATAACTAATAAAATAAGCAAGTTTAAATAATCATTTTATAAATTTAATATAATAAAGGAAAGGTTCGCGTGTGTTTAAAGCTGGAATAGCAGCGTAGATCAACTTTTCATCAGGTGGACCCATGCCCACGATCATCCCTATGATGTTCATAACCGCGGGAGACGTTGGATGTAAATACACCCCATTGGGTCTAATAATAATAATAATGATAATGTATAAAAAGTAAATCGAATGAGTATTTACATACTATAACAGTGAGTCTGGAAAATAAAATAAACATATTAATAATCCACGCACGATAGTGACTATGCGGTCTAGGATATAACACGCTTGCCTATGTATATTATAGTAGTATATAGATGTAAACTAAAACTACTGCCGATATGAAGACTTATCAGAAACGTTCCTCGTTTTGGAATTTGCTTGATAAAAGTGGAAGTTCTAGATCTAAAGCAGTCTTATAACTGTTAAGGTTACCTAATTATGATGATACTGAAGTATATAAGGACAAAAGGAAAAAGTCCAACCTAATCCCACAAGGCCTAAAACAGCATTTTCGACCGTATTTCCTCTCTCAGGTAATTACTATAATTTACTCAAACAGCCAACTTTTCTACTCAGTTTAATTAAGGCCATAATAAAAGCAATTATACAATCAATATGAACTTGATGACTTTTTCAAGCACGGGTAACATTCCGTAAAATGGAACAAGCTTTAATTAAGGTGCAAATTCGGTAACAGTTGGAGAGTTCAAACATTTATCATTGAAATTGGCGGCATTAGCAAATTAAATTGTTCATTTGTTAGCTTCCGTTTTGGCCACTACGGCGTGTAAAGGCGGCCTTCCCAATCTCGCCTTTTGTGCCTCTTGTATACACAAGAGGCGACAGCGGGAGGTGTGGTGTGGATATTGTCTGTGTTTGTAAGAACTATGAAAAGGCGATATACATCGCGTCACGTATGCGCGCTGGGCCGTTGCTGTGTATGCCTTTTCCGGCGCATCCAGCCAGCTGTGTGTAGCCGCCTTTTGTTACATCTTGGTGCATCGACTTAGTTACATACATTGACCAAAGCCTGTATGTATCGCGAACAATGTTTAATACCAGTTTCTGATGTGTGGTGGTTATGCAGGTCAGCCCATAGCCCGGAGGCAGCGGGTTCTATTCCCGCGACAGGACAACGATTTTTACCCTAAAAATAGTGCAAATTCTTGTCCTGAGTCTGGGTGTTGTAGGATCATGGTCCTCGTAGTTCTTGAGTCTCTAAATACAGGGAATCCTAATTAGGGTTCAGGAACTATATCGTCGATCGTTGGGCGTTATTAATATTATTATTTATTTAATATCAGCTTTGATGAAATTAATAGTTTTATTGGTATGAAAGTGTAGTGTTAGATTCCTAAACGTCCAAAGTTTCATTCATAGAATAAAGATAAAGATAGTGACCTCAAAAGGCTTGTTATAAAAGGGTTGATACTGAATTTAACACGTATACTCCTCATGTGTTATTGTCAGTTAAAAAATAAAGTTCCGTGGCACTGCTATGTATTTAGATGGAATACAAAATTGAACGTTTCATATTACTGTGAGCTCGATAGTAATAGTAACAAATTTGCGGTTCGATCAAAGTCCGACAAACATCGACCTAATGAATTGATCGGTTTAACCGATAAAGTTACATAAAAGTTCATTGATTAATTTTCTATTTCATAAATTAGTTTCAAACTATTTCTAACCTTCGAATTATTTTACTGACCAAAAATAATATTTAAATTGTGTAAACAACTTATAATTGGCTTGGAACTTGTTTTGTATGATTTGGAAGCTTAAGCAGAAGCAAATGAAATAAAATTTGTGTGTAATGTTTTCCAATTTTTAAAGCCCTGTTCATAGTTACACACAGCGTTTTTTCTCTTTTTTTTCAACGGATTAATGTTTTTGTTCTCTACCAACCTTTACAGTGTCATCGAGTTATTCCAGCCCAGCCATTAAAAGTGGGAGGCAACTAGCTCAAGAGCACCCCTGGGGGGCTTGGGCCGTTGCCGGGTTAAGAGGATCAAGAAGACTACGTCCACTGGAAGAGTGGATCCAATGGAAAGTAAACACATACACTACGCATGTGAAAATGATCTTATAAGCACCGTGTTATGGGTATATGTATACTCTTTTTGTAATTCCTTATAACAGTTAAATTTATTGTGTTATAAGCCCAATAAAGCCGCGCTAAGGTTGCCCAGTTTACATTGTGTTATATATTTTACTGGTTAGTAAAAAAAAACAAACAATTAGGTCAACCCTAGCGCAAAAAGGTATATCCCAAAATTGTTGGTTAAGGCTTCATGTTTACATTAATTACCTCACAACTCAGTTATTATAATTAACATTCGGAGCAACCTTAATTATTTCAAATACCACGTAAAGTTTCGTTTTTATTCAAATATAAAATTTATAATGACGTAAGACTTGACCTTTAAAAAGTGGTCATCGCAGGTAACAATCAAGTTATTGAAAACTAGAATTAAAGAGGAAGCCCGTTCTCTTTATTTAAAAGGTTCAAATAAATCCATGCTTCACTGCAGCCGTAGTCTCCTAAAAGTTATATATATTAGTGTTTTCTGTTAAAAAAGACACGACAGCGGTTTAAACGCTTTATTTTACAGTTAAATCAGATTAAATCTAAATATATATAACTCAAAGGTGACTGACTGATTGACTGACTGACATAGTGACATGGTCCTCTTAGTTATGGTCCGGGATCTATGTATGTGATCGTTGAGCATTATTTATAAAAAAATTCTTACGATCTTAATTTGAAATGGTTGAGAATATTGGAGAATCGTTTTCCCTTATCAACTAATAATCTTAATCTAAATATATATAACTCAAAGGTGACTGACTGCCTGACATAGTGATCTATCAACGCACAGCTTAAACCACTGGACGGATCGGGCTGAAATTTGGCATGCAGGTAGATGTTATGACGTAGGCATCCACTAAGAAAGGATTTTTCGAAATTCCTTCCTTAAGAGGGTGAAATGGGTGGTTGAATTATTTTCCCATAGGCCACGCCGCGGGCGAAGCTGCGGGCAGAAGCTCGTTAATCATATTTTCAAGATATAGATAGTGTATTTTAGTTTAGATTGAATTTACCTATGGTTTTAAGAACTCTTTTTTTAAACATGTTTTTTGTGAGTAAAGATGACGGAAATGATATTAGGGTGTGATTATATTGAGACTAAGCCAAGTTATTATTATAATAACTTGGCTTATGCAATTAAAAATTCTGCTTGTCGGGGCGATAAAGTTATTCTTTGTAATCCTATAAAATGTGTTTTGATTATATTTTGATATGCAAATCCAAATCATCCCAATACCAGATTCTTCCTGAGGGTGCCATGAAAAGCGATATTAAATTGAGAAAAGAAAAATAGAGAATGAGCCGCAATGTTCCTCTACCTACCACAAACCTCTGTGTGTGGAGCCACATTGCAATGTACTATCCTAAATTCTTATACATTCCTATTTTTCGAAAATAAAGTAGGTAAAATAGTTTTTGTTGCTGGCAAGACTGACTTGCAATTGGGCGAGAGGGAGTCAGGCGACTGAGTAATCCCCTATCAGTCTTTGGCTATCTCAAAAGTTACACTGTATTTAAGGAAAGAAGAATAAACAAAAGTTTAACAATTGTTCATAGTTTTACTCACTTTACTGCTATCTACGGATTAGGTGAAGGCGTGTAGTTAGTATCGATTTCAGCAAACATTAAAATGTAGTAGTAAAACTATACGGTGGCCTGGTACAAGAGTCATAATTCGTACTTAGTACGGCATTTATGCCATCGCACATCACCAATCAGAAGATGTCCGCTGCTAATACGAAAATAAAAAATTCGTACTCTTTTATTTAATAATTTTCCTAACATACCTAATAATAAACGATTGTTCTTAGAGATCCGTGGCACATTGTTTTTTAACAAAACTTTCATACATTAGTTCTTCCGAGATACATGAGAGTTTAAATTTAAACATAAACCATGTTACCACAATACATAAACAAGACTTAGACAGGCATCAAACGCGTGTTTTACAATACAAAACAGCAGTTTAACACTAGTTTAAGGCTTGTTTATATATTTTGTGGTTAAACCGTTAATGTTATTTTCTTCCTCAAAAGAAGTAAGAGTTCTAATTATTAAAATTCTGACTTGGTCGCACGGGTAGCATGACCTGTAGAAATCAACATTATCTCTTCTTTCCAGAAAGCGATTGACCAATGAAAACGCAACATTACATTTATGACGTGATCCGCGTGACCGTTCATTGGTCAAACGCTTTCTCAGAGAAGAGATGTGTCGACTATGCCACCCGTGGTGGCCAACGTCGCTATATCTGACTATTATCTCTTGACTATCTATAAATAGCCTGATTTAGCCTAACGCATAACGTATTACCCACATTCGATCTAGATTACAATAAGCCATACGAATCTATCCCAATCGTCAATTTGTACACAGCCAATCCCCAAATAACTCACTTTTATTTCCCCTCCACAAAGAAGACATTTGGAATTGATAAAAGGGATGTCTATTGTCGCCTTATCTTCTATTTCGTCTTTTTTGTGTGAAAATGTCGCCTTCTCATGGCACTTGTAATGATACCATCGTCCTATATTTTTATGTCACGAAAAAGACTGCCATTCTGAACTTGGGCAATTTACTTGGACCTTTTGTTGTTAGTTAAAATAGTCGTTTTTATTATCAGCGATATTAAACATTCCTTTGAATGATGCGAATAATTTTTTGACGTTGGGCCAAGGTTCGGGCGTTGTTTAGGCAGCATTTTACTTGGAATGCGAAGTCATCGTGCAGGGGCTTAACCAGAACGTTTCTTTTAACGGGCTGTTTGTTTTGTTATTTCACTAGCCTATCATTATATTGAATACTTCTTTGTACCTATATTTAAATCGCGTAATAATATGGTAGATTCTTTGACTTTTCAAATTCAAAGGGCATAAATAAAGGTCGTAGACGAATTGATAACGATGTTAAATTGTAAAGAAGTTGTTATCCATTGCGATAGAAATAACTTAGCTATGTTAGATTTGGAAAATAACAGCCTTTATGTAATGTAATGTTTGTATTATTATTGTAATAGTACATTATACTGGTGTTCAATAAATTAATTAATTTAAAAAGAATGGTTAATTACATGATCAGCGGGAATGCGACCACTGGTGTATATACCTATACCTCCCCCATAAAATACCACTATGAACCATTATAGGTTAGACATAATCAGGCGTCTTAATGAAGATTTAATGTACCGGCTAATGCTGCCCATTCCCTGGTTATTCCCTAGCTGGCTCTTACGACACCCACATGAATTGTTAGGGCTGTAGGTAGGTACTATTCTCCCAACGAGACCACACTCCACCTCTGTAAGAATGGATCTAAGTATTGTATACATAAATCCAATCTTATATTAAATATTTTGCATAAAGTCCTTTAAAATTACCCACACCACGACGCGACGTGGACGTGGATTGTTAGGTAAAGGGTTTCGTTCATAATCTCAGAGAATCGATCGTCAGTTATTTGACGATGAAATATTGAATTTAACTTGAGAACTTCTAGACCGTATTGACGGTTTTAGAGTAAATAAATCGTGACATGCGGTCTAATCTAGAACCTAAAGTGTTATATTAATATCTGAAGTAGTGGTAAAGAAGCACACATCGCTTAACAAATTTGTTTCATGAAAACGGCAATTTGTTGATGTCGCTTTAAAGCAAGAAAGCTAGTCAAGAAGAACGCAGCTTTATTTGATGTTGACGCCTCCATTGCCGATCCCTAATCGATTCGGGTTGAATCGTGGGGGCTGGGATTCTATAAAGCGCTTAAATGACGTGTAATTGAATTTTAAACGGCTTTCAAGAACGCAAAATGTTTATTGAACGAGGGAATTCAAATTCACATACTAGCCCAGTCGAGTGCTCAGTAAGGGATGTAGATTAGGGCATCATTTTTTACGGTTTTGGGGTATTTAAGAGGTAAAATTGTAAAAGTATCAGACCCTGAGACCATAGGCAGCGGTGACTTACCATCAGGTAAACCTGTAAGGACTAAAATTTTGACTATTTTGAGTTTATTGCATATAGTTATCACTGCAATAATGTTATTACTTAAACATTAATTTATCACTGAAGGTATAGTACTACAATCATAATAATATAATATAATAGTTATATATAAAGAGCTAAGTTATATTTTAACAGGCTTGACTTATGTCTGAAACTTTGTGTAGGTTTCAGACATAAGTTTAAAGCCTATATTGAATGATCACCCATAATTTTAAGAAGGTAATCTATGAATAAAGGTACTTATAAAGATTAGCAGTAGGTACAATTATTAATTCTGTGGCAATAGAGTTTTGAGATTTAAATAATGCCTTAAATTTTTTAGCCTTACAATATTATGCCCGTCTGTACAAAATTAGATAGCTCTTAGGTTCGCACTCATTCCTCTGTGACATATTCAAATGCATTGCAGTAGGTATATCATAAAAGTATAAGGAAAAGTGTAAACTTAGAAGCTGTCTAACTTTAGTACAAACGGGCATTGTTCTTACAAAATTGTACTGGCTTCTTCGGCGCCTAACTTTCTATTCCTCTTAGTATGATTGACACCATTCCGGTCCTCAGATTGAAAGCCATTGGCAGTGATTGCGCCGATTTGTAACGTGACGGTGACGGCTAGCCGCGAGCCGATTAGCGATCGATGGCTACAATGACGCCTCCGTGTTCGGCAATTCGTTCAGTTAATGAGGTTATTTATAGTATTTCTCGTCTCTACCCTGGCGCTCTTCCTACTCACTTGCAAGCAGGGTTGTCAGATCTGAAACATAATTTTTTGTCTTTGGTTAGGCTCCACACTTTTGTGTATTTAGCCAGGGTCAAGTAATTGATAATTTTTCAAGTTAATTCATATTTATATGTGTCAAGTCAAGTCACAGTCCAAGTCATCAAGTCAAGTCATAATCTAGTCTAGTCTAGTCAAGTCGTACTCCTAGTATAGTGGTGGCAACTTTACCAGAAGTTTTTATGGAGTTTTGGAAACAACACGAAAAGAAACGTTTCACCATCGTCATACCACTTTCCCACACACATGCATGTAATCCAGCATTTAACGAATAAAATGCCACTAATTTTATTAACTAACACCAAAAATAACACAAGTTATGGAAAATAATACAATGCGGTGACGCGAATTTTTACGTTTTCCCACCAAAAACCAACATAGAGACTTCGTAACACAAAATAAAAGCTAGTATATAGAAGTATAAGTGAGGATTCTATCACCATTCACTTAAATAAACGAATAAGGGTTTTGAAGCCGCTAACGTGCCTTCGATAAGGAGTGTAAGGATGAATATACAGGTTGGCGCAATAGGACGTGCATCACGTAAAATTCGCGCACGCAAAAGGCGCGACGCTTCTGACTCACTACTAAATGCATGCAAACTATCCAACGCTACTTGGCTTCCCCGCCCACTCGAAATATATCCCACAAAAAAGAAAAGGGATGATACAATATGCACGGTCTATTGCGCTACCCCGTATTTATGGTTTTTACAAGGTTCCTTAGGCCGCCATTTATTTATGTTCCAAGACTCATTTCACTACGGTCTTACGTAAAGGTTCATAACTAGAAATAGTTTCGCCTGACTAACAGCTCTGCTGGGTTTTTTTTTGTTAAGGGATGACACGACGAGCTAACCGTTCGCCCGATGTTAAGCGACACGGCTGCCCATATCAGTTGCAGTGTCACTCGAAACTCTAAAGTATAGAGTTTCGCGTGACACTGCACTGCGCTCGTCATCCTGAGACATCAACACAATCTAGTAACAAGATTACTAGACTGTGAGATCAGGTTATAAAGTCTCATTTGCCTAGTAATTTCACTAGCTACAGCTAGTTACAAACAAAAGCATCTAAGCATCTTATCATTCATACGTTTCCCATAGAAATGTCCAAAAACAATTATATTTATATTGAATACCTACTATAACAGCAATTCTCTATAGTCACTACGTCTATTCAAAAAGCAATAATTCTTCTAATACGATTCAATTTGTCCCGACATTACAACAATAGTCTGGGCAAAGAGCCAAGTCTATTTAATTCAATTTTTTTGTATTTGAACAGTAAGCCTTCGTATTATATTATTAGCAATGCGAGCAATTCTCTCTAGTCTATACAATATTGCACAATTTAGTGCTTGCCAATGTCAATCTCGCTCAATGGATTCATTACTATTCTTGTGTACATAGAGGGAGCTAAGAAGATTATTGCCTTGGTTGTGTCACTATAAAGACTATTATATCTACCCATTTATACTCTGTGGCACTACTGGCTGGCAGTACCATTATTATTGTATTTTTTTCTTTCCCTGTGACACTACAATTCCTAATAGCTGATTAGGAATGTACCATCAAATCATCCCTAGCTTTACTCATTACCTAATCATTATTATTTACACTACAGAATATTTTAATTATAAGCAATAATAATTATTATAATAACCCAATGATCATATACATAGTCCTAAACCCTAATTAGGATTCTCTGAATCTAGAGACCCAGGAACTACGAAGACCATGGTCCCATAAGTGTTTGATTGCTTATGTTTAAAGATCCAATCATCACATCATCAAACGGGAGATGCATACTTTGAACATAAGCCTCCCCCATAATACGCCACTTAGGACGCTATAGCAAGGGGGCAATCACTGCCCTAGAGTAAAAAGATGTCATAATTTTTTTACTCTGATTGTAACAAAGTATTGTTGCAAAGCTGCCGTTAGTAGTGTTTATAGTTGTTGCTAATTACTCATAGAATAATAGAATTCAGATGTCAGATCCGGGAAATATTCCCTCAGAAAGAACTACCGCAGTGAGCAGTCTAGCTTATCTAAAATATGATGAGTGTGGAATGTCAGACAACCTTTTATTAATATCTAAAATGACCCTTATGTATCAACTCTCGTGTATGATCTCGGATATATGTGTGTTTTGAGATTCCTTTCAAAATACTCAACAACTTGTGCATTCAATAAAACGCATGGTAAGAAAATCGAGGTTCGAATTGCAGAGTGGGACAACAAACGGCACAAGAAAGGGAATCCGACGTCGCAGGCAATACATGCCATTTTGCGACTCGTCTATACAGACATGGTTTTATTTCCTCTCGAATCTGTTTACATGTTTGGTTTTACGTGAGATTCAAATCTATGAGACAACTTTAGTAATACTATACATGCGAATAAAATATACATTCTGCTAGATAAAATGAGGGATGAGACATATAGACTGATGTAAACGTACTTACAGAGGAGGGTAATAAAACATTGATGGTTGGTGATTCCGATAGACGTCGACGTGAATTTTGGCATACTGGGCTCTTACTGGTCACTGTTGTATAAAACAAAGTCAGTTTTGTTCGAACACTTATAGCTCGAGAACGGCTGGACCGATTTTAATGGTTTTTAATCTATTGTATTTGTCTGCGTCCCGAATAGCAGAATAACTATTAAAACATTGGAAAATCGACTAAAAAATAAAAAAGGTTTATCTGTGGGGGAAACAGCGGGGCGCAACTAGTTTAGTATAAAAAGTACAAAAGTTTAAGTAAATCTTCCAAACAAATCGTAGGATCCCTTACCCATAGGACTTACAAACAAAACTGTTTAAAAGGCGATCAGTATAACCTTGTATTTCTCCGCCTATTTATTGGAACGATCATAATAAAAGATAGCGATGAGGACCGCATCATAATTCATTGGAAACCTATCGTATTCTCGTCGATCGTCTTTGGTAAAACAGTGGGCGATCTGCCAGATCTCCCTAATTTACTGGTATCCTTTTCCAGAAAGTCATATTTATCCAAAGTTTATGTGGCTCCATAAAATTCGCGGAAGACAAAGGTCTAAGCTTAAAATTATGGGAATCCTTATCAGAAACATTATACGCTCCCAACTGCCCAACTTTCAGGGCAGTTGGGAGCGTGTAATGTTTTCACTTAATAATAAAGAAAATAATAGCTGGTATAGACTTTTGGTATCGCATTTAATTTACGATATTAAAAATGCGGGCGGAAATTTCGCAGCGAAGACAATAATTAATGGTTAATTCTTTGCTCGTATAATAACAAGCCGTGTTTTATATACTTTTCTCTACCAGCAATTTTTTTTGCGCCGGAGTTCTACATTTGCTTTCGTTGTAAATTAATTTACAACTACAAAAACATGTTCAAATTTCCTTTTTTATTCGCAGTTGATGATCGCACTAGGAAAATTGTCAACAGCACGTCGCTCGCTCCAGTAATCAAATTTGGTTCGAGAAAAGACATTCCGATATCCGTTCCGTATCCATAATTTATTGAATCAATAAAACACATAGAATAGTGCCAAGAAATACAGATTGCGCACGTCTCTATACGTGTCGGTAATTTATTTATCTGACACTTTATTTGGTGTGTTGATTGATTTATTGTATTCACCTTTATTCGTCAAAAAATAGAAGTGTAGATTAAAAATCTCGTCGCATGTTACAAGTTAAAACATTATTACTATTCTTTTCACGATAATATAGAATAGATAGATTTTCTACCTTTAAAAAAAAAACAAATGAAACAAGAAAATCTAGTGAGTGTTTTACATATACCTACAATAATCCTTTATAACCGTCCCAATATAGATAATCTTATTGTTTTTAGCGGAATTACATAAGATTATTTTTGTTTTATTTTTATTTAACATGAAGTTCCGTGAGACCACGCCCGAGTAAATCAATAACCTTAAAACCTATATTGTATTTAATTTTGTATTGTCTACAAATATATTCAGTATCACTTAACAATCTACTGCAATAATAGAATACTACTACTAAAGATACTTACTAATAATATCTACGGCTGGTTTGATTACTCTAGCAGTAAACTTATCGTACCTGATAGGAACACAACACTTTTAACACAAACAATTTAACGGCAGAAAAATGCGTATGACCAGCTAGTCGTACGCCTGATGTTAAGCGACACGGCTGCCCATATCAGCTACTGCTTAGCGGCAGAATAACTGGCAAAGCGGTGGTACCTACCTAAACGAACTTTGCAGAAAAGTCCTACCATCTAGTAAATAAAGTATTTGAAAATAAAGCTGTTTGTATTTCATTATTGATACTCATTTCTGGAAAATCACTGTCAACAAAGTCCAAGCGGAGTATACGCCGCAATTCCCCCAAGTAAACAGTCTGCTCGCGACGTCACTCGTTCCAATCTGACGAGCATCTTACCGATCGTTCCGTGGAGGAGCCATTATTCGCCGATTGTTTAGCAGAGAGCGCCGCAATTATTGACTACTTGCCTTGGGAATTACGTTTTTCTCATAAATTTATTACTATGCAAACGATTTTTATATACAATAATAATGAAAGATGGATTTATTCTAGACTTGACTTGGTGGTTTTTGTGATTCGTTATTTTTATTTATTATAAATTTATATTATTGTATTACTGCTACTATATTGAATATTAGGATGTAGGTATATTTATTGCTAAGAATTAAGTATTTGTTGTTGTATTAATATTAAAATTGTTATACACTACCGTCTACTCTTTTGCATTTGTTACTGTCTATCCAAAGGTTGTCTCTGGAAGAGATCACCGTCAGCGATAAGACTACCCATTGTAACACTAGTTTATAAGAGTATATTTCATTGGTGGAACAATAACGAGTTATCTATATATCAATCTATCTACAACATTTTATTCAAAGTCCATGCGTTTAGTACTTATTTCTTTATATTGTATCTACATTTATAAACACGTAACACGGTGTTTCAATCATAATCATATAAAAGTATGTGAGGTTCGAGCCAAATCTGTATAGAATCCTAAAAGTTAATACATGACTATTTTAAGACTATCTAGGTTATTCCCTCGACTATATTCTCCGATAGATAGCTAACATGCTATGTCAGCGGCTGCGAACGCAGAATGATGACAGGATATGAAGGGAAGGACCGTAATGGTGATTGGGAGACTGATTTTTTGCTTCGGTTGGTTTGATTGAAGAAGGAATTGTTTCCTCACATGAGCTGATTCGGAATAGCCTATACCGGGACCAGGAACAAATAGGTTTTCGATGTTGGTTTCCGATAGTGTAGACCATAATTCTTATCTCTATTAATCCTTAGATACTTCCTTTTCCATCCTAACGCAGTGTGGCGCGGTGCAAGTTAGTCTTTGCGATTATTTTAAAACTGAAAAACTATATTTTACTTTTTGGCTCTACCATTTATACTACTACTACTTCTTTTTTACTTTCATTTTTACTACTTATGTTTATGAAAGCCCTTGTGGTTTGGTGGTTGAGTAGGTCGGCGCCTGGAGGTGGTGGGTTCGATTACCACTTCAGGACAAGTGATTGTGCACAGAAAAGAAAAAGCGCAAATACTTGTTCTGAGTCTCTCTATCTCGGGCCGTTTATGGTCCTCATAGTTCCTGGGTCCCTAGACACAGGAAATCCTAGTTAGGGTCTAGGATCTATGTATGTGATCGTTGGGCGTTATTAATATTATTATTTTGAAAAATGCCCAAAACAAAATCAGCAAATAAAACCTGAAATATGGTTATCGAACGAGCTAAAAAAATTCACAGCAATCAGTCGAGAAATGTAGAGGAGAACAGCTGGGCATCCACCGGGCATACGAAATCATTTTTGCCCGAGTTGAAACAGAAACGCTTCACTCGCGTTTCTAACTCGCTCAGTTAATAAATGTGAAACGTTGTCTGTAGTTTGTTTGTTTGGCTTTCACGAAAACCGCTAAACCGTTTCGATTGAAATCTGTACAGAGCTCTACCCTACCGGTATTAACATAAGTATATAAAGACAACCCGGATCCAAAGCGCCTTGTCTGTAAGTCTAGCATTAACCTCCTGCGCTCCTGTGCTGACCAGCACTGTTGAATATGTTCAACAGTGCTGGTCAGCTCTACTACAGTGCATGTTGGCTATTCCGTTGAAGAAATTACTGAGCCTTTATTTTTTTTTTTGCGGACATCTCCCACAACGCCATCTAGCCCCAAACTAAGCAAAGCTCGTATTATGGGTACCAGATAACTGATACAATACTTAAATACTTTTTGTTTTTAAATATATAGTACATATAATACAATATAACACCCAGACACAGAACAAACACCTATGTTCATCACACAAATGTTTGTCCTGGGTGGGAATCGAACCCACAACCCACAGTTCAGAAGGCAGGGTTACTACCAACTGTGCTATCGGGCCAGTCATTTTTGTCTCCAGAGTTTCTTTACAGAATCAAAACAAACTTCTTCTTACCAATTCTCAATTAATATATGTATATATTAATTGCTTTATTACTTAAAAATATATACTTATAGTGCTTGAAGCTCGAAGTACATAGCTAATTATTAAATATTAAACAAAAAATGCGAAGTGAAAACTGTCCAGCAATTTAGGCAGGTATATTATTAAAGCATACAGAGTAAAAATAAGACACGCAAAATAGCTACAATATATCAAAAAAGTCCGATATTGGTTTAGTCAAAAGTAACATATCTCGCAACGC
Source organism: Ennomos fuscantarius (assembly GCA_905220475.3). NCBI lineage: Eukaryota > Metazoa > Arthropoda > Insecta > Lepidoptera > Geometridae > Ennomos > Ennomos fuscantarius. Next base: position 3,538,654 of record HG992034.1, on the reverse strand, counting down.
ATGATTTCAGCTGAAGCAGACCAAAATACCCTCATATAGGTTCAGATCGTCGTGTCATGAGTATTCATACATTGCGCTACGGTGAGTTACCATGAGTTATAGCGGCCTTAGACGGCAAGATTGAACGCCTTTCGGATGACAAACGATCGAAGATGATTGAATGGGTAGACATTACGCCCACTCCCCTTGTTTTGCTGCCATCTGTACAAATCTATATGACATATCATAACTTGATTTTAATATTCAGAGATTTTCTTTGTTATTATAAATGACTTTACATAAAAATGAAAAATGGGGAATGTTCTGAAGAGCTAATACCTAATTCCGGCATCGCGGTTCCACCATCGTACCTCTCGCCACCTCAAAAAAGCTCTTCCACATATTATTGAGTCGTGGAAATCTCATACGACTCGATTCATGCGTTCTTTCTTGCCACACACCTGCAAAATGTGGAATGAGCTCCCGCCAGCGGTCTTTCCGCAGAGTTATAACATGGAGTACTTTAAAAGGAGGGTTAAAATATTCCTTCAGGGTAAGCAATGGTGATGCCTCCTTTGGTGTTACAGATGTCCATAAGCTACGGTGACCACTTCTCATCAGGTGGGCCGTATGCTTGTCAGCTCCCTTTAAAATAAAAAAATAAAAATTTAGTCTAATACTTTCACAGTGGTGTCGATAGACCGAATAAGGAGGTGGTAATAGGTTTACTAGGTGGTAGGACTTTACTGCAAAGTTGGTCTAGGTAGGTACCACCGCTGTGCCAGTTATTCTGCCACCAAGCAGTAGTGCGCAAGCACTGCAGTGTTCCGGTTTGAAGGGCACTGTAGCTAGTGATTACTGGGCAAATGAGACTTTATAATCTGATCTCACAGTCTAGTAATCTTACTAGATTGTGCTGATGTCTCAGGATGACGTGCGCAGTGCAGTGTCACGCGAACCTCTATACTTTAGAGTTCCGAGTGACACTGCAGCTGATATGGGCAGTCGTGTCGTTTAACATCAGGTGAACGGCTAGCTCGTCACGTCCATCCTTAACATAAAAAAAGGAACCTGGAACTATACATGGTGTCCCAAGAGTAAGTATCCAGCAGAAGTTCAGATGTAGAGCATGCCCAGGACAATTGAATCACTCATGTGTATCCCAAAATGTTTTATAGTTTAAGAGCTACGGGTGTTTATTTCAGCCAAACCTCCGATATGCCCATAAACTTGATCATCATTAGCCTGTATCAGCCCACTGCTGGACATTAATTCTCTTTTAATAAACGTCACTGAGTCAGTCTACGTACTGACCTTGAGCATCAATAGACAACTGAGCGTCATTCAGTAATATGGGCCTAGGTCTTTGTGTTGGCTGTCAAGGTTGTGGCCGAGCTTATGATTGAGACTGGGGTGTGTATCACCACAAATCAGTACGCTCATAAAAAAGTATGCGAAAAAAAATATCATCACGAGAAATATGGTCAAAGGCAAGCCTAATGTTTAATAATGTTTAAAAAAAGGTACTTTAAGGGTTATTTTTGAGATCTGTATGTTGTATAATCAAAACCAAAACAGGTATCCTCGCGTTAACGAACTATTTATCTAGGTAATACTCGACGGCATTCGGCATAAAATTAACGTATCCAGTACTGTACAGGGATCCAATTAACGAAGTTTTAATTGAATATGTCTGCTTTAAATGGCAAGGCGTATGCACGTAATTATAAAAAAAAAACATTTTATTCAGCTCTGTATTTTACTACACCAAAAGTAATGTTATCTTGTAAAATGCAGCTCAGTGTAAGATCATGCAAAAATCTGCTACTCAAAAAGCTAGAGTGTTGGAAACTAAATAGTATTACAGATTTTCAGGTTGAGGATGCTAGAGTTTTCGAATACGGCATAAATATTAGTATACGTTTGAAAGTTGTACTTGGATGGGTGACTGCTAAGTGTATTTACAACTGAGCCCTACGAACGTGCAAGGAAAGCACGTTAAGCCGTAGGCACAGGTAAATAATAATACTAATAACACCCAACGATCACATACATAGATCCTGGACCCTAACTAGGATTCCCTGTGTCTTGATCCAGGAACTACGAGGACCATGGTCCCACATACCTAGATTCAGAACAAGTATATGCGCATTTCATGTCAAGATGATTGTGTGTTTAGATTCCTCTATGGCCGTAGGTCTTGGTGGTGGAAGCAGTCTGTCAGAAACAAGATGTACTGACGTTTTCAGGCGCCTTTAAATTTTGGTCGGCAGGAGCCTATAAAAGAAAAAAAAAATTATTAGGATATTATACTCAGACATTGAAAATTGAATGATGATCAATACCGTCTGCGAACACAGCAGTTATTTGCAAATCGATAAAAAAAATTATTAACAACTAATAAATACCTACGCCACGCGGTTTCACCCGTAGATAAAAATAATTTGTTAATCCAGTATATAAGATATCTATATTCGAAATTTCAAACTGTAATAGGTGGAGTATATGTGGGGTTGATGGATGCACCATGTAATAAAAGATGGTGTTGCGGTGCACAAGTGTATTGCTTGGCTTCTACATGATGGCTGTATAACTTAGTCCTAACTTATATGCTATGTCGGCTGTGTTCATACACTACAAACAAATGTGCAATACAAACATATACTTAAACTTCGCTTTTATAATAATACGAGCTTCTGCCCGCAGCTTCGCCCATGGCGCGGCCTATGGGAAAATAATTCAAGCACCCATTTCACCCTCTTAAGGGTGGAATATCGAAAAATCCTTTCTTAGCGGATGCCTACGTCATAACATCTACCTGCATGCCAAATTTCAGCCCGATCCGTCCATTTGTTTGGGCTGTGCGTTGATAGACCACTATGTCAGTCAGTCACCTTTGAGTTATATTTAGATTATGTATTTAATTAAATATTAAATTATTATGTGATTGATGATTGCGACGTCAAATTAACTGATATCATTAAAATGGACAGGATAATAATTAAAGTGGTTTTGATTCATGTATATACAGTAGTTGAATTATTTTAATGTTTACGTTGTAATTATTGCATAACTGAGAGTACTAGTAATCTCTTCAAAAAGTTTACAAAAATGTCTTTAATAAAATAAATGAAATTATTTAAATAGGTCATGTCTAGGACAGATAAAGGACTAATTAGATACAAAGTATTTCATCCGTTATGAAAAGTTATTATAATAAATATTGGACATTAACGTTTAACCTTTAATGTCGAAATAAAATAAAGAGCACCCTTATGTTGGTCATTACCATCACCACCACCACCAGCACCACGACCACCACTACCACTACCACCACCACCATCATCATCATCATCATCATCATCATCATCATCATCACCACGCTCATAAATAATAGGCTCTTTCATTATGTCATCCATTTTAATCCTGTCTATGGGAGTTGGGAGCACGGCCCTTGGTATATATGATTATGTATTAGGTCTTTACCTATGAAATTGCCGTTTTGTTTGAAAAAAGTTAAAGTATTTTTTTTTCGAACTTATTTATTTCTTTTATTCAAAGTAATCACCCCTACAATCAATGCATCTTTGCCAACGCTGTGGCAGTTTATGGATGCCCTTCTTAAAAAAATCAGCAGGACGGGAGACAACAAACTCTTCAAAGGCGTTTTGTACTGCCTCTCGGGAATTGAATTTTTTTCCCGCTAAAAAGTTGTCCAAATTTTGGAAAAAGTAATAGTCGGTAGGCGCAAGATCTGGTGAGTATGGCGGATGAGGGAGAGCTTCCAAACCCAACTCATGCAGCTTAGAGACGGTCTGTTGTGCAGTATGGGGTCGCGCGTTGTCGTGAAGTAGCAGTGGAGACGACCGATTGACCAAAGCTGGTTGCAGACGTGCGAGTTTCGCCATCATTGTGGTCAGTTCTTCAATGTACACATCTGCAGTAATGCTCTTGCCGTTTTGTAAAAAGCTATGATGAATCACACCAGCACTAGACCACCAAACTGTGACCATCACCTTTCTAGGGGTCATTTTTCGTTTTGCACATTGCTTTGGTACCGAACCAGGATCTAACCAACTTGCTGAGCGCTTTCGATTGTCAAAAAGAATCCATTTTTTGTCGCACGTAACAATTCGGTTCAAAATTCCTTCATTTCTGTGCCTGTTAAGCAGCGCAAGGCAAGTCTCGACGCGTACGTTGCGCTGACGATCGTTAAGTTCGTGGGGCACCCACCTATCAAGCTTTTTTATCTTGCCAATCTGTCGCAAATGGACCAATATTGTTTTGATGCTAACATCAAAAACTGCTGCCAGCTCAGCTGTAGATTGAGATTCATCAGCTTCCACAATCGCCTTTAATTCATCATTGTTGACCAAAGTTTCCGGACGACCACGAGGTTCATTTTTCAAGTCAAAATTCCCAGAACGGAACCGAGCAAACCAATAACGGGTTGTACGTTCGTTTGTACAGTTCTCTCCGTAAACGTCGTTGATGTTACGTGTCGTTTGTGCCACGTTGGTGCCACGACGGAACTCATATTCCATAATTACACGAAATTTCAAAGTATCCATTATGAGGAAAAATGTTGAAATGTAATGAAAATACAACGCTAATCAATAAACAAAAGACTTATATTGTAAATAGAATGTCATATTTTTAAAACAAAATTAATTTGAATTTAGAATTCATAGCCAATCAAAACTTTTTTTTGTTTGAAAAAGTCTGTACTGCAATACGGCAATTTCATAGGTAAAGACCTATTATTTGCCGATGATGGCCTTAAACTAAAATGACTTAGATGAAATAAAGTACGAAAATAAGGCCCTTTTTTTCTTTAAATGAGATGAAATTACAGTTCACGCTCATGCTTACTGCTCCGCTGGGCCCCTTTTGATGCTAATTAATTGTTTAAGTAAATTTCCTCGAATATCCTTCAGGGTATTATTAATTTTGTGATATTGTTTATTTTTTGTAGTTAATTGATGGATGAGCTTACAATTTTAAATATGTAAGATGTTTTTGAAAAAGCTATGATTCATTGCCTGTGCATATACATAACTTTGTATGGGTTATGAGTTGTACATAAAAAGTGCCTCAAAAAGGGACGGTTAGCCCCCAAGATACGGGTATCTTTGGTGTGGTTAGAGCCGTACTATCAGTGTTGTAGTTTATACGAAATAAACAATTCTGTATTTTAAAATTTGTTTTCATAACATGTTTAAACAAAACGGTCGCAGGAACGAATCTAGATTTGTTATTACTGAGGTATAATATTAGATTAATATTAATATTAGATTCTCTATTATCTCTATAGATTGCTCTAAATTCTTAAAACTCCTACGATGTTTGAGTAGGTGGTCACCTATTTTTATTTCCGAAAATAAATATCATTTCATGTCTTTAGAGGTAAGATATTTTTTAGTAAACTAAAAAATACAATACGAGAAAACTCCCGAGTTGTCTCCCATTCTAACACGCCTATTTCGCCTCTCTCTAGACACCGGAATAGTCCCTATGAGTTGGAAGCTAGCCAACGTACAACCTGTACCTAAGAAGGGCAGTCGTGCTGATCCTGCCAACTATCGACCCATCTCAATTACCTCCATTCTCTGTAAGAGTATGGAGCGTATAATTAACAACAAGCTCTTGGCATACCTTGAAGACAACGATCTCCTCAGTGACCGGCAATACGGATTTCGCCGAAACCGGTCCACTGGGGATCTTCTCGCGTATGCCACTCACATATTGAGCGAAGCCTTAGAGATGCATGGAGAGGCACTTGCTGTATCTCTAGACGTCTCTAAGGCATTTGATCGGGTCTGGCACGACGGTCTTCTGAATAAGCTTCCATCTTACGGACTACCTGCTGGTTTGTGCACTTGGATATCAGACTTTTTGAGGGAACGATCGCTTAGAGTAGTTCTTGATGGCTGCTCTTCCGATCAATTAGCTATTAATGCTGGTGTACCTCAGGGGTCAGTTCTTTCAGCAACACTATTCTTACTCCACATCAATGATTTGCTAAAGCCCGGTACCTTTGGGTATGCAGATGATAGTACTGTTGTTGAAAGATACACATCCAGTGCCCGAGCCAGTGGTGACGACGTCCGGATTGAGAGAGAGGCTATGGTTGAGCGCATGAACCTGGCTTTGAAAGCCGTGTCCGATTGGGGCGATGCTAACTTGGTTAGGTTCAATGCTGCAAAAACACAGGCGTGTTTATTCACTGCTAAAAAGAGCCCACTCCATCTGGCTCCTTCATTCCGTGGTGTATCTGTAAGTTTAGGAAACCATCTTGAGCTTTTGGGTGTTGATCTTACGTCAAACCTAAACTTTGGATCCTACATCGAGTCCAAAGCCAAAGTAGCTTCAAAAAAACTCGGCATATTGTCCAAGGTAAGGCGGTACTTCACACCTGGACAGCTTCTAAATCTGTATCAAGCACAAGTCCGATCGTGTATGGAGTACTGCTGCCACCTGTGGGACGGGTCTGCCAAGTACCAGCTTGAGGCTCTGGACTCGATTGAACGGCGTGCCAAAAGGCTCATTGACGACGATACTTTGGTTGGTGAAAGGCTCCAGAGCCTTGCACATCGACGTAAGGTGGCAAGTCTGTCGGTTTTTTACAGATTACACCACGGTGAATGCGCTCAAGAACTGCATGATCTAATTCTCCCATCACCATTCCACTACCGGACTACTAGACGCTCGGCTAAGCGCCATCCTTTTGTGGTCGAAATACCACCCATTCGTACCAAGCGATTTGACTCAACGTTCTTAATTAGAACGGCTAAGGAATGGAATGCCCTGCCAGCGTCTGTGTTTCCGGCGAAATATGACCCGGGCGTGTTCAAGAGAAGAGTGAATAGGTATTTACTTGGCTAGCATGCTACACATTCGATCGCATCGTCACTTCCCATCAGGTGAGAGCGTGGTCAAATGCTAGACAAGTTTGAAGTAAAAAAAAAAAAAAAAAACTAGAATTAAATATTTAAAAAAATTAAAACGTTTTAATAGCTATGAAAAAACTTGACCTTAATAAAACGATACCTATCTGAAACGATACTAACCTAAATTGAAACTTGAAAGCGATGACGTCACAGACAAATATGGATACCGGCACAGTAACACCTCTCTGTTTGGCGTCGGGGGTAAAGTAGAACAAAAAGCATATTCTTCACGTAGTAGTTCGCTGGCTATTTATTCCCCTACTTGTACATTAATGTAATAAATAAAATAATAAAAATCAATTTATTGCCACTGGAGATACAAATAATTATACAAAACAAGGCTACAAGGTACAACATAATATCATGTCACAGGGCAACGGGGGTAACTTCAGCATCAGCATGTGCTGTAGTTACCCCAACAAATAGTAAAAAGCTAATGTAGTTACTGTTTATTATCTGTGCGTAAAATGAATGAATCTTTATAATTTACATTCGCATGAATCATCGGTTCATTGAAATTCGGAACGAAGGATTGGCGTTTACTGATTGGGAAGGACTTTGTTATTTATGAAACTCAATATTGTTTGGTTGTACTTGCAATGATTGGTTCATTAATAATATTAACTGGGTAGTAGGACTTTTTAAGGCAAAGTTGCCACTTTGTCAGTTATTCTGCCACCAAGAAATAGTGCGCAAGCACTCATTTTTTTTCACCTGTGTTCCGGTTTGAACGGTACTGTAGCTAGTGAAATTCGGAACCCAGAATGTATGAAAAATACACCAAAAATATAAATTAAATTAAATTTTAATGATAATATAAAAACGCTAGTAATTATGGTCTTTTAATATGTTGTTTAAAGCTGTATTGTTGTTAAATGTTTGACCTATTATTATGGTATTAGAAACTTTCACTGTTTATCAACTATATCAATTGGTAAGAAAATGGACCATGGGACCAAAATAACACTTAATAGAAAGTCTAAAATCATTAACACAAAATTAGATCAACTCTGTTTACACGGGGATCGGGGAGGAATGTACCTCTTAGAAAAATGAAACTTACATAACTCTTCATTACCCTTGTATTGCCAAATGGCTACAGAAATGACAGTTTATACAGCTTATGCCAGATCTCCTAGCCAAATTACCCGACTCATCTCATTCGGAAGACCTGAATGGACTACATTACTTTGATGCTTGACGCCATTTATCCTAAGCTGTCACTTGAGCAGGATTTAATATCGCTAAGAATTGAGGACGCAGTAAGGTCTTAGTGAAATGGGGTAGTGGAGCAAAGTCTCAAATCAAAATTTCTTGGAAACAAAATCTGGCTTCAATTCAAATAATTACGTAACCTTGAATAAACTTGACAACGACTTATTGACTTTTCAACTTAAGATCTCTATTGAGTAGGAAAAGTGGCGAGTCAATTGGCCTTTAATATCTTTGACTGTTAGCAATAATCAATGAACATAAAATAATAAAAAAACACAACGCCAATTGGGAACTTAATTTAAGCCCTTTGCTACCTAGATATCGTAGGACCAAGGAATAGTTGATTTTTTTTATTACTTTATTTTGAAAACCCTTTTACTACCTCCTGCAAAGCTAACCTAGCTACGTCCTTACTAAGAATGTTTACCACAAGCTCTAAAACAATTTACGTCGGGTATTATCGGGTAATTTCGGCCACTTTCGGTGTCGTAAATTAGCGTCCTATGCCAGTGTCCGGCGATTTTCGCCAAGATTACGCGACGTTTAGTTACCCTCCATGATTTATTTTGTCGCTGTCTAAATTACTATGGACAAAGCAAAAAAGAAAATGATGTAGCTGCTACGCTGCTAAAGAATATTGCTACGAGAGCTACGAACTTACATACTTGTATTGGGGTGCAAACGTTATGAAAAACTACAAGATGGAAGACAGCAAGAATTTAATATGTCAAGTCGGAAATTACTTTGGTTTTTATTTATTGTTGTCTGCTGACACGGTATTATTTGATGCTAAAAAGGAACATATAAAAGAACAATATCACTGAAATGATAATGCACAAGAAAAAATTGTATTTCTCATCAAAATTTAAAACATTTGGTATACTAAGGATTTACAGTTTTGAAGGCTTTGACGAAAGTTGTTTTAGATTCAGTGTTTTTGGACTTAAAAAGTATCAGGACCACATTTCGAGAATCTTGTATATATATATTTATACAAACGACGAGCTTCTGCCCGCAGCTTCACCCGCGGCGTGGCTTATGGGAAAATAATTCAAACACCCATTTCACCCTCTTAAGTGTAGAATTTCGAAAAATCCTTTCTTAGCGGATGCCTACGTCATAACATCTACCTGCATACCAAATATCAGCCCGATCCGTCCAGTGGTTTAGGCTGTGCCTTGATAGATCACTATGTCAGTCAGTCAGTCAGTCAGTCACCTTTGAGTTATATATATTTAATAATAAAATAATAATAACTAATAAAGATGCCTGATTGCGGTTTCAAGAAGATTTAAATTAACTTTCGTTCCTCTTTGGTACTTAATGAAAGTGTTCAGGGCAAGAAATTTTCAATTTAGGTTGTGTGAGATGGTTTGAATTAATGGTTGGATAAAAGTTAATGATTTTGGTGTGTATTTTCACACCATATAATCTTAATTATTTAACACTTGTATGGTCAAACTGCGTATTATAAAACCGTAAAGTTAATTGCTTTTTAACCGACTCCCAAAGAGGAGGAGGAACTATGTTCGCCTGTATGTATTTTTTTATATACCTGGCACTTCAGTGGCCAGTGAATGTTATATCGTTAAATATATAACCTCTCCACGGAGTCTGCCGGTTGATTCATATGCAGCTATGTTGAATTACGTGATCATGTGCCACTTTTTGCAGTCCGCTGAGTCTTTTTTTCTAAACGTTCTAATTTTAAAAAGATTTTTTATGTTACAGTTTTATTACAAACATGAAGTGGACAGAGTGTGCACCGCAGTGGCATTTGATCGATCGTTTTTACACTCAGAGCGGTAATAGACAATGCATTTTTAATGCAGCTATGAGGGTGGCCATATGAGATCGATATGATCGTTTATAATACATATAAAGAAGATTTTATAATGTTATCATTGTTATAATGTTAGCATGTCCGATTCTTTATGAATGAGTGTATTAAGTTTATGGAACTTAGGAAGTTGTTAGTATCACGTAATATTTAAATAGTTTTAGTTTCATTACTAATCCAACAATTATTTTACACAGAAAACATTTTAGCCGCTACAATTCCGCAGATTTCATTATAGTCTATGCAACAGACCGACGCATAAAGGTCAATTTTATTTTTCTAATCTGTCAATTGCCTCAATGTTTTTCCCTTCTTCTCTAATCTGTGGTGCATGCACTACAAAAAATAATTGACTATAGCATGCACTCTTCATGAACTTTGGAAATACGAGTAGTAAGTTTATAACTTGTTCATAGCACTTATGACTTAAAAATTCCGCCATCAAAGATTAGTATGCCAGCTGTAAAATTATATGAAAACTAAGAAAGTACTTTATAGAATAACATGAGTGTTCCTTGACGATAATTGTTTTTTTGTGCTTGTCTATGCGAATTTATCTATGTCAATATTTTTTGACAGAGAATAAATTATCTCCCACTGCTACGCCAGCCGTCGTACCATCAATCTCGAGCCAGCAGAACGTATTAAAGTCGATAGAAAACTATTATTCGCGATCGTAACTTTTGGTTAAGTCGTGACCTCACTTGAATCTTTGTTCGGCACTCACAAAAGAAACCCTTTATGTCGAGCTTAAGAGCTTTTAGGTCTTGCGAATTTTTGTAGTAATTTTTCTTTGAATGACGAGCTGAAAAATATTTGTTATCAGCATAGATCTAAGACGAATCAAAGCGAATTGTCCTAAAGCTTTCAATTGCAAAGCACCACGCACGATTTATATACAGTTTTGCTTTTTACTACTCCTGCATAAACAAATAAAGATCCAAACAAGCAATATAAAAAAATAAAAGGACACATCACGGCTACAAAAAAAAATTTCTTCATCCAACGATTGCTAGTAAGAGATCGCTTTTAGCGAGAATACTAATAATAACGACCAACGATCACATACATAATCCTGGACCCTGACTCGAATTCATTGTATCTAAGGACCCAGGATCTACGAGGACCATAGTCCCACAACACTCAGAAAAAGTATTTGCGCTTTTTTTTCTGTGCATAAATACTTGTTCTGTCGCAGGGATTGAACCCGCCGCTTCCGGGTTATGAGCCACACCACAGAGGCTGTCAATTAAGGTCACCCATTGTGACACTTTATATAAATAACTGTAATTTTTAAATTTTAATATTATGTACAATGAAGATTCATCTATCTATCTATCCATGTATCTATATATCCATCTATCTATATATCCATCTATCTATATATCCATCTATCTATCTATTCATCTATCTATCTATCTATCTATCTATCCATCTATCTATCTATCCATCTATCTATCTATTCATCTATCTATCTATCCAACTATCTATCTATCCATCTATCTATCTATCCATCTATCTATCTGTCCATCTATCTATCCATCTATCTATCTATCTATCCATCTATCTATCTACCCATCTATCCATTTATCTATCTAACCATCTATCTATCTATGCATCTATCTATCCATCTATCTATCTATCCATATATCTATCTATCCATCGATCTATTTATCCATCTATCTATCTAAACACACAGGCCTCCTTTATAAAACGCCACTTGGATGCATAACACGAGGAAGGGGGCTTCAATCACCAAGATTTTAATGTTCCGAGAAGAATGCTGCTACCCATTTTCTGGCCTTCATCCATTCCTCTAGCCGGCTCTAAAGGCACGCATGGGAAGAGATGGGGTAGCCCTATTCTCGGCAGAACCACACTGAATAGTAAGTAACCGATGTACCTAATATAAAAGCGCTTGTTTTGAATATATTTATGTTACGACTTTCCACAGCTACAGCAAAACTGAGACTAAAAAAACCGTTAAATGTTTTCAATTTCATTCTCTTAAGTTTTTTGTTTGACATCTTTACAAAAATTAGACACAAAAGGGAAGGTAAAGTAACTATGTCGGCTTTCGTTTATTTTTTCTTAAACTAAGGGAAATTAAATTTTTTCACTTAATAATACTGCTAAGGAACAGCTTTAAACATTATGACATAGCCAGTTTAAGAAATACATAAACGACAATAAGTTATAGAAAATGTTAAACAAAAATAAACAATGTTTTTTTATGTTAGTTAATGATGTGACGAGCTAGTCGTTCACCTGATGTTAAGCGACACTGCCGCCCATAACAGAACAGAGTCACTCTGATCTCCAAAATATATAGTATCGTGTGACACTGCACTGCGCACATCATCCTGAGACATCAGCACAGTCTGGTAATAAGATTACTCGACTGTGAGATCAGATCATAAAGTCTCAATTGCCTAGTAATTTCACTAGCTACAGTGCCCTTCAAACCGGAACACAGATGTGCTTGCACACTACTTGTAAACACACAATGTTTTTTTGTTTCTGTGTGTTGGTTAATATGTCTGTGGCTTTCATGTTCAAGCGGCTGGACCAATTTACATGAAACACACTTATGTAAATACGTTTCCCTGAGGTAAATGGGTGAAACGTGGGGTAAAATCCAAACTCCAGTAGGTTGTAGTACTACACTAAAATCTGCTTTAATAGAGTTGGAGTGATTTAAGCTGTAAATTGACACTGAGTTTAGCCGTTGTTGTTTACCAAAATGCCTTCTTAATACAGTTATAGCAGTTTTGGTTTTGTAACATTGAGTATTTTCACGGCGCAAGAAAACAAACGTACATCCTAGAAACAAAAAACACTTATTTACACATAGTATGTGTAGGGATAATAATAAAATAAAAACGAGTGTGCTTTAGACCACACGACTGAAGTAAAATTTCTTTAGCTCTATCGGCCGGTACAACTTTGTTCTTCGATTTTTTTAAAGTTAATGTCGCCATTTTGACAATTGTAAATTATCATTTTACCGGACATACCAACAGAATAATACAAATTTTAAGTAATTTTTAGCACAGTTAATTTTATAATGGAGATCTACGTTAACCAACAAGTTACAATTCTGTTCAGCTCGTTACGCATTCACCAGCTTACTCCACAAGTCAAACGTGCGTAAAGAAGTTTTATTTCAATAATAATAATGCCAAACGATCACATACATAGCTTCTAAAACATAACTACGGTTCCTTGTATATGTGTACCCAAGAACTACAAGGACCACACAACACGTGGACACAGAACAAGTATTTGCGCTTTGTTTTGTGCACAAATACTTGTTCTGTCACGCGAATTGAGCTCGCCGCCTCCGGGCCATGCCGACCTGCCCCCCTTACCGCGTAACTGCTTTGGGAATTGGCTTCGCCTGCCATCCTGCACGCGCCAATTAACAAGCGCATTCAAGAATAATGTAGCAAAGTTCTTGAATGTAAACAACGTGTCATGTAAATAAACATTAATGTTTCTTTTTTTTTAATTTTATGCCAAATCTGTATTTTAATATTATTATTTTTTTACCATTAATTATATTGTATGTATTTTTTTTTCATGTATTTATCATTATATAGTTGTATATGCTGTTGTAGTATTTATCTTTTGTTTAACTTTTTTTTTGTGTTACCACAATGTATATGCAAATGTTGTAAGTACCTGTTAAGGATATATATCAGAAAAAAATGTATTAGTTTAAGATCTACTATGGATAATATTAAATATATATACTGTTGGTGTATTCATAATAAATAAATAAACAAGTCTGCGAGTGCGAGTAAGAGAGAACACCATTACCACCTCCACCAGACTTACGCGGTAAGGCCCCTGATCAACCATCACAGCACAGAAGCGTCAATATTAACAACATTCTAAGTAATAAGTCACTTTATTATTACTTCTATTGGTATCTTTATGATACTTTTTTATTAATAATTCTCGTGAAATAATAAACCCCAAGAGTAGCCACGGAACTGAAATCTTCCCCGCTTTCATTTGCAAGCTCAAGGAGTAGACCCCGAACTCGTTTGAAGTGAGCTAACCAAATTACGGCCCTCATTTTTCCGGATTCCTACCGTAACTTTTGAGCAATTTCATACTTTTTGCGGGAAGACCCTGCTGTAAGTTGGACTGGGAGAACGTAGACCTTTTTAAAACAGAGTAAGGGTCAATTCACTATTTATCTCTACTAAAAAAAATTTAAACGTTGTTTGTTTGTGTTTCCTTCACTCTAAAACTGCTGAACTGATTTAGATGAAATTGTGCACGCGGGTTGAGTAAATGACCAAGATTAACTTAAAACATTTTTTACTCTGACAACACTTTCTGTCGTTAATTTGAAAAGGAATTTGTGAGATAAAATTTGCCAATAGCTCCTGCACTATATGAGTCATTACATATGGGTACTTTTTGTGGCCAGAATATAGCCATAATTCATAAATTAATATGCGACCGTTGGGATCACAAATGTTTGTTTCTTTCAACATTGACTGCAGACAAATTGATTTCTGTCAAGAAACGAAATAAAAAGAGAACTCCCATTTATTTTGTAACAATAACTTTGAATGATGCTCGGGATTAACTCGAATGTTTCACAAAGACACAAATTAATAAGGAAAAGTTGGGAAAAGCAAATAAAGGGAGCCATGGAAATTGTCTTTGTTCTAAATTAACATGACTTTTAGTATGCAGTAAGTATATACTACTAGCTGCGCCCCACGGTTTCACCCGCGGATAAAAAGTATTTTATTTATCTGCTTATCCCACGGGAACGTTTCACTTTTCCGGGATAAAATATAGCCTATGTGTTAATCCAGTGTATAAGCTATCTTGGTACCAAATTTCATCCAAATCCATTCAGCCATTTGAGCGTGAAGAAGTAACAAACATATACACATACACACATACAAACTTTCGCCTTTATAATATTAGTGTGATGTGATATTTTTATTTTGTGCTTTAAGTGCCCAGTTATAACGTTTAAATTTCCGAAATCAAAAATTTTGCTTCTATAATAATTTTATTTTTCCATTAGCCGTATGATCCCTGAGGATAGGTCCACCTCATCTCATCCCGTGGGTATCATAAGAGCCGGCTAAGAGAATATCCAGGGAATGGGCAGCTGCATTCTCCTCGGTACCTATATTAAAATCTCCTACGATCACTAAAACACCTGTCAAGCGTGGTCATTATGGCAATCCTCCTTTCCCCTAAACATAAGTCCTAGTGGCACGCTTTAAATTTTTTTTCTTATTTACACTATTATTAATTTATATTTATTATACACAATTCTTAATTCAAATTAATTTTAACAATTTGAATTTAGAATTGTGAAAAAATAAATTTGTAAAAAGTGGCATGCTTTAATTTTTTTTTTTCTTATTTACACTATTATTAATTTATATTTATTATACACAATTCTAAATTCAAATTGTTAAAATTAATTTGAATTAAGAATTGTGTATAATAAATATAAATTAATAATAGTATATAAATTGTTATATAAATTAATAATAGTGTAAATAAGAAAAAAAAATTTAAAGCATGCCACTTTTTACAAATTTTATTTTTTTCACAATTTTTTTTTAGTTTATTTTTATATATAAAGCGTGATTTTTTTTAAAACTATTATTTTTTTTTTAATGGTGGCATATGTTTAGCCATGTCTTACGGCTGTTAATGGAATATTATTACAGATCATGGTGAGTGTGCGTTGTGATGTTATTGAATGTGTGTATTTTAATCTTTGTTTTTGTATTTAAGTTGAAGTTAAATTACCACTACAAACGTTAATTAAGTATTTACTTAACGCCTAAAACAAACAAAATATAGTGAAACGAAAACGGCTGTTTTATGAAACGAAGACTTGAAGTCCTTTTGATGCGCAATGGAGAATTAATTTTCTTTCACAAATGTGCAGTAAGTGACAATCGCGTTTTACGGGGAATAAATAAAAAACGAAGTGTGCGTTAAATCCTACTAGCAACCCCCAGTCAGGTATAAACTTAAATAAGTAGAAAACAAAAATCTGCAGTACATTTTGCAGTGGAAAATTAAATAAATTAAATTTAGAACCTCTTAATTGACCAATAAGTTACATAACTTATTGGTTAATTTCTACCGGTGAGACGTTATTATATTTTAAGGTTTTAATCTAGGATCTGAGAAGTGAAAGTACTTTAAAATTACCCCCATAGTATTTTTATTTCTAACCTGCGACCAAACTTGTTACGTGTTATTACCAGTGTAAAATAAAATAAAAAATGGCAATTTCGCTTTAAACGCCGTTTTAACATCGAATCAATTGAGTGTGAAGCTATAAGTTCCGATTGATTTTAACTGTCTATAATTTATATATGGCTTAAAGCGACCGTGCAAACATTTTCCCTAAACATTTAAGGTTATTTCATTCAGAAAGTTACACGGCCATAATAAAAGCTCTTGTGGAGTGTCCTGCGGGAAACCGTAAACAGACGATTTCATGTTATTTATTCTGGATTTCTAACGAATAGATTGTCAAAGGATATTTCGGTCCTTTCGACTCGGTTGACTAATGAATCCTTTTTGGTCGAAATTACAAATCCGAATCCGTTTGTACAAATACATGGATGGTATAATTAGGTATTTGGAGATACGTATATGTAAACCTGATTTTTGTAATGTTGATAAATGGGGTATCGGCATACATTCTTTTTTTTGTTTGGTTTTGGTTCCACACTTTTGTGTATTTACCCAGTGTCAAGTTATTTTTAATATCTCAAGTTAATTAATATCATATAATGTGTCAAGTCAAGTCAAGTCACAGTCCAAGTCACCAAGTTAAGTCATAGTCTAGTCTAGTCAAGTCATACTCCTAGTAAAGTGGTGTCAACTTTACTAGAAGCTTCTATGGCGTTTTGGAAACAACACGAAAAGAAACGTTTCACCATCATTATACCACTTTCCTACACTTCCCTGTAATTCAGCACATAACGAATAAAATGCCACCAATTTTATGCACTAACACTGAAAATAACACAAGTTTTGGAAAATAATACAATGCGGCGACGCGATCTTTTTCGTTTTCCCGCCAAAAACGCCGGATACATTCTTAAAAGTTTAGTTTATTATACATAAAAAACAAACAAATTATAGTCATAGTTACAATTTCAGACTGTCTAACATAACTATTCCAGCAAATAAATATACAAGACAACAGAAGCACAACATTAACATAGTACATTTAAACTTAACAACAATATATGTCTGTTTTTGTACGCAAGTGTAATGAAAGACGTCGTATGACGCGCGTGCAATGATCATTACACTCTCAGCTCCCTTATCGCATAATATCATTTGGAGTGTAATGATCAATATAGCACACTTGTACCGAAATGTACAATACTATGCCTTTGAGACAATATCGTATATTAATAGTCGTGTAGAAGCTATGGTAACGTGTTGGCCTGCTCATGAGATGATGAGATCAAATTATAATGCGTGTATTATCATTACCAATGTCAAAAATGTCTGTAGACTACTCACTTATAGTTCGTCGTGTCTTGAGTATAACGAGGTAAGGCTCATAATTTGATTGGTAAAGTTTAAATTTCAACTCAATATAAGTTTTTAAGTCAGTGACGTCAATTCCAAACTTTGGTATTGAGCCTGTTAATACAGAGAACGGAGTTTTGTCAAAGCTCTGCTAATTCTTGCATAATACCTTCTGGGTAGAAGCTTTCAAGCAGCCTTGGAGCAATGGCCAGTACTTTAAGTTTGAACAAGTCTTACTCTCTATTTCTAGACGGACAAAGTTCAAAGTCCCATTAATTAAGTTGGTGTTCGAAAAATGGTTGCCGTTGCTAGCTCATCGAAGATAATATGATTTTATAACAACAACGAATTGACAAAAAATAAAAATAAAAATGGTTAACAATAATTAAGGTTTGATAATATTAACTAGCTGAAATTTTATTAGTTTATCGCATAGAAAAATTTAATATTCCATCCACATTTCAATAACTTGATATAAGTAATATATTAGTTATCGATAACTAAACGAAACGCCCACGTCTTGGACCGTTACACGCTTATAATAAAAACCTAATTGGACAAAAAAATCTTTTTATTACTATAATAAAGCATCCCGTATATAGTTGGATATTTTGTACACAGAATGGCTTTGTTTCAAACTCTTTTAAAAAAAATAAACTAGACGCAAAAATTATTACTTAAATGGCTTTAATTCTACTTTCAGATGTCTATAACATCCAAAATCCCTATTATAATAGTGAAACACTGTTTGTTTGTTTGTATGGCTTTCAGGTCAAAACGGCTGAAATGATTTGTATGCAATTTTGTAGAGATAACTAAATTACAAATATCAACACTGGATATTTAGAAGCACCACGGAAAATTAAGATTTATCGCGTGAAATGATCAGAAGAGAGTGAAAGAGAGAGAGTTGAAATTGCTGGCAAAACGACAGCGCGGTTCTTATTTAAAATGTTTTTATTGGTTATAGGCAAAGATTTTGACCACTGTCTCGTCTGATATTAAGCAATAACGTGGTTTAAAATAAGGTGCGCTTACCTAAATGATGATACCTACATAAAACTGTGCCGAAATGTATATACTGATAAAGTATGAACATGATTGTATAGTATTTATTGAACTTAAACAGCAAAAATATTATGGTTATTGGGGGCAAAACTTACATTAATGTGATACAAAACATCAAGCACCCACTAATAATATAATAATAATAATAACACCTAACGATGCCATACATGATATATTTTTTTTTTTTTTTACTTGAAACTTGTTTAGCATTTGACCACGCTCTCACCTGATGCCATAGCCAAGTAAATACCTTTTCACTCTTCTTTTGAACACGCCCGGGTCATATTTCGCCGGAAACACAGATGCTGGCAGGCATTCCATTCTTTAGTCGAAATGTATTTTAGGAATAATTATTATTACCGAAATATGTTTATAACATAACAAGGCTATTTCAGTAGATACTCGCTAAGTCAACATGACATTGTTAAATACTTAATGAAAACCCACCCGTAACTTTCCCGACAGATTACCTACCTACAAGCAGCTTTTTAGTGTCGTGACCCAAAACGATCAGGCTTTGGCTAATCACAATAGTTTCATAGTTTCGGCAAATTAGCGAAAGTTAAATTAAAGTTAAGTACCGGATTAGCGCTGAAGCTCCGGGAGTTAGGTTACGATATATTGTTTAATGAAACATGCGGAAACGTAAGCAATTCAATTACATGGAGATCGTTATCAGGAAATGTATATCTACCCATTTGTGTAACTCAAGGGCCTGTTCATACGAGATGGTTTCAACACGGTACGGTTTATATGCGACCGCCAATCGTGTATATCTTCAGGACAGCTGTAAGGTTGTATGTATATACGAAGATACGAAGCCGCTAAGCTAAGCGACTGCCGGCTTCATTCGGCTGGCAAACGGCTGGTGTCGGTGTCGTGAGTCGGCCCTAATGTTGGATTGTATCACAATCCCGGTTAAAGTTAATACTATTGTAAGGTTTTCAATATATTTTTCTCTAAGTTTGGCTATTCGGGTTTTTTTTTTTGACTGGCAATTCAGAAGATATTTGGCAGAGCGCGGGCTCAGGCTTCCACTTGGTGTTTGTCCGACGACCGAGACGCACAACTGACAGACAGTGATAGTTTTTCGCAAGAAATATAACGATATTTATTTGAATCTTGAGTGTTTTCTTTGGATGAACTACTGTTGGTGCAATAGTGTCCAGATTGTTTACACTATGCTTAAACTTAGACGTAACCTTAACTATGACGTTTAACCAGCACACGTAGCAGCAATTTTTTTTTTACTTCAAACTTGTCTAGCATTTGACCATACTCTCACCTGTATTGACGATGCGATCGAAGATGTAGCATGCTAGATAAGTAAATAGCTAATTAATAGTTTAGCCGTTGCCTGTGAAAATTAAATGGTCTACATTCTCTTCAACTGTTTGATAGCTTTTTCTGCATTTTGATAATCTTGATCTTGATCTTGAAATCTCTAAATAAATGCTAGTTAAAGATATAAAAAATGCTACTTAAAGATATATATCTTTAACTAGCATTTTTTATGGTCAAAGTGCTTCAATTATTTTTACTAACTACTACAATAATATAATAACTGCTAAATAACTTACAACAGGTGGATATCGCGTTTTTTAAAGTTTGTCAACACGCCTCATCGTTGCAACGCTAAATGTTGGGACGCTAAATGTTGGGACGCTAAATGTTGGGACGCTAAATGTTGGGACTTAAATGGCACAACGAATCAGCATTGCGATTCAACGGGACAATAATAATAATAACGCCCAACGATCACATACATAGATCCTGAACCCTAACTAGGATTCCCTGTGTCTAGGGACCCAGGAACTACGAGGACCATGATTCCACAACATCCAGACTCAGAACAGGCGCTTTTTTTTTATTTGTCCTGCCGCGGGAATTGAAACCGCCGCCTCCGGGCTATAAGCCAAATTGCTCAACCATAACACCACAGAGGTTGTCAATGCTGCCAGCATGTTGAGTACGCTACCTACTGGTAGCATTTGGACTGTCTATAGATCACCGCGAATAGCATATTAATTAATGTCAACGTCAAACGTCACGGTTAGCAACACAACATTAACGTTAAACTACAGTTAAAACTGCAGGTTTTTAACTGCAGATTTGACTGTAGTTTCACGATAACCGTAAATGGTGGAACCCAGCCTAATTACTTACGGTTGGTATAGATACCCATTTTGCGTAGAGCCGAGCTTAATTATATTAAAACCGTCTCTGTAGAGTTGTTTTGTATTTCAATCCACATTAATTTACTTATCAAATTGGGTTAAAAATAGGTTTACTACGAAAATAGGTATTTTCTTAATTACACGCGCCAAAATTTTTTAGAACTCCATTTCTTTTACGTTCATCACCACCTCTCATTTTTTCTCCAATCATTCTGTGTTCGTTTTTTTTTCTTTTCATGATCCTTATCTTCTTTATTAAAGAAAACAGTTTCAATAAAAATACATCGTACCTCCCTTAAATGTAATTTAAAGAGAATGATGAGGTAATCTACTTATTTTTCAGCCTTATTAATAAACAACAACATTTATTAATAAGGCTGTAATTACAGTCGTATTAATAAACTGGTATTATTCTCGGATTAGTTACTTCAGCTTTTGTCTTTTTTTTTGCTACTGGAATATTTTGCTGGATCGAAAGAGACAAAAGATGGTGTAACTAAAAGTCTAAAGCTAGTTCGTGTTTATTAATAAGGCTGTTAGTGTTTAGTAAAAAACAAGCATGGCATCTCGCTCTAATGATCGCTCAAGACGTATGTTGCCATTTCTTTCGCACAGCAAGTTGAAGTAAAACACTTCCAATAGCTAGAGAGTTATTATCCTTCTTTCTTCTTTTACTTTTTTATATAATATTGTGGTGTGCTAGCCCACGAAAAAGTTTACATACCAGTTTAATAGAGAACTTTTCCAGCTAGTTGCTAGGGGCAACGAATGTTGTTGATATAGACTTCACATTAGAGAAAATTTTATTTTTCCGCATTTTGGTTTTTGTAAATATCTTTTTAATTAATATATCTTATACAAAGTCAATCGGCATATCATTAATTCAGCAAACCTATGGACCTCCTTCTATTACAACAAAAGTGTATCGAACTTTCCTTTACTGGTGACCTGTTTTGAACCGAAAGTCCACGTTTGCAGTAAATGTGTGTGATTTTGATTTTGTTGCTGATTGCGATAATTCTGATACTGATTCACATAAAAATGTCGCTCTCAACCGATAAGAACGAAGATGTTTGTCGTGTGGGCGTGCGAATTCCGCCGTTTTGGCCTGAAAAGCCGGCCATTTGGTTCGCGCAGATTGAGGGCCAATTCGCGATATCGAACATTACTACGGACAATACGAAGTTTTTCTACGTTATCGGCCAACTAGACCCGCAGTATGCTTCTGAGGTGGAAGATATAATCATCAACCCGCCCGACACCAACAGGTATGAAAAATTGAAGTCGGAACTTATCAAACGACTGTCCGCGTCACGAGAAAAGAAGGTCAAGCAATTACTTATGCACGCAGAACTTGGAGACCGTAAGCCATCTCAGTTTCTAAGACATTTGCAACATTTGGCTGGACCTGGAGTTCCCGAAGATTTTCTACGTACTATCTGGACCAGTCGCCTACCAAGTAGCACGCAAACGATAATCGCTTCGCAGATGATGTCTTCACTGGAAGCGCTCGCAGATCTCGCTGACCGCATCCATGACGTTGTTTCGCCTACAGCGCACGTAGCATCAACATCAAGTGCCATACCAGGAAGCTCTTTAGAAGCCATGAACCAACAGATTGCTGAACTTACCAAACAAGTGCAAGCTCTAACTGCGCAGGTGAACCGGCATTCACGTGCACCGAATCGTTCAAACAAGAAAACGCGCGGTCGTTCTAGCTCCACACGATCACAGTCGAACTATAGAAAATTTCCTGTGTGCTGGTATCATAATAAGTTCGGCAATGAAGCAAGTAAGTGCGTAAAACCGTGCGACTACCATGCGGGAAACGCGAACAGCAGTCGGTAATGGCGACGACCGATTGCCAAACTTCCGGTCGCCTATTTGTCACGGACGGCGCTACGAAGATGCAGTTTCTCATCGATACTGGCAGTGACGTATGTGTCTTGCCCCGATCAGCACTCAAGGAACGTCGTGAGAAAACAAATTATGAGCTGTGTGCGGCAAACGGTACACCCATTTCTACTTACGGCTACGCTCATTTAGTGCTGAACCTAGGCTTGCGCCGTGACTTTACTTGGCGATTCATCGTAGCGGACGTTACAAAGGCCATAATAGGTGTGGATTTTTTATCATTTTACAACCTCATCGTGGATTGTCGAAATCAACGTTTAATCGACAACACCACAAGCCTTACGTCCCCAGCTTCACCTGCACAGTCAACTGGGAACATTTCATCGGTAAAAGTTATTTCTGGAAATTCCGTATATCATAACATACTAAGCGAATACCCTGAGATTACTCGACCTTCCGGTGTCCACCGTGTTCCGAAGCATAATACCATGCATCATATACAGACTACTGCAGGACCGCCAATTAGCAGCACACCACGAAGACTAGCACCGGATAAATTAAAAATCGCAAAAGACGAATTTGCAGATATGTTGAGGAACGGAACAGCCAGACCTTCAAAGTCACCATGGTCATCACCACTTCATCTTGCGCCTAAAAAAGATAACGGCTGGCGTCCATGCGGTGACTACAGAATGCTCAACGCTAGAACCGTACCAGACAGCTATCCCATTCGACACATACATGACTTTGCACATTGTCTCTCCGGCTGTCAAGTATACTCGGTTATCGATCTCGTAAAAGCTTATAATCAAATTCCTGTCTGCCCTGAGGATATTCCAAAGACCGCAATCACGACGCCGTTTGGTTTATACGAATTTCCGTTCATGACGTTCGGACTACGTAATGCCAGCCAAACGTTTCAACGATTTGTGGACGAGATGCTTAGGGGCCTTGAAGAGTTCTGCTTCCCGTTTCTGGACGATTTTTTGATCTTCTCACCTGATCAGGAATCACACAAGAAGCACCTTCATCTGCTCTTCAACAGACTCAAGGAATACGGCATGGTAATCAACACGAACAAGTGCATATTCGGTGTATCAGAGGTAACGTTTTTAGGACACAGCATCTCAGCAGCTGGCACTAAGCCGTTACCATCAAAGGTAGAAGCGGTTGCGAATTACCCACCACCAAAAACCGTCAGAGAACTGCGAAGATTCCTAGGAATGGTGAACTTTTACAGAAGGTTTATTCCTGACGCAGCGCGGCATCAAGCGCCTCTGAATGCACTGCTCACAGGATCAGTTAAAGGTTCACATCCCGTGCATTTATCAGAAGAAGCTACTAAAGCATTCATCGCCTGCAAGGAAAGTCTCTGCCAAGCAGCACTACTTGCTCATCCAGACTGCCAAGCGAAGCTCGCTATAGTCACTGATGCTTCAGACACAGCAATGGGCGCAGCTTTACAACAGCATAGAGACGGCCTGTGGGAACCTTTAGCATTTTTCTCTCGAAAACTTTCGCCATGTCAACAGAAATACTCGCCTTATGACAGGGAACTTCTCGCCATCTACGAAGCAATAAAATACTTTCGTCACATGGTGGAGGCGAGAGCCTTTATTATTTACACTGACCATAAGCCCATAACTTTCGCATTTCATTCACGAAAAGAAAAGTGCTCACCAAGACAGTTCAGACATCTGGATTTTATTTCACAGTTTTCTACAGATATCAGGCATATTTCAGGAAAGGATAACGTTGTGGCTGACAGTTTATCACGCATCGAAGAGATTACTCAGCCCATCGATCTATCCAAGCTTGCTCAAGCACAAAGCACAGATCCTGAACTAGAACAACTTTTGGATAGCGATACTTCTCTACGCTTGACAAAAATCAAACTGCCTGGATCTCACACAGAAATCTATTGTGACAAGAGCAGCAATGTGGCCAGACCTTATGTGACCAAAGACATGCGACGGCAAGTGTTCGAAAACTTGCATTCTTTTAGCCACCCTGGCATAAATGCGACGACGAAACTGATATCGGAACGCTATGTATGGCCTAGTATGCGAAAAGATTGTAGAGAGTGGACTCGTTCCTGCCTAGCATGCCAACGATCAAAAATAACACGTCATGTCTCATCTCCATTAGCATCATTCAACTTACCTCGAGCCAGATTCATGAAAATCCACATAGATTTGATCGGACCTTTACCTCTTTCACAGGGGTATCGTTACTGTCTCACATGTGTAGATCGCTTCACACGATGGCCCGAGGCTATACCATTACAGGAGATAACAGCTGAAACAGTGGCAAAAGCTTTAGTTCACGGATGGATATCCAGATTCGGCTGCCCTGAAGATATCGTCACTGATCGTGGTCGACAGTTTGAATCAGAACTTTTTAAGCATCTGTCCCACATCATCGGATTTCAACGCAGACGAACTACAGCCTACCATCCAGCATGCAATGGACTCGTCGAAAGATTCCACAGACAGCTTAAAGCCGCTATTACATGTCACGCGACCAGCAGCTGGCTTGAAACACTTCCACTTGTTCTACTGGGAATCCGGGCGGCATTTAAGGAAGACTTACAAGCGACTCCAGCTGAGCTCGTATATGGAGAGACACTACGACTCCCAGGTGACATTTTTTGTCAATCGGCTGATGGCACAGAGGACTTGACAGTATACACTGAAAGACTGCGCACATTCGCCAAAAATTTGTTGCCATTACCAACTTCTCATCATGGGAATAACCGCTCCATATTCATTTTCAAAGATTTAGCAACAGCATCCCACGTCTTTCTAAGAGATGACACCTCGCACCCATCTTTTCAAGCAGCTTATACAGGCCCACATGAGGTGATAAAACGAGGGGATAAAGTTTTCAAGCTCCGCATAAAAGGCAAAGAAGTCACTGTATCAGTCGACCGCATTAAACCTGCCTACATACTTCGTGAGTTGGACCATTCTCCCGCCGTGGCAGCACCTGAGACCCGAGACGCTCCAGTGACCACCACTCGATCAGGACGAACAGTGCGTTTTCCAGAATATTATCGCCCGTAGGACGGTCTCTGGAGGGGGGTGATGTGGTGTGCTAGCCCACGAAAAAGTTTACATACCAGTTTAATAGAGAACTTTTCCAGCTAGTTGCTAGGGGCAACGAATGTTGTTGATATAGACTTCACATTAGAGAAAATTTTATTTTTCCGCATTTTGGTTTTTGTAAATATCTTTTTAATTAATATATCTTATACAAAGTCAATCGGCATATCATTAATTCAGCAAACCTATGGACCTCCTTCTATTACAACAAAAGTGTATCGAACTTCGCTTTAATATAATTATATTTTGTGGTACAATTACCATAGCGTACGATCAAATATTGTTATACCATAATACGAAAACAATATTGAAACTAAACCAAGTCGTTCTAATTAATAACTATCTTCTGGCAAATGAATCCAAGCATTTAAGGGAATACGTAATTAATAAATTGAATAAACAATATCACGTTCAATTTGCGTAAAATTGATAGGCTTCGTAATCTATTATCTAATAGTCCTTCAAATTAAAACAATTAGGAGCAATTCCTTTATTGGGCACAATTTGGGATGACCTTAGAAAATTGGTGAAGGTTTTTGATCAAATATAAGGAGTAAATACAAGACTTGGTGATTCTTCACATCCTTACGTCGTTAGTGTACCCCAAGTCTGCACTAAGCGTTTTGCTGAGTCATTTGTAGTCCGAACGGCAAAAGAATGGAATGCTCTTCCAGCAACAGGGTATAACCTGGGTCTTTTTAAGTCAAGAGTGAATGGATATCTCATGGGCAAGTGTACTCCACCTAAGACAACTTCGTCACTTACTTTTAGGTGAGTTGTTGTCGAACGCAAGCCCATTTTACCTTTACATAAAAGCAAATATCAGGTTATTTTAACAGTTGAAATGGAAGACAGCATGGCATAGCTAGTATTAAGCTTTAAGCATTAAGTAGTTGTTGATATTTATTCGGTAGTTTATAGAAAAAAGGTATTGTGCCCGTAAAAAAGATACTTGTAGAAAATGTCGTGTTACAACCCAACGAGTGATTGAGTTGATTGTCCCTAACATAGTTTATCTTAGGATCGCAGAATGATATTGGCTATGACTGGGTGCTGCGTGGCACGCTGCCTGCAAACATGCGGGTTGTGTGCTACGCAGACGACACCCTGGTCGTAGTCAAGGGGAGGGACCTCAGGGAGACGGTGCGGCGGGCCACGGTGGGAACAACCCTCGTGGTCGACCGCATCCGCTCCCTGGGACTGGAGGTTGCCCTCTCCAAGACCGTGGCCCTGTTGTTCCACGGGCCTCGGGGGGGACCCCCTCCAGGAACGCGGGTGCTTCTGGATGGGGTCCCGGTCCCGGTTGGGACCCAGATGAAATATCTGGGTCTCATCCTGGACGGGAGGTGGACTTTTGGGGCCCACTTCACTCAACTGGCCCCAAAAGTCATAGGAGCGGCCGCCGCTCTGGGGAGGCTGCTGCCCAACGTGGGTGGCCCAAACGCCACGTGCCGTCAGCTGTACTCCGGAGTGATCCGGAGTATGGCCATGTACGGGGCACCGGTCTGGGTGGACGCCCTCGGTCGCAATAACAAGGCCCTGCTGCGACGTCCGCAGCGGGTCATTGCGACGAGGGCGATCCGCGGATACCGGACGGTGTCCTGGACGGCGGCTTGTGTGCTGGCCAGTGATCCCCCCTGGGAGCTTGAAGCGGAGACCCTCGCCGAAGTTTACCACTTCGTGGCGGCGAGAAGGTCCCGTGGAGAGCCCCCAGCGTGGGGGGAGTTCAAGCGCCTGCGAAAGCAGGCGCGGGCCGCCCTGTTGCGGCGGTGGACGGAGGACCTGGCTCCACCGGTCCCTGGACAGAGGACGGTGGAGGCCATCCGCCCGGTCCTCCGGGAGTGGGTGCGGCGGCCCTTTGGGTCGCTGACGTTTCGTTTGGTGCAGGTGCTTTCCGGGCATGGATGTTTCGGAAAGTACCTGCATCAAATCGCGAGACGGGAGGCGACCCCGGCCTGCCACGAATGTGGGGCGCCAGAGGACACGGCGCCCCATACGCTGGAGGTGTGTGCTGCTTGGGACTCCGAGCGGCGCACACTTTCAGCGGTTGTTGGCCGGGACCTCTCGCTGCCTAGCGTGGTGAAAGCCATGCTCGGCAGCGAGAGTGCGTGGCAGGCCACGGTCTCCTTCTGCGAGAGGGTGATGACGCAGAAGGAGGCCGCGGAGCGGGTCAGGGAGGATAATACCAACTCTGACCCCCTCCGGCGCAGACGGGCGGGGAGACGGAGGAGGCGCTTTATTGAGCGCTTTCTCCATCCCCCGTAGTGGGGCCAGTGGCGGAGAGATGGGGACTCTCCGCTGCACTTACATGGCCCCACACGTCTGGTGGGCAACTGAGGTGGAAGGTTGCCCACCCACTGGCGCAGAGGCCTGGAAGGGCCTACCGTCGGGGCGAGATGGTTAATGCAGTGTGTCTCCATCTCGCCCCATCCCGGCGGCGGTCGGATCACGGGGGGGTTTTAGTGGGTTCGAGTCCCACATACCCCCTGCCATCACCCCCGTGGTGGCAGGGAAGTGCGAGGGCATTTCCCCCCCTCAAAAAAAAAAAAAGGATCGCAGAATAATAATAACGCTTGGGCGATCACATACATAGATCCTGGACCCTTACTAGGATTTCCTGTGTCTAGGGACCCAGGAACTACAGGGATCATGGTCTCACAACACCCAGGCGCTGAACAAATATTTGCGCTTTTTTTCTATGCACAAATACCTACTTGTCCTGCCACGGGAATCGAACCCACTACATCGGGGTTGTGAGCCGACCTGTTTAACCACCACACCACAGAGGCTGTCAAGTAAAATTAAACTTTAATAAAATAAACTTAATGTAAACAGTTATATAGCTGTTTTTAGAGTAAAAGCTCTTTAACCTTCGACTAAGAAATTTACCTGGCTATTGAAAGATCGCCTCGTTGGTTTAGTGCTAGCATAAATCACAATAAGTTCATGAAATAGAATTCAAATAAAGCCATGTCATTAAAATAAATTAAAATATAAATAATTTTAATAGAAATATTCGACGTATCTTAAGACAGATAACGACTGTATTTGTATTAACGAAGATATTTTAGTTGAATAGCAAGGACTTTGAAACTTGAAAGGTACTCTGTTTATCTTGGAAACCATCCGTTACCTTTGGCCGTAACAACTAATTAATAAGGTTCTGCTGACTGTTACTCTTCAAAGACTTGCTAATTATAAACGGCAACCTTTCTTTAGTTTAAGGATCCTTGAATTAAAAATCTTAATAACCTTAAAATTCAAAGATGCTTTTAATGATTCATATTCTAATCAGTTCTTAATAAACGTAGCATTTACATTTATAATAAAGCCCTTTTGGTATTACCATACATGAAAATTAAGTTTTCATACCGGTTCAGTGGATTTCAGATTTTAAATCAACCAGTTTTTGTTAGTGTACACTTTTTACTATGTGGGGCGACCAGCACCCAGTGGTTGGAAGCCGTCAGTTGGATGAGAAAAGTTGAAGACATATGGGCTCAGTGGCGCCAAACCTATGTCCACTAAATTCCAATTTAAGTTATATATAATAAGTTAGTAGTACTAATAATTTCAAAAACATTAAAGCTGGAACCTATGAAAATAAAAACATTTCATACAAGTACCTATCTAGATTCAAGGTCCTAGAACAACAACAAAAAACGATAAATAAGTTATATAAGATAAATAAGTTATTTAAAAACCATTCAGAATTTTTGGAATTGGCGTCAAGAGTAAATGATTTTTTAATATCCTAGGTTAATTTTCATGTGTAATAATAGTGAATCACGAACGAATAAATCAAATCAAATCCATTAATATCTTATTGAACGAACTGCTATAATAGAAATATTAATTCTAGGTTATTTATGTAGTTAATAAAATATAGGTATTACGTTTAGAAAAAACTTTCTCAACAAATCACTCTCTTATCCACGTGTACTGTACTCTCACAGAAGTAATTACACGTGTCAGTGCGTCCGGTTGGTTTGTATTGTGGAACGAATCTCGTTCCAAGAACGAACTTGTTAGTTTTCTACTCGTTCAGAACGATCTTTTGTTAGCGTCCTCATTCGATGATAGTTAGTTCAATAGCCAGCGGTTTGAGTATTGACTAGTTGGAAAAATGTTACTGACAGTTTATTTTAATGAAATAATGACATGGTCAATATTACTTCAGTATATCTTTGACTAGTCGCGCCTCGCGGTTTCACCCGCGAATAGTAAGTATTTTATTTATTTACTCATCCCACGGGAAAATTTCACTTTTTCGGGATAAAATGTAGCCTATTTGTTAATCTAGTGTATAAGCTATCTTGGTACCGAATTTCATCCACATCCATTCAGCCGTTTGAGCATGAAGAAGTAACAAACATACACACATACACACAGACACACATACAAACTTTCGCTTTTATAATATTAGTGTGAATAGTGTGATAAGGTTGTTAACTAAACTTTTATTTTTTATTCTTTTTTTTGGGACTTTGAGTTGCTGTGTGACTACATCAGACCCGTCATTATATATAAAATCAAATGTAACGTGCTGACGCTCGCGAAAGCCGCCGCGGCTTGCGTTAGTAACTGGCTCCCAGAAGGACATCGAATATGTCTGAAACCTGGTCGGAGTAATTTCGACTTTTAATTTGACGTGACTTTTAGCTGTTATTTTTATCTTACAAAATGTGTCATACTCACGATAGTTTTTCAAACTAAAATATATAAAATCAGGCTAAGTTGGCTAAGTCATAGACCATTGCAAAGAGCGTCTTAGCTGCTTCGCCCAATGGCGTTGACAAAAGGATTTGTAGCTCACCGGTGTTCATTAAATTCAATTTATATTGGCTACTCATACGTTGTCTCATTTGCTGACTTCAAATACATTCCACCAACAGATGATAAACATCCTCTATGACTCCGCACCTATCACAATTGACGGGGTGAGAATAAAAAGGGATTATCTGATTTTTCACAAAATGACTTATGGGTATTATTGGATTCAGCGTGAAATTATCTACAATAATACATTCTCATAATACCGAAATAAGGCTTAAATCTCGAGTTTCTCAGTCTAAAACCGTTTATTTGACACAGGAATATAGTTCACTTAGCTTAAAAACATTATTATAATTATTATATTATACCATATTTTTACAGTAATTGTACGAATTAGTACTATATTTTGTATTTTAAAATAGGAATTATACACTTTCAAGCAACTGAAACTTACATAAACCTTTTTATTACCTTATAAGCACTCTACATTAAAATGACGCCGTTGAAGTTTAAAGTCAATTTTCTCGAATCTATCAATTTGACAGTTAAACTTTTTTTATTCTCAACCCTTCAATTAACTAACCGTTATAACTGAGTCACTAAAGTCTTACGGTGATTAAAAGTAGCCCTGGCGACCTATACAAAAGTAATTAGGTATAATAATATTATTATGACTGGCCCGATAGCTCAGTTGGTAGTATCCCTGCCTTCTGAACTTCAGGTCGTGGGTTCGATTCCCACCCAGGACAAACATTTGTGTGATGAACATTGATGTTTGTTCTGTGTTATATTGTATTCTATGTATGTATTTACACAAAAAAAGTATCTAAGTATTGTATCAGTTATCTGGTTCCCATAATACAAGCTTTGCTTGGTTTGGGACTAATGGCGCTGTGTGAAATGTCCATACGTACATATTTATTATTATTATTTTGCAAAGATTCTTCGAGGGTGATTTGTCCTTTAAAATTTTAACTTGCCATTCCAGCAGGGTTTCTCACTTTGCAAAACAAACTTGTTTCAGCTTTACCCATTCATCCCTTCGCGGGTAACGTATAAAACTTCGACCCTATTTACGCAAACGTCATTTAAGTTTACAATCTGATAAACTTCACTGATATTTTAAACCTACAGAGAGAAATATCAAAGGCGTAAACTTGCCTTGGATTTATTACGCGGTACCAAGAAATAAGGCTGTCAGTAGTTTGAATATAGAACTTTCTAGAAGAAATTTACGTCACGCCATAAAGCGCCAGTTTGACCAAATACTTGCCTCTCGCATCCAACGGCTCCCGGTTTTGACCCGAAAGACTGTCCTGTTTTAAACCTACACAGCCTTATTAATAAACACGAACTAGCTTTAGATTAGCTACACCATCTTTTGTTTCTTTCGATCCAGCGAAATATTCCAGTAGCAAAAAAAGGACAAAAGCTGAAGTAACTAACCCGAGACTAATACCCGTTTATTAATAAGGCTGACAGAGAGTTATTTTTAATTACACAGCCTCTGTGGAGTAGTGATTAAGCAGGTCGGCTCATAACCCGGAGGCGGCGGGTTCAATTCCCGCGCAGGACAGGTATTTGTGCACAGGAAAAAAGCGCAAATACTTGTTTAGAGTCTGGGTGTTGTGGGACTATGGTCTTCGTAGTTTCCGGGTCCCTAGATACAGGGAATCCTAGTTAGGGTCCAGGATCTATGTATGGGATCGTTGGGCGTTTTTATTATTATTGTTCCGAAAAAAAATATATTCAAAACTTTACAAAACCTTCTATTAGGACACTTTTGCGTTTTTAAGTACTTTTATTTTATATTTTTTATTGTTCAGTAGCTAATATTTACTTACGTTACTCTGGCGACCCTGAATCTTTTAAGTAGCGGAAAACGGCCTCGGGTTGATGGCACAGCTTGATGGCTCCATTGGTGATGATGATGGAATAAAATATTTAACTGAATCTTACATAATAAATACATAAATCGGTAATAATAGGTACAAGTTGTATTGCTTTTTCTTTCATCTAGACAACAAACTATAGACGGACATTTGAAACAGGAACGGAAAAGCGAGAGTAGATACAATTCATAAACAATTCTCAAATTTGACGCTCAAGTGATACTATCAAAGGAATTACTGTCGTGTCGTCACCAGAAGATTATTTCATTAACGGAACGTGCCCCTTGTCGACTCCAATTGAAATTCTTATTTAAATAGTCTAAGGGCAGAAAATAGAAAAACGTTAATAAATGCGGGAGCAACACGTGTATGCTATTATATTTTGTGATGGCGGTATCAATCCACAAGTATAAGTAGTCGGCAGGAATTTTACTTATTCCGTAGACGAAAGTAAATCTTATACATCCACTTTGTTTTTCGAGTACGTTCAACCCTAAAGAATAAAAATGACGCCTAGAGAAAAAAAAAACAGACAAAGATAAAAAAAACCTAAACAAAAGAAGGCATTTATTGATTTCAAAGAACCAGGGGATAAGTAAAATAAATGGGAAAAAAATATTTCCCGTGTAACACAATAGGTAAAAAACGTTTTTAATAAGTGCATAATGCAAACGAAAATTTCTTGTTCGAATATCGCCTCTGCTACAAATAATAAATATGCGCCGGAAGTATTGGCTTATTCCGCTATAAGGAATACATTATAAGGACAACACAGCGTTGAATACAAAACGATGCAGCCTTCGAACAAGTCTCTTTCATTTCGACAAATATTTGTTTTCATGAGTCTCATCTTATTGTTGGTTGGTCTAGCCAAATAGAAAAGAAAAAAGTATTGTTTCCACGACGGAAATTTCATTTTGAATGTTCATAGATGAAAGAATATTTTTGAACGATAAAATGGTTGAGGCAATATGCTACCCTTTCTAGCGTCCAGTCATAGACGGTGGTATTCGTTATCTACCCACACTTTTGACACGACATCTGTGACGTGTTCCATCTTTACCAATGCCTTTTTAATTTTAATCAAAATACGTTTCACATTTTTTTTGGTTTGATTCCGATTATTTGAAACGTCATAAAATATCATATCTACGATTTACAACTACATATTATTTTATTATTTACGACTACAATTGTGGTTCAGATCAGCATTTCAACTCCCAAAAAGGGATGAAATGATTTTGATTTTTTGTTTGTTTCATATTGTTTGAATTTTACTATTAATGACAATAATAACGCCCAAAGTTTGCATTGATAGATCCTGACCCTATCTAGGATTCCCCATATCTAGGGACCCAGGAACTACGAGAACTACATCCCACAACACCCAGACACAGAACAAGTAATTCCACTTTTGTTTCTATGCACACACGAATACATTTCCCGTCACGGGAATCGAACCCGCCGCCACACCACAAGCGCTGTCTTACTACTACTGAATCGGGACTATTAACTTTACCGCCCTTTGTACAACAAAATAATGCCTTTCCTTTTTTGATGTAATAGCTGGTTTTGCCAACTTAAGGTAACCTGTGAACTTAAATATCATTTGATAGCAGGCGTTGATGAGGATTACACAAATTTAAACTTTATTGCTTCAATAGAGAGACGAGAAAACCTTCTCGCCAAGAAGACAAATTACTCCAAGCCAGCTTTAAAATTACTTCAAAACTTGTGCTAGTACCTCAGGTACGTACCTGAAATGCTCGCACCTGGGTCATCGCTGCGTTGAAGACTAATGATGAACTAGCAACTTTTGAACTTTGTAACTTAAACTTGGAACTGTACAGCATTCGCATAATAGCTCATATAAATTTTAATGGATTCCATGCCATTTGAGACAAGAGTTTTGGTACAATAATATCTGATATTGCGGAACCTTACTAAGTCTAGTAAACTACATAGCACAATTGGATATAGTTAAGATCAAAATATGTTGTACCGGTTATTTCCTAAGCGGTGTTTTTGAGTTCTCCTTTAGGGGCATTGAACGTTTTTGCATCAAGCCAATCTGATATATGAAAAGATCCGATAAATCTGATAGATTATTAGACATACCAAATTATAAACAGTTCAAAAAGTTTAATGATTACATACCTAGGTGGTCATTAAGCGTGTTATTTAAGGGTAATTTTCCCTGACCTAAAATCCTAACTCATGATTGTGTATATTTTTGACATGATTAATGGCTTTTTCTACGCGTATTATCGCTCAAACACGTAAGCTACTTGATTACGTTTTTGAGTGTAAGCTCAACGATCATTTTGTGAAACCATAAAATATTAACGATAAGGATAATGTAAAAAAAATTGATTTATAGACATTTTCCACAGCGCCATCTAGAACCAAACTTGATGTTACTTGTTGTTTGACTTGTTGATACTATACTTAAATACTTTTTTTTTGGAAATATACATACACACACAGAACAAAAATTGATGTTCATCACACACATGTTTGTCCTGGGTCGAAAGGGAGCCCACAACCTACAATTCAGAAGGCAGGGTTTATATCAACTAAGCTATCAGGCTAGCCATAAGTCTTATTTAAGGGGAATAGGAAAGAGTGCCGTGCGGTCCTGCGAGAGAATAGAACCACTTAATTTTTCCCGTGGATGCCGTCAGAGCCGGCTAATAGAATGTCCAAGTAATGTGCAGCAGCATTCCCCAACGCACTATTATCTATTACAATCACAAAGATGCCTAATCAGCGTGGTGTTTATGGTAAACCCTCCCACTTGATAGGGGAGGCCAATGTTCAGCAGTGGATGCAAAGAGGCAGATGATGTGTAATGCAAAGGAAAATAAACCTGTTTAAAAACCAAACTGTTCAAGTATTCCATACCAAAAGTTAGATAACAAATCCACTATCCATTTTCATCTTTTTGAGAGAGTGCAGAGAATTTCTCCTCTATTTTGTATCCAGTATTGTCAGTTTTAAAATAATATTTCCTCGCTTTTAAATTCAGTTATAGAAAGTGCACTAAAACTGCACTGTTCCAAACACGTTTCAATCCAACTTCGCTGTTGTATAAAGTTTGCTGACTCTAATTTGAGTGTTATTCCTTTAGAGCCAACAACTGGGTAATGTTAGATATTGGAATTGTGTTATCTTTATTATTCTTTTGAACTTTTCTCTTATATAGGAATGATTTTACTCCACAGAGCAGGGAAATAAAAACGCTCGCAATAGCGCAGTATTTTTGTTCGCGCTCTGTGGTTCACTTTCTGTTATGATGACGAAATGAGAGTGGAGCTTTGGAGTTGCATAACCTGATTCCGCCATCACCTTTCCACCACCGGACAACCAGATGTACGAAAAAGCACCACCGTTAAATGGTTATTATCCCACATATGTGATCAAAGCGATTTGGCTCCACATTTATCATGCGAACAGCCAAAGAGTGGAACGCTTTACCGGCGTCCGTATTACCCGAAAACTACAACCCTTGGAGTCTTCAAATCGAGAGTGAACAGGTATCTTCTAGGCAAGCGTGTTACATCATAGACCACATCGTCACTTACCATCAGGTGCGATAGTAGTCAAACGCGAGCCTGTCAAAAAATAAAATTAAAAAAACATATACCTAGTGCTCACCTGCAGTAAAGTTACAGTTCCAAAATTCGCCCTTATCTCTAGCCCCTGGTCCTCGTACGTTTGTAAAACTCATGTCAAACAAACAAAACAAATGAATGAATGAATGGAATGATTGAATTATTTATTGCAGAAACTGTGTACAAATAGGTCTTAAAAAAACTAATATTAGCATAATGGAGTCAACAGTTTGCCCGTGACAGGCATGCAATATTATATTTTATATAAACTTAAAATTTAAATAATATATAATAATAACAAAGAACACGCCATCAGTCAAACTACTGTTTTAAATATAGGTAATAGTATAGTAGGTAGGTAATAGTAGTGTGTCAAAACCAACGATCTATAAAAGCTTATGCTTATGAAACAAACACCATATTCCCGTTTCACCATCATTCCCACATAGACAGTAGATTTACATAATTTAATAAAGTTTCCGAAGTCAAAAGTGACAACAAACAAAACACGCCGTATTCTACAATTTTCTAAGAACAGCACAAACTATACGAGTAGACAAAGTAAACACGACAAAACTTGAAATTCGTACGCTATGAATTTTGGAAGTGACTATATCGCACTCAGTTTGCGCACTAGCTTTGTTGAATACTACTTTGTGGTTTAAATTTATACTAAACACAGCTATATGTTGACAACTTAATTGCTTGTTTAACATATCCAGACTATTTGATTTAGTATAATAAATAAAACAATAAATCTGTTAAAGTTTGAAGCTTGTGATTTATCCAAGCTATTTTGTTCGAAAAATCAGCGTCTTAAAAAGTTTATATGGTAAGACTATTCTGCAAAGTTCGTCTAGGTAGATAACATCGCTTTGGTAGTTTTTCGACCGCCAAGCAGTACTGCGCAAGCACTGCTGTATTCCGGTTTGAAAGGCACTGGATCTAGTGAAATTACGGGGCAAATGAGTCTTTATGACCCGATCTCACAATCTAGTAATTCTATTACTAGATTGTGCTGATATTCAAGATGACGTGCCCAGTGCAGTGTCACGCAAAACTCTACATTTCGGGTGACACTGCAATTGAT
Organism: Ennomos fuscantarius; assembly: GCA_905220475.3. Classification (NCBI taxonomy): domain Eukaryota; kingdom Metazoa; phylum Arthropoda; class Insecta; order Lepidoptera; family Geometridae; genus Ennomos; species Ennomos fuscantarius. The sequence continues at coordinate 3,501,538 of HG992034.1, read as the reverse complement.
ATGGGAATGATGATGGATGGGTATCGCTTAACATCAGGTGAATGGTTAGCTCGTCACGTCATTCCTTAACATAAAAAAGTCACTTTATTTTGTTACAGTCTTAGAGAAAGCGGTAATTGATAATTAATTAATGCTTATTATAATATAAGTGGAGAACGATTTAGATAACAATTCAATTCTTCTTCCATTCTTCATCTTTTCATGTAAGCACGTGGTCAAGCCCTTGTGGTTTTAAGTCGCAAAAATACCAACTTATTATAGCAGTCACCCATCAAAGTAGTAACCGTAGGGAACGTTGCTTAACTTTACTGATCGATCACGAACAGCTGCTTACTATATTATAAGTAGTAAGTTTAACACAAATTTTTAAGTTTCAACAAGTTCTCCGTTTCACTGTAAAATTCCACGCTTCACCACTATTTCACAAGGGAAACCTAAATTTACTGAACTTACTTCCTGACTTTAATTAAGCTGAGCTAAAATACGCCTTCCGCTATATTTTCTTTAAGCTCAAGGCGTCGAGGTGGGAATTGTTCGTGCGTTTAAGAAAGTGGCAACTTACTTTACTGCATCCGGTTCCTTTTACACGGTCTTTACTAGAGACAATTGAAAGTGTCAAATTTAAGTTGGTCTCAATCTTTTGAAAACTTTCAATATAATTATAAATTATTGTTCATTTCAGACAACAGCTTAAAAGAAGCTGGTAACATGTATGTGGCAACTTGCACAAACTGTGTAACATGTATGTGGGAACTCACACAAACTGTGTAAAATGTATGTGGGAACTCACACAAACTGTATAACATGTATGTGGGAACTGACACAAATTGTGTAACATGTATGTGGAAACTCACACAAACTGTGTAACATGTATGTGGGAACTCACACAAACTGTGTAACATGTATGTGGAAACTCACACAAACTGTGTAACATGTATGTGAGAACTCACACAAACTGTTTCGGCTATTTGACGTTAACGTCGGCTAATTAGGTCAAAAACTCATTAGAATATTTAAAACTCTTATTAATTCCAGGAAACCTCCACTCCCTAAACTAATTATGTTAATATGTAAAAGAACCGACAGAAAACTTTTCCGCTGATGGTGACAAACTTTACTACCGCTAACGTTCAAATAATTTCATCGGAAATATCAACGTAGCATTTTTCCCCCGCCGCTGGTAATAAATCATAAGACACTTCTCATTTCCCTGAGTTGCCTCAAAAACTTTGCACTTCATAACTTTAATTGCAGAGGCAGCTCAATGCAATAAAAATGTTACGGAGCCTGGCTTAGATTACCAACTTCTTAAAGCGATGTTTTCATCCTACCAAGTTACCTACATTAATATAATTTTCATTTTCTTGAGTGCGTCAGTTTTTTCGATGTTAATATAGTAAAGCAGATGCTTATTTATATAACAGAGTATTAAACTTTTTTCTCAACAAACACGATATTGTGAAGCGCAGAAAAGTAAGTTATTTGTGAGCAACTATTGAGTTTTAAGGGCGTTACTTATAACGTAAAAGATGCCAAAGTTAAATAATGTGAGATACAATATGCTATAAAAAAATCTTTATATCAAATATGTAGTGCAATTTTACTAATAATAAACAAAATTACTCTAAAACTATATAAAAAATAACTATTGTGCTAGCAATATCACTCAGAGCCATACAGAAAATATCAAACAATAATAAACATAAAGCTTCTTTTAAATTCTGCACGATTCTATGTGGTTCTTTGTAGTACTTACCCGCCGATTATAAATAAGAATTTTGTTGTACAGTTTTCAGCGGAATCACACTAGATATTTATATATCATTTTGTAATTATGATAAATTGACGCGAAATCACGTCAGAGTCAATTGAATTTCTTAAATTATGCGAGTTAAAAATACGTACTATTATTTTTGTGTTGCACAAAACTTAACTGACGTTAGTTAATTTAAACGGAGTTTATAAGTGAGACTGTTATCTGATTGAAAGTGTACGTGAAAATGTAGAGATCATTACGTTGCTGTACCTATATATAAGCATGACAGATACTACAACTAGATCTTCCATTGAGCCTTCTTATATATGTGACCCACGTCTCGTCCTTCGTCATGCTCCAAGAGGATTTGTATTTCATTAAATCTCGAAAAGAATCCTTTATTATGACCCTTTTCTGGCGGACAGTATTTATCAGTATTTCTTTTATAAACGATGTCAAAAATTAAATTTATGCGTTTTATCATAACTGCATAGAACATATTCATAGTCAGACTTTGTTTAACTACGGTAGATTACATTTTTATTTTATACTTTTCCGTTTACTTTTATAGCAGTATTCATCTAGCTTATTCTGCTCGTGATTCAAATATTTTCCATTACAATAAAATGAAGGTATAATTTTATTATCAGACTGTTATCCTATTTCCTCAAATTTTAAAATGATCTAATAAGCCTTAGCTGCCTACCATTTTTTATTATTGATTCCTTCAATAAGTTATCTAACCCAGATTTACGAGGAAATGATTTGAATAATACAGAAACTCCATGTTTGGCATACAATGTACACTTATATTTTCTTGAACCTAAAGAAGTAGGAGTAGTTTAATGGTAAAATCTGTATAAGCATTTCAACGCCGAGTGGTATCAATCATACCTTTGCATTTATAATATTAATAAGACAGTCCAGAGATACATCTTCGAAATATATATAACTCAAAGTGACTGACTGACTGGCTGACATAGTGATCTATCAACAAACAGCCCAACCCACTGCACGGCTGAAATTTGGCATGCAGGTAGATGTTATGACGTAGGCATCCGCTAAGAAAGGATTTTTCGAAATTCCACCCTTAAGAGGGTGAAATGGGTGGTTGAATTATTTTCCCATAGGCCACGCTGCGGGCGAAGCTGCGGGCGGAAGCTCGTTGGTAATAATGGTATACTTAAATAGATTCATGTCTAATACAAAATGTGCTACTAAGCTGTTAAAAGAATCCGTATTCCTCCACCTGACTGACTCTAACGAATGGTTTCTTTGTTACAGATCCGTTTATGCGTCAAAAAATGAACAAGTTACACAAATGGGACTTCTTGGAAAATATATCGAGCAAGAGGTAAACTCGCCTAACTCAAGCGGACCCTTTTGTACGAATTTACTGATGTATTATTGTTGTTCATTGAAGGGTGCTTTATTGTTGCAGAAAACTGGTGTACAGGAAGATGGATCGCGCCGGAAACTCTACTGATACAGTCATGAACTACTACAAGTCTATAACTACGTCTATTCAATCCATTTCGTGCGTTCATAATACTACATGAAATGTAGCTAAAAGATCAATCAAAATGGGTCAAACATCCACTCACGTCGACTATAATTACACATCAATAAATTATACGGATGTTTATGATGTAATTAGCGATGATAAAGACGCTTGTGCTGTTTCTGACGAACCTGAATACGCGAGTAGCTTTGGAATTACCCTTGCAGTTCCAGAATGGGAAGCGATTTGTACCGCTATTGTGCTAACTTTGATCATTATTTCAACGATAGTCGGAAACATACTCGTCATCCTCAGCGTGTTCACATACAAGCCGCTTAGAATCGTTCAGAACTTCTTCATAGTTTCTTTAGCCGTAGCCGATTTGACTGTAGCTATATTGGTGCTACCGTTAAACGTGGCATACTCTATTCTGGGACAATGGGTGTTTGGAATATATGTGTGCAAAATGTGGCTCACATGTGACATAATGTGCTGCACGTCGTCCATTCTAAATTTATGCGCAATCGCTCTCGATAGGTATTGGGCTATTACTGATCCTATAAACTACGCTCAGAAAAGGACTTTAGAGAGAGTGCTGTTCATGATAGGAGTCGTTTGGGTGCTTTCATTAGTCATTAGCTCGCCACCGCTATTAGGATGGAACGACTGGCCCGAAGTATTCGAGCCGGACACCCCTTGTCGCCTCACTTCGCAACCCGGTTTCGTGATATTCTCATCGTCAGGATCATTTTACATCCCTTTAGTTATAATGACAGTAGTCTATTTCGAAATATACTTGGCTACAAAGAAAAGGTTGAGAGACCGTGCAAAGGCAACGAAAATTAGCACAATATCTAGTGGTCAGAATAGATACACAACGAAAGAAAGCGACAACAACGACCAAGATTCAGTGAGCTCCGAGGCCAACCACAACGAGCATCAAGGAGTAGCTCGTCTGGTTTCAGACGAGAAAAAGAAAAGAATAAGAAAGTTGACTCCAAAGAAAAAACCAAAAAAGCGATACTGGAGTAAAGACGATAAGTCACAGAACAAGTTAATCATACCGATTTTATCGAATGAAAACTCTGTGACCGATATGGCGGACAACTTGGAGAACAGGAATACTTCTTCAGAGAGTAATTCAAAAGAGACAAACGAGGATTTGATAGAGATCAACGAAACCACGATAGTAGTAGCAAAGCCACAAAAACGGCCAAAGCCAACTCAACAGAATACAGTTTACCAGTTTATTGAAGAGAAGCAGCGCATCTCATTAACACGCGAGCGACGTGCAGCTAGAACTCTCGGCATTATTATGGGAGTGTTCGTCGTGTGCTGGCTTCCATTCTTCGTCATATACTTAGTGATCCCCTTCTGTGCGAGCTGTTGTTTGTCAAACAAGTTTATAAACTTCATAACGTGGCTCGGCTACCTTAACTCTGCGCTAAATCCGTTAATATATACAATATTCAACATGGACTTTAGACGAGCGTTCAAAAAACTGCTATGTTTGAAACCATAGCATAATCTGTGCCAAAGGCTGTAAGATATGATTTACCTCTAGTTTAGTGCATAAGTTGAATGCCGCTGATTTGCTCAAATTACAAAGTTTTGATCATCGATCGATATGCATGATGTAGATTTCGTATAAGTATCGATATGAATTGAATTCTTATATCTAATGAATCTCATTATTGTAGCGTTATGACAAAGATATAAATAAATATATTAGTACATTAAATATTCCATGTCTATACTTAATTCTTTGCAATACTAAACCATAATATTATGTAATTTAAGAAAATAATGTATATATTTTGAAATTTTGTGCATAGCACAGTAGTATATACTCTTAAATGTCATGGTATGTGTCTGTATGTGTAAATAAAATTGTATGACCGAGTTATACGTAAACTATTCGTCATTTCAACGAAATTCCATTTATATTATAATATTGTACATATCTTGGTCCGTTGTAAATAACTAAATTATTAATATCTATTGTTAAACATAGTGTTTAGATGTTCTACTAGCACTTATAAGTAAACTAACTAATATTTAATGATAATGATGAGTGATATTTTACTCGCAAGTAGAGTTTTAAAAATTGTTTTTATATCATTATCCCTTTAAAATAATTTGAGCCCTTATTTGAAAGGGATATTAGATTCTCTTTTGTTAATTTTGTGGATTGTAATAAAACGAATTGAGATCATATCTGTTTTTTTTTTATTTGTTATTCAAACTACTATGCAAAAAATAGCAACGGGAACATAAAAACTGGTACCACAAAATCACAACTTGATTAAAGAGGGTCGTGTAAAGTGAAGTTTAATAGGAAAGGCAACAGGTTCATAAATACAACTTTTGCTGATGAGAACACCTTTATGGTGTGATCGAAGCCTCGGATCGAAACCCGGACATAAGATACTACACCTGACACCTACAACTCTAGTGTTTTCATGTTCACAGCCATATAATAACAATAAAGACAGATAAGTCATATAAAGACTCTATGGTGTAGTGGTTGAGCAGGTTGGCTCATAGCCCGAAGGTGGCGGGTTCGATTCATATTCATTTATTTGGTACATAAAAATACAGGTTACATATGTACGTCAATAATTAGTACTCGCAGGTACATAGTTATTGAATAAATTAATTTTAATTAAATAAAATAGGGACAGGGCAGGACAAGTATTTGTGCACAGGAAAAAAAGAGCAAAAACTGGTTCTGTGTCTGAGTTATGTGGGACCATGGTCCTCGTAGTTCCCGAGTCCCTTTAAATACTAGTTAGGGACCAGGATATGTGATCGTTTGGCGTTATTATTATTATCATTCTTTAAATACTAAGCTAATCTAACTTAATAGAACCATTAAGATTTGGCAAAATTGTTATAATAACCATATCATAAGACTTTTAATACTGAAATATTCATTTGATGAAGCTTACAAAAACGCGTAAAGCAATAAAAATTCTGAAACGAGATAGCATAACTTTTAAGAAACTATATCAAAAGTTTAAGACAAAAACATTTCCCGTAGCGGTGTTTAGTGAGAGGAATGATTTAATCTAAAAGTTTTCGTTTTATTTATTATTCGAAGGATGCTATCAGGAAGTAGGAAGTGTTATCCTTGGGAAGGCCGTCAAAAGAATCATTTAGAACATCCGGTTTTCAGAATATTTGCGTTGGTAAGAAAAATAATTTTGTTAGACTCGTATATTTTGGTTTATTGGTTTCGATATAAGACTTTTTCTGTCTAAGGAAAAAGTGAAATAGATTGCCAATACGCACAGCCCCAATGTATGTAAACGAGGATTGCTTATGACTATTCTTTTATTGTATATATTTGGAAGTTCTGTTGAAAATGAAAGAAACATGTGGGTAAAGAATACTAAATGAACCTACACACATGATGGCAAACTTATATTCTTCTACTGAAAATATATTTACGAATAAAAAACGAATAGTTAACGTTTAAAGTGTGCACATACATATAGTTATTGCCATTTGTTATTATTGTTGTTTTTTACATTGTTGGTATAGTTTTTAAATACCCTGCCACAATATAATAATAATAATAGCGCCAAACGATCACATACATAGATTCTGGACCCTAACTGAGATTCTCAGTGTCTAGTGACCCAGGAACTACGAAGATCATGGTCCCACAACACCCAGACTCAGAACAAGTATTCGCGCTTTTGTTTTCTGTGCACGAATATTTGCCCTACCACGGAAATCGAACCCGCCGCGTCCGTTTACAAAACTAGCCACGATGACTTTTAGACAGTCCAAATGATCCAGCCTACTACCAGTAAGTAACGTACCCAACATGCTGGCAGCATTTCCCCCTGGAATTGCAACGTTGTACCAAATAAGTGCCGGCATTTTAGTCATGCATCGCATCAACCAGGTGCTTTGATAAATTCTGGTAAACGAAATAAGCTCCCGGTCCCCACGGACCCAGGGTGTCAACACCCAAACGGCTCAAATATGTAACCACTACCGAAATTACTGTAAGTTTTAGCTGCTTAGTTGAATTAGCCTAATATTTGTTTGTGGGCACAGTTAGCATAAATACAAAACATAAAAATAAATATTTGTCACTAAAAGCACAAATTAGCTGACTACATTCTTGGCACGCACACCCTTTTTGTGCGAGACAAATAAAAACACCTAGGCAATGTTCACAAAGAGCATTTATTCGCGCTCAGCTTTATAAATCATAGGGCGAGGCAAAAATAATAAAACACAACCTCTATTTCCTCTTTTACCGCCTTAATACATCACGCATGTGTTGTGAACGATTTATTTTTATAGGGCAGCAAAAATGAGGGTCAACAAATCAGAGAGCGTTGAGAAATGTGAATAAGTCATTGTGAACTTTCATAAAAACCCTTTTCGCTGTTATAAATGGGGTGCGATGGAATTTATTTCATGTTAAACTATAGGAGAGGTGATGAAAGGTCTAGACTGTTTGTGATGCTCTGTCAAAATCAATCATTTTGTTTGAACGTACTGACCTACATCATTCTAGGTCTAGGAACACTAACAAAGGCGTTATTATTTTCTAGACGAGACTATCTAGACGTTATCTTTTTCTATGTAATAATTATTATATAAAACAACAAATAACCATGGACTTATTAGCATGTAAATAGGGCAAATTCTGTCCAAATAACAATGGAAGGGTTGAGAATAAAAAAGGCTTAACTGTCAAATTGACAGTTTCGAGAAAATTGACTTTAAGCTTCAACGGCGTTATTTTAATGTAGAGTGCTTATAAGGTAACAGAAAAGGTTTAGTAAGTTTCAGTTGCTTGAAATTGTTTTAATTCTATTTTAAAATACTAAATATCGTACTAATTCATACAATTACTGTAAAATAGAATATAATAAAATAGATATAATAATGTTTTTATGCTAAGCGAACTCTATTCATGTGACAGATAAACCATTTTTAGACTAAAAATCCTCGACATTTAAGCCTCATTTCGGTATTTTGAGAATTTATTATTGTAGATAATTTCGAGCTGAATCCAACGATACCCATAAGTCATTTTGTGAAAAAAAAAAACAGTTAAGCCCTTTTAGTTCTCAACCCTTCAATTGATTGCTGTCCATTGGTACCTAAATCCATCACTTGACAATAATTGGATTGATTCGATATTAGAAATAGAATGTCATGGAATAAAAATTGGAAAAGCAGGGTTATGGAGAGGACGCGACACGGACACGGGAAATAGCTAGTTTTGTAATATCAACAACTCTATGATGGTTTTGACACGTTGGCCACGATATAGCGTTGGTTTTCTACCTATATTTAATCAGTCAATGAAACTAGAAACATTACGAATAATTTTGGTAAGAGATATTCCCAAAGAGCAAATATTCTACTCGTAAGAACGCCTATGGAAAGATCGCCAAAATATTTCCAAAGTAACACAAACAGGTAACATTACTTTATTGTAACGAACAAAATATTCATCAGTTTTTTATTTGTTTATTTTTATCCCATTTCTATATAACTGCCAGCTGTTCCGAAATACGTATGCCGATCTGACTGAAAAAATAAAAAGGCGCAAACTCGCAACACAAATGGCATGGACCTAAAAGTTCGCATGAAAAATAAACTAGTTCAAATTGTGACTAGAATTATATTAGTTACCAGAACATCTGAATAAAGTCTGGGGTATTATAAAAATTGTTTGGTAGTTTCATGCTAGGATAAATTAGATGATCTAAATTTTGTATTATGAATTGAAGCATTTAAAGCTAGTATTCCACACTTTATACCCTGGCAAGTGGAGCACTTACCAGTTAACATTTCCTCGTGTTCTTTTAGAGCCCAAGTACTTCCGTGACCGTTAAGATTGCAAAAGATGGCGTTTGTTTTACTACTCTATTAGGCACACAATTGATTTTTGTGGACCACTCAACGCTAAAATGTGTAAATGAATTTTATATTTTAAGCAATAAAAAATCTTGGAATAGGAATTGTATACTTTTCATTACGAGGCACAGCCAGTGAGATCATAAATGAAAGATAATATTTATCGTACCGAGTCCTCTCAACGTCAAAATGTAAAACTACTCTAAACAAACTCTGGTATAGAGTAGGTAACTACTCCGCGTTAGCTACAAAATAACGCCCAATGATTACATACATAGATCCCGGATCCTAACTAGGATTCCCTATATCTGGGTATCCAGGAACTATGAGGATGGACCATAGTCCCACAACACTCATACACGGAACAAGTATTTTGCGCTTTTTTTCTGTGCACAAATACTTGTCCGGCCGCGGGAATCGAACCCACCGCTTCCGGTTCTGCGTCCGCCTTCCAATTATAATGATATGACTATGCTGACGTACGAGTATTATAATATTGATAATCTAAAGAACTAATTTATCACTAAAATTTTATCTAAAGGTTACGGATACCGTGCGGTGCTGCTTTGGGCTTAAGTCTGGTCTAAGTTTTTTTGTGGAAAGACACATATATTAATAAGCTCTCTAAATGTTTTTTATCTGTAATATTTTATGTTTTTAAAATTTTTATTTTTTTATTTTACAACATTTTAATTCAATCAATTTATATTCTTTTTTATCACTCTTTTAATATTCTTTATTTATAATCCTATAAAATTTTACTATATAGAGATTTGTTTTAAATTTATTCTCGCTAATTTACTTGCATGCAGTCTTCACCAATAATTGTAATGACACTTAGTCTTTATGTAATGTAATGATTGTATTATTATTGTAATAGTGTACATTATGCTGGTGTTCAATAAATAAATAAGATTTTTCAAACCCATCCAGTTCAAGGCTGAATAGCCTTCCCGGAGGTTTTTAAATTTTGGTGAATCATATGAAATTAGCACCCAAAGAAGCAAGGAGATTTGTACCATTGAGATGAATGAAGGAACAAAAAGCAAGCTTAATCTACGATAATTGTTTGCAGAGCGCATTGTAATAATGAGTTGGGAAATTGAAAGGCACGGAAATGGACCTGTTATTGTAACGGAAAATAGAACCAATTTTCTCTAATGAACCCAATCCCGTAGCTGTTATTGGCATATTTGTATAAAAAGGGATGCTATTAATTAAAGAGATTTGTACGCATTTTGGAATGTGAGACTTTGAATTAAATTTTTGCTTAAATTTTTAGTAAAATAAATCTATAAACCGTTGACAAGCAATTACACCTATTCAAGTAAAAAAGGAGAAATGATCAATTGCGACAGACGAGAGACGAGGCGTGACTTTCATGCAGGAGAAAGAAGTTACAAAATAAAATAGTACGTAAAGACAAATCAAGCAAAAAAGGTTGCTAGGTTTTTAAAACGTAGTTTTTGAGTTATTTTTATTATTATTATTTATTTCTTCTTTTTTCTTTCTTTTCGTCGGGGAGCTTTCCAGACGCCTGACGCCAAAAGGCTGGCACATAACTCGGCCAAGGAATTATTATTATTATTTATTATTCTAGCTATTCAGCGAGGGAATGCTGCCAGCTTTTTGGGTACGCTTCTCGCAGAAGGTGATCTAAATTGTGTTTTATTTATGCCCCCTTTTTACCTACAATATTACTTTTTCTCCAATAATTAAATGTAGTTTGGTTTTAGTAATTTGAAAATGGTAAATGGTGATATTATTTGGACGTAAATACCTAAATGACAAATGAAGATAATTTAAGTCAAATGACTATGTAATGTGGCTAAATGGAAATATATGAACTTCTTGTAAAATACGTGAATCTTAGTGATAAATAAAACGATCTTCACCAATATAAGGTATGCAAATCTCTTCTTCAAAAATAGACAGACATGGTCTAATCATTTACTTAATAATTATATTAGGATAGAGCGCTGCGTAAATTAAATTTATTATTTAGTCTGGGTTCGAATTTGGGTACGAAAATGATTAATGTTTCTTTAATGAAGAACGATTGTTGCTTATAGGTATAATTAGGTGTAAATTGAGCTTTTTAGGTCTTAAGGTAAACTCCAGTCCTTTGGCATGATGGATGACTTTACAAACAGTATTTGGATCCACCGGACTATGGTATTCAGACGCGAGCCTTTGTCATGTTAAAGTTAAGTCAGAGAGGATCAAATATGACTTCATTCTTTATGCTTGCGATATAGAGGATCAAGCTATGTTTTTTTATACAACAAACTACTTTTCGGTTAGTTCCTGTAAGTAATCCACAGATAAATTACCTAAAGGGTAATTAGCTTATTAGATTTACTAGCTGTGCCCCACAGTTATATACTATGTATATATATGTAAATACCGTAGCTAAATACATCGAATTCTCGTATATATATATATATATATACTATGTACTAATTATTGAGGATTTGATGTATTTCCTAGCTGCGGTACCAATACTGCGGAAGAAATGGAATGGTTTTATTATTTACTTAATGACACTTTAGGCGTCGTTATTTTTGAACTGTTTTATCATTGCTATCTAATAACATAATGATGCCTAACACATTAAGACACCGTTCATTTTGAAAGGGGAGCTGGATGACTATTGTCGTTTTGTATATAGGTATAGTGTGTAGCTAGCTGACTAAAGTTGACTAACCTTAATTAAAGTCCTAAGTCTACCAGACCAGATAAATACAACTTTATCACAACGCGACAATGTTTACCCACAAAATGCACCAGATTGCCACTAATAATCTTTCCATAAGATAGGAACGTAAAGTTGGCTGTAAAAAAGAAACCCGAAATAAAAGCATTAGTATTAGTAGATATTGTTGCGTTTGCTTGTTTTATAAAAAGATGGGAATGTATTGAGGCATTGGGGAAGCGGGTAGTGTTAATAAGGCCCAGTAGGCCCCACATAGGTTGCCGTTTTGACCGGCTAATAAATGCCTTTTGCATCCAATGGCTCCCCGTAGTATTGACTCAATGGCGTACCCTGGGAGGGGCCTATGTCCAGTAGTGGACTAACGCAAGCTAGTGTGATAATGGTGATGAAAAATATTTAAAAAAAAATAATGAGCTTTAAATGACTAGTACCATTACTTGTCTTCTATCGTAGAAGTCAGTGAGACTTTTTTGTTTTTGTTTTGGCTCCCCACTTTTTTGTAATTGGCCAGTGTCAAGTAATTTATAATTTCTCATGTAAATTGAAGAGTCTAGTCAAGTCACAGTCCAAGTCATCAAGTCAAGTCATAGTCTGGTTTAGTCAAGTCATACTCCTAGTAAAGTGGTGGCAACTTTACCAGAAGTTTCGATGTAGTTTTGGAAATTATACCACTTTCTCACAATCATGCCTGTAATCCAGCACTTAACGAATAAAATGCCACCAATTTTATGCGCTAACACTAAAAATAACACAAGTTTTGGATAAATGGTACAATGCGGTGACGCGATATTTTTCGTTTTCCCGCCCAAACCGTCAGTGAGACATAGGTCCGTATGACAGAACGATGCTAAGTCATCGATCGGTGCTCAAACAGAGATTTCATTCACTAATTGATCACTTTGTGAATGAAATCTCTGCTTGAGCACTGATCGATGACTGAGCATCGTTCTGTAGTACGGACCTTAGATATAGCAAACGTGAACGTTGACTTCTGCCCTAAATCCAACTCTGCTTAACTGCCCCAGATGGGGCCATTTCATTACAACGAATTCAAGTCAAGGTTTCGAGAAAAACTTAATGCGGTCTTGAAATGATTTTTCATTGTTGTAAGTTACAAAAACATTGCGATTTTTGTAAGATATAAAATAGTAGGGTCGAAACTGCTGTCGCAACTGCTGTTTGTAGATAATTATTATACCCTATTAAAAAAGGGTTAAATTAAATTTTAATACTGAAACATACTTGTTTGATATTATCAATGTAATTACATACATATATTTTCCAGTTATTTTGATTATAAACTAAACCAATTATGATGAAGTATCTGAAAGTATATAGATTCAAATAAAACGGAATTTTCCCAGTCGGTCAATAAATAAACATTAAAAAACGTACAATCAAAATGAAAACCTTCTCTTTTTTGGAAGTTGGTTGAAAAAGGGAAGATAGCACATCATGGACTTTGCGTCACTTAGGCAGTGAAAACCTGGCCTGCATCTATGTTATCTTTCTTACGCACGGCAAATTGTGTGCATTGCACATAGTTAAACGATTGTTACGAGAAGCACATTATTTTATGTACATTTAAGTCGTGGGTAAATAGCTTGTAAGTTTTATATCACAAAAACTATCCGATGATAAAATCCTAATGACATCATTCTGTTTTACCTTTAACCGCAAGGAGTTTAATAGCTTTTTTGACCGGTCAGGCTATTGTTTCTGTGACCGCATTTAGTCTCGCCACTCAATTGTTTTTCTCTAATCTGTGAGTCTCGCCCACAGAGTAAGCAATCGTTTTTTCAAACGATCACATACATAATCCTGGACCCTAACTAGGATCCCATGTATGCACAAAGAACATGCATTTGCGCTTTTCTTCTGTGCATAAACATATTGTCCTGTCGCGAGAATCGAACCCGCCACCTTAAGGTTATGAGCTAATCTGCTCAACCACCACACCACAGAGGCTGCCCTTATCTATACATTAGTAGTATTACTATTAATTCAGTAGGAAAGATGTGAGAAAACTATAATACAGTATTTTCAAAGAATTATAATATTCACAAATGCAAAGATAAATCACGTTGACAACATTATTCTAGGGGTCAGAGAGAAAATTTGGCGACAGCTGCAGACAAAACCTTTTGCGTCTTTACTTAAGTGTTGAACTTGCTTGAGTTCATACAACTCAATGTTTCACAGATTGTTATATCCATACAAATGTGGCAAACCCATACAATTAATTACCTAAAGGTGCCCCGCGGTTGCACCCACTGTTTATCCGTTTTTCCGTGGAAACTTATTTTCGGAATAAAAAATATGTGAATTTCTGTAGTATTAACAACATATGTGCAAAATTCCATCGAAATCGATCCTGTCGTTTTGACGTGAAAGGCACATAAAAAACAAAAACAAAGAGACGTTTCACTGTTATATATTAGTAGTAATGGAGATAGAGTAGAGATTTTGCTAAATTCATCTCTAAAGATTATGTCCGTAAGCCTAAATTATATTACATAATAAAAGATAAAACTAAATAATTGTTTTGGTAAGTACGTAAAAATGTGAACTATTTTTTTTTTTTTTTTTTTTTTTTTTTTTTTACTTCAAACTTGTCTAGCATTTGACCACGCTCTCACCTGATGGGAAGTGACGATGTGATCGAAGGTGTAGCATGCTAGCCAAGTAAATACCTATTCACTCTTCTCTTGAACACGCCCGGGTCATATTTCGCCGGAAACACAGACAAACTATAGACTAACATAATATTAGATTCTTAATGACGGTTATATTTATGGCGTCATTTGTAAAAGCGAACTAATATAGGTCTCATCTGTTGTAAGACTTACACCAAACACTTAACCGAAGCTACGTATCAGATTACACGCGCTGTGCTAGATATGCTTTAAAAAGATTTATGTTAGAAGATAATAAAAGAAATGGGTCGGCTTTTTCTAGATATTACGGCCGTGAAGAACTAGGGCTTCGTCGTGGTGACAGATTAGTTGGTGCAATGAAGAACCAACCGATATAAAAGCTAATCTGGCAAAAGCTGTAGCTGATGTAATGACCATATTATACCGTTCGTTAGGCACGACCTATGTAAGGTTATACGTATTGGCCTATTGAGCCAAAGTCATGCCTTACCTTTGTCATCCAGCTGCTACTCGTACGAATCGCAGCCGTATATCGTAGCTTCAGTTTGTTAGAGTTTAAATAATCGATGGCTCAAAGTTAATAATAATAACGCCCAACGATCACATACATAGATCCTGGACCCTAATTACACAGGGAATCCCTGTGTCTAGGGACCCAGGAACTACGAGCACCATGTTCCACAACAATCAGACACAGAACAAGTATTTGCGCTTTTTTACTGTGCATAAACACTAGTCTTGTCGCGGGATTCAAACCTGCCATTCCAGGTTACGAGCCAAGGTATAAGTTGTCCTGTCCTGTCTTCTAAGTTTCCGTTCAAAGCATGAAGAGTCCCTAAATGTCATACGTCTACCGCAGGTGTTCAATCGAGTTAGATATCTGGGATGCTGATGTCAGACTGTAGAATATCAAAATTGAAATACTTCACTTTACATTTCAAATAGAAACGTTCGGACGGACACGCTTGGAAATTTTGTATTAAATTTTATAGTCCGTCGGTGAACGGTTTTGAAGATATGATCGGTTGAAATTTACGAGTAGTATGAAAAGTATCGAGTTACTAAAATCGATATGTTTCATTATGCATGCACTGGTTGTGCTTGGATTCAATTTTTAGACGGATAAGACATACATACGGATTGACGTTATTTTCTTCACACCCTATTTAACCGTATACACGCATATACAGTGACCAAAATTGCACCATATATTTTGAAGATTACTAAATATTTTTTTTAATAATATGGTAATGTCTGTCGTTGTAATAAGGAAACTAGCTTCTGCCCGTGACTTCACCCGCGTGGCCTATAGGAAACAAAAAAGAAAATTCAAGGGTGGAATTTCAAAAAACCGTTTCTTAGTGGATACCTACACATAACACACTCTGAAAAATTCAAGTCTCTAGGACCAGCAGTTTGGGCTGTGCGTTGATATATAAGTAAGTCATTCAGTCAGGACTTTGAATTTTATGTGTATAGATTACAATTAGTGAGTGTCTTTCAATTATTCTATTCTGTCCTTGACTATTGAATAAATCAAAAATAAGTATGTATGTACACAATAATATTACATAATATCTCGTACGGCCGTAGAACTTATGTATTAGTTCAACAATGCTGTTTAAGTAGTATTTCCACCATAATTATATCGTCGTTATTGTAAAAAATTGTCCATTATAACTTTATAACAATTTTTCGACTATTCGAATTTCGACTAATTAAATTAAACACACACCACGCTACAGCGGCTATTTTGTTTGATAAAACATTGGTTAGGTATGTTAAACTTTATTCATTATATAAGGGTAAGGGCATCTTTCATTACGAGAAATAGATTAATTCTCAGGGTCTTTCCCTTTATAATAGGTCTTTACCTATGAAATTGCCGTATTGCAGTACAGACTTTTTCAAACAAAAAAAAGTTTCGATTGGCTATGAATTCTAAATTCAAATTAATTTTGTTTTAAAAATATGACATTCTATTTACAATATAAGTCTTTTGTTTATTGATTAGCGTTGTATTTTCATTACATTTCATCATTTTTCCTCATAATGGATACTTTGAAATTTCGTGTAATTATGGAATATGAGTTCCGTCGTGGCACCAACGCGGCACAAACGACACGTAACATCAACGACGTTTACGGAGAGAACTGTACAAACGAACGTACAACCCGTTATTGGTTTGCACGGTTCCGTTCTGGGAATTTTGACTTGAAAAATGAACCTCGTGGTCGTCCGGAAACTTTGGTCAACAATGATGAATTAAAGGCGATTGTGGAAGCTGATGAATCTCAATCTACAGCTGAGCTGGCAGCAGCTTTTGATGTTGGCATCAAAACAATATCGGTCCATTTGCGACAGATTGGCAAGATAAAAAAGCTTGATATATGGGTGCCCCACGAACTTAACGATCGCCAGCGCAACGTACGCGTCGAGACTTGCCTTGCGCTGCTTAACAGGCACAGAAATGAAGGAATTTTGAACCGAATTGTTACGTGCGACGAAAAATGGATTCTTTTTGACAATCGAAAGCGCTCAGCAAGTTGGTTAGATCCTGGTTCGGTATCAAAGCAATGTGCAAAACGAAAAATGACCCCTAGAAAGGTGATGGTCACAGTTTGGTGGTCTAGTGCTGGTGTGATTCATCATAGCTTTTTACAAAACGGCGAGAGCATTACTGCAGATGTGTACATTGAAGAACTGACCACAATGATGGCGAAACTCGCACGTCTGCAACCAGCTTTGGTCAATCGGTCGTCTCCACTGCTACTTCACGGCAACGCGCGACCCCATACTGCACAACAGACCGTCTCTAAGCTGCATGAGTTGGGTTTGGAAGCTCTCCCTCATCCGCCATACTCACCAGATCTTGCGCCTTCCGACTATTACTGTTTCCAAAATTTGGACAACTTTTTAGCGGGAAAAAAATTCAATTCCCGAGAGGCAGGACAAAATGCCTTTGAATAGTTTGTTGTCTCCCGTCCTGCTGATTTTTTCAAGAAGGGCATCCATAAACTGCCCCAGCGTTGGCAAAGATGCATTGATTGCAGGGGTGATTACTTTGAATAAAAGAAATAAATAAGTTCGAAAAAAAAATACTTTAACTTATTTCAAACAAAACGGCAATTTCATAGGTAAAGACCTAATATTTATGTATTTTACATAAATATTTTATAAGTACCGTACATTTATATAATAGTATGAGCATTTTAAATAGCATCCATAGTGATGGTTGGATTTTTGTTCGTAAGTAATGACAATGTTTTATTTTACGAATAATAACTATCAGTGCTTCAGTTTCTGAGCCTCATATAAAAAATAAATACCAATAAAAGTTACCCTCATACTATTTAAAGCAAAGAAAAACACATTTTTTTTTACATTACACACAGTAGGCAAATTAATGCTTACCCATATAGATACAATAATTGGGACGAAAAAACCTCTTAATTACAACAAAAAATTTGAGATAAAATTTTATAGCATGTTTATTATTAAAACTAGTTAAAATATACAAATCTATCTACAAAAACAGTTTATGTTGTATTGTATTGTTGTATTCACGTATTGGAACCGTGGCTAAAGACAAACTTATCTAAAATATTTTTTTTATCTCTAGTTATATCAGCTAACCACAAACCCATACTGTTTGTACTGCTGCGGTATGAATACAAACAGCTAAACTGATTATTAAAACGTCGCCTCTTAGAATTCGTTGACACGGCCTCTGATTATCATTTTGAAGGTTCGTAATTGAAATTCCCAATTGAAAACAAACTGAGTGCAAAAATTGAATTCAGGCGATCTCAGGAAGGATTAATGGTGGATTTCTTTAGGTTGCTAGATTGGGGAAGTATTATAAAGGATGATGCGAGGTGATTGATCTAGCAACAAGTTAATATAAAAATAGAAGTACTTACTAGCATCAACGTATGTGATCGTTGGGCGTTCTCATTATTATAATTATTATTATTATTACCATTATTATTATTGTTATCTACTAGCTAAGCTCCATGGTTTCACCCGCGGATAAAACATAGTAAAATGTATTAATCCACTATATAAGCTATCTATTTTAATTCTAATTCCGTTTGGGGGCTGTAAGGCCTGCACTGACGTCCCACATGGGGTGTATTGCATTTCCCCCTGCTTGCATCTACCCAAGCCAGTCCAGCACCTTTTAGCGGAGTTTCTGCCTTGGGTCGCTGGCACAACTGTTCCAGTGTTGTCGCATTTGATGGTATGGGTGGTTTGGAGATAAGTTACCTATGTTCCAAATTTCATCCAGCATTTGAGCATGTATGAGTAATGAACATCCATACATACAAATTTACGCGTTTATATTATTATATAGTAGCAGTAGGATAGGGTTATTTAGCGTCACCTACTTTAAATGAGTTTAAAGAATATTTAGAGGTATCTAGTCCGACAGTTTGTTGTTAATTTGTTAATCGCTCACTTTTCATGGAAATAGTGATGGAGAGGCGAACAATTAGATGGCCAGTCATCGTCATCGGCGTTCCCACTGCTGGGACACGGGCCTAAGAGAGTGCAGGCCAGCCTCTGTGGTGTGGTGGTTGAGTTGGTTGGTTCGTAGCCCGGGGGCAATGGGTTCAATTCCCGCGACGAGACTAGTATTTGGTATAGGAAAAAACCGCAAACGCTCGTCCTGAGTCTGGGTGTTGTGGGACCATGGTACTAGTAGTTCCTCAGCATAGGGAATCGTAGTTGGGGTCCAGGATCTATGTATGTGATAAGCTTTGATTAGTTTGAGGCTGAGCACTGCTGGCGCTCTGTGAAATCTCTACAAATTAATATTTAATTAATTAGAATTGATAAATCAAATAAATAAAAGAATCCCAGCCACACATCACACCCACTTATATTAAAGGTAAACGTATAGTCTCATAATTTATTCAAATGGTCACTCATCCTGAAAACATAACACCTGAGCAACTTGAGCTGGGTCTACTGCCTATGTCCGAATTTATTATTGCCCAATAATAAATTCATAAAAGGTATAGGTGCTTCTGGACCCTCATAAATGACAGAAAAATGTGGGACAATGCCCGGGTCCTTCTTGAATGTGCGCTCTATCTCGGAAGTCTTTGATTATATTATTTTCATTTGTAACCTTACAGGATTTATATACAGCGACAGCGTCGGCGGTGTTGTGGTTGAGTAGGTCGGCTTATAGCCCGGAGGCGATGGGTTCAATTCCCGCGACGAACCAAGTGTTTGTCAAAGGAGAAAAAGCGCAAATGCTTGTTCTGTGTCTGGGTGTTATGATGGGACCGTGGTTAAGTTCGTCTAGGTAGGTACCACCGCTTTGCCAGTTATTCTGCCACCAAGCAGTAGTGCGCAAGCATTGCTGTGTTCCGGTTTGAAGGGCACTGTAGCTAGTGAAATTACTGGGCAAATGAGACTTTATGATCTGATCTCACAGTTTAGTTATCTTATTACTAGATTGTGCTGATGTCTCTGGATGACGTGCGCAGTGCAGTGTCACGCGAACCTCTATACTTTAGAGTTCCGTGTGACACTGCAGCTGATATGTGCAGCCGTGTCGTTTAACATCAGGCGAACGGCTAGCTCGTCACGTCATTCCTTAACATTAAAAAAAAGTCCCTAGATACAGGGAATTTTAATTAGGATCCAGAACTTATGCACGTGATCGTTAAGAATTATCTAGTGGAAAGTGCGCAGACAGAAATACCATCGATGTTAATCACAGAGACGTTTCTCCTGGGTAGGTATCGAACCCACAATCTACAGTACAGAAAGCTAGGCACCCTAATGTAGGTATACATAACAATCTCGGTATTATTTTGCTTTATCCTAATAGGTAAAATACCTAAATCATCAATAGATAATAGAGTATGATCGCTTGCCCCTGCTTATGATATCATAAATGCTTGGCAATTAAAAACTGATTATAAAATTATTTGAGTCACGACAAAATGTACTACAAGATCTGTTTGTACGAGTAAATGAGACACTGACATTTATTTTACTCTCGTTTTATTTTTCCTGGTCTGCTTAATACTTAATTTTGTGACAGTGTCTGTAGTGTGGTGGTTGAACAGGTCGGCTCATAACCCGGAGGCAGCAGGCTCTATTACCGCAGCAGGAAATGTATTTGTGCACAGGAAAAAAAACGCGGAAATGCTTGTTCTGTGCCTGAGTGTTGTGGGACCATCGTCATTGTAGTTTCTAGGTCCCTAGATACAAGGAATCTCAGTTACGGTTCAGGATCTATGTATGTGATAATACGGCGTTATAATATATTGAGACACATATTTGTTTTTTTGTCGCCTCTTTAGTCTAGGGTCTAAAATATCTTATGGATTTATTTACTTGAATCAAATTACTTTCTATTGAACTAGTTTGTTTTTAAAATAATATATGTAAATTATTTAATTATTACGAATTATTCACGTTTTCTAGTCATTTAGTTACCATTTTGAAGGTACATTCAAGTATATGTGGTACACGTTTTTTATATATGTCAGACAGCACAGATCAAGTAGAGGATACTAGTCAGACAGTAATCAACACAGTAAAAACTTTTTGAAGCGTATTTAATAATGCACATGTCTCGTAGACTGTCATGCCGGTAAGTAATGCTGGTATTTGGGACAGCAAATCCGCATTGCAAAGTTTGATAATGTCAGATAATTGTTATATTTTTCTTTATATATCCTATTAAATTGTACTATATAATAATAATAATAATCAGTAACGCCCAACGATCAAATACATAGATCCTGGACCTTAACTAGGATTCCCTGTGTCTAGGGACCCAGAAACTGTCATGGTCCCACAACACCCAGACTCAGAACAAGTATTTGCGCTTTTTTTTCTCTGCACAAATACTTTTCCTGCCGCGGGATCGAACCCGCCACCTCCAGGTTATGAGCCGACCTGCTCAACCCTTACACCACAGAGGCTGTCAATATATACAAAATTGTTTTAAATTTATTCTCGCTAATTTATTTGCAGACTGCAACAGAGACACCAATAATTGTAATGACACGTCACTAGACGTAGATTTTATGTAATGTAATTTTTGTATAATTATTGTAATAGTGTACATTATACTGGTGTTCAATAAATAAATAATATTATACTGACGAGCTTGATGGCTGTAGATTTTACATCTGAACTGTTAGGTTGTGGGTTTGATTCCCACGCAGGACTAACATTTTTGTGATGAGTATAGGTGTTCTGTGTCTGGGTGTTTTATTGTATTCTATGTATTTTCGTTTTGTTTGGCTCCACACTTTCGTGTATTTAGCCAGTGTCAAGTAATTGATAATTTTTCAAGTTAATATATATATGTGTCAAGTCAAGTCACAGTCCAAGTCATCAAGTCAAGTCATAGTCTAGTCAAGTCATACTCCTAGTAAGGCAGTGGCAACTTTACCAGAAGCTTCTAGTTTTGGAAACAACACGAAAAGAAACGTATCATCATCATTATACCACTTTCCCACACTTATGCCTGTAGTCCAGCACTTAACGAATAAAATGCCACCAATTTTATGCACTAACACTGAAAATAACACAAGTTTTGGAAAATAATACAATGCGGTGACGCAATCTTTTTCGTTTTTCCTTCTATGTATATATTTACAAACAAAAACTATCAATTATCTGGTTCTCATAGTACAAGCTTGCTTAGTTTGGGGCTAGATGGCGCTGTGTGAAATGTACAAAAAAAAAGCAAGTGCGCAATTCCGCACATAACTAACATGACATGTCATCGATGCAGGACTGGGTAAGACGTGAACCTGGGTGTGTAGGTTCGAAAGTCGTATGGGCTACAGCTAAGCCACACTTGCTCAAATAGAGGTATAGTGGTCTGGAGTAAAATGCGTATGCAAGTAGCACCCAACTATTTTCTTTTTTGTTTAAATAGTTAATATTAAGAGTAGATAAATCCTATCCTAAGTTTATTCTATTTCTTACTATAATATTATGAATGGGAAAGGTTGTAGTATGTGTGATGTTTTTTACCACTTACTGCCCAAAGCGGTTTTATGAATCTTACAGAAATTATGAGCGTATGAACTTAAGCTTTTGAGTAACATATAAATAATTCTATCTTGAAAATGTACTTGATTCATGTGAGATTATGTGATCATTGTCCACTTTGGCCAAACCGTGGGGCACAGTTAGTACTTTTACAAAGGAACTAAGCTCTAATATTATAGAAACTGACGTCAGTACTACTCATTACAACTATTACACAGTTGTAATAGAAACTAAAGCTTACATACAGTACCTTAATAATTTTAAAGTGAAAATACATGACAGATTAAATAACTTAATAATATATCATTAATTACAAAGCAAAAATGATTGTAAATTTAAAAAAAGTGTGCTTTAGACCACACGACTGAAGTAAAACTTTTTTTAACTCCATCTCTCTTGTCCCTACACGAAACGTAACTCTATCTTTCTATCTTAACGAGCTCTCAACTTCCGTTCGCCTCACCAGCTTACCTTTGAATCAAGCGTGCATGAAGAAGTTATACTTCAATTATTTATGTGATAGAATAACTAGATGGTAATTAAAGAAACTAGAGAAGAATATTCCGCTGGCAATGAAAATGATTTTTTAAAGATAATTTTTTAGCTATAGAAATAAATAGGATAACTATATTTATGAGAAGCCATTTATTTATTAATAAATTACAAAGATCAGTCCAAATCACTCACACACAACATAAAACAATAAAAAATGGATACTACCAAGTCAGACTTATAAATTTGATTACACAGGTAAGGTAAAATTAAGTAATAATTTGCTACGACTGAAATTGAAAGAGCAATTATCATACAAATTACATATCTACACGTGCCATTAAAGGGCATCGCCCTTGACCTTTATAATGTGTATACATTAAACGATTTCGTGTTATAAATGTCGAGTTTAATTTACAAAAAAATGTGAATAACTAGTTTATGATCGGTAAATAAGTGAAATATTTCGCACTTTTTTACTATTATATTTTAGTCCTTATTGTATCGTGATAAAAAATGCTTGTCTATTAATAAATATTAGTAGTTTTGTGTCAATTTATTTATTATTGATGAAAAATCGAATGCGTTTTGTGATACATCTTTTGTCACAGTGGGGACACATTTAAAGAAGTTATTAATTTATTACTTAGGAGCCGTTCAAGTATTGCATAAGCAGATTTATTACAATTATTTACCCCCCATCCCCCCTGTCATCAAAAGTAGGCAAAGCTGTTACTCCCTCCCCCCATGCTTACGTAAACATTTTTCAATTAATGTATTGTTTTTTTAAATATTATAATTATAATATTTATTGTTTCAAACAAAGACAATGTGACGGTTGCTATTCGTGTAAAAAGGTAAATAACTACCGATGACGTAATCATCATCTAGACTCCCCTACCCCCCATGTTATCCAATATAAGCGAAGCAAAGAGCCCCCCCCCCCCATAGTGCTTACGTAATACTTTAACGGCCCCTTATCAAGCATCGTTACCGCAGTAAACTTAATATAAGTATTTTCTGTACGAGATCTGGGTGATCACGTAACTCGATTGCAACCGATAGAAACACTAATTTGTATGGATTTGACAGTTTTAATACACAGTTTATGTGCATAGTTAGTATGGAAATTTTCCTGTTGCATCACAATCAAAGTTTTGGGTTCACCCGCGGATGACAATACAATTAGGAGAATATATTATATATTTCATACAATTTAACATACTGTGGTCGTCGCGACTAGTATGTATACTAATAGTAACTAAAAGTTTTTGTAGTAGGTAGTGTAGCTAGTAGCATTTAATAGTAGTTGTTACCTATTATTGTAGTAGTTACTTTAAACAAAATGGCACTTTGCCCGTTACTAAATATATTTAATATACACAATATTCTGATCTATCTTTAATATATATAAAAATGAACCTCTATTTCCTTTGGTCATCGCATCATGGATAGAACATTTACAATAATCTTTTTTGTTGTTTTTATTATTGTCAGGAGAAGGTTCTAATGATATAAAAACTGGAAATATAGAAATTTTCTACAACGCGAGTGAAACCGCGAGGCGTAAATAGTTCTAAATAAATATCCACTTAGTTCTCAAACAGAAGAAGGCCAACTAAAGCGTAATGTAAACAGTATTCTGCGAACTTAAACAAATAATTCTTAATACTCACTGGTTCTAACAAAACGTAATGGTACGCAAAATGTGTTAGATTTAATACAGCAAAAATTGCCACGATGAATGTTGAAAACAAATGAAATATTAAGGACACTAATTGCGGATGTACTATAACTATCTAAAATTTGAAACGAGAAAAACAATAATGAAAATTGGATTTTCTTACATTATTCAAATAGTTTTCTCAAATAGGACAAATTTTGGTAACACCAAAAGTATTTCAACAGTATAGAAAAACCAGTTCAAGACAACAATATTCATAAATAAGTTTCATCAGCACTTATATCACGTTATAATCACGAAAAAGTCTGTTGACACCCGCATACAACCCCGTAGTGAACGCCAGAGTTTACATATCCGATCATCCATCCTTGTCACTTGAAAAGATAACACGTACCACATGGCACTAACAATAGTCCACCAAAAATGTCACGACGTCCTTCGTCAAAAAAGGCACAAGCGCGAATTTCCGCATAACGTAACCACTCACGGAATCGCTACTCGTTTGGAAAGCACGTGTCTCCCTGTGCGTAGAATCCATCCGGGCAGTGGTCCCCGAACCTGACATCGATGCCGTAATCTTCGTCGATGTCATTATCTTCGGGTTCCTTTGGCTCTTCCTGTATCTGCCGCGTCTCCGCGTTTGTGGGACCATCGAAAACTATTGCGTTCGGGTCTTTCGTATCTGGATAGTAGAACCTTCGCAGCTCTCCGAACTGTATCAGCGAGATGAGAACGATCGCGAGAGCGGCTCGATACATATTGCACATGTACTCTTGTTGACGGCCGGTAAACAAATGATCACGATCAGGTTTTAGTTTGGTTTTTAACCGTACGACTGATTTAAGTAGTCGTGAAGCACTTACTCATGTAGGCAGTATTATAGATAGTTCGTTATACAAGAATTTGTGGAATTCGTCAAACTGTTAGTCACATTATGGATTGCTAAGAAATTTCACATTTATTTGAAAGATAGTTCAAATTATTCTTAGATAATTTGATTGTAAAAGATAACGTTAAATTCAAATTACTCATCAGTCAAAGAGATGGCTAGATTGTAATATAAACAGTGTCTAATAAGGCATTCTTGGAATGAGAAAAAAAAAATTGACGTTAATCAAAGACCTTATTATTTTCACACATATTTTGAGTAAAAAAATTACGTTTACATTGAACTCGATGGTATAAAATATTCTCCACTACCGCTGGTTAATTCCCATAAACCGGTTTACTGACTGTTTACGCATGACAATGCATGGTGTATACAATAAAAACTAGGTACGCGATCATCTTCTTACATAATAATTATTGACGGTAACTTTATAAGTAGGTACTTACTTATAACAATCGGTAAACAATGTACTACAAGAAATATTGTGCAATGGATGTGTAACTTACCTGCAACATAAAAAAAAAATTTTTTACCCATTATGTTATTTATTAAACAGTAAAATTATGATAAATAAATATTAGTGGACAACATTTGTGCGCCATCTAGCCCCAAACTAAGGAAAGCTTGCACTATGGGAACCATATAACTGATACAATACTTAGATACTTTGTGTTTGTAAATACATACATAGAATATAATATGACACTCGGACACAGAACAAACATTAATGTTGATCACACAAATGTTTGTCCTGACTTGTTTGACTGGGGATCGAACGCACAACATGTAGTTCAGAAGGCAGGGTTGTGGCCAACTGACCTATCAGGCTAGTCAAAAGGTATACATAGTATACAAGTATATATAGAGTACACATAGAGTACACATAGATGGTACATAGAACTTCTGTGTTGGTATTATACTGTAGAAATGTAGTTAATACATGTTACGAAGTAGTAATAGTACTTAGATGTAAGTTACAGTGTAATAATTAGCCGCTTGTCAACTGCTTCGCATGCTGTTCATCAAAGATAATAAGGCCCGGATTTATAGTAAATGTTTTTGATGGTACACAAAGTCCTGTAAGTGTTACGCAGGTATGATGTATATCGTGATGACAGGTTTTTGCAAGTACATACTTGTGCAAAATACTTGCAACTGTAAATTGCAGTTCCGTTTCTGCTTTTATACGGTTTTGACATTTTATTTTTTGTTTTTCTTTGGATTACGATGTAACCACAAAAAATCTTAGCTTAGCATAAAAATCCAGTCTTTATGTCAATGATGGTGCAATAAATAAACTTTATTTAGGATCAGATAGGACTATGATTAATGAATTTTTGGGATCGAATGACAGTTTTTGGAAAAATGGAATCATTTTGATGGTATCGTTTAGGAGCTACCCTTGTAACACAGTTCAGTAAAGTCACAATCTTTTGACTAGAAATAAATCAATGAAAATGGAACACTCTTCGGAATTCATATTACTTTATTGTATATTTTCAAAAGTTCACTTTTGAATGCATTATTACATGGCATGGGTTAATCTTCACCTACTTTATACGCCTTCATAAGCTACAAGAGATTTTATCTCATGAACTCCTACAACCTTGCTTATAAAGTCTCAGGCGTGCTTATGATTTGGCATTCATAAAGTGAGCAATTTGTGAATGAAATCTCATTTTGAGCACAGATTCACGACTGAGCGTAGTTGCTCCGATAAGGGCCTGAGATTATTAAGCAAGTGTGTATACAAATACAAAATACAAATTGTTTATTGCAAAAAACTTAGGTTACATTATAAAGTGAGCTCTGCCTTTTGCTTTAGTAACTAAACTGTGTTGAAAAAGGCAACACAGTTTAATTACTGAATAAGTTTATAAATATGGAACTATAAACTATAAAGTACTTTTAATAATGCTCATTTTAAAATGTGTGTATGATGTAACTCCAGTGATTATGAGGAAAAATGAGGTGTAAATATGTAATAATAATGTTTTTGTAAGTTCCGTCTACGTCTACAGCGGAGATCCTTTTCAATTATGTTGGTAATTGAATAATGCAGTGGTAATTGAATGGTTTCTTAGAAATTAATGTCGAGATAAATAACTTTACTATTTAACTCTCAGAACTGAGATTATGTAGAAATCAAGTAGATTCAAGAAATCGACACACTATTCTTGAGTAACAGTCGGAAGTATATTAATTTAAAATATTTATAGCGTTTTTTTATACTGGACCAGATGCGTACGATACCTCCAGATTAAGTGAGATGTTAGTTTGCCTGTTTGGTTGGTGTGGTTTACACGTCAAAAATAATAAAAAGCTATTTGTTAATTATTTGCCATTCAAAGTGGCAATGCTGCCAGCATATTAAGCACATTGCCTACTGGTAGTGGTTTGTTTGATTAAGTTCCCTTTTTATTGGTTTCTGTTTTATTTATCTCTTAACTACGAAATTGTACTTAATATGTATTTATTTGTTTTGCACAAAATTGTTTCTTTTATGTTTGTACGAGCTAGTCATTCACCTGATGTTAAGCGATACGGCCGCCCATAACATAACAGTGTCACTCGGAACTCCAAAATATAAAGTTTCGCGTTCTGCACTGCACACTACTGCTTGGCGGCAGATTAACTGGCAAAGCGGTGTTACCTACCTAGACTAACTTTGCAGAAAAGTCCTACCATCCAGTAAAATAAATAAATAAGTGTGAGTATAAATATTTTATAATTATGATATTTAATTTTGGTCGTTTACTTTTTTCCCATTGGCTTGCGAAAGCATTCTCAACGTCTCTATAATAGTGTTGCTAGCACCCTTAAGTTGCGATGACCACATACCACCAGGTAAGCCGTATGCTAGTTGCCTACAAATTTTTTTTTTTTACGAACGACAGATCATGTTTTTTAATGTTGATAATAAAGTAAGGTCGCGAACTCGTTGAAACTTGATATACCGGTTATTAATACATACAAAATTTTTTAAACATTTTATGTGCACTTAAAACATAGAGCAGCAAAATGAATTACAATCGTGCATTGATAGATTCGATAATAACGAGATTCGTGTCCAGCAATAGGCGCCGAGCGCTAACACTAATTAATGTATCAAAATCATTAAACCATAAGGTTTATTCTAAAGCGTGACTCGATTGAATTGTATAAAACGTGTCAAAAAGGCGTGTCTTTCGAGACGAGAGCGTAATTTTTTTTCCTGCTCAGTGACGTGCAAGAACTTGGACTACTTTGTTGCAATGACTTGGATCAGTTTATATAGTTTCGGGGGGCGAGTTGGCTGGACTGCAGTCGCGACCCTTTCTCGCCCCCAGTACGGCGGATGAGGGCTCACGGGAGGGTTTTAGTGGGTTTGAGACCCACATATCCCCTGCCTCCACCCTTGTGATGGCAGGGAAGTGCAAGGGCATTTCCCTCCCTCAAAAAAAAAAGTTTATATAGTTTAATGTCCAAAAATATTTACTATTATTATTATTTATTTATACTAAACCAATTATGATAAATTTTTCTGCCCTATCTCAAGGTACCTATGTCCTTTAAAATAAAAATAAAATCCAATCCAAATCGGTTTATAACTGTGGGAGATCCGAGGTAACAAACAATTAAAAAAATCAACTAAATAGATTACCTCATTCTTTTTGAAGTCTGTTGAAGGAAACATAATAAAACAAGAACCCGGAATGGCAATAATAAACCTCTCGTAAAATTAACCACTAGTGGAGACATTCAGATTTCCCTTGGGATAGCATCGGCGGTGTTGGTCTTGGATTACCGACTCGGAACTGAACAGGATATGAATTACAGTAGATCACTTCTCTGACATAAACAATACGCCACAGTACAATCTTTACTAGCTACTGCACAACGCGTTTTTTGCATGCGTGAGCTCATCACTATAAAAATAAATGAATATATTAAGATATTTCACATAGCGCCATCTAGTCCCATACTAAGCAAAGCTTAGTTCTAAAGCTTCTGTCGTGTGGTAGTTGAGCAGGTCGGATCTAAACCCGAAGGCGTTGAGTTCGATTTCCGGCACAGGACAAGTATTTGAGCACAGAAAAAAAAACCAAATTGTTCTGAGTCCGGGTGTTGTAGGACCATGGTCCTCGTATTTCCTGGGTGTCTAGAAACAAAAAATCCTAGTTAGGGTCCAGGATATCTATGTATGTGATCGTTGGGTATTTATTATTATTATACGAAATATAGTATTTATGGGATCATCATCAATAGTAGTGTGTTTCCGGCGAAATATGACCCGGGCGTGTTCAAGAGAAGAGTGAATAGGTATTTACTTGGCTAGCATGCTACACCTTCGATCGCATCATCACTTCCCATCAGGTGAGAGCGTGGTCAAATGCTAGACAAGCTTGAAGTAAAAAAAAAAGTCTGAAGAAGTCCACTGATAAACGATCTATGGTATATGAGATTTAGATAGAATTACCTTATATCTATATACTATATACCTTATTCTAAAACCTTGTCGTACGTTTTCACTCTGGCTCTACCAACTTTACTAGTTTAATAGAAAAAGAAGCTGTCGAAATTAGTGGCGGAGAAATTCTATGCACATTTGGAAAATATTTTCGGAGTTTTTGAACAAAATGAAATGGCTAAGCTAAGCTTGATAATGCATTTCATTTGTTAAAATGGTTTCATTTCGACGTTTGTTTGAACGTTTTAGTTTCATTTGAAGTAAATTGCGGAAACTTTTGGCCAGCTTTTACGTAGTCCAACGCAAATATTCTAAGTAATAACAAGTCCACCATCTGCCACAAACTGCATTATATTAAAAACACCTACCTACGAACAAAATTCTGAAACCAAATTTTACAGCGTTTTGTGTCATCGCTTTTTTACTAAGTTACGACTTATCTGCAAAGTTCGTCTAGGTAGGTACCACCGCTTTGCCAGTTATTCAGCTGCCAAGCAGTAGTGCGCAAGCACTACTGTGTTCCGGTTTTGAAGGGCACTGTAGCTAGTTAAATTACTGGGCAAATGAGAATGTATGACCTAATCTCACAGTCTATTAATCTTATTGCTAGACTGTGCTGATGTCTCAGAATGGCGTGCGCAGTGCAGCATCACGCGAAATTATTCTTTAGAGTTTCAAATGTTACTGCAACTGACATGGGCAGTCGTGTCGCTTAACATCAGGCGAGCGACTAGCTCATCATGTCATTTGGTAAACAAAAAAAACGCATCACGCCTGAATAGATGGAACATTTTTTCTGATTCTTTTTTGGTTGTGTTTATTATTGTCAGAAGGTTCTTATGAAAGAAAAAATGAAAGTTAAAATTTTCACCACACGGACAGCCGCAGGGCAGCTAGTACTGAACAATATAAATATGAAAACTGTTTAGGACTACACAGCGTGTACACCACCCGGTTAGTGAGACAAGAGGGTCTAGACGACCTACTGAATGAAATTTTCAATAGTATGAACGATAATGTAGGCATCATCATCATGTTACGCGTGCTTTTAGTAGCTTGATACACAACCCTAGTGAAGTATTAGTTAATTATCAATCTGCTAATGGTACGCTTGACATTCCTTTTTCTTAAATAAATTTTAAATTCTCAAAGGCGGTCACACAATCAAACTGACAACGTCTCACTTTTACTATTGGTATAATAAAAATAAAAATGTGACGTAGTGTACATTAGTTTACAGCCTATGTGGTGTGGTGGTTGAGCAGGCTGGCTCATAACTTGGAGGCGGCGGGTTCGATTCCCGGGGCAGGTCAAGTATTTGCTAACAAGAAAAAAAGCGCAAATACTTGTTCTGAGTCTGGGAGTTGGGTTGGTGGTGCGACCATGGTCCTCGGAGTTCCTGGGTGTCTAAACACAGGGAATCCTAGTTAGGGTCCAGGATCTATGTATGTGATCGTTGGGCGTTATTATTATTGTATACATATATAAAGTACAATATTACATGGTACAATTTCACTTCCTTAGTTGAACATTGTCTTTCAATTTCTTTACTAGAAAAGTTCATGGTTACCTGACGTCATTTATTGGTGACTAATGGGTACCTACTAATATTACTCTTGTGAGTAAGATAATACATAAATTATGTTTTGAAATCAATGACTCAAGTTCTAGCTCACGCTACGTTGCCTTTCACTTATAAAGTTGGTGACTTATTGTTGATCAATGTAGAAAACCCCAATACATGGCTTATTTTACCCACTTTACTACACATTGATCAGTTTTATATAGAACTAGTTGCGCCCCGCGATTTCACCCGCGGATAAAAAGTATTTTAATTATTTACTCATCCCACGGCATAATTTCACTTTTCTAGGATAAAATGAAGCCTATATGTTAATCTAGTGTATAAGCTATCTTGGTACTGAATTCCATCCAAATCCATTCAGCTGTTTGAGCGTGCAGGAGTAACAAACATATACACATACACACAAACACACATACAAACTTTCGACTTTATAACATTTGTATAAGCTATCTTAGTACCGAATTACGTCCAAATCCATTCAGCCGTTTGATCGTGAAGGAGTAACAAACATACACACATCACAAACTTTCGCCTTTTAATATATTAGTGTGATTTGATATTAGTGTGATTCTGAGAAACAAGTAATTAATATATAAAAAAATATGCTATAAAAATAGCAAACAAGCATACGCCCTGTGGGAAAAGGTTACCGTAGTCTATGATACATACATAGTTATATCTGTACTATGTGTCCATAGTCTATGGACATCTGTAACACTAATGGTGCCTCTGGGTAGATTATTTTCGTTATTATTTTTAGTTTTTTATTTGATTAATACTCTTAAGACCGTCTATCCTAAACTTAGTTAGCTCCTAAGTTTTCACTCATCCCTTCTAAAATTGTATCAGACTCGCAGAAGTAAAACCACAATGTTCATAGCGGAGTTATTGGCTAAGTGCTTACCGGGACATTCCTTATATGATATACCTACTCCAATTAATTTGGATATATCACAGAGGAATAAGTTCGAACTAAGGAATACCTTAGGAGTAGCTTTAGTACAGACGGCCATTATTTATTTTTTATTTATTTTTTCTACCTGTCCGGGCGCGTGGCCCGGCCCGCGAGCTAATTTACCTCTGACTCTAATCAGAGACTTTCTTTTCTTGGTATTGTTCCTATCTATCGGGATGATTGGGGTGTTGGGTTTATTTTATTCATTATTTTATCCTATCCATTATTTCTTACAGTATTTTGCCGTTTTCTTTCTTTATACACACGATTAAAAGTAGTACTACCACTGTACACACACTTACCCTATTTATTTTATTTATTTTTACATTACATTTCAACAACTTACTTATGTCTAGTTTATTCTATTTCTATTCTAATTTTACATTTATGCTATTAATATATATCTTAGATATATATACAACATAACTTATTTATCTGTTTTTATTTTTTGCTATAACTTTTTACACAGTAGTCAATAAAACTATCCCTAAGCAGCTTATCCATTATTATATTACACACATTTTCCGACTTAATCTCAATTCCTAATTTCTGCTCTATATCGTATCTTTCGCGACCGTATATGGGACATTCGGTGAGGACATGGATTGGACGGCCATTATTAACTATCTTTTAAAAATGCTGCATTTTGTAGCTCTAGGGAAATATACCGTTGGTGGAAGCTCATTCCACATCTTACAGGATTAAATAATAGAGTAACATATAAACAAGCCACTCTGAATTTATTATAGGGAAAACTTAAGTAAAATTTTTTTTAAATATGTTTTGACTCCTCACTGTATTTAGCGAGTGTCAAGTAATTGATAATTTATCAAGTTAATGATATTTCACGCAGATATGTGTCAAGTCACAGTCCAAGTTATCAAGTCAAATCATAGTCTAGTCTAAGTCATACTTCTTGCAAAGTGGTGGCAACTTTACTAGAAGCTTCTATGGAGTTTTGGAAACAACACGAAATGAAATGTTTCACCATCATTATACACACTCATGTCTGTAATCCAGCACATAACGAATAAAACACCATCAATTTATGCACTAACACTGAAAAGAACACATGTTTTGGAAAATAATACAATGCGGTGAAGCAATCTTTCTCGTTTTCCCGCCAAAAAACTTTAAGTACAGTTGTTCACAATGTGCAGTATAACAACTATATTATACTGCGTCAAATATTTCTATAAACTATTCCAATATCTAGAATTCCTAATCGACCTGAAAACGTTTGCGGGAATTATAAGAGAGCCTTTTGTAGGAAATTAAATACGTGCTTCATCTGATCGGATTTCAAGGTCTGGGCTATAAATCTTTTTTATAGTAAAAATACAGTCGACCTTCATTCGAAATTCGATGGACTCTTAAAACGTTACGAATTATCGAGAGTTTGAAATATAAAATATCGAAATTTTTGAGGGAAAGAAATATATCTTCGAATTATTGAGTGTTGATAATCAATTGCATACTTATTATTTATTTTTTAATTTTTTATGTTAAGCAATGACGTGACGAGCTAGCTGGTCGCCTGATGTTAAACGACACGGCTGCCCATACCAGCTGCAGTGTAACTCGGAACTCTAAAGTATAGAGGTTTGCGTGACACTGCACTGCGCACGTCATCCAGAGACATCAGCACAATCTAGTAATAAGATTACTAAACTGTGAGATCAGATCATAAAGTCTCATTTGCCTAGAACTTTCATTATTATTACATTATTATTAATTAAATTATTATTATTATTAACTGCTATTCTTTAACTATGACAAAGGTTAATAGTACATTGTACATACGGGTACATATTCATAATGTGAATTAATTAATATTTCAAATGAAATCTGTTATGTTCGCTTCAAAGCAAACAAACAAACAAACCAATTCGTGCGGAGCTTGCGGAAGTGTATGTTAAACTAATCATTACCAAAACAAAAGCTCTTGTACGATGATACAAGCTTGAACTTGTTCTGCAATGTACTTACATGTCAACGCGGCGGAATGGATTACTCAGACTGGTTTATAAGAGAACTAAGTGACTTATTCTTTACGAATTGTCAAGTGTTTGACGCCGATGAGTTCGAATTAACGCGTCATTTTGTTGCGTAGCTTTGATTTTTTCGTTCGAATTACCAAGTGCATAAAATTGTACTGATTTAGTTCGAAATATAAAAAGCTTTTCTAGGGAGTCTGATCAATATTTTCTAGGGAATCGTGATATTTTTGAGTTATAGAAAGGATCGAATTATCGCAGGGTTTAATTAACGAGCGTGGAATGTACATTTATTTAAAATAATCCTTTGGGGTTTTTATCTATTCATGTAAAAAACTATCTCTTCGTGCTTTTGTTTATGATAAGCTAACGTCAGCCCTACACAAATCCACTACTGTGATTATAAAATATTTTTTAGAATAATCAAATCAAATCAAATATATTTTATTTCAGAATGATGAAATGTAATAATGAAATAATAATCCCTTGGGGTTTTCACCTACTCGTGTAGAAAATTATCTCTTCGTGCTTTTGTTTTGCTGATAAGCTAACGTCAGCCCAACATGAATCCACTACTGGGATTGGTCCTTCTCTCACATGGCAAGTGTCTATCCAATTCACCACATTGTCTATTTGTGGGTAGGTGAATGACACTCTCTCGAATTTTTTGTGATTCTTGAACATGCTGGTTCCCTCATACTATATTCTTTCACGAAAGAGCTTTCATGTGAGAGCGAATTCAAATTCCGCACATAACAGCCACACAGCCTCCGGCAACCTCTGTGGTGTGGTGGTTGGCTCATAAGCTGGAGGCAGCGGGTTCGATTTCCGCGGCAGGACCAGTATTTGTGCACGAAAAAAATAAGCAAATGCTTGTTCTGAGTCTGGATGTTGTGGGACCATGGTCCTCGTAGTTCCTGTGTCCTTAGACACAGGGAATCCTAGTTAAGGTCAGGATCTATGTATGTGATCTTCGGGCGTTATTATTATTATCTTCTTATTTTATTTTATTATAACATGAAGTCACTGGTAGAGGGCTAAATAGGATTTGAACCTGGGTGCGTTCGCTTTGAAAGTCACATGGAAATAATTATAGCGACGAGTTTTTGTTATTATTTAGGCTTAATCTTTTTACATAATCTTTGTGTGTGTACCATAAAACGTATGCTTCAGCTTATCTTAGTTATTTTTCAAGCACGACTGCTATAACATTATCAATTCATAAATCACCTTAATATAGGTAATCTGGATATAAAATCTTCTGTATTAAGCCTTTCTCAAGTTTTCATGAATCCTATCTGAATTGTATGCAGGTGCGTTTATAAGCTTGAATGATCAAAGCTAAAACGAGCTCTGCCAAAGCCGCTCTGTATAGACGCCTGTTTTTGATTACCTGAATCCTAGAATTCGGTTGAACAATTTTCTTTATCGAGAACTATTCTCAATATGGCCTGTGTATTTGAATGGAACAAGAAGTGAAGTCCTGAAATGATACTGATTGGACTTTAGTCTCTCGCTAATAATATTTATATTGTATAACATAATGAAATAATTTGCAGCCCCACGGTTTCACCCACGTATAAAAGTATTCTATGTGTTAAACCAGAGTATGTCTCACTCCGTTCCAAATTTCGTTCAAATCTGTTCAGTTTTTGCAGCGTGAAAGACACACAACCTTTCGCATTTAAAACATTACTGTGATTCTGCTTGTTTCAATGTAAAACCAGGTACCAAAATACACAGCGTGAATCCTATTTCCAAAAAAGCAACAATATATTTTTAAAATATGCCTTACTGTGTTTGCCAAAAAGTTTTCTAGGAAACCGGTCATTTCGGACGAGGACAAATTTATTCAATCACCTACGGAGAGCCTGACGCCCATCACAGGGGAGTTATCTGAGCTAAGCTTATTCTTATTAGCGTTTAAGCTAAGTTGTTTATAAAGAACCTTATTCAGCAAGTAGCAAACATTACAGACCAAACTTAAAAAACTTTAAAAATTAAAACCATATTAAGCGTGTTGGTAAAACGCATACTACCGATTTCTATCGCCGGTAGAGTCTGATAATATTTAGAGGGTGTTTTTCTGACGTGGGAGTGTACTTAGAAAGGTATTTTCAATTCGTCTTCTAAGTTTAGTAATAAAAATGGGATCGAATGGGATCAAACAGGAATCAAACTCGATATAAATAAATAAAATCATGCAAATATATTATTTCATTTCATTTCATTTCAAATGCTACAGAAAAATACAAGTTGAAGTTTTATTTATTCTCAAATGAAATAACAATAACTAAACTAAACTAGACCTAAAAAACTAAACTATACCTAAGACCTTAAAATAAATAAAAACTAAAAATTTAAAATAACCCGTTTGTAGAGGGGAAAGTACCCAGAATACTGGCAGCATTACCACGTTGAATGGCAATGCTTATTTTTTGTGCAAAATAAAAGTCAGTATTCTGGTCACCTGATGCTTCCACCAAACGTTAGGCCAAGTCCCTATATGTTGCCATGGCAGCCGGCCCCCATGGACCCATTGTCTCCACCCTAAACGGCACAAACATGTAGGCCCTGTCAAGGAGTGCATATTTGTGTCGTTTGAGGTTAAAAACACAAGTGAAATCGCGAAGCACCTCCAGTATTTATATTGACCACTAGTTGCGCCCCGTGGTTTCACCTGTAGATAAAACGTATCCTATGTGTTAATCCAGCGTACATAAGCTATCTGCATTACAAGTTTCATTAAAATCCGTACAATAGTTTTAGCACAAAAACGAAACTAATTGTTTTATTTCTAGCATTTTTTTGTCATCGATCTATGGTTTCTTCGGTTAGACCGCTAGCTCAGTTCAAGCAATTAAACCTAAAGTATTTCAATTAGAATTTAGCAAGTAGGCAGTTAACCCTGACAGCGACGGCATCGATGGTCATTAATCAAGTATCCGTAATTAATCGACTTAAACCGAGTTTAATCTGTCAAACCAACAATTATCCGATCCCGGTACAACAGCACTGTTTGTTTGCAAAAAGCAGCCGACCGACGTGGGCGATGGAACTGGGATACTAAACCGGCTCTGAACAAGCTTGGACCTTATTCATAAATCACCGAAGGCGAACCCTTTAAATAAATTGGAGTGTTTTTTATTTTGACACCAATTTCCGGTTGGATGTACCGAATTACCATTTAGATTTAGATAGCGTGAGTAATTGGGTACTAACGTCTAGAGATTGAAGTTTACGTATCGGGTATCCGTACCTAGTATGCGTCTGTTTTTTTTTATATTTACACATATTTTTATTGCTGGTATGGTATAAGATTTTACAGATCTTATATACCTCTGTGGTGTGGTGGATGAACAGGTCGGCTTATAGCCCGAGGGCGGCGGTTTTGATTCCCGTGGCAAGACAAGTATTTGTGCACAGAAAAAAAAGCTCAAATAGTTATTTTGAGTCTGGGTGTTGTGGGACTATGGTCATCGTAGTTCCTGGGTTTCTAGACACAGAGAGTCTTAGTTAGGGTCTCCAGAATTTATCTATGCGTTGGACGTTATTTTTATTTATTTTTTTATACAACCAGAGTATGTTTTAATCAAACCAAGTAATATTTCAAGTAGTTATCTCAATAATACGGTAACAATAAACTGGTTATTTGATGTATGGTAAACTATCAACATAAAATACTTTCTATACAATACTCGTATTACGTTCGGGAGTGGCTTAAATCAATGGCTCATTTTGATACATATTGCTCATTATTGAAATGTTGTGCTATTAAAATAATCATTGATAAAATTACTGTGCATATAGTAAAAATAATATCTGATATCTAAAATCTAAACTTATTTATGAATGCATTATCAAAGGAATTTTAACTACACTTGATTTAAATTGACTTCTAAGAGTTTCACAGTCTAATAAGATTTGGCTATCTAGACTATCTAGATTATTTATTCTGTGATTTTAGTAAGTATTATTATTTTACACTGAATACATGTTTTAATTCTACTGCTGTATGAGATAAAAAGTGTATGCTAGTATTTTTATACCGAGTACAAGCATTAATGCAAGATAATAGTACTTTGGGAGTTTTGGCGGGAAAACGAAAAAGATCGCGTCGCCATATCGTATTATTTTCCAAAACTTGTGTTATTTTCAGTGTTAGTGCGTAAAATTGGTGGCATTTTATTCGTTAAGTGCTGAATTACATGCACAATTACAGGCATGAGTGTGGGAAAATGGTATAATGATGGTGAAACGTTTCTCTGTCTTCTCTAGCTCCATAGAAGCTTCTGGTAAAGTTGCCACCACTTTACTAGGAGTATGACTAGACTAGACTATGACTTAACTTGGTGACTTGGACTGTGACTTGACTTGACTTGACACATTATATGATATTAATTAACTTGAGATATTATCAATTACTTGACACTGGCTAAATACACAAAAGTGTGGAGCCAAAACCAAACAAAAAAAAATACTTTGCGTTAAAATACTCGGTCTCAAAATACTAGTATCGAAGTTATAAGAATTCTAACTAATATCCCATGATCCCATACAACCAAGCCTGGATTTGCTTTATCCACTAGAATTGTCGAGGCGGGTTCAGGGTTGACCTTTCTACATTGTTATATTTTAAAGCAAACGGAAATTTGTTTCTAAATCTGGGAAAATAAATTTATATATGCGATTTTAGGGACTAGGGAGGTGGTATACTTGTATTTGAAATAGAACTATTTATAAAGAGATTTGTATACTCAGTAAACAAAAGACATAAAAATCTTTCATCAGAGCTTGAAAACGTTCACAGCTGAACATAAGCTGGTTTGAGGTTTGAAGGAAGTAGCCCCCTAACTGTTCTGGGAATCGGCTTTGCCTGCCATCCTGCACGCGCCAATTAACAAGTTCACGAGTGCGAGCAAGAGAGAACACGATTACCATCTCCACCAGACTTACGAGGTAAGGCCCCTAATCGTTTGTGAAGGCCTACGCTGCGTCTTCCAGTTCGTGGTCGCCACTCGAAAGCTTCTTTTCCTCATCGGTTGTCAGTTCTACGAGCGATATAGCTTGCCATTTCAATTTGCTAATCCTAAGCGCTTTATCGCTTACTTTAGTTCTCCTCCGGATCTTCTAATTTCGGATCTTATCTCACAGGGAACTCTGAGCATAGCTCTCTCCATACCTCATTGCGTGCCTTTAACCTTATCGACGTAGCCAACAGTAAGAGACCACGTCTTGGGTCCGTATTACAAAACTATGATCAGTTATCGACAGTTGCTCAAGCAGAGATTTCATTCACTAATTGATCAATTTATGAATGAAATCTCTGCTTGAGCACTGATCGATGACAACATCGTTCTATAATACAGGCCGTAGTACCGCAAGTCATCCCTGGCAACACACACTTATTGAAAACCTCTGTCTTCCAGCTCTGCGGTATTTAGACGAAAAAAACTTTACTCAAACAACAAAAAAAATGGTCAGAAAAAGCTTAAAGCAACGTTAGCTCTCTGGCAACGTATGGACAGGACGTTTTGGCCCAATTTCAAAATACTAAACCCTGCTATATTTGAAAACGCCGCATTGCATGCTACTGAGGATATATAGAGTTTTACGTTTCTTTTTTATGCCTTTCCCTGTATTTAATATCACAATTTTAGGACTGGGGATAACATTCAGTTGTTTTGCCTGGCGTTTTCCTCGTGAGGTGCTGACAGGCGTTAATATAACCGTTTATTCTGCTTTACAATATGCGATATGGGGTAACAGCTACTGTTATAGTACCTATAATTTTTCCATAATAGCGGCTGTGACACTGGGTAGGCTTAAACCTTGTATTTTCGTATACGGAAGTTGGTTAACTAAAGATGCGGTTTTGGAATACAGTCCTCAGGCCCTTTCGCGCTTTGTCAGTATTAAAATGATAAATGAATTGTTAATTCAAGTTTTTTTTTTGGTTTGGCTTCACACTTTTGTGTATTTAGCCAGTGTCAAGTAATTGACAATTTTTCAAGTTAATTAATTTATATATATTGTGTCAAGTCAAGTCACAGCCAAGTCATCAAGTCAAGTTATGATCTAGTCTAGTCTAGTCATACTCCTAGTAAAGTGTTGGCAATTTTACCAGTAGCTTCTATGGAGTTTTGGAAACAACACGAAAATAAACGTTTCACCATCATTATACCACTTTCCTACACTCATGCCTGTAATCCAGCACTTAACGAATAAAATTGGTGGCATTTTATTCGTTAAGTGCTGGATTACAGGCATGAGTGTGGGAAAGTGGTATAATGATGGTGAAACGTTTATTTTCGTGTTGTTTCCAAAGCTCCATAGAAGCTACTGGTAAAATTGCCAACACTTTACTAGGAGTATGACTAGACTAGACTAGATCATAACTTGACTTGATGACTTGGCTGTGACTTGACTTGACACAATATATATAAATTAATTAACTTGAAAAATTGTCAATTACTTGACACTGGCTAAATACACAAAAGTGTGAAGCCAAACCAAAAAAAAAACTTGAATTAACAATTCATTTATCATTTTAATACTGACAAAGCGCGAAAGGGCCTGAGGACTGTATTCCAAAACCGCATCTTTAGTTAACCAACTTCCGTATACGAAAATACAAGGTTTAAGCCTACCCAGTGTCACAGCCGCTATTATGGAAAAATTATAGGTACTATAACAGTAGCTGTTACCCCATATCGCATATTGTAAAGCAGAATAAACGGTTATATTAACGCCTGTCAGCACCTCACGAGGAAAACGCCAGGCAAAACAACTGAATGTTATCCCCAGTCCTAAAATTGTGATATTAAATACAGGGAAAGGCATAAAAAAGAAACGTAAAACTCTATATATCCTCAGTAGCATGCAATGCGGCGTTTTCAAATATAGCAGGGTTTAGTATTTTGAAATTGGGCCAAAACGTCCTGTCCATACGTTGCCAGAGAGCTAACGTTGCTTTAAGCTTTTTCTGACCATTTTTTTTGTTGTTTGAGTAAAGTTTTTTTCGTCTAAATACCGCAGAGCTGGAAGACAGAGGTTTTCAATAAGTGTGTGTTGCCAGGGATGACTTGCGGTACTACGGCCTGTATTATAGAACGATGTTGTCATCGATCAGTGCTCAAGCAGAGATTTCATTCATAAATTGATCAATTAGTGAATGAAATCTCTGCTTGAGCAACTGTCGATAACTGATCATAGTTTTGTAATACGGACCCAAGACGTGGTCTCTTACTGTTGGCTACGTCGATAAGGTTAAAGGCACGCAATGAGGTATGGAGAGAGCTATGCTCAGAGTTCCCTGTGAGATAAGATCCGAAATTAGAAGATCCGGAGGAGAACTAAAGTAAGCGATAAAGCGCTTAGGATTAGCAAATTGAAATGGCAAGCTATATCGCTCGTAGAACTGACAACCGATGAGGAAAAGAAGCTTTCGAGTGGCGACCACGAACTGGAAGACGCAGCGTAGGCCTTCACAAACGATTAGGGGCCTTACCTCGTAAGTCTGGTGGAGATGGTAATCGTGTTCTCTCTTGCTCGCACTCGTGAACTTGTTAATTGGCGCGTGCAGGATGGCAGGCAAAGCCGATTCCCAGAACAGTTAGGGGGCTACTTCCTTCAAACCTCAAACCAGCTTATGTTCAGCTGTGAACGTTTTCAAGCTCTGATGAAAGATTTTTATGTCTTTTGTTTACTGAGTATACAAATCTCTTTATAAATAGTTCTATTTCAAATACAAGTATACCACCTCCCTAGTCCCTAAAATCGCATATATAAATTTATTTTCCCAGATTTAGAAACAAATTTCCGTTTGCTTTAAAATATAACAATGTAGAAAGGTCAACCCTGAACCCGCCTCGACAATTCTAGTGGACCAGTTTTCCAACCTTATAGCCGTATTAGCAAATGGTAAGTAAGCTGGCAGGTTACAGAATGTTATTATTCCTAAATAATTATCAATGTGCTAGTAGTGATGTTTTAGTTAGCTTAATATAAATATTTATTGCAATAAAACCACGCTTTCAACCGACTTCAAAATAGGGGGTTCTAATTTCGACTGTATTTTCATTTATGTTATTACAGAACTTTCGACTGGGTGAACCAATTTTGATGATTCTATTTCTGTGTTTCCGTGATCCAAGGTTGTAGGCTTCGGGAAATACGGATGCCGGTAAAGCGTTCCACTTCTTGGCTGTTCGCATGATAAATATAGAGCCAAATCTCTTTGTTCACACATGTGGGATATTAACCATTTCTTGTGTAATGTCGTCATTTTATAATTTACTTTACAATAAAATTAACACATTAAAGTCAAAATAAGGTAAGTAATACCATAACATAAGTCTTCCGAAGTTATTGCGAACTGAAGTTATTATTTAAGAATTTGGTCATATATATCTAATTGATTATTTCTAGCTGACAAGAGCTTCATACGGGTTAAGGCAACCAACCTATTAAGAATGAATGAATGAAAGCTTGGATCATAAATCAACAAGACTCTTAGCTAAAATGACTTAAATCTATTACAAGTTAGGTGTAACTTGTACTGTAGGTATGTCTAACCTGTACATGATATAAGACTCATCCAAGGCTACATCATGCATCCGTGCAGTGGCATTTTCTATTTTAGGAGCAGCATTGCAGTGGTCATTCATGAGGTCCTGCCAAAGATTATTAAACTAGGTTGACAGCGAATCGTCCTTTTTCCAATTAGTTTGCTGATTTCGGTTTAGTTCTCTTTTGAACTCTATCAGTTCCGAAGTTAAGTTCAGTTTAAGTTTAAAATTTGTATTTCTACACAAACTTCTTTCTGTTCAGACTGTTAGGCATATTTCCTCAGCCCCCGATCCAGGCCAGCGAGTTTGTGCTCTATTAGTTTCTTCTTCAAGGTTCCTGATGTGGTTGTATTGCAAATGTAACGGGAATCTTGGCGGTGCACCAACATGCACAATTCATGCGCATTGCTTGAAAACTTGTTCGGAAAGCTAGCTGAAATTTAGAACAGAAGCCTGAAACTAGTTTCAACTCATGCCTTAAATATAAGGC
Organism: Ennomos fuscantarius; assembly: GCA_905220475.3. NCBI lineage: Eukaryota > Metazoa > Arthropoda > Insecta > Lepidoptera > Geometridae > Ennomos > Ennomos fuscantarius. The sequence goes on along the minus strand of HG992034.1, from coordinate 3,457,864 downwards.
TCTGGAACACGTGCTGTTGTTTTAAAAAGAACTTTACTAGGGAGTACTTGTACATGCACTTGGGAGTTTATTTTTTTAAAATAAAATTTTATGCTTCTTAGTTTTTATATTACGCATTGGCATTTTTTTTCTTTAACTTTGAAATTGATTCTTGATTTGATATTGTGTTGCAGTTATACGTTTGCCAATTCTTACAAAAAAAAAAAAATACATAAGTATTTGTTTTTCATGAATAATGTGTTTTACTAGAACTTTTCTGCAAAGTTCATCTAAGTAGGTACCTGCTTGCCACCTATTCTGCAGCCAAGCAATAGTGTGCAAACACTATTGTGTTTCAGTTGGAAGTGCACTTTGGCTAGTAAAATTACTGGGCAATAAGACTATGATCTGATATCTCAGGATGACATGCGCAGTGCAGTGTCACGCGAAAACTTACATTAGAGTAAAGTTTCGAGTGCAACTGCAATTGTTATGGGCGGCCGTGTCGCTTAACATCAGCTGAAAGAGACTAACTGGTCACGTTATACATTAAAATAAAAAAAACGATATTGTTCGCTATTAAATCAACTTAATATTAAAAAAGAGCTGGAGATCTCCAAATTTAATAAATTTTCTTGACGCTAGCTAAGAACGGGGCATGTTCTTATTTATTTATTTATTTAGATACACAAAAAGCTTACAGTAAAAACCAAACGCTTTAGGGTCATAATACCGGGTTGGACATATAGTATATATAGGTCCTTATATAAATTTGAAATTCGTTATTTTAACGCCTAATAAATAAAAACATTAGTTACTTAACATTACTACTTAAATATTTGATACACATATTAATTAACAATTGCCTATTAGTAAAAAAAATGTCCAACTCTGGCTGGTGTGCAACCAAGTCGTTGAGCATAGTGAGTGCGTGCTTAGCTAGCTACAAGAAAATTTCAAGTCATCTATTCAAACAAAAATGAAGAATCTATCTATTCTCACCCCGTCATCGCCGCCCGAGACACGTCTTGAGCGACCCGGATGATCCTATAGCAGCTGTAGTATCGGCTGCACTAGGATTACCGGACCCTAGCCCTTCTGGGTCAGGTACCACTTTCGGTACCGGTATAGGACACCAGCGTAACACAACCAGACACCGACCCCGCCGGCGAGGTCGACGTACCTCCCGTAGGTTAGCTAGAACGGTCGCGACTTTCAATAGGGTCTACTCTTCCAGTGGACGTAGTCTTCTCGATCCTCTAATCTCGGCCACGGCCCAAGCTGAGGCTCGCACCCCAGGGGTGCCCTTAAGCTAGTTGCCTCCCACTTTTGACGGCTAGGCACCTTAAGCGCCTGCCCTCCCACCCGGTTACGCTGTAAAGGTCGATAGAGGAAAACAGCATTAGCCCGTTCAAAAAAAAAAGTGTCTATGTAGGTGATCATTGGACGTTATTATTATAATCAATATTATTTCAAGCGCTTGGGGCCTATAGATAGACTCAGTCACACAAATACACTTATAATACCCTTCTTCTTCTTCAGGTCTGTGGTTAAAAAGAAAATGGACCGAAGACGGGTCGCGTTGTATTTCTCTAAGATAATTTTCCCGTTCCAAGATGACAGTAAGATATCGCGCACGTAACGCCTATTCCTCCCTAGGAACCCCAAGAGCATTCCCACAATAAAAACGGCCATAAAACTTATCTCCAAGAGATTGTACAGACTTACCGTCAATATGTCCTCACAAATAATACATCTAACGGTATACTATAACCCGAAATCGATAAAGTAAGAGGTCGTAAATCAAAGATATTGCCTGTCATATTCCTGGCTGCAAGGCGAGAAAAAATTTGGTAGATTGAAATGTGACATGCCTGATGCATAGTTGTTATATTGTAATTTACGGACAGAACAACTTTTACGACGTTTGTAAAGTAATTTTTCCGATGAACCAAATTAATGTTTATACTAAAACAAATGAGTGTTTCGGATCATGCCGCCTGGAATTGGGATAGCCTGTGATAGATAGATAACTTTAATTGTCTCACCAATTAAATTTACAATATGCAGGAATAAAACAAATCTTGGTTTTTGGCGGGAAAACGAAAAAGATCGAGAAATATTTATGTGAACATGGGGTATATTTATTTCTTTTATACTGGAAAATTGCCTTTATTCTTTCTACTAAATACTACAGTGATATAATACTAACTACGGAGTTTTGGCGGGAAAACGAAAAAGATTGCGTAACCGCATTGTATTATTTTCCAAAACCTGTGTTATTTTCAGTGTTAGTGCATAAAATTGGTGGCATTTTATTCGTTGAGTGCTGGATTACAGGCATGCGTGTGGGAAAGTGGTATAATGATGGTGAAACGTTTCTTTTCGTGTTGTTTCCATAACTCCATAGAAGCTTCAAGTAAAGTTGCCACCACTTTACTAGGAGTATGACTTTGACTAGACTATGACTTGACTATGACTTGGCTTGATGACTTCGACTGTGACTCGATACATATTTAAATCGTAAATATAACGTAAATATCATTAACTTGAATAATTATCAATTTCTTGACACCTGGCTAAATACACAAAAGTGTGGAGCCAAAACATAAAAAAAAAAACAAATCTTACGTGCTAGTATAACAATAGGTGGTCTTATTGCTAGTAGCAATATCTTCCAGACAACCTTTGGATGGAATGTATCAGCAGATAAATATTTATATATATATTACATGTTCACGCTAAAAAAATGTGCAGGGCAGTCTTTGGGGTCTTTCGATAGAAGTGAAAACTAATTAATTTGTGATATATAGCTCGTAATAACCATGTGGTGACGATGACGTGAGTTTCACGCTTTTTGTTCACCCAAAAGTACACATATATACACAGTATACATATAGCTCATGAAAAGCGTTTGGTGACGATGACGCGAGTACCATGATTTTAGTTGTCAAAGTGCCTTAAGAAGATTTTACTTCAAAAAATAAATCAAGAAATTTTACTTTCCCTAACTCATATTATCTACTTAAAACATATGTGAAAGTTTCTTACCACTGATTTCTGTTGCTTTCACAAATAAATCCAACTCCATAATCCCTGCCTAAGTTCTGTAAGCTGTTCGTCAAATATATCAGCGTCTAGCATTCGCAGGTCGCATTACATGATAATGGTTATTTAAATTAAGCTATTGCTTATTTCATAGTAGCATTTGTACGAGTGAGGTTTGAATCCCGCTCATCCAATGACTTTTTTTTTGGTTTGGCTCCGCACTTTTTTGTATTTAGTCAGTGTCAAGTAATTGATAATATCTCAAGTTAATTAATATCATATGATGTGTCTAGTCAAGTCAAGTCACAGTCCAAGTCATCAAGTTAAGTCACAGTCTAGTCTAGTCAAGTCATGCTCCTAGTAAAGTGGTGGCAACTTTACTAGAAGCTTCTATGGAGTTTTGGAAGCAACACGAAAAGAAACGTTTCACCATCATTATACCACTTTTCCACACTCATGCATGTAATCCAGCACTTAACGAATTAAATGCCACCAATTTTATGCACTAACACTGAAAATAACACAATTTTTGGAAAATAATACAATTCGGTGACGCGGTCCTTTTCGTTTTCCCGCCAAAACTCCACACTAGGTATTTACGAGGACGTGACTGTCATCAATCCGCATTAAACCTCTACACTCTATTTCTAGGAGTTTTGGCGGGAAAACGAAAAAGATCACGTTACTGCAATATATTATTTTCCAAAACTTGTGTTATTTTCAGTGTTAGTGCATAAAATTGGTGGAATTTTAATCGTTAAGTGCTGGATTACAGGCATGAGTGTGGGAAAGTGGTATAATGATGGTGGAACGATTTTTTTTTCGTGTTTGTTTCCAAAACTCCATAGAAGCTTCTAGTAAAGTTGCCACCACTTTACTAGGAGTATGACTTGACTAGAATAGACTATGATTTGACTCTGACTTTACTTGATGACTTCGACTGTGACCTAACACATTATTTACGTGAAATATCATTAACTTGATAAATTATCAATTACTTGACACTGGCTAAATACACAAAAGTGTGGAGCCAAACCCAAGAACAAACTCTATTTCTATCTCTCTTTCTCTTTCTGTGAGAAATGGTCCCGGCACTGTACTCTGAGAACGTATGGACTTACCATTCAGAAGGTTACAATACATGGAAGTGCTATACTAATAAGAAAAATTGTCACAGAACTTCTATACTTACTTTAAAGTATAACAATGCATTTAGGGTGCTCTTGCAGCTGCCTAGATTTTGCAGTGCGTGAGGGATGTTAGCTGATGCCCGTGTGGATTGTTTCCACACAATCATGCGAAATCGATGCACATCCCTGGTGCGCAGGGTGCGGGCCAGTCGTAACTGTATTTTAAATGCGCATACTGTGGGTATTTAGTTAATAAATAATATTTAAAGACGATTGAGAAGGTAGGTTAAATGAAATGAGTCATGTCAATGTCATTGTAAAATGTGCTTCTTGTTTCATTACATCCATCCCAAGTATTTAAATTATTTAACACTTGCTGATCGGTTCGACTGTCAGTATGTGTACCATTGTAAAGTCAAAATTATTTGTTTTTAAATTATTTTCTTTTTATACTGTATTTTAATTAATAAAATTGTAATTTTAAAATTTAGCTTTATTTATTATTTAAATTAATTACATACCTGATTCTCTGTTATGATTATGATCCTAGTTGCTCTTATACATAAACTAGCTTCTGCCCGCGGCTTCGCCCGCGTGGACTATAGGAACCGAAGATTTTTTTATAGATCATTAAACCACCCATTTCACCCTCTTAGGGGTGAGATTTCGAAAAACCCTTTCATAGTGGATACCTCCACTTTACAAAGAACACACCTTCCAAAGTTCAAGTCTCTAGGACTAGCGGTTTAGGCTGTGCGTTGATATATAAGTCAGTAAGTCAGTCAGGACTTTGAATATTATATGTATAGATAAATAAATAAATAAATTTATTATTTTAAGTAATTACCTATTTAATTCTATGAAGTGTTGATAATTATCATAGTTGATCTAGTAAATAAATAAATGAATTTAAAGTGAACGTCAAAGCAAAGATACTAGTGATTCAATATTGTAAGGTATAAACTGGGAGCTAGTAACTCGTAAATGAAAGGTACTGGCCATAAAGTATTGCGATCAAGTATTTTGTGCTCGATCTAAAGGCACGAATGACTTATAGTTAGCTGTGTCGGTACTGGAGTTTCAAACGCATTCAGTGTAAAGTGAGTTATGTTTATGCGGAAGAGTTATTCCCTTTCAAAATTCTGCATTGCAAAGTGAACTTTTTTCTTGTATTTTTTATAACTGTATAGAAGATCCATGTTTAATTAGATAAGGGTCATTTTAGCGTGATGTAATAACTTTTTAGATAAACCAATGATTTTAAATTAGCTTTAAATTCTAAATAGTTATACTTGACTGGTCTTATATATAGCTTAGTTGGTAGTAAATCTTTTGAACTGAGGGTTATGAATTCGATTCGCACCCAGGATAAATGTGTGTGATGTACATCGATTTTTATTCTGTGTCTAGGTGTTATATTGTATTATAAATATAAAATCACCAACAAAAAGAAGTATGCAAGTATTCTATCAATTATCTGGTTCCTATAGTATAAGGCTTATAGATGGCGCTGTGTGCAATGTCCGCAAACATTTATTTATTTATTATTGTTGTGAGGAAAATAAAGCTCGTTGTAATTATAATAAACATGCTCTCAAAACGAAATCAGTAAAACGCTCAGTTGTAAAAGGAAAGGCTGAAACCATTCACCAGCCAAATTGTTCTAAGCATCAATTTTCTCAAGTTCACGAATGACGAAAGCAGTAAGAAAGGCTTTTAATATCGCATCAAAGCTTTTATCTTTTGACAGCGCGTAATGTTTGTTTTGTTTACATAAAACTGTGTAATTTATGTACATTTACCCATGAATACTTTGGTACTGTGTCATACAAAACACTACCAAAAAATACGTTGTTATTGACTTCACTGCCAAGTAAATGATTATTGTGACAGAGTCCCATATCACAATTTAAGGATTAACGTTTCTTTTTGCAAGAAATTTACTATGTATATTACTCAATTTTACATATACGTATACCAAACGTATGATATTACTTACGAATAAATGAAAATGAGAAAATATTTATTCTGAAAACAAGCAAAGATTTTTTACGTTGAACGGAAATTTAATCAAAGAGAGCCAAGACGTGTTTCAGTTAAGGGAATTGAAAATTATATCTAATTCAAGACGTTTAATACCACATAAACTTATTATTACAGTATTGCGTTGTAGAACATTTCGTTACTGATATACCAGTTATAACATAAATACATAAATATTTTTGGAAATTTCACACATTTCACAGCGTCATCTAGCCCCAAACTAAGCAAAGCTTGTACTATGGGAATCATCTAACTAATATAATACTTATACACTTTATTTTTGTTTGTAAATACATATATAGACTACAATATAATATAACACCCAAAAATAGAACAAACACCTGTGTTCATCACACAAATATGTGTCCTGGGTGGGAATTAAACCCACAACCTACAGTTCAGAAGGCATAGCTACTGCCAACTGAGCTATCAGGCCAGTATATCTAAGCAAATCTAAGTATAACAAAATGCAACCTAAATTTTGTATTGCAAATTCTTTATTAAACTGCTGTTGCGCTCGTTATCTAGATATCACATGCTAATTCTAATAATACACCCATTACTTAACATAAAGTCTACGGTTGTAAGCAAAGTTATGTTTTTTTTAAACTGTATGTAGAGTTCCAAACTGTCTTTCTTAATTAAAAACAGTGATGGTAGTAGGTTAAACAATAATGGTTGGTAGCAGTTGAAACTGCAACGGGAGTAATAAATAGAAATAATATAATAATAGTAGTGGCGTTTACAAAATCTTAACCGAAACGGCCGCAAGCTCTCCGCCCATTTTGTTATAATACGGATGTAGAGAGCAAGGGAATGCGCGAGATGAAAAATAACAAATGCAATTTATGAAGCCTCGCTGCAAAATGTAGGTGGAAATCAAACTTATTTTTGAGCTGAAAAAAAACAGGTAGAAAAAAGCGGCAAAGTAACATTTTGTTGTGGTGTTCAATATAAGAAGCCAAAACCAAAAATATAATCATGCCAAAAACGCACGAAGTAGCAAAGTAATGACTAGTGTTACTATTTTCTTTTTTTTTTCATCTACCATAAAATTTATAATTTAAATAGAACTGGATATTTATAAGCCTCGTTAAGTATTATTAGTTTTAAAAGGTGCCTTCAACCTAAAAACAATTTACATTATTATAATAAACGAGCTTCTGCCCGCAGCTTCGCCCGCGGCGTGGCCTATGGGAAAATAATTCAACCACCCATTAAGGTGGAATTTCGAAAAATCCTTTCTTAGCGGATGCCTACGTCATAACATCTACCTGCATGCCAAATTTCAGCTCGATCCGTTCAGTGGTTTGGGCTGTGCGTTGATAGACCACTATGTCAGTCAGTCAATCAGTCAGTCACCTTTGAGTTATATATATTTAAAGAAGATTTGTAACTTAGACACTAACTCTAAGTCTTACAAAATAAAATGTATTATTATGTCAATAAAGAAATTTCACAATTATATCAAATCAATTTAGCTATTGCTTTATTTTATCCATGATAGTCTTCCATGTAGTTTTTTAGTTTTACTAGGTGGTAAGACTTTACTGCAAAGTTCGTCTAGGTAGGTTAAGGTTTAGGTTTAGGTTCGTCCGCTTTGCCAGTTATTCTGCCGCCAAGCAGTAGTGCGCAAGCACTGCTGTGTTCCGGTTTGAAGGGCACTGTAGCTAGTGAAAATACCGGGCAAATGAGACTTTATGATCTGATCTCACAGTTTAGTAATCTTATTACTAGATTGTGCTGATGTCTCTGGATTACGTGCGCAGAGCAGTGTCACGCGAACCTCTATACTTTATAGTTCCGAGGGACACTGCAGGTGATATGGGTAGCCGTGTCGTTTAACATCAGGTGAACGGCTAGCTCGTCACGACATTCCTTAACATAAAAAAAATGTAGTGATGATGGCACTATACATACAGTCCATCATTTTTTTTACTGTGGTTGAGTACAGTCTTGAATCACGCGAGGGCCTTTAACCCGCATTCACCCTCCATAGTATCAAGACACTTGAACTCCCCGATAAAGTTACTTACTCGTCCAAGTAAATGCGCCATCTACATAATCTAATATATAACATTCTCCTGTTACAGTGTTTGAAACAAAACTCCTCCGAAACGGCTTGAACAATTCCTTGAAATGTGTTATAATCAGTGTGCTTATATTCAGTAGGCCTGAGAATAGGACGTAATAATAATAATATGTGTGGACATCTCACACAACGCCATCTAGCCCCAAATTAAGCAAAGCTTGTACTATGGGAACCAGATAACTGATACAATACTTAAATACTTTTTGTTTGTAAATATATACATAGAATACAATATAACACCCAGACACAGAACAAACATCGATGTTCATCACACAAATGTTTGTCCTGGGTGGGGATCGAACCCACAACCCGCAGTTCAGTAGACAGGGTCACTACCAGCTGAGCTATTGGGTCAGTCATTCTGGGCTATAATTCATCATAACCTTTAGCGGGTGAAGCCGCGGGGCGCAGCTAGTATTATTATAAATTATACCTAGGGTATAGACAAGCAAATTTATAATTTTTTGATCGTAAGTAAATATTATTTTGCCTGGCCCGGTAGCTCAGTTGGTAGTAATCCTGCCTTCTGAACTGTGGGTTGTAGGTTCGATTCCCACCCATGACAAAAATTTGTGTGATGAACATAGGTATTTGTTCTGTATCTGGGCGTTAAATTGTATTCTATGTATGTATTAACAAACAAAAAGTATTTAAGTATTGTATCAGTTATCTGGTTACCATACCAAGCTTTGCTTAGTTTGGGGCTAGATGGCGCTGTGTAAAATGTCCACATATATTTATTTATTTATTAGTACGCTATTTGTGTTTAATACAGTAGCGCATTTTTGTAAAATTTTAATAATAATTTATACATAAAAAACAATTTGATACTGTTCACAGATCCTTGAAAAATAAAAAGAGGAAAGTGGTATAATAACAAATTTGTGATATATTATATGGCTTTATTGAAGAGGTTGTGTTGTAGGTATCTATAAGGCTTTTAATGGTTCCTTTAAAATATCTCTTTGTTGTTACGCGCCAAATTTTTTTAATGATTTTGGCACGAGGATACAGTTTAGTCTCTAATTATTTTTTTCATATGCAATAATGATGTTGTTTTTTAATAATTATAAATGCCATTGTCACCGGCGGTTTATTAGCTTTATTATACAACATTACCGACTAAAAATAATGCTAAGTAACTTTATTTAACAGCACAAATAAGCATGCTCACTGAATTATGAAAACGAGAATACTGGTCAGCACGCTTGATTGCGTGCTGGCTCACAAACACACGTCATCTTTAGCAAATATTTTGAAACGAACACAAAATATTATGACAGCATGGCATTGAACCAGTCATGGCTAGGGCAGATTAGCCAAATAAAATAAACAGTCAAAGAACTTTGTTTTTGTTTTTTAATTTTTGGCTCCACACCTCCGTGTATTTAGCCAGTGTCAAGTAATTGATAATTTATCAAGTTAATGATATTTTACGCAAATATGTGTCAAGTCACAGTCGAAGTCATCAAGTCAAGTCATAGTCTAGTTAAAGTCATACTCCTAGTAAAGTGGTGGCAACTTTACTTGAAGCTTCTATGGAGTTTTGGAAACAAGACGAAAAGAAACGTTTCACCATCATTATACCATTTTCCCACACTCACGCCTGTAATCCAGCACTTAACGAATAGTATGCCACCAATTTTATGCACTAACACTGAAAATAACACAAGTTTTGGAAAATAATACAATGTGGTGACGCAATCTTTTTCGCGTTCCCGCCAAAACCCCGAACTTTGTTTTCGATAGATATTGTAACTTTTCACGCGTTCGTCTTTTCTTAAGTACATAACATAATGTTAAGAAACAAAAGACGACCAGTGACCAGTTACAGCAGTGCCTGGTTTTGCCTTTATTTCATTTTATATCAATATGTTTTCATCAAGTAAGCTGTATATTGTACATCAGAATATTGTATAAGACTTCCTTGGTTTTCATTCATTAATTTGTTTTTCTAATACAAATAAGTAAAGTAAGTAAGTTAGTGTAAGTCAGGAAGGCATTTGCATAAATATTTGTATTGACATTATGGATCATAATAAAAATAGTAATCTCAGAACAACCATGGTCCCTGATTCAGATTACTGTCTAACACTATTTGGTCTGTGACGTCTTCAAAAATATTTGCAGACATGTGAAAGACCGATCGAAATATAAATTAAACAAAGTAAGTAGGTACAAATATTTTTCACTATCCACTTTAGTATTACCCTTTCTGGGTTCTCGCTAAATAAACTGGTACATTAAGCTCCAAGAATGCGAAATTAATACCAAAGTTGATTGATGATATTTTCATTCTGGGCAGAGCCATTCATCATGGCAAGATTACCCGGCCCAAGTTAACTTTGCTGAGAGTAAATGTCGGTAAGTTCTCCTAGAACTATTAATTTATTACCCTTGAGTCTATCAGGTACAGTAATTATTTGCTTTTGCTTGTTACTCAATTGTTTGTTTTTTTAGCCCATTATCGGCTGTACGTGGGTAAAATAATTATTAGAACCTTAAAAAGTTTTATGGGTTAAATAATTATTAGAACCTTAAAAATTTTTAATATAATATATTAGAACCTTAAAAAATTTTAAGGTTCTAATAATTATTTAACCCACGTACAGCCGATAATGGTTCTTTTATATTATTTAGGTTTTTTAGGTTATGGAAAAGGTTAAAAAATTTTAAGGTTTTAATAATTATTTAACCTTTATCAGTTTATAACTTTATTAGTTACTGTGGCATAGGTTGAGGAGGTTGGCTCATAACCCGGAGGCGGCGAGTTCAATTCCTTCAAAAAACCATAACCTTACCACTTACCTTACCAAAATCCAAAACCTTAAAAAATTTTAAGGTTCTAATAATTATTTAACCCACGTACAGCCGATAATGGTTCTTTTATATTATTTAGGTTTTTTTAGGTTATGGAAAAAGTTAAAAAATTTTAAGGTTCTAATTATTATTTAACCTTCATCAGTTTATAACTTTATCAGTTACTGTGGCATAGGTTGGAAGGTCGGCTCATAACCCGGAGGCGATGAGTTCAATTCCCGCGGCATGACGAGTATTTGTGCACAGGGAAAAATAGCGCAAATACATGTTTTGTGTCCGACTGTTTTGGGGCCACGGTTCTCGTAGTTCATAGATCCTAGATACAGGGAATCCTAGTTATGGTCCATGATCTATGTATTTGATCGTAGGGTGTTGTTGATTTATTTATTAAATTGGACAGATGTAGCTAGAAAAATATCTTAGTTTTAATTGGCAATATATTTCTCCAAACACTTTATCCTTTTTTTACACCTAACCTGTTATAAGTAAGAAGATAATGTAAATTAAGTAGATATGATCAGAAATAAGCTCGAAAAAGTAGCAGAACATGGAAAAAAAAAACAAAATTTCATTTCGCTATTTGCAGAAATAATGGTATACTTGATCTGAAAAGTTCTTTCATTAAAAACCAGTTTGGTGAATTTCTGAAAGTAATAATGAAACTTTGGCTTTATATGCCTAACCTTTGAGCATGCCAACTTTACCTATTCATTATGCTCGTCTATATAGGATATATACTACGTAATTTAACTCCGAATCACTGAGATAATTTTCCTACATCGAATAAAACTGGCTGGAAATCTGAAAATATATTTTCTTCTTAGAACTCTTTTACATAGTAAAGTTGGCTTATAAAAGTTTTTCTTCTATCAATGACTGATAATGTTTATAGAAAGGCAATAGCTATAAAGCTGAAGGAAACTCCAAAGGTTTTCCAGGAAGCTGGATCCCTTGCCGTCCGTGATATGCTTACTCAAGCCAGGAATGTAAATGTTTACATAAAGAACTTCTTCCACTCACGTACTGCGTTAAGGCCCGGAAGAAACCCGCAACGCGTATATACTCGCATCACACGGAGGCTAATAAATTAGCGATTTGACGAAGGTTCTATCTCCAAGAACCGCGTGAACGAACTTCTCATAATGGTAACCGAGGTGAACCACTGATTTCAATTGCCTTCCAAATTACATTTATATAAGGGGATGATTTGTCGTCAGCTCAACTGATGCGACCGATTTACATTTTAATGACGATATAGATAAGGTCCATAATTTCAAAATAATAATTATAAGTAGTAAGGAAATGTAAGCCAGCCCCCCACTAGGGGACCGCCGACCTGCAAGGCGATCATGGACCTTTATAACAACCAATAAAAACAAAAAATTGTATGGATATGACAGTGCATAATTGCTATGAAAATTTTCTAATTAGTAGTCTAATTTCTCCTGGAATCAACATTTTAATATACAACAAAAACTTTGCCATAGTCAAATGAATTGTCCTATAATTACCACAGTAGCCTTAATGCATTAAGGCCATGTAATATGTAGCTAGTCTTGCTAGCTATCTGATGCTTATATAGTGTACTTACGGCATAAAGAAGTTTCTCCCCACATTCTAGCCCAGACACTTCTAGGTACTTACATCCGATACTTAGGTACTTTAAGTAGACATTTGAGACGGGTTTAACTTCAACATGGCCCAGTGAATGAAGATTTACGATTATGACTGGATAGGTCCTAATCTATTTTAGCGTTATCGCTAGTTTTCTTGTCTTGTTCTCCACAGAACAATCAACTAGTTTCGAACACCATTTGGAGAGTTAGTGTTTGATTAAGGCGTAACGTGACCGCGACTTGGGCATGTACCGGAAAACGGAGTTAGAACTTCGATACATTTTAGATTCTCTGAGTGTTTCGTGTATTTTTGTAACATTGAAGTATTTTTGACTGAAATATGGAACCCCAATGGTTTATGCTCCATCTATAATCTAACCACTACGTCGTAGCGATCATCTAGCTGTTTTTATTACCCCGTTAACTGAACGCTACCATGATTTGTAAAGCACGTTTGTTGTCGTAAGATAACAATGGTGTAAGTCATCAATTTCTACCCTTACCAAATCTGCCAACAACTGTATAGAAACCATTGTACGCTAAAATAACAATCGACATATTCCACTTTTTCCTCCAAGGATTCAGACAGACCCATCAATTCCCCACACGCACAAATTAATTAGCGAACGATTGACGAAGCTCACTCCCGAGAACTATCAAAGAGGTTTAATTAAGCTACCGAATAATTTCACCAGCAGTGATACCTGTCTGAACAAAGTTGGGATGGGATTGCTTTTGACTGTTCTACTTCGATTGGCTTTTGCCTCTGGCAATACCGGCTTTTGTTTTGAACTATATTATTGTATAACATTGCTTCTGGGTTTTTGGCGGGAAAACGAAAAAGATCACGTCGCCGCATTGCATTATTTTCCAATACTTGTGTTATTTTCAGTGTTAGTTCATAAAATTGGTGGCATCTTATTCGTTAAGTGCTGGATTACAGACATGAGTGTAGGAAAGTGGTATAATGATGGTGAAACGTTTCTTTTCGTGTTGTTTCCAAAACTCCATAGAAGCTTCTGGTAAAGTTTCCACCACATTACTAGGAGTATGATTTGACTAGACTAGATTATGACTTAACTTGATGACTTGGACTGTGGCTTGACTTGACTTGACACATTATATAATATTAATGAACTTGAAAAATTATCAATATCTTGACACTGGCTAAATACACAAAAGTGTGGAGCCATAAAAAAAATTGTTTCTAAATACAAATTATTATGTTAAGAATCTTCAGAACTTGAATCGTTTTTAACACGTTTTCTTAATTTAATTTTAAGCTAAGGTGTAACTTGAGTCTTCCTCCTATTCACCTTCAACTCATCATTAGCCTATTCTTGTCCAATGAAAGTAACAAAGAAAAGAGATTTATTCAAGACACCACAAGACCACAACACTACATGACATTATAGGAGAATACAGTATAATTTAGAAGCTTCTAGACTGTACTGCTAGAAGCTTCTCAAATAGACGTCACTGAGCTTCATTTTTAGTTCTCTACCAACCGTTTTCCGCAAGTTGTCAACACTGGGCATCTTAGTCTTGTCTAAACGTATTTTCCAGTCCCCACTCAAGAACCCGTCTACTTCAACGGTTATTCTTCGAGAAATGTAACCAACCAGTTCAGCTCAACTTTGTTCTATGTTAACTACTTTTGTGGTCTGTCTGAGTTAACACAACACAACTTTGTGACAAATCTTGTCCTTCAATTAACTCCGAGTATAGCTGAAATTACACACAATAAGATTCATAATAATATTAGATAACGTGTAGGTATTTCATAATATTTATATAGAAATAATGTAAAAACTGTGATTTAAGTTTTTTTTTATATTAATGAATGAAGTGATGAGCTAGCCGTTTGCCTAATGTTTAGTGACACGGCTGCCCAATGCCCATATCGGTGGCAGTGTCACTTGGAGCTATATAGAGTTTCACGCGACACTGCACTGCGCACGTCATCCTGAAACATCAGCATAATCTAGTAAGATTACTAGACGGTGAGATCAGGTCATAAAATCTCATTTGCCCAGTAATTTCACTAGCTACAGTGCCCTTCAAACAGGAACACAGCATTGCTTGCGCACTACTGCTTGGCGGCAGAATAACTGGCAAAGCGGTGGTACCTACCTAGACGAACTTTGCAGAAAAGTCCTACCACCTAGTGCTATACAAATTCCATTTATTTGTATATCGTGTAAAGATGTAAAGTTGGAAATAAGTTTTTTGATTCATTCATCACATCTTAATTTTATAACTGCATTCTAATACCACTGACTATTTAGTCCAGGTTTTCATTATCATCAGTTTGTGATCCCCACTCGAGAAAATTTCTTCCTTTTCGGTGTCCTGGTTCTCATCTCAGATTAAAACATCGCTAATAAAATCCAGTATTACAGTTGAAATGTTAGTAGAAATGACCAAAACACTTCCCTCATTACATTAGGAATTCATTTTCTTATAGACCAGGAGCACTATCTTTAAAAACTACATTAAAATGATTATGACATAATGATACGGTACATAAGTTAAAAAATATTCGAATGTGCATTTATTATGTTTTATAAACTACATTCGTAGGTAACTGAAAAACGAGCTACGATTAAAAAATAAATCTGTTTTTAAGGTTTATGCATAAATTGTTCTTATTTAAATGACAAAAAATTGTGCTTTTAAATAAACACGATTAATCAAGATCCAAATCGTAACTTCTTGTCTTATAATATTGACTTATCAGGCGAAACGTTGCTAAAATCTAATTTTTTGTGGTTTGTTTTGAATGCCATATTTAAAAGTTGTGTTTTGGAAGTAAAGCGAAAGATCATAGATAAAGCTAAATAAGATAAAGCTAGTCGGTCAAGTCCTTTTTAAAATTATTTAGCTATTTTGATATTAAATTAAGTAAGATATAATTTTAATTATTTTGATATTGGTTTAATCTTGTCTATACTTAAGCATAATCCTTCACCGTTTTCCATTCTACCTTTTTCAAAAACTATCCTAATGGATAGTTTAATGAGTATTTCAAAGTGAGACAATTTTATCAAGTAGTTCACTCTTGGCCTAACAGCTTTTATTCGGATTAGTTTTTTTTTCAAGAAATCTGAATCCCTTTTTTATTCTATTCATAAAAAAGTCTGCGAATGAAATATAAGACATTAAATTATTAACGGGGTGGTGCGAACCATTATATCATTTGGAGTGTCATAAATTGTGTAAGAATAACAGCCCCTTTTTAAATGCTATTCCTCAACTTATCTTTTAGATAATTGCATGTGAAATGTGGGCGCAGATTTGTGACTGAAATTTTTTGAGTTATTTGGTTGTTTGATGTACGAGCTTTATATTATAAGCTGCGTGATCCCAGTGTGCAAATAGCATCACTACATCTCTAATCTATACTATATATACTTGACGGCGGCAACGTCCAGTTATAAACTCTATGCGCAGCGGGCAGTACTGTAATTTACCCTGTGGTAACATTTAAATTTATTACAGTGGCAACACCGGCAACTGTCATCGCTTCTCCACCCATCTGGCTATATAATGGGAACGCTTGGTGTACTACGGATCATTCTTGCTCCGGACACGGCTCGGTGCGCATGCTGAAGGCCTATAGTTTTATAGGTTGCAACCTACGCACAATCCGTCAGCCTATATACTAATATTATAAAGAGAAATGGTTTGTATGTAAGTATGTTTATAATGAATTGGCTCGAACGTGAAAAATTTTTTCACCATTTGAATGCTACATTATCGTTGATTAATATAAGCTAATTTAATTGCGAGAAAAAAATAAGGATCCTTACTAAAACTATAATAATGCTACCCAAGGTGTAAAAATAATGCATATAAAATATCTTTCATCGCATGCGCTGCGAAAACTATTGATGATAGAACAAAGAAATATTCCACAATAATATATAATAATAAATATTTTGTACATATTATAAATATATATAATATACATAATATATATAAAAATATCGTGATAGCATGTAACTATTATAGTTATGTCTCTATTATTATTATATAGGTATGTTTTGCATGAATTACAGTAAATACTCTACATTCATGCCAAATGTAAAAAAAAACTCCGCTAGTGCGAGCCCGGGATAAGCCACTACATTTGAAAGAAAGAAAGAAAGAAAAAAAGAAAAAGGTATTCATTTGTTCAAACAAATTGTAACAAATTATTAGTCAATAGCTCTTACGGAAGGATACCCTGAGTCTGCGCAAGCTAGTTCTCTTCGAGGTTCAAATATTAAATAAAACTAACGTTATAGACAATTTGTGTGGTCATAACGTGTGAGAGAGTGTGAGAGGGTGTGTGTGTATGTGTGTGTAACATTGTAATTTTTCACTAGCAAGCAAAATACCACGCGCATCGCTCTATCGCTTTTCCTGCTCAACGGCCCGACTCGCCCTCTCATTCAATCACGCGCCAATCAGTGTTGCCAACCAGGCAAAAAAAATCAACCGACTTAATTTCGACAAATAGGAGCTAATAAATTTACAATAGTATTAATTTTAACTAACTCAAAGTTTTTCTCTATGAGTAATCTGGTTTATTTTCAAAATGCTAAGCATATTGAAAAATATGAATACATTAATTATTAAGTAGGTACTAATAAATGTACCTTCATGGTATAATCAAGAATTACGAAATCCGCAGAACAAAATCACGAACAACATCACAAAATTCATCATCATCATCATCATCATCATCAGCCTGTGTTACTCTACTGCTAGACATAGGCCTCTCCCAAAGTACGCCATTGAGCCCGGTCTTCACAAAATTACCAAGTTGAAATGGCAGGACAACTTAAAAAAACCGCTTATGTACTTACCAACCTTAGGAAATACATCCATCCATAACTATCTCACTTAATTAGAAATTGGTGCTAGAATAGTTCTGTATACCACAGTGCTAAGACATCTGAGATAGTTCAAGCATTAACTTAGTTAAACCATTCACCATCAATTAATGCAATTAATCCTCAACTGTCGAATACAGAGTAATGACCAATTAGTGTAACCAGGATTGGATAACTAAAACTTGATTTAGTACCGTTTATGTTGATAGTATAAGGAGTACGACGTGTATAATTTATAGTAAACAAGTAAGTCAATAATTCCTTGAGAGAACACAAGGAATAAGACACGCTGTTCCAAATCACAGAAAGCGGTATCTACCTATTACACCTACTATTTAATTGTACTACTAACTGACCCGCCCTGCTTGGTACGGGCTAATTAATTTAACGCCTAAATAACCCCTTATAATGCCCTGTCCCCTCTCAAAAATTTATGGTTGTATGTATTTTATAATGACGAACCATAAAAATAAAAAATTGGGATGAACCCTTATCACTTAAGGGTATGAAAAATAATTTACGTACTATTCTCAGACCTACCAATATATACACAAAAAAATCATAAGAATCGGTCAAGCCGTTTCGGTGGAGTTTTGTTACAAACACTGTGACATGAGGACTTTATGTATTAGTTTTTTTTACTATTTATAATTAGGAGCAAGAGTTTGTATTTCCGAAGAGCTATAATTTGGAAATTTCAACAAGTGAACAGCTTCCTTGTCTTCTAGGCATGCGTGCTACATAATATTACCATCAGGTGAAATGTGGTCATCAAAGTGGCATAAAATATATAAACTTGCTTGATATAAAAAAGTAATGTGTTACGGCTCTCATGTGAGATTAGGTGGTAGGACTTTACTGGAAAGTTCGTCTAGGTAGGTAACACCGCTTTGCCAGTTATTCTGCCGCCAAGCAGTAGTGTGCAAGCACTGCTGTGTTCCGGTTTGAAGGGCACTGTAGCTAGTGAAATTACTGGGCAAATGAGACTTTATGATCTGATCTCACAGTTTAGTAATCTTATTACTGGATTGTGCTGATGTCTCAGGTTGACGTGCGCAATGCAGTGTCACGCGAACCTCTATACTTTAGAGTTCCGAGTGACACTGCAGCTGGTATGGGCAGCCGTGTCGTTTAACATCAGGCGAACGGCTAGCTCGTCACGTCATTCCTAAACATAAAAAAAAAAAGATTGCTGTGCGATCAATTAGCTTTGTAGCTAGCCGTAGCCTGTAATGAGCACTAGAATGATTGATTTGGTCAAGAATATTTTGACTCTCTTTCTGATGAACGGGTTTTATACTCACTATCGAAAGGTATTTCAGCAAAGCCTATTTTCAAAACGCCATTGAAAATTAACATGTTTTTGTCATTGGAACAAAATACCTACTTTAAACTGAAAAATGCCACCATCAAACTTAGTTTGATGCATAGAAATATAAGCGTTATTCCTTTAAGGTTTGATAACAATGTTTTATTTCACCCGAAGATGCAGGTTTGGAACCTATGACTGCACTGCTTTGCTTGACTTCTCTCATAGGTATAAAAATCATATTACTGGCTTTTGTTTTAACGTACTAATGCTGTTCTACCAACCTTAACAGCGTCACCGGGAGCGAGGGCAGGCGCTTAAGGCGCCCAGCCGTCAAAAGTGAGAGGCAACTAGCTCAAGGGCACACCTGGGGTTTGAGCCTCGGCTTGGGCCGTTGCCGGGATAAGAGGATCGAGAAGACTACTTCCACTGGAAGAGTGGACCCTATTGAATGTATCATATTACTGGACTGTGATGTTTCAATCATATGTACATTGTGGAGTGCAGATGTAGAGTTCGGAAGAACACTGCCAATGCTATAGGCAACCGTGACGTTTAACATTAGGCAAAAGACTAGCTCGTCATTTACAGAAAATGAATCTGCTTCGAAATTGTATTTAAAATACGTCATAGAAATTTACAAATACCTTCTTTGCGAATATCGTGTACGCAAAGAAAGTAGGTATTTGTAAACTCATATTAAAACGTAGCGAATAGCTCTTGAGTAGGTACGAGCCAGTCCTGGTGTAATTGGATGACTCGGTGGCCGCTACAGACTAAAGTTACGATTCGTAGAGCTGTGGGGATATTACGTTGCTTTTAGTTCCTTTTTCTTTGAAAATTCCGCGTTTTTTTCTAAAAAAAGAAAATCGGCGACTGGTGTATTAACTAAATAAAATTATTTCCTTTATAAAACTTTTAATGCTATAGCTAGCCAATGATTATACGGTCCGTCTTAGGTACATCTGTAACACAGTTGCTTATCTGCACTAAAATTTGAAAGCTCCTAAGGTTGTGCGTACCTACTGCAATTTATTTGGGTACGTCCTAGAGAGATAAGTGCCAACTTAAGAGCCTGCAAATCTTATATAGCAGATATAAAGTACTTTATTTTTTTACTCATCCCACGGGAACATTTCACTTTTCCGGGATAAAATGTAACCTATATGTTAATCCAGTGTATAAGCTATCTTGGTACCGAATTTTATCCAAATCCATTCAGCCGTTTGAGCGTGAAAGAGTAACGATACACACATACACAAATACAAACTTTATTAGTGTGATACATTAAAAGAGGTAGCAATGGGTGTTTAAGTGATTGTCGATTAAACAATATCGATAATTTATAAAGTTAATAAAGGAGAAATACTGGTCGATTTTTTTAAATGTATGGAAAGTAATTAACGAGCTAGCCGTTCGCCTGATGTTAAACGCCACGACGAATTACAATTTAACTCTAGACTAACTCTAGCTTATAAAGTTTCGCATGACACGCACATTATCCTGAGACATCACACAGTCTTATAGTGATAAGATTTCTAGACTGTGAGATCAGATCATAAAGTCAAGATACACAGGGTTAATTTACCCTGCAAATTCACCCTTATTTCTAAATGAAACTATCTTTTTTGACTTTATTCTTGTATGCACGTATTTTTAATGTAGAATTAAAATCTTTTTTCTATGAAATATAAAAAATAACTAACGTTTTTTCTATCCAGTACCGGTAAAATAGTGGTCCGAAAGCCCCAAGGCTTTCGGACCACTATTTTGAATTAATCTGTACTCTACATTTCCATGTACAAGATGTGTGGCGGTTGTTACGGCGGTTGCTGCGGCGGATGCAGTGGTGGATGCTGCGGTAGCTGTTGCTGCCCATGCATAACCACCACACGTGCTGTACCAAGATCTGTTAACCTCCAGTGCCTCCATCTTAGAGCTGTGTGCTGGTCGGTGTGGGTGCGATAATATATTGGCTATCCGTACTTCAATAAAATGTTAGCATAAGCGTAAGCGTAGGTGGATATGCCTCCAATTTCCATCGTAAACTGCCCCTGTCTCCCACACCAAAATACGAACCTTTTCGTCGGTAAAAAACACACGACAATAATTCGACACAGTCAATAAAATCTGTACATTTTCAACAACACATAAAAAGAGAATACCCTAATTGGTTTTTCGGCATTGTACAGAAAATATTATCAGATCTAATAAATGAAATGAAGTCTGCGAATACACCAAACAAAATAGAAATCAGAAACTGTATAAATAATTATCAGATATTGCTCTAATAATATTTTATATGACTCTAATTTCCTTTAGCTGTTGGCTTTGCTAATTGAAAAACAATATCAATATGTTTAAATGGAATATTCGATAGAGTTGTTTTTTGATAAAAGAGCTAAGGTTTAGTAAGTTCACTAAATTATATAAAAAGGTATTTCGTTTCTATAATTACATTTTTTAATTAACCCAGATACAAAAAACAGATGACTTGTAGAATATTACATGATCTATGATGAAATTAGCATGTTTTACAAACTAACACTCAAACAATCCAGCGAATACCCTTAAAATAATTCCCGTGGTTATATCGAGTTACACGGACTATACCTTATTTATTGGACAAAACATAATAACAAAAATTAACATCAAATTTATACCAACATATAATTTTATGGTGGGTTTACACCTAAAATTATTAGGTCATTTGTCTACATTTAGCCCGTCGTGGTTTTCATTTCTCATCACGTACCCTCGCCGCAGCTGGAAAATATTTTTTATAATTCATTATTCTGTATAAAAATGCCCATTAAAATGGCCATTCTGTTGACATTTTAATTGGTGAACGCTAGGAATGTTTGAAATGTGAATTTTTGAATAAAATATGTGGAGTATACGAGTTGACGAATTTTTCCAATGCACTATTTTAACAGATATTTACATATTACAATACATTTGATATTTAGTTTTATTTTTAATTTAGTAAAACACATTTTTGAGTGACAATGTGTAATTTTTTGTTTTATTTCTTTCACGCGAATATTTGATAGATATTAGAAGACAGCTCAAAATCCAGCCTTGAAAACACCCAAGAATTCCAAAAACAAAATGAATAGGAATGAACTTCGTAGAATCGATTAGTTATTTATAATCCAAATATATTGTTACAATATTACGCATCTATTTAAACAATATATACTTACTTAATTTCTATAAAAAAATACGAAATACAAAAATGTGTACTAACGTAAATATAATTACATTAAATTAATGAATACACAGATTCCCAAACTCGTTTTTAAACTATATTTCCGAAATCAGTGGCATCTCCCAATATTTTAAATTTTATTATTAGGTCAAACAAAAAAATACGGTGAATCCTATGTACTCTATCTATAATCTAGTGATCACAAACGCATAAACCGTGAATTATATTACTCCGCTATATTCCATATATATGTCAAATTGCGTTTATTTCAACTATCTTCTAAAAGTCACCTGTGGAGCGGGATTAAAAAATACAGGATCGTTTTGGAATGGCGTAACATCAGCAAAATGAAACCGTTGTCGTATCCGATCCAGCCATCAATTTAAAGCTTGATTGAGTTTCCATCTCTATTGAAACCCAACGGTAGAGGGGTTAGAAAAAAATATTTTAACGAAAACCAAGATTTTGGCCTTTTCTACTACATTGTGAGACTGCCAAGTTGAAATTCAAATGTACAACTGTAAAATATACTACTAGCTAAAACAAACGATTAAATTACGCCTAATGATCATATACATAGATTCTGGACGCTAACTAGTATTCCCTGTGTCTAGGAACCCAATAACGACCATGGTCCAACAACACCCAGAATCAGAACAAGTTATTGCGCTTTTTCATATACATATACCGGTACCTGTCCCGGAATTGAACCCGGAGCCTTCGGTATAGTATTATATTATCTGTGGTAATACTATTTTTGAAATACGCAAGTCACAGTTAGGAAAAACTGCAAGAAAAAGCTAAAGTTTCTTGTTGCTTATTCTTTACCGGTGTAATTGAATTCAGTGATGAGAATTATGGTCTAGGTGAGAGATGTTACTTAAGATATTTAGTAACTGATGCTGATCGCCTTAAAGTGAGTATCTAATTTTATAGTATTTATAATGGTATTTCTAACATTATAAATTACAGTGGTATAAATTTTTCGGGCAGGCATAATACCTAACCCTATTTCTAGAACCGCCAGGTAGGTATAAAGTATAGATCAATTAAAGATAACCCTGTATATCTTAGTGTCAATAATTTTGTAGTGTATTGATATTTGCTTAGCAGTTCTTTCTAATAAATCAAAAGAATTGTCAACTTCCCGTAACGTTTCTTTCATACAAATAGGTATTTTGAACTCTCTTGACCTCGATGCCAGTATTATGTTAGTGACACATTCTCAATTGTTTGATCTTTACATTCATTCCCAAAGCTCTCTAATATTGTTCTTAGTCATAATTCTACTAGAGATTGAAATAAGGTGTCCTATTCAAGACTAATACACTCAAGATTGCGGATGTAGGTATGAGGCTTAAACTGTGAACTGTCACAGCTTGTTCCAACAGTTTACTAGAACTAATTTCACATTCGGTTCCTATGCCATTTATTATATTAGGTGGCGTGAGAAATTCTGTAAAGCTTAGCATTCCATAAACGGTGTGACAGTTGATTTACTCTGCGCGTATATTAAGTGATTATTATATTGTAATAGACCAAGGTCTAATTACGTATTAATATTGTATTGATTAAATTAGAATTAGGTATGTACACTTAGTTGTATTTTTTTTTTTTAAATGCCAATTTTTATTCAACAGAAACATTACAGGCACTCTATAAAAAAAAAGTTACAACTAATAAAAACATTATTTACAAAATAAATACGCTATCCAACTCACCACCGCGCGGTAAGGTTCCCAGAATACTGGCAGCATTACCTCGCTGAATTAGAAGACTTAGCTTCTGAGCGAAGTATGTGCCAGCTCTGGGATCCCCCGAGACAAGAACTTATGAATATAAATATATAATATAAACTTAGTTGTATAAATATCCTTAATTTATTTATCATCAACATGAGCCGGAACACAGTCACCTAGTATGGAATTACGTGTTTTATAAGTGTAATGCCTTAAATGTACTATAACTACTGCAATCCACTTGGGTGTGTCTCAAAGGAATAAGTGCAGGTTTAGGAGCTGTCAAAATTTAGTTTATTTCAGACACTAGGTAGTATGACTTTTCTGCACTAGGTGGTAAGACTTTTACTGCAAAGTTCATCTAGGTAGGTACCACCGCTCTGCCAGTTATTCTGCCGCCAAGCAGTAGTGCTGTGTTGAAGGGCACTGTAGCTAATTAAATTACTGGGCAATGAGACTTTATGATCTGATCTCAGTCTATCTTATTACCAGACTCTGCTGATGTCTCAGGATGATGTGCGCAGTGCAGTGTCGCGCTAAACGTTATATTTTAGAGTTCTTAGTGACACTGTTCTATTATGGGCAGCCGTGTCGCTTAACATCAGGCGAATGACTAGCTCGTCACATCATCCACTAACATAAAAAAATTATTTTGAATTTACTTTTTTTCATCTTTTATTTCCATTTTTTCGTTTGCATTCCATTGTAATGTATTTAATCCAATTGTGATTGTATGTAAATAAGTATTAGTGTCGTTGGTGTAGCTGTACTATTAAAACAAATAAAAATATACAGATGGGAAAAAAAATACAGATTAAATTTGTCCAACTAAGGAACTTTCATTTCATAAACTTATCTATACTGTCATGAACGCATTTATAATACGAAATAACGGTATTTCTTCATACTTTATCCGTACCCTATTTCAAATATCGCTTAATAAACAAACCTACAATTAAACACTTTCCAATCTTAATTTATACGCCCTCCATTACTTCTCAATTATTCTAAATTACTTTTATATTAAAAGCGGCTTATGAAGCAATCTCCTTGTTCCCGTAAATTGTGTTCCAATCCGATGTGGTAAAATATTGCTCCAAATAAATCAACCTCTTATTACTTTAGAGAACTGCTCCAGTAGAATGTTCGTTATTCCGAACTGGGCAAAGAATTTCTAAATTGCTGTAGTGCAAAGTGCACTTCACACTTTGGTGTAGTGAAGCTGAGAAAATGGCATAAGAAGAGAGTGGTATTTTATGAATGTACACTTACATCTAGTGCCTAGGGACATAAAACGCCATTTTGAATAGAAGTATTCATAAAAGCGGGGCAGTTCTTAGAGGTTAAAAGAGGATGAAATAACACTTAAGATATTCTGAAAAGAGGACCAACACTAAGCATTGATATAATAATAATAATATACATGACATCTCACACAACGCCGTCTAGCCAAACTAAGAAAAGCTTGTGTTATGGGAGCCAGATAACTGATACAATGCTTAGATACTTTTTGTTTGTTAATACATACATAGAATACAATATAACACCCAGACACTAGTATACATACATACAGATATAATAGTGCTCTTATAAAAAATATAGTGGCTAATGCTGTATGTGATCAGAAAATTACTTCACTTGCTTCAAAACCCGTTTTTCGCCGTTCCCATACAATATGTGAAATAAATGTACAAGAATAAGCATGTATACTATGTACATTATAGAAAAATACAAAAAATGTTGTGGAATTATGTGAACAGAGTAGAACGACAGAATAAATAAACATTAGTTTTGTGAACCACACGGTTTGTTTATTTTCTGCTTGTCTACTAAACTGCACGGTGGCGCTTGATTTCGTTGCTCTCAGAAGACTACTATAAACCAAAGCTATTACAGTAAATAATAAGGAAGTACTTCCACTATCTATACATATAAAATTTAAAGGCCTGACTTATATATCAACTTACTTATATATCAACGCACAGCATATACCGCTGGTCCTAGAGACTTGGAATTTGGAGTGTGTTCTTTGTAAAGTGCAGGTATCCACTAAGAAATAGTTTTTTTAAATTCTATCCCTAAGAGGGTGAAATAGGTTTCTTAGGGTTTTCTTCGTTTCCTATAGGCCACGCGGGTGAAGCCGCGGGCAGATGCTAGTCACTAAACAAAATAAGACATGCGCTAAATAATAAATATCTTGCATGTAAAAGATGACAATATAAAACTAACACAAAGATAAATTAGGTGTATATCCTAATAGATAACTGCTTATGAAAATCAACTAAAGATATAAATAGCATTTCAGAGGTTTCAATAAATAAAACATAGGAGAAGTCTTCAATAACGAAATGTTTTTCCAAAACAATTTCCGAAGTTTGCTAACTTGCAAGCGAGACCAGTAAACAGAGACGTCAGGTCAACGTCGGGCGAGAGCCTCCCATACAATATCGGAAAAGCCATTGCTTACTGAAAACAGGAACCCATTATTCACACTATTTATTTTACGAACAAAACTTCGCGCAGCAAACAATAAAAATCTAATGCCTGGTCAGCAATTTACAAAAAATATTTAAAAGACACATTTATGAGAAAATGTGGTTCCGGTGTCCGAACATCAGGTGACTAAGTTTTGCTAGGTGGTAAAACTTTTATGCAAAGTCCGTAATAGGTACCACCACTTTGCCGCCAAGCAGTAGTGTGCAAGCACTACTGTGTTCCGGTTTGAAAGGCACTGCAGCTAGTGAAATGACTGGGCAAATAAGACTTTATGACCTAATCTCACATCCTAGTAATTTTATTATTAGACTGTACTGATGTCACAGGATGACTTGCGCAGTGCAGTTTTACGCAAAACTTTATACTTTAGAGTTTCGAGTGACACTGCATCTGATATGGGTAGTCGTGACGTTTTACATCAGGCATACGACTAGCTCTTTATGTCATTCCTTAACATAAAACAGGGAATATGCAGGAAATGAGCAGCAACATTCTTCATGGTCTTCATCATAATCTACTCCGATCACCAAGCTACCTGCCACGCTAGCTAATTATGGCAACTCTCTCCCTATGATAAGCGCGCCAAGTAGAGTTTTGTATGGAAGGTCTATGTTCAGTACGACATACTTTACTACACAAAAATAAAAAAGTACAAGGACGAACTTAATCACTAATAGATAACTTTTAATAAGGCCACAAGATAAGTTGTTTACATAATTGGATTATTATCCCAACTGGAAAAAGCAAATTTATTATTTTGATGTATTCGGAAACTCGTAGTTTCACGATTGAAAGTAAAACACCGTCCGCGCTACGGTTTGTTTTAAACTTTTTCAATTTCGCAACGTTTTGTCTGTTTACTTCCGTCTTGTTTTACCAAACTGATTTATTTGGACGGGGTATAACAAAGCGGGCTTGGACAGTATTGCGGTTATAAGTAGTCTTTTTGTGATTGAAACCGACATTGTTTGTAGTTTATTTAAAATACTACGATCGCTTCAACTAACGTCACACTAATATTACAAATAAATAAGTAAATAGTTGTGGACATTTTCACACAGTGCCATCTAGCCCCAAACTAAGCAAAGCTTGCACTATGTGAACCAGATAACTGATACAATATTCAGATATTTTTTTGTGTGTAAATACATTATAGAATACAATATAACAGAACAATAATCGATGTTCATCACACAGATGCTTGTCCTGGGTGGGGATCGAACCCACAACCTTAAGCTCAGCCGGTAGGGTTACTACCAACTGAGCTATCGAGCCAATGTGAAAGATAGAATAACATATTATGTGATATTTATTTGTATTGATAGTTTTTTTTGATGTTATTGAATGATGTAACGAGGTAGTCGTTTACCTGATGTTAAGTGACACGGCCGCCCATAACAGAACAGTGTCACTCGGAACTCCAACATGTAAAGTTTCGCATGACTAATGCACTGCGCACATCATCTCGAGAAATCAACAGAGTCTGGTAATAAGATTACTTGACTGTGAGATCAGATCATAAAGTCTCATTTGCCCAGTAATTTCACTAGCTACATTGCCCTTCAAACCGGAACACAGTAGTGCTTGCACACTACTGCTTGGCGGCAGAATAACTGGCAAAGCGGTGGTACCTATCTAGACGAACTTTGCAGATAAGTCCTACCACCTAGTAAATAAATCAACTTATTGTAAACTCCGAATCGTTTCGAATGGAATCGTTAATATAATTTTGATTGAACTTCGCTTGGTATGTTCATTTGATCATCGATTGTACACCGTAATATAGTAAAATTAATAAATCTCATTTTATTCGCGAGTAAAACCGCAGAACGCAGCTAGTTCTAAATAATTTTGAACTAAACTTAGTCATAATAGGTACAAAAGAAGAAAAAAATCGAAAAATGTATAAAGATCGTAAAACCAAATCCAAGAACAAGGAAAAAATACGCTTTTCTTTTTAATTAAATGCTTTCTTGAACACGATTCTCTATTCCTCCCGAGGCTCGTAAATTAAAAACTATGACTTCGTTACTAGTACGAAAAATAAGAAAACGAGAAAAAATAATTGCTTAACAACCAAAGGCATGTAGTATAATAGTACCTACTAATATTTTAAGAAAAAGGCACAAGGTTCATATTATAACGGGAGAAAGGAAAGCTCCATGAAATTCGCATACAAGAGCTGTGACGATAAATATAAGAAGAGCCTTCTAATAATACATTTTCTGGAACCTGCTTTTGGATAGAGGCGTTTCACAATATTATAAATAAAAATTATAAGTATAAATAAAGTAAATTTCAAAAGAGTTTCAGATTATCTGAATTTTTTATATTGATATTGTTAACTCTCTGTCTCTCTGGTTGTTATCTTTTTAAGACAAAGCAATGGCGATGATTTGAACGTTACAGACATAACTTAGGATAGTTATTATTATTATATTCGGGGGCGAGTTGGCTGGACTGCAGTCGCGACCCCTTCTCGCCCTGGTACGGCGGACGAGGGCTCACGGGGGGTTTTAGTGGGTTCGAGTCCCACATACCCCCTGCCACCATGGGGGTGGTGGCAGGGGGTATGTGGGAAGAGTGAGGGCATTTCCCCCCCTCAAAAAAGGATAATTATTATTGCTATATTGCGCGTGTCTTATGCGTCCTATATCTCAGATTAGAATCTGACTGTGTGATTAAAATCTTCGTGTTTGCTCATATTAAAATTAAATAACATTAAAACAAATAAATTGATCGCAAAATTGATGTGAACAAACAAAAATTGTTATGAACAAACCAAAATTGGTGTGAACAAACAAAAAGTCTCTTTCCTTATAAATTTTTAAATCCATATGAACTATTAAGTAATTTATTTTAAAACTAATTAGGTACACTTCAAAATTTATCTACAGTCCGAAGCTTATAAAATACAATGCATCGATAAATATAGTTGATATCGTTATTGATGGCCCGACGGTCTAACCACAATAACGGCCGGAAATGGCGAAAGAGCCTGGAAGAATGCAGGAAATGAGTCGCAGCTTTAGCTTTGTGGCATAGTTCTTTGTTGGCAATAGAATTATTTTGAATTATAAATATAATAAGGCCTGAGAGAACATTAATAAGTACAGGCACTTTATAAATAAAAATTACAGTTAATAAAACATTATTTACAAAACAAATATGCTATCCAACTCACCACCGCGTGGAAAGGTTCTCAGAATACTGGCAGCATTACATCGCTGAATTAGAAGACTTAGCTTCTGAGCGAAGTATGTGCCAGCTCTGGGATCCCCCGAGGCGAGAACCAATTTATGACAATATATAGTTCATCTGGTTCTCATAGTAGATGGCGTTGTGTGCAATGTTCACACATATTATTATTTATTATTACTATTAGAATGTTGATTATATTCGGCTAACTTAAAGAGCACGCACGCTCTGAATTGTTAATAAATTATTTAAAAAAAGAAATTAAACCGACTTTAAGATCATAAATAGGCACTCAAAAGCGAAAAATAAATTATTGTGATTATTATAAGCGCTACCCACTCATCCATTTGGAGTTGGTACCAGCCAAATCTAATTGGTAGTAGATATATACTACCTACAAGTATCTACCTACTTACTACATACATCCTACTAATGTATGGAAGTGTTTGTTACTCTTTCTCGCAAAAACTACTGAACGAATTTGAATGAAATTTGGAACATAATAATAATAATAATATATTATAATATAATAACGCCCAACGATCACATACATAGATCCTGGACCCTAACTAGGATTCCCTGTGTCTAGGGACCCAGGAACTATGAGGACCATGGTCCCATAACACCCAGACACAGAACAAGTATTTGCAGTTTTTTTTTCTGTGCACAAATACTTGTCCTGTCGCGGGAATCGAACCCGCCGCCACCGGGTTATGAGCCGACCTGCTCAACCACTACACCACAGAGGCTATCACATAGATAGTTTATAACGTGGTTTGACATATAAGATACTTTTTATCCCGATAGTATGTTCTCTTGTTACAATTATCGAACACCACGAGAGCGACACCACGGGTTTTTTTTTTTACGCAATAATTACTGAACGGATTTGGATGAAATTTGGAACACAGATAGTTTATATTAACATCTTAACTAATTACTTACATTAAAATTGATTTTTAGACATTTTTGGCGTTCCATACCAACATGGTAAAAATTTACACATAGGTTACTTTTTATACGCGAGTGAAACCACGGGGCTTAGCTAGCAGTATATACACATAGTTGGCGGCAAAAAAATACATACAGACGAACATAGTACCTCCTCTTTTTTGGAAGTCGATAAAAAAAGAGTTGTAGTTACGTTGTAACTTTTGTCTACTGGCTTTAGATGTATTTAAAGGCAAACTTTTTGTATGTAGAATGGTTTTAATATCACATTTTCATTACATTAAAAAGTCGTATAAAATTAAGAAGATAAGTGAAAACATATTTTTCGTTGCAGTAAACATGTGTTAGGAGGTATTTACTAAATTCTCGCATGCGATCGAGTGGAAAGATAGATGGCCCTCGAAGGAGTTCAAACGTAAACTTGAGCCTAATAAATTCGTTTAAAAACGCCTCGGGGACGCAACGAGCGACGCGACGCGACGCTTGAAAAATGCGACTGGTGTTCGGTAGACACGTTTTAATTTGTAAATTGTTTCTAGAACGTTATTCTTGAATGTTAGCTTCAAGTGGCTTGGTAAACAGAACTGCATACGGTTGACTCCCGAGCACTACTATTAAATTCAATTTCAATTTAATTGTACGGTTGAGAATGAAAAGGACGTGATTTTTTTTAAGTTGTAGATATTTTTAAGCAAGTAGTAAATCAATTGGGTTTTTTATAGTATTTGTTGGCGACGTGCCATTAACAAGCGGTTTGCCCGACTTTAAAATAAGAGGGTCAAATTTTATTTATAAATTCAGAAATTGTGTTATTATTACAAAGGTTAATCAACCTTTGTAATAATAACAGGAATCATTCTGTAAAACAATATTGCTAAATAAAAGGTATCCTGAAAACTACAACTAGTAATGAATAGC
The DNA here is from genome assembly GCA_905220475.3 of Ennomos fuscantarius. Taxonomy (NCBI): domain Eukaryota; kingdom Metazoa; phylum Arthropoda; class Insecta; order Lepidoptera; family Geometridae; genus Ennomos; species Ennomos fuscantarius. The sequence goes on along the minus strand of HG992034.1, from coordinate 3,426,434 downwards.
ACTCACGAAATACAGTCGAATATTAACAATATAGGACTATTTACGCATTACAAACATTAAATGTAAAATAATTGCTATAGTTAGCCAAATTATTTACAATATTTATCGACAAAAAGTAGTATTAAATAGTGTAATTGACTTATGGACGTTTTGTGGACTCACCACTTGGTGGTGTGGTTGTCGACTGTTATGAATGGAACTTGTTCCACCGCCTCAACAACAGAACGTGTTCAATACAGTTCAGTTGAGTGAATACCACGAAACGATTACCGATATATTGTGAAACGATTACCGATATATTGTGAAACGATTACCGATATATTGTGAAAAGATTACCGATATATTGTGAAACGATTACCGATATATTGTGAAACGATTACCGATATATTGTGAAACAGTTAACATATCTGGAGGTTGCTTATTAATTGTGCTGTAAATATATATTAAGTTTACACGAATAACTCGACCGGTGTTCGGGCAATATAGATGCCCATCATTATAGAGTACGCACGATGGCGGTGGCGGCTCGATGCTGAGTAGCACTCATAACTACAACTAGTAAATAATAATGAATGTGCACAGAAAAAAAAGCGCAAATACTTGTTCCGAGTCTGGTCTATATGTTGTGGGAGCCTCTTCGTAGTTCCTGTGTCCCTGGACACAGGGAATCCTAGCTAGTTTTTTACTTAATTCACTTACTATTACAATAATAATAATAATTTAGTAATACAGATTTGTATAAATACTTAAATACCAGCACCTGAACAAAAGCTCAGGTTAAACACAACTCTCTTAATCCTCTCCTTTTCTGTTGGTTTGCAATTTTTTAGGCTGACTTAAGTCAAGGAAGTCCATTTTCATAATTAGTTAAGATTAAAACGAAAACGTTTTTCAGCTGTAATAAAGTAGGATTTACTAGAAGCATTTGTAAGGGTGAATTAAAATGTTTCTCTTTGCAGTTGTTCCTATATACCTGACAGTACGGATTGGAGATTGGATATTGGATGGGTATTGAAAGGAAATACCTTTCTATTGTAGTGTATGAACATGCCCAACCAACACAGCTTAGCTGACGTAGCATACATTATTAATAAGCTAGAGAAGTCACCATGTAGAAATCGTGCAATCTAAATATATATAACTCAAAGGTGACTGACTGATTGACTGACTGACATAGTGATCTATCAACGCATAGCCCAAACCACTGGACGGATCGGGCTGAAATTTGGCATGCAGGTAGATGCTATGACGTAGGCATCCGCTGAGAAAGGATTTTTCGAAATTCCACCCTTAAGAGGGTGAAATGGGTGGTTGAATTATTTTCCCATAGGTCACGCCGCGGGCGAAGCTGCGTGCAGAAGCTCGTACACTATATAATACACCGCAATACCTTCTTTCATTACCAATATAGTGAATAATTTACAATATCTAAGACTGTTCTTGTTTAAATTCTTTAAGATAGTCTTGATTCTTGTACTTGTGTTCATGAAAGTTACAAAATAGTAATTAATTATATTCGTTACTCAATTCAAAAATATATAAACTTCTTTTTGTAATATTGTGTACTTTTCTTTTCACGGCGAATTGCCTTTATTTTTAACTAAATACTACAATGATATAAAATAAAATATTACTAGACTTACGGCTATAAAAAGTATCGTAATGTCCTTTCCCAGGATTCAAACTATCCACAAAAAATTACATAAAGATCAATTCAGCCGTTTAGTCGTGGAAAGGTAACAAACAAACAGAGCAACATATATAATGGCTTTCAAATTTGGAATTAAATTAGTCAAGATGAATGTGAGTTTACTAAATTAAAATGTGACAATGGTGAAAAATAAAATGCGTCTGAGCATTTGTGATTATTATGTACAGAAAATAAATGACTGACTCTGGTTTTATGTAATTATGTAGTGTAATGTAGATCGTATAGCCTAATAAGTATAGTTTAAAAAATAAGTGACTACATACTGCATGCGGCAAGTGCAAACGCAATATACTACCAACATGCGTGTGCGCATACATAAAAGCGAATTTAATCTTGTATATTCTTTGTGTTATATATAATAGTTATTATCCTATAAATTTGGCTGTCGGCTTAGTATCTAAATTATAAACTTTGTTAATTAAGGGATCTGGATTTAGTATAATAATCAAAACAAAGTAAAATGCTTTTTATGAGAAAAGCCTCAAGCAAAAGTAGAATATAACGCCAAAATATTCCAACACAAGATTTTCGTTAGAATATTTTTTTAAATATGTTTTCATTTTATTTTTTTGCAAAACGAAAGTTTGTAAATGGTTAAATTGATATTACAGCAGCAAAGTGGAGATTGGCCAAAAACTGTACAATAATAATTTTCCTTGAACAAAATATTTTATGAGCTCGATGCTTTATAGTTACTTGAAAGCATTGAATAGACAAAAGGCCAAACCATCTTTGTTCTCGGTTTCCTAATTACAGTTTTTGAAAGGAAAATCTCCTTAACCTTGGTCCATTCAAGGTTATAATCATTACTTCTTAGCATTATGTGCCTGGAGAAACAAAGGATTTATTGACGGATAAAAATATACAGAAACCATGGGAAGACTGCGGCTGAAATACTTAACCTTAACTTAACCTCGGTTACTTGATACTGTTGGCAAAGACAACTTAGTTCTTATCTTAATGTCGCTTCAGGATAATGATGTTGTTAGGTTGCCTGTTTCTTGGAAAAAGCTAATGTTCCAACGATGGAAAGTCGATAATAAATTTACTAATGACTAGGTGGTAGGACTTTTCTGCAAAGTTCGTCTAGGTAGGTACCACCGCTTTGCCAGTTATTCTGCCACCAAGCAGTAGTGTGCAAGCACTACTGTGTTCTGGTTTGAAGGGCACTGTAGCTAGTGAAATTACAAAAAAGCGAAATGGCAAAAAAAGGGCAAATGAGACTATATGATCTGATCTCACAGTCGAGTAATCTTATTAACAGACTGTGCTGATGTCTCAGGATGATGTGCGCAGTGCAGTGTCATGGGAAACTTTACATGTTAGAGTTCCGATTGACACTGTTCTGTTATGGGCAGCTGTGTCGCTTAACATCAGGTGAACGACTAGCTCGTCACATCATTCACTAACATAAAAAAAATAGCACAGATTTAAGGAGCCGTGGGGGAGATCGGTCACACTACTTCCAATAACCGGTACTATATGCATCTTTTTAAATTCATCTAAAATAATAACATTTACGATAAAAATCAAACTACCCACTTAATTAAATACCGATCTAAAAAAATCTTGAATGGAAAATGCTTTACAGAATCGTTGAACTATTCAAGCAATCTTTAAATTTTTATCTGACAATAAAATATGAAATTATTAAAAAAAAAAACCTCACGACTAATGTACAACTTTTTTAGTTCCATCTATCGGTCGGTATAACTTTTTTTTCTTTTTATATATTATTGTCGCCATCTTGACAATTATAAATTTTGACATTTTACCGGACATTCCAACATAATAATTCAAAATTGTAACTTTGTTATGTTGAAAATGGAGATCTACGTGAACCAACTTCAACTGCCTCGCATTCACCAGCTTACTCCCCAAGTCAAGCGTGAGCAAAGAAGTTTACTTCAATAATTTGACAACAGACCCAAATGCCGGCAGCATTTCCCCACTGTACGAAGCTGATCCTTTGACAAACATTTATGCCAACATTTTGGTCACGTGTCAATTCAAACAAACGCCAAAGTATTGTAGCTATCGTGGCTTTCTACGCCAAGCGACACTATTATCAGAGAACAAATATTTGCCATCATCATCAACAGCTTGGAGGCATCCACTACTGAACATAGGCTCTCACAGAGAACCACCTTGAGCGACTACTTGTCTCTTGTATCCATCGACTCCCTACATGCGTTCTTTCTTGCCGTACACCTGCAAAATGTGGAATGAACTCCCGCCAGTGGTCTTTCCGCAAAGTTATAACATGGAGTACTTTCAAGCAGAGTTAAAAGAGTCCTACAGGGTAAGCAATGCATTGGTGACGCCCCCTCCAGTGTTACAGATGTCCATAGGCTACGGTGACCACTCCCCATCAGGTGGGCCGTAGGCTTAGCTATGCTCCCTTTGACATAAAAAAACACAGAACCACAGAACCTAGAATACTGTGGCTGAAGCTAATTTAAAGCAACTGACATGAGGAACTACCTATAGGGTATTATTTCCTCTAGTGAGTCACTTTAAATTTTCTCGGATATTTCCTCATGAAAGTCACTTTGACAGCCTCTGTAGTGTGGTGGTTGAGCAGGTCAGCTCATAACCCGGAGACGGCGGTTTTGATTCCCGCGGCAGGACAAGTATTTGTACACAGAAAAAAAAGCGCAAATACTTGTTTTGAGTCTGGGTGTTGAGGGACCAGGGTCCTCGTAGTTCCGGGTTCCAAGACACAGGAAATCTTAGTTATGGTCCAGGATCAATGTATGTGATCGTTAGGCGTTATTATTATTATTACTTTAAATTAGTTTAGGAATTCTTCAAAATCTTCTTTAGGTTAAATAAACAGGCCAAAAGAAATTAGACAGCCGTGTAGCAGTTTATCCAAACGACCTTTATACAGTAATCCTCTTGAACCGAAGCACAATTAAGGTTCATCTTTAAATTTAATCCGTCGGCCACCGTCAAAACGGACGATTTGAATTGCTAAGCAGAGAGCCCGCGGCTTTCATAAATGGTACATTTTTTGTACAAAAACCCTTAGATATTGTTATTGTAAAAGAAATTGCTTCAGCCAGAGTTGTGTTTATATTTTACTGTATAGTTAATTCTGTTTTATCAACATTTTCAAAATTAACGATTTTTGAAGCAAACCTTTACGCACGCTTGACTTGGGGAGTAAGCTGGAGAATGCGAGGCGAACGGTAGTTGTTGGTTCACGTAGATCTCCATTATCAATATAACAAAGTTAAAAAATTGTATTATTATATTGGTATGTCCAGTAAGATGACAATTTACAATAATTGTCAAGATGGCGACATTTTTTTTTTTGTTTGGTTTTGGCTCCACACTTTTGTGTATTTAGCCAGTGTCAAGTAATTGATAATATCTCAAGTTAATTAATATCTCAGATTAATATCATATAAAGTGTCAAGTCAAGTCAAGTCACAGTCCAAGTCCAAGTTAAGTCATAGTCTAGTCTAGTCAAGTCATACTCCTAGTAAAGTGGTGGCAACTTTACCAGAAGCTTCAATGGAGTTTTGGAAACAACACGAAAAGAAACGTTTCACCATCATTATACCACTTTCCCACACTCATGCCTGTAATTCAGCACTTAACGAATAAAATGCCACCAATTTTACACACTAACACTGAAAATAACATAAGTTTTGGAAAATAATACAATACGGCGACGCGATCTTTTTCGTTTTCCCGCCAAAACTTCGATGGCGACATTAACATTCAAACCAAGCCAAAACAAATTTATAGCGGCCGATAGATGGCGCTAAACTAAAGAAGTTTTACTTCAGTCGTGTGGTCTAAAGCACACACTTATTTTATTTATATCATGTTTGTTATGTTTATATGTTAGAAAAGAAGAGGCAAGCGCCTATTTTATAGTTTCCTTTCGTGGTTTCTCCCACATTTTTTTCATTTTTTCCACCGAGGGTAGCGGGTATTCTTATGGATCCCGAAGGGCACGGGTCCCACGGGTATGTCCGACACCATGGCGACTCTCTTTTTCTACTAATAATCTGTCTGAATCCATACAAATACAATATTAAGTTTAATGGTATAACCGTATAACCATATAAAAGAGAATATTCTTAGTTCTGTTGGTATGACAATACTTAGATAAATATTATACTAGAAACAGACCTACATTAGAAATCTCTAAATGAAACTTGACATTGTTTGATAAACTTGCGATATTATTATTGGGTTGTCTGGAAGTATCACTTTAAGCGATAAGACCGTCCATTGTGATACCTAATTTTTAAGTTTGTGCTTGTAAATTGTTCCTGTAATGTGGTGTTTCAATAAAGAGTTTTGTCCATCTATCTATCTATTATTGCAACTTAATTCTTACTGCTTAAATGTTAAATTCCCCGCCGTGAGCCCTTGAGCAACTTAAGACTCCTACAGCCTTGTTAATAAACACGAACTAGCTTTAGACTAGTTACACCATCTTTTGTCTCTTTCGATCCAGCTAAATATTCCAGTAGCAAAAAAAGGACAAGGATTTAAAAATTTGGAGGGTGTGTTCTTTGTAAAATGCAGGTAACTAAGGAAGGGTTTTTAGAAATTCCACCCCTAAGAGGGTGAAATGGGTGGTTGAATTACCTATGAAAATAATTCTTCTTTGTTTCCTATAGGCCACGCGTGCGAAGCCACAGGCAGAAGAAGAAAGAAAGAAGCTAGTCCATAAATATATTATTAAACAGAATATTTGAATCCATCTTTAGTCTATATCGCCCAATATTATGACAAAATTATCGGCTGTGTTCACAAAACTCGTTAGATATTCATGAGTTTGATTTCCTTTCCAAATATCTGTCGTCATTTTGAGCCTACAGCATTGTTGGTAAGAACGGAAGTAGGTAATGTTAAGCTATTCACAGACTTATTTCGATGCTGTAAGAGTTATGTTTGTCTGATCACTTTAAAGTAGTTTCCGAGGAAGGATACGCAAGACTTCTATACAACTTGTACCAACAAATACGATTTAATTAAGTATTGTAACTCGATAAAACCTTGAAAAATGTCTTTATGTAAAATAAGTCTAATGTACTGTACTAATATTCAACAACTAAGTTTGAACTTATCGCTCAATAACGCCTACTGCAATGCATTTGGGTATATCGCAGAGGAATAAGTGCAAACTTAGGAATTGTCAAAATTTAGTACAGCCGAGCATAAAGCTATTAATTATCATAAACATGCAGATCAAAAGCTATCACCCGATATGACATAAAAGAGACTTTGTGCTTCCAATCCTTCCAAATTATGAGAAAATTTGAGACTGTTTTAGATAAAAAATACCTTTAATGTAAAAATCTAATAACCACATCAAAATCAGATGTATTCGTTTGTTTGATCCAAGTATCGGGTCACTATACGGTCGACAAAAATTTGTTCCAAGGTTTGGGCCGAAAATAACTTCAAACGCTCATATACCGCTTACACGTGTCTAATAAGCAACAAAAAATTACATTTTTGTTTTACCTTAACCTTATTTTTGTTATGGTAACATATAATAAGAACCTGATAGAAGTCACCATCACTATGGTTGCCAAGCATCATCATCATCATCATTATAAATAGCCCGAAGACGTCCAATACTGAACATAGACAGAGCGCCATTTTGAGCGGCCGCTTGCTTCTTGCGTCCATCCGCTTCCTACGGTTTTGACTAGGACCCCAACCGCGTATGTGGGATTCGGCTTCGCTTGCCATTCTGCACGCGCTAATTAACAAGACCACGAGTGTGAGTAAGAGAGAATACGATTACCATCTCTACCAGACTTACGTAGTAAAGCCACTGGTCATTGGGAAGTCGGCCTACGCTGCGTCTTCCAGTTCGTGGTCGCCACTCGAGATCCTTTATTCTTCATCGATTGTCAGTTCTACAAACGATGTGGCCTGTGATTCGCCATTTAAAAATGCTAATTGTAAGATCAAAATATCGGTTAACTTGGATCTCTCCATTTCAGATGTTATCTCCTAGGGAAAAACCCACCATAGCTCTCTTCATAGCGCAACTTTGTGATTACTAATGAGGCCAACCAGTATAAAATCGTGATCTTATACTGGTTGGCCTCATTAGTATTGTGAGACATGTCTCACTGCTATTAGCCATCACTTGCATCACCTTTGTCTTCAGGCATAATTATCTACAATCATAAAAGAGCGACATGGTATGTATGCGTTTTCGTGTCGGATGTAAAACCACGCTTAAGTAACAAGATTTCCTTAGTGCGTTTTCTGTAGGACCCTCCAGGCCACTCAAATGTTCAAGTCTTCGCCCACAGCCGCCTTGAATGTGGAGAGCGGGACGTTCCATTGTGTAACTTCAGGCTGAGGTGCATGCATAGAAAGTAAATTTTATTTTTAAGAAATGTTTCTATGTCGTCCGCTTATTAATTTTCTTGTACCCTTTTTCTTGGCGTGCTCGCTAGCGTTTTACAAATAGTTAGGTGTTTCATGGAATCAAAATGAAAAGCATAGGTTATTTTAGATGTCATAAATTTTCATTATATTATAATAATAAACGCCCAACGATCGCATACATAGATACTGGACCCTAACCGGGATACCCTATATCTAGGACCCCAGGAACTATGAGGACCATAGGGTCCTCGTAGTTCCTGGGGTCAAGGGAGGCGATTAGTGGGGTCTGAGTGTTCCCACAACACTCAGACACAGAACAAGTATATGGGGTTTTTACTGTTCACAAATAATTGTCCTGTCGCGGGAATCGAACTCACCACCTCCGGATTATGAGTCGACCTGCTCAACCACTACACCACAGAAGTTGTCGAATGTCATTAACGTCTATGATTGTGACAACTTGAATTGGCTTAATATCAATTTAATTTAACGTAAAGTATGGCAGCTAATGGCGCAGTACAGCGCCCCTAGTGGTAACTATACGTCACTAAGATTTTTTTTATTTTTGGTTTTGGCTCCACACTTTTGTGTATTTAACCAGTGTCAAGTAATTAATTTTTCAAGTTAATTTATATTATACATATGTATGTTGCACGTGTCAAGTCACAGTCCAAGTCATCAAGTCAAGTCATAATCTAGTCTAGTCTAGTCAAGTCATACTCCTAGTAAAGTGGTGGCAACTTTACCAGAAGCTTCTATGGAGTTTTGGAAACAAAACGAAAAAAAACTTTTCACCATCATTATACCACTTTCCCACATTCATGCCTGTAATCCAGCACTTAACGAATAAAATGTCACCAATTTTATGCACTAACACTGAAAATAACACAAGTTTTGGAAAATAACACAATGCGGTGACACGATCTTTTTAGTTTTCCCGCCAAAACTCCTATTTATTATTATTTATAAACTAGACCTAAAAACTAAACTATTCCTAAGAACTTAAAATAAATAAACACTAAGGTCTTGGCTTCACTAAGTTATGGAGACTTTATGAAACAGTTATCGAACGTTTTAGTGCTATCGAGCGTTTATGAATAACACTTTTCGGAAATCTTACTATTACAAGCTTATAAAGCCTCCATAACTTTTTATGAATAAGACCGTAAACATTTAAAATAACCTGTTTGTAGAGGGAAAAGTGCCCAGAATGCTGGCAGCATTACTAGGTTGAATGGCAATGCTTATTTTATGTGCAAAATAAACGCCAGCATTCTGGTCACCTGATGCATCCCCCAAACGTTTGGCCAAGTCTTTATTTGTTGCCATGGCAGCCAGACCCCATGGACCCATTGTCACCACCCCAAACGGCACAAACATGTAGGCCCTATGAAGGAGTGCATATTTGTGTCGTTTTTTATTTGTTTTTTATTTTACCTTAGGCGGTTCTTACAGCACATATGCAAAGAGATAGAGTGGTCTTATTCTTGCATCGGGACCACGCTCCAAAGAAAGATAATAATTGAATGTAATTAATCCTATTACCCAGTTCTTCAGCTAAATATGAAACGTCAGCGCCTTTATTTCCCTCTTTTATAACCACCACTCAGTTTAGGAAACCTTAAACTTTATTAGACCATCCTGTGGCTTAGTCTAGAACTTTTAGGTTTCCCAAGTGGCCGGCTTTATGAACTCCTTAATGTGTCCGAGATCTAGGTAGAGGAAACAAGTTGGGACGTTTAGACCGAAATAACGGAAAACGTGTTTAGTGGCCAGTCCCATTGGTGTTACCACCGGAACTAATTCTGATTATTCAACCAACTTCCCTAGTTACATACTGACTGACCGCGACTGACCTCGCGAGGCAGCCTCATGAGGCAAATGGTCGATTCTTCCGTACGTGCCTTGACCATAGAAGCTTCTGGTAAAGTAGCCACCACTTTACTAGAAGTTTGACTTGACTAGACTATGACTTAATTTGATGACTTGGACTTGGACTGTGACTTGACTTGACACATTATATTATGATAATAATTAACTAGAGATATTATCAATTACTTGACACTGGCTAAATACACAAAAGTGTGGAGCCAAAACCAAAAAAAAATAAAATAATAATAATTAACGCCCAACGATCACATACATAGATCCTGACCCTAACTAGGATTCCCTGTACCTAGGGACCCAGGAACTACGAGGACCATGGTCCCACAACACCCAGAGTCAGAACAAGTATTTGCGCTTTTTTTCTTTTCTGTGCACAAATACTTGTCCTGCCGCGGGCATCGAACCCACCGTCTCCAGGTCACGAGGCGACCGGCTTAACCACCACACCACAGAGGTCATTCAGTTTTGTATTAACGATTATAAAATGCATATAACCGACTAAGGTAATATGCAGAGAATGGACAACAGCGTTCTCCACTGTATTTATTATACAGCTTCTGCCCGTAGCTTCGCCCGTAGCGTGACCTATGGGAAAATAATTCAACCACCCATTTCACCCTCTTAAGGGTGAAATTCAAAAAATCCTTTCTTAGCGGATGCCTACGTCATTCACCTTTCATTCATTCAGTCAGTCAGTCACCTTTGTGTTATATATATATTAAAAGATAGATAGATAATGTGCACGATGCACCTGATAAGCATGATGATTATGGCAACGAAATGTGTAGGTATATAAACAAGCTCGTCCTCGAAGTGCCGCTTCATGTAGAGGCCTATCATATGTACAGCAGTAGATTGTTTTTCCAAACACGATCTATAATACTATATTATCTGACCAAAACATGATGTTATTGACTGGCCCGATAGCTCAGTTGGTTTTTGCCTTCTGAACTACAGGTTGTGGGTTCAATTCCCGCCCAGGACAATCATTTGTGTAATAAACACCGATGTTTATCTGTGTCTGGGTGTTATATTGTATTCTATGTATATATTTACAAACAAAAAGGTATATAAGTATTCTATCTGTCTGGTTCTTATAGTATAAACTTTGCTTAGTTTGGGGCTAGATGGCGCTGTGTAAAATGTCCACACGTATTTATTATTATTATCAATACATATACGTTCTTACGGCTGGGACACAAGCCTTCACTCACAGTGTAAGCCATAATTCACCACACTGAACAAGTGCTTTACAAGGTGGTAGGACTTTTCTGCAAAGTTCTTCTAGGTACATATCATCGCTTTGCCAGTTATTTTACCGCCCAGTTTAAATGGCACTGTAGCTAGTGAAATTACTGAGAAAATGAGACTTTATGAACCTTATTTCTAGATTGTTATAACTCAGGATAACGTGCGCAGTACAGTGTAACGTGAACTCTATACTTTCGAGGTACGAGTGACACATACTTTGGTAAGTCATTAGGCCAAGCGGAATTAGAACCGTTTCGAAAGTCACACGTCCTGTAGTTAGCGACACTCGCTTAATTTGATTTTGGTTCGAATTGGAGGCACGGAGTGCTCAAAATAAGTTAATTCATCTCACGTCTGAAGTTGTAAAATCGTGTGAATTATATGCGAAACGACAACCAGCATAGGGCATTAGGGCATAAAGAAACCCCGTAAGTTGGTTGTACATTGAAGGATTTTGGACATGAGATCACTTGACAGATTTACAAAGCATGCCCTGGCTTTAGGAACGAATTGATGCGGGTCCGTTTGTGATGAAATTTTTCATTTACATTAATATTGATCCTTGGGCATACTTTGTGGTATCCGTTATAAACATTTCATTATTCACTTCAATTAACTCTGATTGCCATTGTGCCATTAGCATTCATTATAGTGCATTATAATCCATTGTTAGGATTTTTATTGTTTCGAAGGCATTTGGCAGTTAAGGGATAAAATTATTTGTTTTTTTTTTTTGCGTAGATTTTACGCCAAAATGGCGAAACTAGTTAGGATGAAACTTTTCATACATATTGCTATACTAAGAGAATTTGTGCGGAAAATGGATATATACTAGTTGAACTCGCAGGACGTTTCTTTATAAAATACAAAGTCATTGTACCTCTTTCCACACGTGTGAATAATGTAATTGAAAGTCCAAATAACTTTGTGTTCAAAGTTGAAAGGAAATCGAATAGAAGTCGTCTTCGCACCGGCAAAATGGGATTTAAAACCGGAAATGAGCAAACACTCCTTTGAAGTTCTACCTTTAAAAAGAAAATAGGTTTTATAGTCCATATATTTATAACAACAATTACAAACTAATCCCTACTAATGTGTTAAAATGAAATCTGTCTGTAATGATTTTTTGTATGTTTATATAAATTTTATGCTCGTTTTTTACTTGGCTAGCATGCTACCTTCACTCACTTCCCATCAGGTGAGAGCGTGATCAAATGCTAGACAAGATTGAAATAAAAAAGGCCTACCAATTTGGCTTAAATTTTCCATATAGATTGCTTTTACTGAAATCAACATAGGTCACGCTTATCTCGGAAAATTAAGAAAGTGAAATATTGGGTGAATTTTATAAAATGCGGCTGTAACCGCAAGGCGGGTTTCTTGGAACCATCATCATCATTGGTCTATTAACATCTACATGAGATGATTCGATAGTATTCTTGGAATAGTCTCAAGGTATATATTTGCCTGACTGACTGACCTAATACCTCAGTTGGTAGTAGCCCTGCCTTCTGCACTGTAGGTTGTGGGTTCGTGTTGTCATCAGAAATAACTATTATCTATGTAACTAATATCAGATTGATTTGTGAATAGGAAAGGGGTAAAATTTCAATTACTCGACCTAAACAAACAAACGAAAAACAAACAGGACAAGATAGAAGCAAAAATCAAAGGAGGGAGGAGGAGTTACGCCAGTATATACGAACTAGTTATTATTTATTACGTGGATCTGGTTAGTGCTAAATAAATAATAAATAATAAAAATTAAAATAATATTTGTGTACATTTCACCGCTATCTAGTTCCAAATGTATAAATTATATGAATTGTATTAAATTAATTAAGTAGGTAAACGTAAGTTGAATTCCCACTCAGGACAAACATTTGTGTTATGAACTGCGATGTTTGTTCTGAGTCTGGGTAAATTATTGTATTTGTAGGCAGAAACGGGTTGTGCGTAGGTTGCAACCTATATAACTATAGGCATTCAGCATGTCCACACCGCGCCGTGTCTGGAACAAGAATGATCCGTAGTACACCGAGCGGTCCCTTTTTATAGCCAGATGGGTAGGGAAGCGATGACAAATGCCAGTGTTGCCAATGTAATAAATTTAAATGCTGCCACAGAGTAAATTACGGTACAGTCCGCTGCGCATAGAGTTTATAACTGACGTTGCCGCCGTCATATTCTTTGTATGTATTTACAAACAATAAAGTATCTAAGTATTGTATCAGTTATCTGGTACCCACAGTATAAGCTTTGCTTATTTTGGGACTGGATGGCGCTGTGTGAAATGTCCACTAATATCATTATTATTATTATCAATACCAATCTACACTTTCCCACGAAAATTATTTTGCAGCAATAAACCGTATATATAAAGCAGGTAAAACTGCAGGGCACATCACATAAAGAATAAATCAGATATAAACGATACAGCATTTGGAAGCACCGCCGTCCCGTATGCAAAGTGTATTTATATCGGTAGATTTCCCGCTACTTGGAATTTGCAAGCTGCATGTGGCTGGAAAATTTATACGAATTCAACATTGCATATACGTAAAATGCGGTCAATTTGTGTATTTTTCAATCGGTGACAGTATAAAACTGAAGCTTTGGTGCCTAATAAAATGTATGTGGTTTTTTTAAATGTTCGTGTATGCTGTGACAAGCTAGTCGTTCATTGATGTTAAGCGACACGGCTGCCCATAACAGAACAGTGTCACTTGGAACTCCAAAATATAAAGTTTCGTGTGACTGCACTGCGCACATCATCCTGAGACATCAGCACAGTCTGGTAATAAGATTACTCGACTGTGAGATCAGATCATACAGTATCATTTGCCCAGTAATTTCACTAGCTGCAGTGCCCTTCAAACTGGAAAACAGAAGTGCTTGCACACTACTGCTTTGCGGCAGAATAACTGGCAAAACGGTGGTACCTACCTAGACGAACTTTGCAGAAAAATCCTACCACCTAGTAGTGTGTGTGTAGTAGTGCTACGTTATTTTAGTATGTTTCCTCACTTTTAAAATTGGGAGCCTATAATTACTTTCTTGTCTATCTGTATGACTATTTTATTAAGAACGGCTGAAGGAGTAACTAAGTACCAAAGCCCCATAATCCTGCAAAAAATAATTTTCCTTTCCTTCTTGGTTGGCAAGTAAAGGATAGACCTTTTATCGAAAATTCTAGGCTGACCAAAGGCTTTCTTGGTTTTACGACTATTGTCACACAACACTGAAGCCGACAGATTTAAGGAAGCAAGTAGCGCTGTTATAAATGCATTTTCAAGTTTCTAGTAACAATAAAAAAAAGGACATGCTACAGTTAGAAAAAAATGGTTTTCATGTGGAAAAGTTAAAAACCATCCGCGCGGACAGGCGCGTAAACCGCCTCACCGCGCGGCGCACCGCTACAAAATCCGCATAACCGCCTCCGCAAACGGCGCGTGGTGCCGTGTAATAACCTGCTTATATCGGTTAATTAGCTTAATTTTAAATTACGACGAAATTCTAAGCCGAAGATTGAACAAATTCACCACTGAGTTTAATGAAACCACCGTGTATATTACCCATACATGTATGCCGCGTAATAAGAACTTATGACGGAGTTGTGGCTGTGTTCTATCTTGTAAAGCAATATAATAATTTATCACAACACAACTTTATCAATCTTCTGGCAAATCTAGTTTAAGTGATGAACGGCGATAAAATGCGGCACTTCAATGTTGATGTTTCGATGTCATATATTATTGTGTTCAGTTAATTAAACTAAACAAAGTTTTTGTTTGACCATTTCTGGTAAAGTACCTACCAGATTCTGAAGATTCTGAGCTACTCGATTCACCACATTAAATATATAAATAATAATACATAACGCCCAACGATTACATACATAGATCCTGAACCCTAGGGTCTAGGGACCCAGGAACTACGAGGTCCAGTCCATTTCGAAATATAAATAATCCTCTTCCATAGATTAATAATAATAATAATAATAACGCCCAAAGATCACATAGATCCTAAACCCTAACTAGGGACCCAGGAACTACGAGGACCATGGTCTTACAGCTCCCGGACACGAACAAGTATTTGCGCTTTTATTCCGTGCACAAATACTTGTCCTGCCGCGGGAATCGAACCCACCTCCGGGCTTTCAGCCGATCTACTCAACCACCACACCACAGAGGCTATCAGACATTATTGTCAGTACCATTGCGAGCACCTTGGTACATACGCAATGGCGACCTCCATCGGGACCTTAACATCGAGTTCGTTGACAAAGTTTGACTGGCCCGATAGCTCAGTTGGTAGTAGCCCTGCCTTCTGATCTGTGGGTTGTGGGTTCGATTCCCACCCAGGACAAACAATTGTGTGATGAACATAGGTGTTTGTTCTGTGTCTGGGTGTTATATTGTATTCTATGTATGTATTTACAAACAAAAAAGTATTTAAGTATTGTATCAGTTATCTGGTTCCCATAGCACAAGCTTTGCTTAGTTTGGGGCTAGATGGCGTTGTGTGAGATGTCCACACATATTATTATTATTATTATTATTATAAAGTTGTTCAAAAGTATGCAGAAAGTCACCAACATAGACTTCATCATCACGTGAACGTTTTTTTTTTTATGTTAAAGGGAGCAAACAAGCATACGGCCCACCTGATGGGAAGTGGTCACCGTAGCCTATGGTCATCTGTAACACCGGAGGAGGCGTCACCAATGCATTGCTTACCCTGAAAACGTCGAGGCAATCCAGCTCCTCGATCACACGAATATAGTTAGAAGACTTAAAAGAACAAAACCATTTGAGTTAGTGTAGTGTATAGTGTAACGGAATAGATATTAGTGCAGTGCAACTTGTGCTTCATGGAAAGAACACACGAACAATGTGTCTTCGCCTTAATAGAGACAATAAGATTAGTATTAATGGACACAGTCTTAGATCTTAGGTTTTTAGAAGTTTAAGCTTAATTAAAATTGCTTATTAGCCAAATAGTGCCTACCTTGTCGGTACTAGAAAAAAAATAATTGCGAGAATACACAACCTCAATCACTCTCAATAAAATTCCAAGTCCTGACTGACTGACATATATATCAATGCACAGCCTAAGCCGCTGGTCCTGGAGACTTGAAATTTGGAGGGTGTATTCTTTATAAATTTTAGGTATCTACTAAGAAAGCGTTTTTTGAAATTCCACCCCTTAAGAGGGTAAAATAGGTGGTTGAATTATCTATAAAAAAATCTTCATCCTTTCCTATAGGCCACGCAGGCGAAGCCGCGGGCAGAAGCTAGCTATGTATAAACATTGAAATAAATTCACAGACGACTCGATTATCTTTTCGCTTTTTGTTTTCAATAACTATCCTTTCGGTAAGTACTTACAACCCGCAGATTGAGACAAAGCAATTGTAAGGTTGACAGGGATTTTCTCCGTTCACATTTTTCGCTCGGATTTCTCATCACGTTTCTTTCACGATGCGTTTCGAGTGGCAGCCCTGCTGAACTCACATTTGCGGTCATGCGCGGGATGCGAGTGTGTTTGAAGCGATATGAACAAGCGGACAATGAGGCCATGGAAACGACGCGTGTTCTGACAACCAAGCAGTCGGCGCCTGTTGGTGACCATCCATCGTCTAATCTAACTTATGTATTTATGTTCATAGGTCACTTTAGAGATCAAACCAAATCGTTTTTTTTTTATGTTAGTGAATGATGTGACGAGCTAGTCGTTCAACTGATGTTAAGTGACACGGCCGTCCATAACAGAACCGTGTCACTCAGATCTCCAAAATATATAGTTTCGTGTGACAATGCACTGCGCACATCATCCTGAGACATCAGCACAGTCTGGTAACAGGATAACTCGACTGTGATATATGTGGATATCAGATCATAAAGTCTCAATTGATATTTTATTAACATAAAATATTTATATGTGTAGTGATTATGGTTATTGATAGAAAATGATCACTTTTATCAAATAAAAACTAAGATTCGGAAAAAACGCGGTCTTCATTAATTTATTTATTCAAGTTTCATTTTTGTTAAAACGAAAATAAAATTAGCCGAACTTCATAATTAAATTAGGTTACCTTTTAAATTTTAATATTTTTAACTTATTTAACTACTTACCTATAAATGAATAAAATACTATAGCACAAATACCTACTCCTCCTTTTAAAAATTAACAACTGAAAAATGAAACAGTAAACCTATCTACTATTTTTTTAAATCTCATGATTGAAAAGTAAAAGTATTACTCCGACCCGGCCAACTTCTTTTCGCCTAATATTCAATAATAGTTCATGTTTCGGATTATATTTTTTAGTCATGTTATCATATGTCCTATTCCAGACGAAAATAAGTACAAAACACACAGGAAATCATAAAAATCAGACGTTCTTAAGTTATAAGTGGCGTAACTAACACTAAGACTTTCTTTTATATAGATTTCTCTAGCAAAGTAGGTTCTAATAATAGTCTTTTCTCCATAACCATAGATATGAATATAACCTTTCATCTAGAAAGCAAAGCGAAGTCTGTCACCTTGTCAAAATCAAGTCAATGACTTCATAAAAAAATAAGTGTAAAAAAGGTTGAAATTTTTAGTGTAAAATGGCCAGTAATGACTTAATGCAAAGTTACTATCTATACGCCGCTTTGCTAGCGTTAAAACTTCTATCTCTAGTACCACTTGCATCAGTCGTATGCAACCGCGAAAAGGTGCAGCGAGCAAACTTAAGTGACTTGAAGAATCTAACCCCATTCTGGCTAGTGTGCGGTCTTTACATGACAACTTCTCCTGATCATACCACAGCGTTGACATTGCTGCGGTGTTACGTCGCAGCTAGATTTGTAGCAGCAGCCGGCTACATCACTCGACTCCCTAAATGTTTAGTGGAAGGAGCGTTCTTCGTGTCGTTCGCAATTACCACCTACATGGGCGGCTGGGTGGTGTATAAGTACCGATCAGCGCTGTAACGTCGATATCACTGTAATAAACTTTGTATTACGTATTCACACTCGAATCGCAAGATTTATTGGACGATATTGCGGAAAAATCATGTCGTATTGTTGCAATTGGATTGGTAACGTTCTATCATTTTGAGCAATATATGAATGTGAGTGTTATTTTCGTTTTTTATTGGCATCGTTTATTGAACATTTGTGGATTCGGGCCATCGTGGAATTTATACACGTAGTTGATGGATTTGGTGAATTGTTATTTAAACATTTACATCGCTTTTATTCTTTCTTAGCTTTAGATATTTTTCTGAACATTCCAACATGTTTTTATTCTTGTAGAACAATTATTGGTTTTCCCGATCAAATTATTATAAACGATCGGATAAGAATTATTACTATTATATGGGCACTGTCACGTAAGAAGTACGCTAGCCGTTGACCTGCGCAATGAGTGGTTTATTAAATTCTGCTTATTCTAAAGTACTACCTGGGTCCCTAGACACAGGGAATCTTAGTTAGATCCATGATCCTAGTTAGGTCCAGGATCCATGTATGTGGTCGTTGGGGGTTATTATTATTACTAACGATATTGTGCAGTCGTAGTGCCAAGAAGGTTAATTATTTTTTATTGTGCCTTTTACTATTGTATTGATTAAGGAGTTTACCAAGGAGGCTATATTCATCTAGGAAATTCATAGTTGACCTTACCATTCATTACTCACATGTGCCAAAAATTCGCACTGAAAAAATTATGACTTATGATGTATTGATATGCTATTATTTTACGTGAAATTGGCAAAATTGTGGTTATATAACATTACTTGACACTGGCTAAATACACAAAAGTGTGGAGCCAAAATAAAAACAAAAAGAGTATTTATTTTGACGTAAATATGGCAGGTATGTCAAAAAGATAGTTACTACAAATTAAAATCAAATCAGATTCTGTGAAACGCATATATACATGATGGTGAGTGTTTCATCACGTCACGCAAACCTACCTATAAAACAAATCTCCAGACCCAAAATTAATGCAAATGAAACGGGTAATAGAGCTGGACAGTCCTCTGATACAGTCCTACATGGCACACGCAGCGTTGCTGGCAGTAAAGCTGCTAGCTCTCAGCCCCATGGCAGCAATGACCTGGGTCAGAAAAGGTTTCTTTCCAAACCCAGATATCGTTAGAAGAGCATACTTATCTGAGCTGAAGATAATCTGTCCATTCTGGATCGCGGGCGCTGTATACATTACTACAAATCCTCCGATAAAGTTGACTGTTACACTGTTTAGATTATACTCCATTTCAAGAGTAATAGTCGTTATGGGATATGCTTCGAAACCTGTCCCCGCTGTGTTTACAAATTTGGCTCTCATTGTCTCGTACATGATCACGTGGTTTATATCGCTTTGGGCGGTGTTCTTTTATTGGGACGCGTTTTAAGTTGGTACAGTTCTGGGAATAAAGTTATGGTCATATGCTATCGTTTTCTTTTGTGAGTTTGACAGGGACAACAATGTTTAGACTTTGTGGGAATATTCTCAATTGATTGAACTATGTGTAAAAAACGATTGTGCATTAGACCACATAACTGAAGTAAAACTTCTTTAGTTTCACTTTTTCTATCGGCTGGTATAACGTTTTATTTTGCTTAGTTTTATGTCTTGACAAATGTAAATTGTTATTTTACCGAATATACCAACATAATAATACAAATTATAATTTATACATAGTTATATTGGCAATGGAGATCTACGTAAATCAACTTCCATTCGCCTCGCTACGCATTCACCAGCTTACTCCCCAAGTCAAGCGTGCGTAAAGAAACTTTACTTCAAAAATCTCTGGCTATCGGAACCCTCAAACGACCGGAGGAGATAAGGGGCTATCCATATTCAGCAGCGGAGTTGATGATAATGTATTACGATCCTAAATATGTATAAGTAACTTATTATCATTTGATCCAGTATTCTAATTACCTATACCTTACCTATCAAGTAAATTACCATTATGTCATGCGGGCCATTCTCTGGATATTGGGATAAGGAATATATCACAGTATGGTAATTAACTTGATAGGTAAGGTATAAGGGAACCCAGAGAATGGACAGCATGACAGTATGGTAATTTACTTGATAGGTAAGGTGTAAGGGGAATATCCAAAGAATGGACAGCATGACAGTATGGTAATTTACTTGATAGGTAAGGTATAAGGGGAATATCCAGAGAATGGACAGCATGACAGTGTGGTAATTTACTTGATAGGTAAGGTATAGGTAATTAGAAATTCTATTGAGCAGCATTATTTCCGATGCATTATAATCTACTTCGATCACCAAGGCGCCTGCTAAGCGTTGATTGTGCGGTGCGCAGTCTATGTTCAGCAGTAGACGTCTTCCAGATGATGACCATGTACCGTTTATTTAAACTTTATTTTTGACTGGCCCACTGGCCGGATAGTTCAGTTTGTAGTAGTTGGCCTTCTGAACTGTAGGTTTTGGGTTCGATTTCCACCCAGGATTAATGTAGGATGAACATCAATGTTTGTTCTATGTCTGGGTGTTATACTGTATTATATGTATATATTTACAAACAATTCTATGAGCTATCTGGTTCTCATAGTACATTGCTTAGTTTGGGGTTAGATATGGCACTGTGTGAAATGTCCATTATTTTTATTTATTATTTCACTTATTACATATCTATTTGGATGTTCAATTTCATATAAACTAGCAAAATGAGAGCTGTAAATTGAAACACTTTTTGAGAAATATGATAATATGTAATATGAAATAAATGCGTTACTGATTTAAATAAATAAGGTTCATTGAATATAACAAAACATTGATATAAACAAAATGGCTAAATCCAAATTATTTATATTCAATGTCTACTTACACACAAATAATAACAAATCCCGTAAATGATGATAGCAGTTTAAAGCTAAAGTAAGCTTTTTATAATATTATGATATGAATTCATTGCTTTTGAGGCACTTTTAAAATGAGTTCTCAAAGGTATTCTCAGTATTCATTGAAATAAATTTGTCTGTAAAAGAATCAAATTGGTATACTTTATACCTACTGAAAAGCTTAAAATGCTAAATCTTACTGTGATAGATGAGTTACAGTCTTGCTTCAAGTTCATATTTATATTCCAATATAGTTTATTCCCTATTACCAGGATTATTAATTTCTTATAAGAATATCTAATATAAGGTATATTTGAAAATGAAATTTTTACTGTGGGTTTGTATGATTTAAACTAAAGTCATCATTTAAATCATAGTTAATGATCAATAATATTTTTTGATAAATAACTACTTTTTCAATGCCATCACACAATATTAATCGGTAGCTACTGGATACTTAAGAAAAATAGTGCAAGAAATCCTTTCAATGTTCATCTTAAATTAACAAACAAACAAACAAAAACGCCAGCGAACATGTCTGTTTCCAAGATCTAAGTGGGTACCTATAATAAAAAGAGCTATTTTTCTTTACATAATTATGAATGAGAATTAAAACGTATTTTAGAACTTAAATCTAGACTCTAAGCTGTCTTGGTAGAGTTTATTCTATGATAAAACCACTGCAAAAATAATTGGTAACTCCCAATTTCGATAGCGGTGCTTTTTCTGTAAAAACGTAGCCACCATCAATATTATCCGTAATTGAATTCTCTAAGTTATCGTTCCGAGACATAATAGCGTTTTTACTAAGGCCATTCGTATTTCCGATATGAAATATCACAGTTCAGTAACCGCAGAAGAAATGCGTTTAAGTTGCGCAGTAACTGTGAACTAATCTGCCCTAAAGGGGCGCTTAGCGGGGACTGATTAACCTACAATATTCTTAATTTATAAGTCATAGCTATATTTATTTAAAAGCACCATTATAGTAAAAACTTATTAAACGAAAATTATGGCAACGTAGTAAATTTATGCTTAGTATATAAAATAAATGATAGATTCAAATTTAATAGGTAGGCAGGTAGGTAGTGTTTTTAATAACTTTATTTTGAAATCATTTTTAATGGTGTTTTTGTTACGATTACATCACAATTTGTATTACAATAAGATATTGAAAGCTGCTCACATGTTAAGAGTCTGACATGAATCAATTTTGTATATTGAGTAAGTCATAATGATAAAAGATTTTAAAGTGCCCATCTAACTATTAAATTGCCACTGCAGATAAGTACGTAGATTTTTTTTTTTTTTTTCGTATAACACTTATCCACAATTTGGTAGAATAACATTATATCCTTTAAAAATAGTTTAAACGACTTCAATTATTGATTGATTGATATTATCGTCTATAATGTCTATAGCTTCTAAATATTTGTTTCATATCGTGCGTATGACACATTTTGTAAGATAAATAACGGCTAAAGAAGAAGGACATCGAATATGTCCAAAACCTGGTCGGAGTAATTTCGACTTTTAATTGACGTAAATGCAAAATTACTTAACTTTTTAATAAAAATTCTATAGACAATGTCAAATGCATATCATCATGATTATCATGTAAATCAATATTTTACCAAATATAAATGACGAAGAGCTGAGGTAAACATTAACAGGACCTCCTCATTTTTCAAGTCTGTTTATAAATATTAAAGTTTTGCTAACCATTCAAAAATTACTAATAAATACACGCTACGCAAAATGTTTTAACAGATACCGATAATACCGCTATTTTATACCGCATACATACCCTCAGTGTTCGTCTCTCTGTTGAGGGCTTTTAGTGATGACTACTCGACCGTGATAAGCGTGATAGGGCAGATTGGGACCCGGATATGATACTTTCCGTGACTTAAGTGGTAATTTATTATGTGCTCTTAACAGAAAAGGATGAGGGACTACATTTACTGCCCTTTTTACATATACGCCCGTTTTCGTAAAATGTTTGCACAAAAGTTGGTCGATTTCAATTGCAAAGTTTTTATCGCTTCTTTATTTAGTCGTGTAATTTAGTTGGAAATTGTTATTTTGGTTTTATGGCTTAGAAATCTATATACAGTCAAATGTTTCGTTTGCGTGATCAATTAACGTCATACGGGCGTCCGGTCATCCGACGTTCCTCGGAATAGAGTGAGTGACTAAAAGACAAAGTTCAGTTCAAGTCGCTGGATCCAGGGCTTTAAAATTTTGAAAGTGACTTCTTTTATGGTGAAGAGATTTTGGGGGTTTATGTTTGCTCGCGTCCGTAGGCTTTAACCCTAGTTTCCCTACACGTGACCCCTGGGTGGTGCCAAAAGAGCAACCAAATAACTGGTGGAAGGCCTTAGCCGCCGGCTTAGTTACCACCCATTAGACAAAACCACGATGCCAAGCGACTCGTCGTGTTCCATCGTGATGTCTAATGACGCCGTTCTGATGAGTAGATGTGGACAGTTGTGTTGGGTATGCAGACCGGTATTGGTGATGGAGATGCTTTCGCGTCGGAGACCTTGCTTCGGAGGGTAGCGGGATCCGAAGCACGGTGCTCTCTGCTGGCCGACCGCAAGTTGTAGGGGGCCCAAGTAGTAGTCTAGCCAACTACGAAAGGCTGCCCCACCGCTTGTGTAAAATCCTGAGGTTGTCCACAGGGCCAGTTGGCGACTGGAAGTGAGGAACTTGTGGGCAATTTCAGGGGGGTTCGGGCGTCCCCGCAGTCTCCGGGCAAGTTCTCCATTGGCGTAGGAGCTTCTCTATTACTGAGGGTTAGTATCCCAATATCTCGTCCACTTCCTACTTGTCTACCTAACTCACCCAATTATGAAAAAGTCAAATAAATTGAGCAAGTTTAAACGGCAGATGCACGTCCTCACTCTTAAAGTGCACCTCACAAATATTCGTGGGCTGCACTCAAATCTGCAAGCGGTCCATCATCATCTGGAGACCAACAAACCGCACTTGCTCTTCTTGACTGAGACGCAAATAGGATGTCCATCAGACACGGCATATCTGGACTATCCAGGATTCATCTTGGAAAACCGCTTCCTTCCACGCGCTGGTATCTGCGTTTACGTCCGTGATGACATTTGCTGTTTGCGTCTCCGAAACCTTGAACATCCCCACTTTTCGGTGATTTGGGTGCTTGTGGACACCGGCATTGAGAAAATTCTCTATGCTGGTGTGTACAGATCACATAGCGGTGACCGGGAGACAACTCTTCTAATGGAGTATCTCAGTGAAACGGCAGATGTGGCTCAGCAACGCTATCCTTCGGCTCAGCTTGTTGTTCTGGGGGACTTTAATGCTCACCACCAGGAGTGGTTAGTCCCACACCGGATCACGGACCACGCTGGGAGAGAGACGCGTAAGCTCGCTTTGGCGCTCAATTTAACGCAGATTGTTAAAGAGCCAACGCGAGTGCCTGACATTGATAGCCACACTGCTAACTGCCTCGACCTTCTGCTCACGACTGAACCAGACCGATACTCTGTGGCGGTATCCTCACCCATTGGTAGCTCCGATCACTGTCTGGTCAAGTCCGTTTCAGTATACTCCCCGCCTGACCCAAGCCCTAAGAGCAATCGGCGTGTCTGGAGATACAACTTAGCAGACTGGGACGAGATGCGACATTTCTTCGCTTCATATCCTTGGCGGCAAACGTGTTTTTCTTCTGGAGATCCGACGGTCTGCGCGAATGCGGTTACTGAGGTAATATGTCGGGCTATGGAATATTTTATTCCATTTTCCGATAAGCCCGTGACCAGCAAAGCCAGCCCATGGTTTGGAGCCGACTGTGCACGCGCTGAAGCGCAGAAGCATGCGGCATGGGCTGACGCTCGAAAACGCAAGGCCTCGGACACTCGAGCTAAGAAGAAAGCCTTTAACGTTGCCGCCAAGGCCTGTAAGAAGGAATTAAGGAAGGCTCGTTTCAATCATATTGGTCGAATAGGGACTAAACTTGCTTCCTACCCAGCTGGTAGTAAGGCTTTTTGGTCCCTAGCCAAATCGGTTGAAGCGAACTTCTGTCGATCCTCACTGCCTCCATTATTGAAACCAGACGGATCGCTGGCTCACACTGCAAAAGAAAAAGCAAACTTGTTTGCCACTCTCTTTGCAGAAGCTTCGCGTCTAGATTCTGCTAATGAGGTACCTCCCTGCCTTCCACAATGCGGTGTTTTCATGCCGGAAATACGCATACGTCAGAAGGAAGTACTAAAAACATTACGCAGTCTAGACGTGAACAAAGCCAGTGGTCCCGATGGTATACCAGCAATTGTACTTAAGAGCTGTGCACCCGAGTTGTCTCCCATTCTAACACGCCTATTTCGCCTCTCTCTAGACACCGGAATAGTCCCTATGAGTTGGAAGCTAGCCAACGTACAACCTGTACCTAAGAAGGGCAGTCGTGCTGATCCTGCCAACTATCGACCCATCTCAATTACCTCCATTCTCTGTAAGAGTATGGAGCGTATAATTAACAACAAGCTCTTGGCATACCTTGAAGACAATGATCTCCTCAGTGACCGGCAATACGGATTTCGCCGAAACCGGTACACTGGGGATCTTCTCGCGTATGCCACTCACATATTGAGCGAAGCCTTAGAGATGCATGGAGAGGCACTTGCTGTATCTCTAGACGTCTCTAAGGCATTTGATCGGGTCTGGCATGACGGACTTCTGAATAAGCTTCCATCTTACGGACTACCTGTTGGTCTGTGCACTTGGATATCAGACTTTTTGAGGGAACGATCGCTAAGAGTAGTTCTTGATGGCTGCTCCTCCGATCAATTAGCGATTAATGCTGGTGTACCTCAGGGGTCAGTTCTTTCAGCAACACTATTCTTACTCCACATCAATGATCTGCTAAAGCCCGGTACCTTTGGGTATGCAGATGATAGTACTGTTGTTGAAAGATACACATCCAGTGCCCGTGCCAGTGGTGACGACGTCCGGATTGAGAGAGAGGCTATGGTTGAGCGCATGAACCTGGCTTTGAAAGCCGTGTCCGATTGGGGCGATGCTAACTTGGTTAGGTTCAATGCTGCAAAAACACAGGCGTGTTTATTCACTGCTAAAAAGAGCCCACTCCATCTGGCTCCTTCATTCCGTGGTGTATCTGTAAGTTTAGGAAACCATCTTGAGATTTTGGGTGTTGATCTCACGTCAAACCTAAACTTTGGATCCTACATCGAGTCCAAAGCCAAAGTAGCTTCAAAAAAACTCGGCATATTGTCCAAGGTAAGGCGGTACTTCACACCTGGACAGCTTCTAAATCTGTATCAAGCACAGGTCCGATCGTGTATGGAGTACTGCTGCCACCTGTGGGACGGGTCTGCCAAGTACCAGCTTGAGGCTCTGGACTCGATTGAACGGCGTGCCAAAAGGCTCATTGACGACGACACTTTGGTTGGTAAAAGGCTCCTGAGCCTTGCACATCGACGTAAGGTGGCAAGTCTGTCGGTCTTTTACAGAATACACCACGGTGAATGCGCTCAAGAACTGCATGATCTCATTCTCCCATCACCATTCCACTACCGGACTACTAGACGCTCGGCTAAGCGCCATCCTTTCGTGGTCGAAATACCACCCATTCGTACCAAGCGATTCGACTCAACTTTCTTAATTAGAACGGCTAAGGAATGGAATGCCCTGCCAGCGTCTGTGTTTCCGGCGAAATATGACCCGGGCGTGTTCAAGAGAAGAGTGAATAGGTATTTACTTGGCTAGCATGCTACATCTTCGATCGCATCGTCACTTCCCATCAGGTGAGAGCGTGGTCAAATGCTAGACAAGTTTGAAGTAAAAAAAAAAAAAAAAAAAAGTGATTTTTGAAATATCAACATCTGAGGAATTACAAATAGGAAATAACGCGGTCGAAGTTGAGGGAAGAAAAAAAAAGTGCCTATGAAAAGGCATAGGCACTTTTTTAATTTTTTTTTCTTCTCCATTAGATAATGGAGAAGAAAAAAAAAACAAGTTCTGCACTGGACCTATAAGTCCAAGGTATATAATATTATGTGTTTAAGTTGCCTATGGGATCAGATAATTTCTGGTGGGTTAGATCATTTAGAGCCAAGTATAGACCATTCTATAGCTCCCCAAAAAAAAAATGGTGTAATGGTGTGATCGTAATTAATTTAAAGAAAAGAAAATATACATATTATTTTTAAATAACAAATGCAAAGCTTAAAAAACCAATTTAAAACTTATATGCTTTTGTCATGGACGCCGTTGTTAGAACAGGACCAAAAACTTAAAACGGACCACACGAAAAGCATCAGTTTTAAAAAAACATTAAAATCAGTTCATGCAGTAGAAAGTTCTGAAGTAACAAACATAAAAAATACAGTCGAATTTAGAACCTCCTATTTGAAGTCGGTTGAAAGTACGAAACAATGATTTAACAAGAAAGTTAAATGAAACGCAAAGATACGCAGAAGAGACCTTGGTTTTATGCCTTATTGGGATTTTTATGCCCTCTGACAGTACCCAAAACGGTATTTTTTATCATTTGAATATGATCCGCTGACGTTAAAACAGTAAAACAGACTGTAACTGGGGTTATGCCCTCCAACGGAATTGTCTTACGTACTTCATAAACAAGAACGCGCACTTTAAAATTCACGCATACTAACGTACCTAATTCTTTATTCAAATTCAAATTTTCAAAATTCAAATTATTTATTAATTACAGTTGAAAATATGATGAATATCTGGTTTAATTAATTGACACTACATAAGACATCAAGAAATTTAAAATTTCTTATCTAAGCTTAAAATGTTAAAATAAATAGACGACGATCACGCCTAGGGAATGACACCAGATAATTAAAGATTAAGCTCGCCAGAGTTATACGAAGGGAATATAGAGTAAATACAGCAACTTCTCCTCGGTATAAGTAAGACCTTACATCAAAATCTTCTGCGCTCGCCAAGACGGGGTAATTATGACGAACCTCCTATACTATGCGTCTAAGGTCACATTTTACGGTACGGCCTGTGTTCAACATTAAGCATCTTTCGGCTGATATGTCACGTGAGTTACATGATAAAGCTGTTGGTTCAGACACATTTAAACGCATATGTGGTGCAATCAAAATCGGATCATCCATTTGGAAGCTACGATATTACAAACAGAAACAACCGTGCTTTATGTTGGGGGCTAAAAATATTATCTGTGGACAGCTTCTGTGGTGTGGTAGTTGAGCAGGTCAACTCATGATCCGGAAGCGGCGAGTTCGATTCCCGAAGTATTTATTCACAGAAAAAAAGCGCAAATACTTGTTCTGTATCTGGTGTAGTAAGACCATGGTCCTCGTAGTTCCTGCCCTAGTCACAGGGAACTCTAGTTAGGGTTCAGGATCTATGTATGTGATCTTTGGGCGTTATTGTTAAAATATTATAGAAACTGACGTGATTAGTACTCATAACTACAACTATTACACGGCTAAAACTCACGAGATACAGTCGAATAACTATAATACTACTATAATAAGAGTCAGCGCCGAGCCGCCACCGCCGCCGCGCGTACTCCTTGAGGATGGGCATCTTTATTGCCCGAACACCGGTCGAGTTATTCGACTGTATCTCGTGAGTTTTAGCCGTGTAATAGTTGTAGTTATTGTTAAAGTTATTATTGTTATTGTCATCCTCATCAACAGCCTAAAGATGTCCACTGCTGCACATACACTGAGAAAAATGACTTCGGTACTTCACTATAAGTTAACATGAAGAATAATATTTTAGTCCGAAGCCTACAATATTATCATGAGCATGACGAAATATAAATCGGTCAAATCCAATTTACGTTTCACCACTACTAGATAAAGCGAATTTAACGATTGTATTCATTATTGTTTATCATTTAAAAGTTAAGTTACATAATACTAAATTCTCGGTACTAACTTGGTGTTTTATCGAGAAATTCATGACAATTTGAAAGCTTGTCCTGATAGAGACGTAAGCACGACAATTTATAAATATATACCACGCATACATTCGTAAAATACTAGAAAATATCAAGACTGAGTATGACAAAACAACATTATTTACTACCTAGAAAATATTGTTCTAACGAATAAGAAAATATCATGATTTCTTGATGCCTCGTCGAGAAATCACAATAAGACGTTCAAACAATCATAGATTTATTTTTGGAATTTACAAAGATTTCATCATGACGTAATTTTATTTATCAGGTACCGAAATAAAAACTAGTTGGGAAAATAGAAAAGTTCATTATGATTTCATGATAAACTTACGTGACAGGCACGATAAAAAGTCATTGTTAACGATTTATTAAGTGAAAAGGAAGGAATGCAAAGTTGAAGTGCTGCCATATAAAGATTATTATTTACCAGTAGTAGATTTTGGCGGTGACTGTTCTATTTAAAAGTATGTAGGTCCAAAATTACAATCAATCGAAGTTCCTACTAATTAGCGCACCTACCGACTAATTTCCTAATTAGCGCAGAACGGATTTTGAAATAAATATGGTAAAAAAATCATTAAATTAATCCTGAGCCTAACATTGTAAACGTTTTATTATTATGTACTGCTAAGTGCACTAATATACTTTTTTGTCCTTTTATTATATACTAGTTGCGCCCCGCGGTTTCACCAGTGGATAAAAATTATTTTAATTATTTACTCATCCCACGGGAAAATTTAACTTTTCCGGGATAAAATGTAGCCTATATGTAGCCTATACTAGATTACTAGTGTATAAGCTATCTTGGTACCGAATTTTATCCAAGCCCATTCAGCCATTTGAGCGTAAAGGAGTAACAAACATACACACATACACACAAACACATATACACACAATAATTAAGTGTAATTTGTTGTTATTGGTCTCGTTCTCATTATTACTACATATTTTCCAATCTAACATCTTATACGAAATCTATGGGTAGTATTGAAGGACGACGTCGGCCAGGCTTTGCTGTAGAAGTAAAAAAAAAACTGAGTATAGCAACATTTTTTTTGCCGCCCGGCGCCAGCCGCACAGCTCGTTTTAACTTTTTAATTATTATACTACATATTCTATCAATATTTCATTCCCGTGCCGGTCTGCAGTTTCTGGCAGTTTTATAGTATATTACATAAGTGCGACAGTCAGAACAGTTGGAAGGAACAAAATAAGGAATTAAGGAAGGAAGATCTTCATCACATCACAGTGATCTTCACATGTATGGAATATGTGGTAAAGGTGGATAAAGAAACTAACCACTACGTTTCACCATTAATCAAACATCAACGAAATTAATCCTCTTATCAATCCTATTGGGGATAGATTAAGATTCAAGTCAAACTTGGAAATTTGGAAGAAAGAGTTATCAAGTGCTGATTCGGACGCATTTCTAGCATCTCCGATGGTAAGGCTGCTGTCAAATTGCTTTGCATGTATTTTTATTTTTTATTTAGGCTTCGTAAATACTGTCCGAGCATGCTTGAACCGAGGATACTACTCGGACCCTGTTTGTGCCTATCATAGCAACTGGCATTCTAACTGCACTTTGACAACGGTATCCAATCAGATTAAACTTGGACCAAGCTGAACTTTTACCAGGTTCTATACACGGTGGAATTAAATTCACTCTTTTCCTTAAATGTATGTACTCAGACCATGCTATACAATGTTCGTACAAGGGCCAATAAAAAAAGGTTTAGGTTTTGTTTTAGTATTTTAAGCGTAAGTTAACATTCATTATTTTTTGCAGTATGTCTGTTTAGAAATAAAACATATAAGTGTGTTTAATTAAAATATTTTTTAGGTGACCCAGGAGCACCTAGCCATACTAGAGACGCCAGACCCAGGCCCATGGCAACAAGTGGAAATTTATTGGAGCAGCACAGCTTGTGCACATCTTCGATATCTCTATTACGAAGAGGGAACATTAACGGATTACTTTAATAAGTTTCCAATATTATAATCTCCTTCTGGATTTGAAAAATGTGATGATAAATAGTAGTACATAAACAATTTAACATTAATTATTTTTATTCAGTGTAGGTATTTCTTAAATTAAAAATATTTGGATTTGTATAAAGTACCTACATAATATAACGTGCTCACAGGTATCTTTGACTGTATTTATAATTATTGTATATTCTGTTAGTAAGTAATATAATCTCCAATATACTTCATTTTTTTTTTTTCTAGATTTTTATTACTAAAACCCTCTTACAAAATGTATGCCATTCTACCAGTACAATATTTATTTACATTAATTTAAGATATTTTTAACGTATATTGTTGCATATAGGTACAGGATACCTACCTAATTACCTATATATACATATATATTATATTTTAGATCATGTTAAATCTGCCTGTTTAGTAGATTTAAGCTGTATTTATTATAATTAAGATGATTCAGATTTTTCTATAGTAGTTCATCTATTTTGCATAAATATTGCATTTGTTCCAGAGGAACCGAT
This sequence comes from Ennomos fuscantarius, assembly GCA_905220475.3. NCBI lineage: Eukaryota > Metazoa > Arthropoda > Insecta > Lepidoptera > Geometridae > Ennomos > Ennomos fuscantarius. The sequence continues at coordinate 3,394,844 of HG992034.1, read as the reverse complement.
GCATGATGCTGCCATTGAACAGTTGTTTAGTTTGACGAAAACTGTTACACCTACCTACTGGACCATCTGGGATGACTAAATCCTATAGAGTTCCAGAACGGCAGGATCAGAATAAACTCCTGATTTGTAGTCATTACAAGGCAAGGAATACGCTGTACGTAATGTTTTCAAATCAAGAGTTTCTTATGATCTTGCCAGTAAAAATAGCTGTAACTATCAGGAATATTTCTTAAAAAAGACGGTAAAATAACGATTAAACATCATGAAAGTATACAGACAAAACATGACGTTACCAATGACTTAAAGGTATATAATTCACAGTTATCGTTACAATACCAACAAACTATTAGAGAAGGTCATTGGGTTATAGTAGTTTGTAATGATAAAATATGAGGAAGCTCGTTAAAACCGCCAAAACAATAATGAAAAATATTCTTAAGTTTCCCTTGGCGTTATTAGGGAATTTCGACATATTATCATGATGTACCGACCAACTTAACATCCAAATAATGACTCCGTACCATCACTTCTACAATTTCTATCATGCCAATCATGATGTTTCGTCATTACCGTTAGAAGTGTTCAGCGAGATCGTCATGATAATTTGTCATGACGTGTAACGATAAAACACGAGTATACAGCACTTTGTAATATCGTGCTGTGTCCTGATGTTTATTGGTGACGTCTGTTCATGATATTTTTTTATGATTTACGCACAAAATATTGGTAAGAACTCTTGGTCCTTTTTTGTTGGGAATACTGATAAAAGTCCCGAAATTCCTTATAAATTGTTCGTAATCATGAAAGTTATTTTTCTCAGTGTAGGCGTGACAAGGCTTCTCCCATTGACTTTCCGCGGTTTTGACCTTACAATTAGGCCTATTTGCGAGGGGCCGGCCTACGTTGCATATATAAATATATTAAAAAAGCTGTTAAACAGTTACCTCAGGCACTCTTTGGGTTTAACCCTCGGATATACCCGTTTTCCGTTATAATAAACCGGGCGATAAAGCGCGTCATACAAGGCCGACGCGAGATAAAAGCCGGGACTCATTATCGTGTATCACAGTATACCATCATACTGCGAGTCGTTTTTATGCGAATAAAGATAATGAATGTTAAGCTGGGCACTCAGTGGCTGTAGCATGTAATGTATCCGACACTGAATCAATCTACAAGTGCGTAAAAATCGGCCATGCTCATTGCATCGTGCTGAATAGAATAGAATAGAAAAACATCTATTCAATACTTGTCTAAAATTAAAGTACAAAAATAGGTTAAATTTATACACATGATATGTACATAATGAATAGAAATTAACAAGTATCGAATGGGCGTCGGCTCAGCATATTGCTGGTCATCAGAGACATCCAGCGCTGATTTTCAGCCTAGACCCAGAGGGGGTGGAACCAATGAACAATTTGAAAAAGATATGTTTATTAATGTTTAAAGAACGGATAAACAGGAATACTTACATATAAAATTACATATTATACATATATACATATTTAATCATAAAAATACATAATATAAATAAACCATGCATATTATAAATATACATATAATGCATGTAAAATTGGAATCAAGATACATTTATACCAGTATTGAGAAAGTTTAGAAGTTTACAAAAGTCATGAGAACAAATAGGAACCGAGAAATGCTGCAGAAAAATAAAAAATAAAATAAGAGTATACAGTAAATATTGGAAATTCGAAAGCTAATTAGCGTAGGTAGGTAAAGCAGGTCTATGAGACGATCAAATTTTATTTTTTGCGCTCCGCGGTCTAGCCTCACGCAGCCGACTTGCGCCGTGGTTTTTCCCGTGGGCGCACTACTATGACCTACTGGTGAGACTGCGGGGATTTTTTTTAGCTGTGGACACTGGATCGGGAATATAAAACAAACTCAACCGTAGCACACTTGCTAACTTTACCTACGTACTTACTTGATACAGTATCAGATACATTACCATTATTTCTGGTCCTGCACCGATCTCATCCACGTAATTAATAATAAACTCAATTTTCACTTACGTAGTAAGTATATAAAGCCATAGAGTAAAATATAAAATATCAACGCCCCAAAACGCTTCAGTGCCTCAGATTTCCTGTGACATCAGTGTAACGACGCGAGATATGACGGCCCACACATAAGCGTCATGAACTTGTCAGATTTATCAAGCGTAAGGGCTGTTGTTGCTACAATAGAATAGCCAAAAATAATTCCATCACTTTGCCGATTTTCTTTCCGTTGATTGCGTAATATTGTATAGGCTTATATATATAAATAGGCTTAGCGTTACTTTAAAACTGATTTTTCTAGTTATGAGCAGAATTTTTACTCGCTCTTACAACAGTGAAGGAAAAAATCCTACCGACTACGCCAAATACTATCGCAGAATGACATTGACATTTATTACTGAAAGATGGTACTCAACAAACACTAGTAAGGCGGAAGTAGCAGTATTATAATTTTATAGCCTACTAACTTCATTCTAAAATAATATAAACACTACAGTGAAGCAAACGGCATGTTCAAGAATCACAAAATTCGTGAATATGTGGCACTCACCAATCCACACTTAGCCAGTGAGGTGGGTTATGGCTTAAACTCTTCATGTGAGGGAAGGTCAATGTCCTAGCAATGGAAACATATTGGGCTGACACCATGACGCAATATTATCATATGATAGCAAATAGAACCTTCGAACACTAGATAATAAATTAAAAAAGCAGGTATCTTATGTATTCATCCAGCGTATAAGCTGTCTATATCCTAAGTTTCATTAAATAAATTCAGTAGTGTTTGCGTGAAAAGGTAACAAACCTCCATATATACAAACTTTCGCGTTTATAATATTAGTAAGTATAAACCTGAACCCATTTACCTGTAGGTATATTTTAATATTCACCACTTTATTTTAGCAGTAATTCGACCAGTCCGTTTTTGGTTCAACAGATTTATCAAAAGCCATATTATTATTCTAAGCTGGTTCAAAAGAAATTAAATTTGAACTCAGATAGAATTTTTTATCATGGGTTAACTAAAAATCTATCTTAAAAACTTTAATCTGTTAGCAGCTGAACCTTTAAAACGTCTTTAACAGGCTTCAACGCAGAGTAAAAGTAACGCGATTATCCCAACTTACTTTAAATCAAATACTTTTTGCACAAACACAAATCGAAAGGCCTCAAGATAAAGAAAGCAATTTTCAAACAGAAAAAAGTGTTTAAAATTGAGTTGTTTAGCGTAAAACTAAAAGGTTGTCTAAAGTCGGTACATGACGCTTGGAGTACCTTTCCATGTACTCAGGAGACGCTATAAAAATAGCTGCTTAAATGGATAATCATTTATAGACTCTTTTATTTTGCACTTTTTCTCTTCAACGTATCGTTAAAAGTAGCTGTTAAAAAGAAAACGCCGTCTGTTTATTTTTGTGCCTGAGCTTAAATATTAGTCATTCATTGACTATTTATTATATTGGAAAATATAGAAGCGCGCAGTTTTTCCTTCATAATTTTTCCTTAGTTCTCAGGGAAAAAAGTATACTATGTCGATCTCGGCAGAGTAAGCAATCTGTGCGCAAAATTTTGTCCAAATTGATTCAGCACTTTTGACGTTATAGCCACATCAAATAAACTCACCTTTTTTTTATATATTAGAAGGAAAGTAAAGGTGCCTCCACGCCATCCAATCTGCCATGCGATGAACTATGTGATCCACAGACCAAGTAGAGAATATGATGTGATCTGCCGGAATCGAGGTTGACCGTGCTCTTCTCACATAGCAACCGCGATCGCAACGCTTCCACACGGTGCAATTTGACTGATTGTGTTCGCAAATGGCGTGACAGGTAGAATGGTGTGTAGAATACTTAAGAATGGTCTATATTGTGATTGTTGACATTCTGCTACGTCTCATAACTATACGAGTATCGCATCGGTTGAACAAAACAAGTAATGCTAAAATGAATCCAAGGTCAAAGATAAGAAGTTAGTTTTTGTGTTCTCAAGACGCCGTCAAAAATTCTTTACGAACGTATGCACTTCAGATGAAATGATAATTTAAAGATTCAAGTGAAATTGGACACGTTTTTTTTCAGATTTTTACTTGATCGATTTTAATTTATTTTAATTGTATATATACATAAGTAACATTATCATTTATATCCGCAGCAGTGACAATGCATGGAGCAGATGTAGTATTCCTGAGTGAAAACTGCAAAATGGCAATTCAAAATGACCTTTAATTTCAATTTAAGACTAGGTAGAGAAAGACATTGTTTCCGCCTCGTGGGTGTCGGTAGTGAGATAGTAAGAGATAAAAAAAAATCGATGCAACTATTTTATGTTTTCAAAAAATTATCTGTTAAGTATTGATAATCTGTAAATTTTTGTCTAAAAAAGTCAAAAAGGCGTTGACAGTTCGACTCACTGGGGCTAGACAGAAGCCGTTTTCAAAGAGCATATGGCCGTTTTTGCTTTGTGGTGGACGAAAACTCTGATAGAGGTGATCTCATTTTTTTCGGCTAAGTATAATAATAAACGTTTTTTTTTATTTTGTAAGCCAGTTTGTATTATTTTGTAGAAGACCCAATAGTTGTAGCGTATCCAATCATGAAATAAAAAACTGTGTCACTAGAGTAGTACAGTAAAGACAGCAAAATAAGTTTTAGGTTTCGATTTCCTCAAACAGCGCTGGAATCTTCATCCAATATGAGAAGGGGTTGAGCCACTGCTCACCTCAGATAATGTGGCTTTCCAGTAGCTCACTGAACTGAGAAAACCAAATTTCGGAAGTCAGAATTGCAATACTGTTCGAGGAATCGTACCTACAGTCTATGTTATCTGAGAAAACCATGATCATGAAATCCAACCAGGTTTCCTTTACCGCAAATAGTACTAGTTTACCAGTAATAGCATAGCTCGATTCCTAGTTTCTTGACGGTACATTTCAGCAATGTCCACTGCGGTCAGTACTTGGATGAGTGATCGGTAAATGATAACTGATCACTAACGTACTAACGACTGGTCTTTTACGACATTTTAAACATTAATCGTTAGGGAACGTTTGAAGCATTAAACTAGCTTAAAAATTCTAGAGTTAGTCTCATAAATAATATAATTTTATAAAAGGATTTAACTGCCTTAATTTCATACTGTGAATATACTTGTATGATAATTATGTTACTTTTGTGTTTATTTTTAAGGATCAATGAACAGTGTCACATACATTATTTAAGTTAACGGTATAAGTAAAAAGTCTAAGCAGAACAAATTACTAAATAAAAACATAACTTATATTGAGACAAGATACTATACTTACAATTATACAATTAAGAGAACTATTTATATAATACTTATTACAATTTAGATGATGATTATGATGATGATGATGGTGGTGGTGTTGGTGTTGGTGGTAATGATGGTGATAGTGATGATGATGAATAGCAACACCAAATATTACTAGGTACATAATTACGTGAGTCCGTCTCGTACATGGCCAATTTTTTTAGGTGCAATTATTAGATCAGATTATCAATTTAATTGAATAAAAATTATTTTAAAACACACCTAGCTAAATGTGGTTTATGTTACTTATTCTTCACTGTGAATGGACTAATGCATAGTTTGCAGTCGCAGATGGCCTAGTGTGATTTAGAATCCCCTAGAAACCCATGCGTTCAAAATACTTTACGTTAACTTTATACGGAACGTATACGCAATAAATCTGAATTTTCCAGGTTCTGAATACAAGATTCTGCACTTTAAACAATGCCGGGACTGTGCTGAATTGAAACACAGATGGTAAATTACGTTACACAAGCTGTGGTTTAAGGCCGCAGAATAGCAGATTTTTTTTAAGTTCTTTACACACGCTTGACTTGGAGAGTAAGCTGGTGAATGCGAGGCGAACGGAAGTTGAAGTAGGTTCACGTAGCCATTGTCAACATAACAAAGTCAAAAGTTTGTATTATTGTGTTGGTATAAAATAACAATTTACCACATTAACAAAGCTATTAAACAAAGCAAAAAAAAGTTATACCGGCCAATAGATGGAGCTAAACTAAAGAAGTTTTACTTCAGTCGTGTGGTCTAAAGCACACTCTTTTTTTAGGGTATGTATTTCACTCTATTTAAAATTGAAAATCGCAAATCATAGTTTAATTTTAATGCGCATGAAAATGTGTTAATTTTGCGGGAATTACGTGAAATATCGCTACCATAATTATTTTTATTTTATTTAATCATTCCTTTAGAAAAACAGGCTAGCTATTTAACGAGTAAAAAATGAATGTTTGAAAATTTGAAGAACTACGTTTACGAAGTACTAGTTGCGCCCCGCGGTTTCACCCGCGGATAACAGGTATATTCATTATTAGCTCATCCAACGGGAAAATTTCACTTTTACGGGATAAAATGTATCCTATATGTTAATCTAGTGTATAAGCTCCCTTGGTACCGAATTTCATCCAAATCCATTCAGCAATTTGTGCGTGAAGGAGTAACGAACATACACACATACAAACTTTCGCCTTTATAATATTAGTGTGATTTTTTGGGGATTATTACAGTTTGTCATTAAAATAATCTACCCATTTTATCAATATTTCAATTTCCATTCGAGTGAGCTATCGCTGCTGGTGCTTATTTCTTTTTCTATTAAATCAAAAGTTCAATTCTGTGGTAAGACACAAATTCTCGCCCGTAATAGCCAGTTTACTCAATCCGCTAACCACTTTCACAAACGCTGAACGCTAGTTGAGTAGCTAGTTGACCTATTTATAACCAAATGCGAGCCATATTCACGCAACCTGGAAAAGAATGGACAAAAATGCATCAATTTTAACTGAATTACTACTAACTGGTAACTGCAAATCGATATTCAAATATCTATTTTGATTTTTATAAGCGTGCAATGAATGTTAATATCCGAAACGATGACGTCATAGATAATTATACTTACCTTTTTATAATGTGTAGAGTATTAGTAGCGAGAGTTCAGTTTTGTAGTATGTTGTACTTCCCACAAAATGTTCGCACAAAATCTAAGGGAATTAGTTCAGATATGAGAATCTTGATGGCCGTTTGTACCAAAGTTTGATAGGTCCTAAGTTTGCAGTTGTCCCTCCATGACTTACTGTAACGCATTGGGTACGTGAAAGATAAGTGCGAACTTAAAAGTTGTCAAACTGTAGTCCAGATGGGCATAAGTGTACCATTATGTACTTGTTGTACGAATAATTTTACTTATCCGTAAACTAAGCCTTATAACATTTTTCATAATAGACTTTTATATAAAAAGCTCGTAAAACATTTACAACCACATAAGAATAACTTTTTATGAAACCATGTACATAGTTGTAAAGTAGTTTATTGTGTTTACTTACCGTTAAGCTATATCAGGGATGTTCAGGCCGCCAGGAAACTAAAAACGTTTTATTAGACATAGAATTTGAGACGACGCGAGATGACGCCTTGGCTTATATATAATGTACACAATGCGTAGAATGTACTAACAGTGATTCTACTTAACGAAAAAGTTGCAAGCTATCGGATATCAGAATGTACAGTCTTAATTAATGTCCAAGAATATATACAGCCTTAAAGATTTTTTAACTACAAGCTTTTGTTTGGGGAAAGATGTAGTTTTATTTACTTTATTATTCATTCACCATTTTTAAAGCTTAGTTTGTTTACTTATATAGATAAATGAATCGAAAATGTTTTACACAACAAGTGAATGGGCAAATAGTATTATCTTCCAGTTAAGAATTTTTCATTTAACGAAAATATATTTACTGTATTTTACAAATTCAAGATTACATAATTCTTCAAATTTCACACAAAAACTTCTATTCAAAATAGCAGCTACATTTTTCAAAAGAAATGGAAAAAAGAGGTATATTCCAAATCAAAAATCACAACAGTTGAAAGTGAAGTAAATGCCATGAAGTTATTAGTTGGTTAAGTAAAAGGGGAGACAACACTCAATTATAGCCGTTTTTGTGTCGAATTTTAATATCGCCACACTACTCGGTGGTTCTCAGTTTACTTACTTTGCGGAGGGATTTACGATATTGAAAATTTAGAAATAACGTGGACAGCGTATGAAATCAAAAAGGGTGTCAGCAATTGAATGTTTGAAATTGGATTTAAAAGGTATTCGGAGTGTGGACTCCATGTTTACTTACATCTTCATGGTAAAAGCGAAAGGTTATGACGTTTCACTTCCAAAGGCTTTTCAGTCATAGCAATCAGTGAGCTGTACTATGATCCCAAGTAACGTTGATCAATTCAATTAACACTCAATGGGTTCCCATTGAATTCTGATAGATAAAACATCTGATTTTAATTAATTTACTATTGACTAACCTGACGGTTAACTTTGATGATGTCTGAATGTTAATTATTGACTTACGATGAATCAGGACAATTAACGATCATAAATCACACTAATATTATAAAGGCGAAAGTTTGTATGTGTGTACGTTTGTTACGCTTTCACGCTCAAACGGCTGAATGGATTTGGATGAAATTCGGTACCAAGGTAGCTTATATACTGGATTAACATATAGGCTACATTTTATTCCGGAAAAGTAAAATTTTCCCGTGGGATGAGCAAATAATTAAAATACTTTTGGTCCGCGGGTGAAATGGGGCGCAACTAGTATACTAATAAAGAACAATTTTGATATAGCACTCGGTGTCTCTAGTTTACTTGAATGTACATATCTGTACTTGATATCGTGTATCACAAAATAATGGTATAAAAAACAACACAGCGGTAGAGGTAATTATACGTAACTGTGGATTTCATACAAATACGTTACTCGAAATAACATTCCAATAAACACGCGTTAGAGTCACAAAACGAGAAAGTGAAGCCAATAAAATAAATACAAAGTTGAAAAGTAATACTATGCCACCCGTAAAGTTTGCCAAACATATTAAATTTAATTAATCAATTTCGCATTCCGTTCCTCAGTTTTAAAATTCGGCATTATTATAGGATCACATCTTTTTCCGTCTATCCTACCCTAATTCTGAAGAAACGAGTCAATCATCAGGAAGACGTCTACATGTGAATAATAATAATATATAATATGTGTGGACATCTCACACAACGCTATCTAGCCCCAAACTAAGCAAAGTTTGTACTATGGGAACCAGATAACTGATACAATACCTCGATACTTTTTGTTTGTAAATACATACACAGAATACAATATAGCACCCAGACACAGAACAAACATCGATGTTCATCACACAAACATTTGTCCTGGTTGGGAATCGAACCCCCAACAACAAGTTCAGAAGGCAGGGTTACTACCAACTGAGCTATCGGGCCAGTCAAAATGAATATAGGTCTTCCCTATGAAACGCCACTTTGGACGCTTATTATAATAGGTCTTTACCTATGAAATTGCCGTATTGCAGTACAGACTTTTTCAAACAAAAAAAAGTTTTGATTGGCTATGAATTCTAAATTCAAATTAATTTTGTTTTAAAAATATGACATTCTATTTACAATATAAGTCTTTTGTTTATTGATTAGCGTTGTATTTTCATTACATTTCAACATTTTTCCTCATAATGGATACTTTGAAATTTCGTGTAATTATGGAATATGAGTTCCGTCGTGGCACCAACGCGGCACAAACGACACGTAACATCAACGACGTTTACGGAGAGAATTGTACAAACGAACGTACAACCCGTTATTGGTTTGCTCGGTTCCGTTCTGGGAATTTTGACTTGAAAAATGAACCTCGTGGTCGTCCGGAAACTTTGGTCAACAATGATGAATTAAAGGCGATTGTGGAAGCTGATGAATCTCAATCTACAGCTGAGCTGGCAGCAGCTTTTGATGTTAGCGTCAAAACAATATTGGTCCATTTGCGACAGATTGGCAAGATAAAAAAGCTTGATAGATGGGTGCCCCACGAACTTAAAGATCGCCAGCGCAACGTACGCGTGGAGACTTGCCTTGCGCTGCTTAACAGGCACAGAAATGAAGGAATTTTGAACCGAATTGTTACGTGCGATGAAAAATGGATTCTTTTTGACAATCGAAAGCGCTCAGCAAGTTGGTTAGATCCTGGTTCGGTACCAAAGCAATGTGCAAAACGAAAAATGACCCCTAGAAAGGTGATGGTCACAGTTTGGTGGTCTAGTGCTGGTGTGATTCATCATAGCTTTTTACAAAACGGCGAGAGCATTACTGCAGATGTGTACATTGAAGAACTGACCACAATGATGGCGAAACTCGCACGTCTGCAACCAGCTTTGGTCAATCGGTCGTCTCCACTGCTACTTCACGACAACGCGCGACCCCATACTGCACAACAGACCGTCTCTAAGCTGCATGAGTTGGGTTTGGAAGCTCTCCCTCATCCGCCATACTCACCAGATCTTGCGCCTACCGACTATTACTTTTTCCAAAATTTGGACAACTTTTTAGCGGGAAAAAAATTCTATTCCCGAGAGGCAGTACGAAACGCCTTTGAAGAGTTTGTTGTCTCCCGTCCTGCTGATTTTTTCAAGAAGGGCATCCATTTGCCACAGCGTTGGCAAAGATGCATTGATTGCAGGGGTGATTACTTTGAATAAAAGAAATAAATAAGTTCGAAAAAAAAATTACTTTAACTTTTTTCAAACAAAACGGCAATTTCATAGGTAAAGACCTAATATTAGGATTTTCCATAAACTCCACGCTTGGCAGATAGTTTGGTGATCGCAGATTTTAATGTGTGATGTGTGATGAACATCGATGTTTGTTCTGTGTCTGGGTGTTATATTGCATTCTATGTAGTATGTCTTTATAAACAAAAAGTATATAAGTATTGTATAAGTTACCTAGTTCCCATAATACAAGCTTTGCTTAGTTTGGGGCTAGATGGCGTTGTGTGAGATGTCCACACAACATATTATTATTATCATTTAAAAAAATGTACCGAAGAAAATGTTACTCCCCATTCGTTAGATATTCCCATAGCGGTTATTAATGTACCCACGGGAAGAGATGAAGTGGTCCTATTCGCACACCGAGACCGCACGGTAAACGAAACGGGAAAAACGAGCCAATCTCGAAAGGAAATATCAAATCAGATGCCCTTTGATCGCGCACGTTATCATAAATGTGTTCCTATCCATAATAACAACGGCCATAATGTGAATATTATACTAAACCTACCGAAAAAGTTAGTCTAATAAAAATTTATGGAGATATGATATTAAACCTTTTTGGCCATGAAATGTGATTTTTATTTGTAAAACGGTACTTTTTTCGATTGTAATAACCTGATTTTGTATTTATATGTATATATACTACGTATTATATGTTCTTAGATTCAAGTCTTTTTTTATAATATTTCTATAAAAATAAATTACAAAAATACTTGAAATACTAGGTGGTAGGACTTTTCTATAAAGTTCGTCTAGGTAGGTACCACCGCCCTACCTGTTATTCTGCCGCCAAGTAGTGCGCAAGCACTACTGTTTTCCGGTTTGAAAGGCACTGTAGCTAGTGAAATTACTGGGTACATGAGACTTTATGACCCAATCTAGACAGCACAGTCTAGTAATCTTATTGCTAGACTGTTCTAATGTCTCAGAATGATTTGCGCAGTGCAGTGTTACGTGAAACTATACTAGAGTTTCAAGTGTCATTGCAACTGATATGGGCATGTGTCACTGAACGTCAGGTGTGCCACCAGCAGCAGGGCAAGGCCCAAGCCTTGCCCCGCTGCTGGTTTCTCACTGCAGCCCTGACCACCGGTAGCCCTGACAATACGTGCCGTGTCGAGGAGTACTCCCTTTTAGATCTGACCCTTGATCCAGCCGTCTAGCGAGAGCCTCTCGAGGTGTTGGTTGGTTGCTATTATTATTATTATTATAAGCCTCCAATGTGGCGCTTTATGGAGAAGGCCTATATTCAGCTGAAGACTTTTTCCGATTATTATTGTGAAGTATCCTAATTGTAACATAACCCTTAAAAGGCCAACCAATTTGCCAATATCTAAACGTTACAAAAGATCCATATAAACTGGTCACGGGCAACACAAATATAAGAGATGTCGTTTCATTAATTCAGAAAAAGGCACGTCGAGATAGCTGAAATGGGAAAAGCAATCTTTATGGAATCTTCCCTTTTGTATAGGAAATGAGATAAAAATATGATTGTCGGTCTCGAAACAGACGCCGGCGACCCATTGAAATTAATGGTACAAATCATTGCCGAGCAATATTAGGGATCATATCAGAAATGGTAAATCTATATAAGATGATGGAAAAACTGTCGTGAGTATAAGCAGGTAATAACTGTAATCTCTGCCATGAGTAGCGATCAGATATCATAATGAGGGCCAGGAATAGAATTTACGATATTAGATACCTATCTAATATATCTTAGGTACCTAAATAGAAAGAAATTAAAGATTTTTATTTAGGATATTACAGTACATTGATTTTTGTGCATATTATTATAGCGACAAAGAATCTAATTTTAGCAACTGGTCGGCGAGGATTTTGTGTTTTGCAACAACCCATCTTATGACTGATCCCCATAACAATAGGGGCTTGCTAACTAACCAAGCCATAGTAACAAGTACATTACATAATATACCAATATAAAATTTAACGTTTAAGTACTATAAGTAATGCAATAAGAGGTCTTACCACTGAAAGTATTCTCTTCCAGGCAACCTTTGGATGGTTCGTATCAGATGAACTAGGAGTTTTAGGCAGTGGGCAATAAACGAGTACGTTTGTAGTAACTAGACAAATGGTAATTGGACGTTATTGGTAAGTGTACGAGAAAATGTTACTTAGCTAAGTTTTATTTTAATAGACTTTAGTACAAATGGCCATTAGAGTTACCTAATAATAATAGCTATTATAAAGACATACCTAACTAACTTACCATCAACACAGAATACACAATAATGCTATGCAAAGAAGATTCACCTGCAAAATCTTTTAGGTAAATAGCGACTTTTGCTCCAATACAATAAATTGCAATTCACTTCGCACCGCGCTAATAATGCATCATACCATCAGTTATAAACAACCGAGTCATAAGTCAATCGTATTTCTTGCATCATAATCAAACATTTCGAAATTCAAACCTGAAACTTCAATGGGTGTGTTTAAGCTGACGTAGACAAATCAGGCGATTTATAACAGCGGTGTTGACGCTAGCGTTATCGCAGAATACCATGGGATTGGTATTTCCATTGGCATATTTTGGTAGAGGAGAAATGGGTAGTAAATAATACAGGCAATATCTAAATATATATAACTCAAAGGTGACTGACTGATTGACTGACTAATATAGTGATCTATCAACGCACAGCCTCAACCTCTGGACGGATTGGGCTGAAATTTGGAATACAGTTAGATGTTATGAAGTAGGCATCTGCTAAGAAAGGATTTTTTGAAGTTCCACCCTTAAGATGGTGAAATGGGTGATTGAATTATTTTCCTATAGGTCACGCTGCGGGCGAAGCTGCGGGCAGAAGCTCGTTTAATTATATACCTTTTGAATGAGTATCACTTTTATAGGAAGAAAAAAGAAAGAAAATATATTTATTCAAGTCATCATATAACCTAATAACAAATAGGCACTCATACAACACAAATCACACAAAAAAAGATAGACTAAAAATATAAGGTTGCGTGACGTCACGATATAGGTATACTCAGCATGAAATTAACGTCGTGAGACCTTAATAACTGATTTTCAGTTGGAACCCTTACTTAGGACATCAAGAACTTCAGGACTTTATCGTACTAGTATCTTCACTTTTATGGCACTGATAACTTCACTTTTATGGTACTAGTGTCTTCACTTTAATGGCACTGATATCTTCAATTTTACAGTACTGGTAACTTCATTTTTATGGTACTGGTATCTTCACCTTAATGGTAGTGGTATCTTCACTTTTACAGTACTGGTCACTTCACTTTTATGGTACTAGTGTCTTCACTTTAATGGCACTGATATCTCCAATTTTACAGTACTGGTAACTTCATTTTTATGGTACTGGTATCTTCACCTTAATGGTAGTGGTATCTTCACTTTTACAGTACTGGTCACTTCACTTTTATGGTACTAGTGTCTTCACTTTTATGGCACTGATAACTTCACTTTTATGGTACTAGTGTCTTCACTTTAATGGCACTGATATCTTCAATTTTACAGTACTGGTAACTTCATTTTTATGGTACTGGTATCTTCACCTTAATGGTAGTGGTATCTTCACTTTTACAGTACTGGTCACTTCACTTTTATGGTACTAGTGTCTTCACTTTAATGGCACTGATATCTTCAATTTTACAGTACTGGTAACTTCATTTTTATGGTACTGGTATCTTCACCTTAATGGTAGTGGTATCTTCACTTTTACAGTACTGGTCACTTCACTTTTATGGTACTAGTGTCTTCACTTTTATGGCACTGATAACTTCACTTTTATGGTACTGGTATCTTCACTTTAATGGCACTGATATCTTCAATTTTACAGTACTGGTAACTTCATTTTTATGGTACTGGTATCTTCACCTTAATGGTAGTGGTATCTTCACTTTTACAGTACTGGTCACTTCACTTTTATGGTACTAGTGTCTTCACTTTAATGGCACTGATATCTTCAATTTTACAGTACTGGTAACTTCATTTTTATGGTACTGGTATCTTCACCTTAATGGTAGTGGTATCTTCACTTTTATGGTACTGGTATCTTCACTTTTACAGTACTGGTAACTTCATTTTTATGGTACTGGTATCTTCACTTTTACAGTACTGGTATCTTCACATTTACAGTACTGGTATCTTCACTTTAATGGCACTGATATCATCACTTTTACAGTACTGGTAACTTCATTTTTATGGTACTGATATCTTCACTTTTACAGTACTGGTAACTTCATTTTTATGGTACTGGTATCTTCACCTTAATGGTAGTGGTATCTTCACTGTAATGGTACTGGTATCTTCACTTTTACAGTACTGGTATCTTCACTTTAATGGCACTGATATCTTCACTTTTACAGTACTGGTAACTTCATTTTTATGGTACTGATATCTTCACTTTTACAGTACTGGTAACTTCATTTTTATGGTACTGGTATCTTCACTTTTACAGTACTGGTAACTTCATTTTTATGGTACTGGTATCTTCACCTTAATGGTAGTGGTATCTTCACTGTAATGGTACTGGTATCTTCACTTTTACAGTACTGGTATCTTCACTTTAATGGCACTGATATCTTCACTTTTACAGTACTGGTAACTTCATTTTTATGGTACTGGTATCTTCACTGTAATGGTACTGGTATCTTCACTTTACAGTACTGGTAACTTCATTTTTATGGTACTGGTATCTTCACTGTAATGGTACTGGTATCTTCACATTTACAGTACTGGTATCTTCACTTTAATGGCACTGATATCTTCACTTTTACAGTACTGGTAACTTCATTTTTATGGTACTGGTATCTTCACTGTAATGGTACTGGTATCTTCACTTTTACAGTACTGGTAACTTCATTTTTATGGTACTGGTATCTTCACTGTAATGGTACTGGTATCTTCACATTTACAGTACTGGTAACTTCACTTTTATGGTACTGGTATCTTCACTTTTACAGTACTGGTATCTTCACTTTAATGGCACTGATATCTTCACTTTTACAGTACTGGTAACTTCATTTTTATGGTACTGGTATCTTCACCTTAATGGTAGTGGTATCTTCACTTTTACAGTACTGGTCACTTCACTTTTATGGTACTAGTGTCTTCACTTTAATGGCACTGATATCTCCAATTTTACAGTACTGGTAACTTCATTTTTATGGTACTGGTATATTCACCTTAATGGTAGTGGTATCTTCACTTTTACAGTACTGGTCACTTCACTTTTATGGTACTAGTGTCTTCACTTTAATGGCACTGATATCTTCAATTTTACAGTACTGGTAACTTCATTTTTATGGTACTGGTATCTTCACCTTAATGGTAGTGGTATCTTCACTTTTACAGTACTGGTCACTTCACTTTTATGGTACTAGTGTCTTCACTTTTATGGCACTGATAACTTCACTTTTATGGTACTGGTATCTTCACTTTAATGGCACTGATATCTTCAATTTTACAGTACTGGTAACTTCATTTTTATGGTACTGGTATCTTCACTGTAATGGTACTGGTATCTTCACATTTACAGTACTGGTAACTTCACTTTTATGGTACTGGTATCTTCACTTTAATGGTACTGATATCTTCACATTTACAGTACTGGTAACTTCGATTTTATGGTACTGGTATCTTCACATTTACAGTACTGGTAACTTCATTTTTATGGTACTGGTATCTTCACTTTAATGGTACTGATATCTTCACTTTTACAGTACTGATATCTTCACTTTTATGGTACTGGTATCTTCACTTTAATGGCACTGATATCTTCAATTTTACAGTACTGGTAACTTCATTTTTATGGTACTGGTATCTTCACCTTAATGGTAGTGGTATCTTCACTTTTACAGTACTGGTCACTTCACTTTTATGGTACTAGTGTCTTCACTTTAATGGCACTGATATCTTCAATTTTACAGTACTGGTAACTTCATTTTTATGGTACTGGTATTGTTTATGCAAACAAATACCATATAACTTCAGACAGCCGTTTGAAGTTCCCGCGCGCTAATCTACGTCTGCAACTTCACGGCACTTAGCCATCGACAGCGACCGGCAAAAACGTAACCTCAAAATATTAATTTAAAATTTATTGTAAAAGCCGAAATAAAAGGCATTTCCTACTACAAAAACTTGTACATATTTATTTTGACCGTATCCTTAACAAGTTTTGGCGATCGTGAAAAAGAATAATTGTGCGGAGGCGCAATTCAAGAATCTGCAATCTACGCGGCTACTATAACGTTACACGACGGCGGACATTACGCTTTGGAGGACTTGGGCGAATTTCGAAACTTGGATCGGCAACGACGAGAATTGCGACGGTTTGGCAGTGGAGTCAACTTCTTAAAGGGAGGTTTGCCCATTCCTTACTTCATCATTTCCCAAAACTCTGTCTAGCTTGCTCGAGTTCAAAAAATTTTCGTTGGGTCCAAAGTCCAACTCCATAATTCATGCTAAATGCTGAGTCTCTCTGGCTAAGTCAACTATTTTCATTAAAAACATAATCAATTATGTACAACAATTACATTCTGCTACAAATAGCTGCAAATGTTTTCCATATCTTTACTAAATTGTAGGCCTAATTAAAGCTTACATGATCATAATCTATGCAATTGCAAAGAGTTCAACTTAATTTCAATTAATTTCTTGTTTCTATCGCTATGTCTGTGCTAATTACCAATCTATCGCCCTTCCATTTATTAAAAGTGCTTGTTTGAACAACGTACATATTACGTACATATTTATAACAGTAACTATTTGCCCAAAATCGTATTTCGTGATTGATTATTATCAGTGAATTGATCGAGTAAACGTTATTAATTCCAGTGTCATCTCAGCGAGGTGCTGTACATACCGTAGCACATCAGCTGTGCTTATCTATCAGCGGCCTTGACCGTGGTGCATGGTGCAGTGTACGAAGGGTCTATTGTTTTCGTGCGATATCACAGCTGTTTCGAGTGTTGTGGTTTGATTGACATTAAGGTATTTATATATTTTGTATTTTTTGTTTTCATTACAATGACTGGCACGGATGATAAACACTCTCAAGAGTTAAAAGAACTTAAAGGAAAAAGGTCTTCATTAAAGGGCAGATTAACTACATTTGAAAAATATATAGATGATTTAAAGCAACTGCGTACAATAAATAAAACCCAGCAGAATGAAATTAAAACAAGATTAAAAAAGATAGAAGCAATTTTTGAAGAGTACGATCTAATACAAATAAGTATAGAAGTAAAACAAGACAATCCCGATAATGAGTTAGAAAGAGAAACAACGGAGAACAGATTTTATAGGTGTATCGCAGAAGCCCAGGAAGTAATAGATACATACAATAGCAGTAATATTATTATCGATTCAGATAGCTCATCTACTCACACCTCATTGAAACAATCAAACTGTAAATTACCTCAGATTAGGATTCCTAGTTATGATGGGGTTGATATATCAAAGTGGTTGGAATTTCATGATATTTTTACTTCTATGATTCATAACAATGATTCTATAGCAAGTATAAATAAGTATCAGTATTTAAAAAGTTTTGTGACTGGTCCCGCAGCTTCTGTGATAGCATCCTTAGAAATATCTAGTAGTAACTATGAAGTGGCTTGGAAACTCTTGTGTGACCGTTACAATGATAAGCGTAAGCTAGTGTGTACTCACCTTAAAGCATTATTTGATGTTCCAAGCGTCAGCGAAGAAAGTTATTTCCGTTTTCTTGCTGATCATATTGCTAAACATTTAAGAGCGTTAAACACTTTAGGTGAAAAAACGGAAAATTGGGATACTCTTATAATATATTTATTTTCTGCAAAATTAGATAATAGTACATGTATTAAATGGGAGGAATATAAAGGGGCATTACCTGAGAACCCCAACTTAGAACAGTTCTTTATGTTTTTACGTAGACGAGCTGATGTTATTGAAGCGACCGGAAGTAGCAGCAACCTCGAAGCTGTGCAGCAGCGATCGCAGCAGCAGCCGCAGCTGCAGCAACAGCAATTCAGCAGAATTAATAAGCAACAAAAATCATTTGTTGCTGCTACTTGCGAGAACAATAATAAAAATAATGTTAAGTGCATAGTTTGTAATGAACAGCATCTTATATATTACTGTAAAAGGTTTTTGGCAATGTCACCCGTGGACAGATTTAATTTTATAATCAAGCATAAACACTGCATAAACTGTTTACGTAGCGGACATTTAGCTCCACAGTGTAAATCTAGGCCATGTAAGGTATGTAATAATAAACATAACTCACTATTACATTTTGACAAACCAATCACTGAAAATAAACAATTGGTTTCTAGTCCAATTTCATTATCAACATGTGTTGAAAATCAAGTTTTATTATCAACGGCTATTATCAAAGTTTCTTGTGTTAATTCACAGAAACAAATAGAAGCACGCTGCCTGCTAGATTGCGGAAGCCAGTCGTCATTTATTAGCCATGATTTAAAAAATAAACTATCTATTCCAACAGAAAACGTGAACTCGGTATGTGTAACAGGGATAAATAGTATTTCATTTGATGCTTTACAGCGCTGTAACATCAAAGTGCAGTCGCGTACAAGTGCATTTAGCATGCCGGTAAATGCATTTGTCATCAATGAAATAACTAGTTCCCTTCCAAGCCAAGAAGTTGATGTATCAAAAATTAATATACCAAAAAACATAATATTAGCAGATATTTCCTATCACATTCCGTCAAAAATAGATATATTGTTAGGAGCGGATGTATTTTGGAATATTATAGCTTCTGAACAAATAAACTTAGGCCAAAATTTGCCTATTTTACAAAACTCTGTGTTTGGTTGGTTGATTTCGGGACCAGTGATGTGTTCTCAAACTAACAGTGCTCAGACTAGACTTGTTTGTAATTTCAGTCACGAGATACGAAACCAGCTCAGTAAATTTTGGGAACTCGAAGAAGTTCCTAGCAAGCCTTTGTTATCCCAGGAGGAAGAAGCGTGTGAGCAACATTTTGTTCAGCACACTCGTCGGCTTGAGGACGGGAGGTTTTGCGTCTCGCTGCCACTGAAGATGAAGCCTGAAAGTTTAGGAGATTCGTACTACATGGCACGTAAGCGGTTCGAGTCTTTGGAGCGACGTTTTCAGAGGCAGCCAGAGGTAAAAACTCAATACGTTGATTTTTTAGACGAATATGAGGCTCTCGGTCATCTTTCAAAGACAAAGAGACCAGCCAATGCTGTATTTTTGCCACATCATCCTGTGCTGAAAGAAAAGAGTGAGAGCACCAAGTGTCGAGTTGTCTTTGACGGGTCTATGAAGACTACTTCAGGCTTGGCACTTAATGACATATTGATGGTTGGGCCTACTGTACAGGATGACATTTTCTCTATATTAACCAGATTAAGACAGCATGCATATATATTTACAGGAGATATAGAGAAGATGTACAGACAAATCCGTATTGAACCTGACCAGAGACATCTTCAATCAATATTATGGCGAAAGAATGAGCGTGAACCCATAGGTTACCTGCAGTTAAATACTGTGACCTATGGTACCTCTTCGGCGCCTTTTCTTAGTACTAGATGCTTGATACAACTGGCGATGGAATGTGAGGAGCCGCTAGTTCAGGACATTATGTTACATGATTTTTATATTGATGACGTAATAACTGGGCATTCTAATGAAAATGACTTGCAAAAAGTGTATCAAAGTGTCACTAAACAATTAGAATCGGCATGTTTTAACTTACGCAAGGTCAAAAGTAACTCTCAGTTACTTCTTAACCATATATCAAGGGAACCAAACACATACATTATTCAAGAAACGTTAAAGCTTTCTAGTGTGACGAATACATTAGGTATTGAGTGGGACCCTAACTCTGATTGTATACTTATATCAGTAGCAAAATCAATAAAAATGCACGAGAATTTGAACCTTTTAACAAAACGCTCAGTGTTATCCGTATCGTCTAGTATTTTTGATCCTTTAGGATTATTAGGAGTTTGCGTCATAACATGTAAAATGATTTTGCAACAGTTATGGTTGTTAAAGGTTGGGTGGGATGAACAAATTCCTGAGGATATATCACAAACATGGCTAAAGTTCATTCAAAATTTAAATAATATTCAAAATTTGTCCATCCCACGCCAAGCAGTTTGTGCTAATCCAATTTTAATTGAATTGCACACATTTGCTGATGCTTCTCTCAAAGCTTATGCAGCTTGTGTGTATGTACGTTCGAGTGATGCGCTAGGAAAAGTTACAGTACGACTTTTGTGTGCCAAATCTAAAGTGGCACCATTAAAAACATCAACCATACCCAGACTCGAGTTGTGTGGGGTAGTATTAGCCGCCCGATTATGCAAAAAGGTTACCGAGTCATTACGATGTTCAGTAAACAAAAAATATTTTTGGTGTGACTCAAACGTTGTACTGGGCTGGTTGAAAATTCCTCCACACAAATTGAGTACCTTTGTATCGCATCGTGTTGCTGAGATCAATGAATTGTGTGCTGGTAGTATCTTTTATTATGTACCATCATCCCTGAATCCTGCAGATCTTGCGACTCATGGGGTGGACCCTAAGGATGTACAAAACCTGTCGTTGTGGTGGGATGGGCCTACATTCCTAACAGGTGCACAAAGTCACTGGCCTGACCAGCAGCAGATGGAAGCACAAAGTAGCTTACCTGAGATTCGCGTTCATATGGGTAATGTTCATGAGCCTCAGAAGTCAATTATCGATTTTAAAAAATATTCAAACTTTTTAAAATTACGTCGTATACTCGCTTATGTCTATAGGTTTGTATATAACTGTAAGAATACTAAAGACACGGGGCCTTTAACTGTAGAAGAGCTTGAAAGGTCTGAGTTAAAGCTAGCTGAACTGTCACAACAAGAGAGTTTTCCAAACCACAAAAGGACTATGAAAAAATCGCCTGCATTGCACAGTTTAACTCCCATTATTGACAAAGCGGGATTGATTCGGGTTGGAGGTAGGTTAGACAACTCATCGTTTAACTTTGATAAAAGACATCCTATTCTTTTAGACGGTAAACATCATTTTACCGAACTAATACTTAGATATTACCATTTAAAATTAATGCATGCAGGACCGCAATTGCTTCTTTCAGTCGTCCGAGAACAGTACTGGCCACTTGGCGGACGAATTGCAGCAAGACGAGTTGTTAGGAATTGTATGTTGTGCAGACGAATGAAAGGAGCAGTTGCAAAGCAAATAATGGGGAACTTACCTTCTCAAAGATTGTCACCAGGATCCCCATTTGAGATAACCGGAACAGATTATGCTGGACCTTTACTGATTGTAAATAAGAAGGGTCGTGGCGCCAAGCTAATAAAATGCTATCTCTGTGTGTTCATTTGTTTTAAGGTTAAGGCTGTGCATCTTGAGCTAGTCACTGATTTGACCACAGAAGCTTTTATATTGGCTTTGCGTCGTTTTATGTCGCGTCGGGGAAAACCGCGCGAGATTTTCTGCGATAATGGCACCAATTTCGTCGGTGCAAACCGCGAAATTGCTGCACTTGTTAAAAATTGTTCAAACGCCGTGTCAGACTTAGTAAATGAAGGCATTAAATTCAAATTTTCCCCAGTATATACACCTCATTTTGGAGGTTTATACGAGGCAGCTGTGAAATCGGCAAAACATTTAATGAAAAAAGCCGTAGGTAACGCTCACTTCACTTTCGAAGAGCTCACTACTTTATTTTGCCAAATAGAGGCCATTTTGAACTCGAGGCCACTAGTTCCTATGTCCTCAGATCCTAATGACCTTTGTTCTTTGACCCCTGGGCACTTCCTGATAGGGAGGCCACTCACATCACTGCCAGCGCCTGACTTACAGGATGTTAATCCGAACCGCTTGCACAGATACGCCCGCATCGAACAAGCGCGACAGCATTTTTGGAGCCGATGGAGCCGCGAGTATATTTGCGAGCTACAGCAGCGAACAAAATGGCAGGACAGATACCCTGATATCAAACCTAACCAGTTAGTCCTTATCAAGGATGAAAGCAGCCCTCCATTGAAATGGCCGTTGGGAAGAATAACTGCCGTTTATCCAGGAGTTGATGGAGCCAGCAGAGTTGCTGATATACTCACTAGCAAAGGAATAGTGAGACGAGCAATTAACAAAATTTGCCCTCTTATGGATCTACAATAAAAAGAACGAAGAAGTCTACTTTTCAGGGAGGCGGAGATTGTTTATGCAAACAAATACCATATAACTTCAGACAGCCGTTTGAAGTTCCCGCGCGCTAATCTACGTCTGCAACTTCACGGCACTTAGCCATCGACAGCGACCGGCAAAAACGTAACCTCAAAATATTAATTTAAAATTTATTGTAAAAGCCGAAATAAAAGGCATTTCCTACTACAAAAACTTGTACATATTTATTTTGACCGTATCCTTAACAGGTATCTTCACCTTAATGGTAGTGGTATCTTCACTTTTACAGTACTGGTCACTTCACTTTTATGGTACTAGTGTCTTCACTTTAATGGCACTGATATCTTCAATTTTACAGTACTGGTAACTTCATTTTTATGGTACTGGTATCTTCACCTTAATGGTAGTGGTATCTTCACTTTTACAGTACTGGTATCTTCACTGTAATGGTACTGGTATCTTCACTGTAATGGTACTGGTATCTTCACCTTAATGGTAGTGGTATCTTCACTTTTACAGTACTGGTATCTTCACTGTAATGGTACTGGTATCTTCACTGTAATGGTACTGGTATCTTCACATTTACAGTATTAGTAACTTCACTTTTATGGTACTAGTGTCTTCACTTTAATGGCACTGATGTCTTCACTTTAATGGCACTGATATCTTCAATTTTACAGTACTGGTAACTTCACTTTTATGGTACTGGTATCTTCACTATTATGAAAAAATAAGATAAAATTACACATAAAAAAATTTAAAAACACCCAGAATTAGTAAATTTATCAACGTAACTCTGTCATAAATGAATCCCCAAGCTCCCAATTAGTAACCTAGTCATAGAACCTCGGCAATTATTCCCGTTGCATCTGCACAAATTTCGTAACCGTAATTTCACTGATGTATCGTTAAGATTTATCAGCTACATAATAAAGCTCTACAAGGCTGTGTACTCAGCGCCTAATTTCAACAGTAAATCATAGGATTCCTGAAAGGTCGCGCTTAACTTTACGGCCAGCGAGCGAACGGTGTGATGATAAAACAAATAACGGTATTAGCCGGGCATTCGTTTCCAGTCCCTCTTAAATTGGAAAGTCGGACAGATAGATATGCAAGCAATTTGTAAAGCGTAGTTGGTCTCGGTATTCGGGCTGAGAATTATTTATTCTGTAATTTGGCTTTGGAAGTGAGCATTGTGAGCTTAGGAAAAAACGGGAAGTCTTTATCATGAGTAGCTGTGACAGCTCAGAATGCTGACGTGACATAAATCATTGTACGCGTGACTGCTCCGCTCTTTCCTCAGTCGTCCCTCAACCATTGACGCGTCATGTTATAGTTACCCAATAGTTCAACCGATTATGTATACTGCCTCGAGATATATGTTTATTTGTTTCCAAGAGTTGTGGTTTTCTTAGAGTCCTCTACACCTTGAAAGGAACACGCAATACCAATGGAGACTAAAAAGTACGTTACCCCACATAGCAAGTTCCAGTTTATACTTGTCATCAGATCTCTGATAACAACTACAAAGTTCTACTATTAATTATGTATACTATATATTATATTCTACTATGAATTATAATTTTATTCAAAATTATAAGAATACAGAGACCCACAGGAGAACTGAAGATTTCGGCCACATCGCTCACAAGACCGACAACTAATGGGGAAGAAAGGTTTTTTCGAGTGATGACTACGAACTGGAAGACGCACGGTAGGTCGGCCCAATGACCAGTGACGTTACCACGTAAGTCTGGTGGAGATGGTAATCGTGTTCTCTCTTGCTCACCCTCTTGGACTTGTTAATTGGCGCGTGCAGGATGGCAGGCGAAGCTGATTCCCAGAATAGTTACGCGATAGGGGTGCTTGTCAGAAACACGGGGAGCAATTTGATGAAATTGAAAAAGAAACAAAAGAAAGAAAGAAACATAAGATTGCTAATAGAGGCTTCTTTGTTTTGTTTTGGCTCCACGCATTTGTGTATTTAGCCAGAGTCAAGTGAGTGATAATTCTTCGAGTTAGGTAATATATACGTATATATGTCAAGTCAAGTCACAGTCCAAGTCATAGTCTAGTCAAGTCATACTCCTAGTAAAGCGGTGGCAACTTTACCAGAAGCTTCTATGGAGTTTTGGAAACAACACGACAAGGAACGTTTCACCATCGTTATACCACTTCCCCACACTCACGCCTGTAATTCAGCACTTAACAAATAAAATGCCACCAATTTTATGCACTACCACTGAAAATAACACAAGTTTTGGAAAATACAATGCGACGACGCGATTTTTTCGTTTTCCCGCCAAAACTACAAGGCTTTAATTATTATTAAGGAAAGGGTTCTTTTATACGTTTGTTAAATTTTTATCAACTTGGAAGACCAAATACTGATTGCTAATTGGTCGCCTGTTGCTCATCGGCTATCTCAACCAATGAGCGTTGTTTGACATGTTGACTTGATTCGAGTTTGGTAGCGTATGGAAAAATTGTGGACAACAGCAAAAATACAACTAGTTCTTTGGCGGAAAAACGAAAAAGATTGCGTCGCCGCATAGTGTTAATTTCAAAAACTTGTGTTATTTTCAGTGTTAGTACATAAAATTGATGGCATTTTATCCGTTAAGTGCTGGATTACAGGCATGAGTGTGGGAAAGTGGTATAATGATGGTGAAACGTTTTTTTTCGTGTTGTTTCCAAAACTACATAGAAGCTACTGGTAAAGTTGCCACCGCTTTACAAGAAGTATGACTTGACTACAGTACACTATGACTTGACTTGATGACTTGGACTGTGACTTGACTTGACTTGACCATATAATATTTAATAACTTGAGAAATTATCAATTACTTGACACTGGCGAAATACACAAGTTGCACTTACAAAATAAGTGTGGAGCCAAAACAAAAAAATAAAAAATACAACTACGTCATGGGTTTTCACTTGTAAGTAGTTAATAAAATTTGCAGCTTACTACGCTGTTTGGAAACCTATCAAAAAATCGACATGTTGTATATGCATTAATTAATTCTAAGCTAAACTATGTCTGAGAACAACGATGTCAAACTGGGATTGGCAATTTCGCCAAACGTGCCTTTGAGATGAATAGCCTCGGGTGTGGATAGACTGAATCAAGTCATGACGTGCGCAGTGTGTAATATAGGCAAAACTTTATAATCTAGAGTTCCGAATAGCACATGTTATGGTCGACTAACTCACCACATAATTTACTCACATAAATATCCTTTATATAAAAAGGGAGTTCAACCGGCTTCAACCGCCTTAATATCGTACTGTGAATATACTTGGATTATATTATAATATATACATTTCCTAGTTTTTTTTTATGTTAAAGGGAGCAAACGAGCATACGGCCCATCTGATGGGAAGTGGTCACCATAGCTTATGGACATCTGTAACACCGGAGGAGGCGTCACCAATGCATTGCTTACCCTGTAGGACTCTTTTAATCCTCCTTTTACAGAACTCTATGTTTTATGTAACTCATTGGAAAGACCGCTGGCGGGAGCTCATTCCACATTTTGCAGGTGTACGGTAAGAACGAACGCATGAATCGAGTCGTATGCCATTTTCACGACTCAATAATATGTGGATGAGCTTTTTTGCGGTGGCGAGAGGTGCGATGGTAGAAACGCGATCAGGTTGAACAGCTCCTCAGAACATTCCCCATTGTAGAGGCGGTAAAAATTTATTAAGTTATTGTGATTTAAAAACGTAACTACTGAGCTGATTTTGATAATATTTCTATCGGACCAATATGAAAGTATGACCTTTCGATAATTCATTTTCTAAATCAGCTTAAAGTCTGAGATACTCATGATGTAACAAACATTAAAAGAGTACCATTTTTGGTTGAAAGTGAGTCTTTTATTGCTTTCGCAACAATCAAATTATACGTTAATTGGCAAGTTAAACGTTAATTGGATTTATTTAATAGGCAATGAACATCTTCAAAAAAGTGAGGGCATATCCTGTTTAATTGTTTAATATTACCAAACCAAAAATATTCGCGACCGCAAATAAATCTTAATAACCACGTCGTTTAAATCCGTTTTCAAATAAATATACGAATATTTGGGGTAGCCGTGTTCAAAAATATAAATAAAATACAGAGCGAGATAAAATATTACGGGTATTCTTTACAAACAGTGAGACAGAAAGAAGAATGGCGCAAAATAAAATAGAAACGGGGCAATAAAAGTCAGGTGAAGCCTTAACTTGCGACACGACACAGGTATAAATACCTGTAAGTACGGCTACTTTGTTTCAATTGAGACCGCTATATTGTTTTGTTCTCGTTTTTCATACGAAAATGGAAACCAAAACGATAAAGAGCCCATTTAAAACGGCCCATGTGAGAATTAAGCGTGAATGTTGACAAGTCATTTACGGTAGGCTCAGTTCTTTTAAAAAAAGACAAGTAATTATTTTTAGTAAAAGCAGAAGTTCACATTTTCGTACATTTTAGTAAGAAAGTTATATGGGATTCCTAACGGTATGACCCTACCTATACTACAGATTAATTTTCTTCAATTCTAATTTCAAATTCATTAACAAAAGATTTGTAGGGAATTTAGTCATTTGTTTATTAATTAGCGCTAGGTTTTCATCGCAATTGAATTTTTCGTCATCATGGATACGTCAAATAATTATGGAAAGAGTACCGTCGCAGCACAAGCGGCACAAACCATCAACGACGACGTTTACGGAGCGAACACAACAAACAAACGCACCACCTTGTTTTGGTTGGCCCGCTTCCGTTCTAGAAATTTCTACCTGGAAAATTAACCCCGTGGTCGCCCGAAAACTTTGGTTGACAATGACAAATTAAATTTTTCGCATTATTACATGCGACGAAAAATGGATTCTATTTAATTATATCAACTCAGCAAGGTTCAATTTTGGTTCAGCATCTAAACAATGCCCTAAACAAAATACTTACCCTTAGAAAAGTGATTGTTACTGTTTGATTAATAATAATATAATAATAATAAGTTTATTGGGTATTTCTTAGAGCTAATTACTTAACAATATCGTTACAAAAATTTGCTTGATTGTTGCTCCGGTGTGATCCGTGAAGGCTTCTTATTAAGCGGGATGAGCGTTACTGCAGATATGTGCTGCAAAGAACTGAACACAATGGGTGTTATATTGTATTCTATGTATGTATTTACAAACAAAAAGTATCTAAGTATTGTATCAGTTATCTGGTTCCCATAGTACAAGCTTTGCTTAGTTTGGGACTAGATGGCGTTGTGTGAGATGTCCACACATGCTATTATTATTATTATAATGATGGAGATGCTTGCACGTTTCCAACCAGCTTTGATCAATAGCTCGTCCTCCTGATTTTTTTTAAGGGCATCGTTAAACTGTGATTGCGTTGGCAGAGATGCATCGATGCCATAGGTGATTATTTAAATACCAAATATTGAAAAATGTATTACCATTGCAATCTCATACATTTAAATGAGCAATTTTTATTAAGCAAGTAACCACTTTTTTCATTAAAAAAACGGCGATTTTATAGATAAAGACATATAGACATTTTCATTATTATTGAATTCGTTAGTAAATTTTCTTTACGAATGAAATTTTATTTTAATATACCGAGATTATCGAAGTGAAACTTGTCCATATAAGTCACAGCTTTGCTCTTAACTTCTCTGATGAAATCCGGGAGATTACGTTGGATCAGGCGATGAATAACGGATCACCGGGTCAGTGTACGGTTGCTGCTAATTGAATGAACCTTCAGAGACAATTTTGCAGGCAGACTTAGTCCTGAACTTTTGAAACATTTTATACAAATAAAGGTACTTATATTGGTACAAGGGTATCATACAGACAGAAAGATAGTGTGACTTTGGAATTAACAATATTAATATGGAAGTATAGATTAAATTATACTGTCTTTCCATGAAATAGTAGGTGAAACAATGAATAGTTACGTCACTAGGATAAATCAGAAAGCTGAAGCTTGTTTTTGTTTTACTGTTAAAATAATGAAACTAGGCATTGGTTGGCTAATATGCACATAAGAGTTTCAAAAGTTTAAATACTTTACAGAATCAAACTGCTTCAAGTTTTGTAGCCATATCTTAGAAAATTATGAGCTTCATAGTCTGAAAGTTCTTACGAAAGTTGTTTTGCTGTCTAAATTTTCTTTGAAACTCATAACTAAGTCATAACTTCAAAAAATGAGTAGGTACTACATTTCAAATGCAGCGTTTAAACAAACGAAATTACGGTAAGTGAAACCTAATTTTGTGCACGCTGAAATTGTCACAGGCGCGTCGCAGAATTTATGCTCCTTAGAATTACATAGTAGAAGAGTTTGCATGCAGTACATAAGCTTGCAGTAATTTCATGTTGCTACGGAATCTGCAGCGATAGCTACGCTACCTTATATACTACAGCGCTACATCCCGCTACGAAGTAGCGTAATATATAAAAAAAAATAATTAAGGGCTTATCGTTTCCAATGCTGATACCATTCAATAAATAAAATATTGAAACTGCATTACTGTAACATACGTACCTTTCGTTCTTTTATTTAGTAGTAATTTATAGTGAGTTTGGCTCAGTGGTAGCCCACACTCTTGAAATGACGTACCCAGGTTCAAATTCCACTAAAATACAATATACTATGTTAAAAAATTATAAGATAAGTGCACTGGATATTACAACGGCGAAATAAAGGAAAACATTATGAGGAAACACATGTTATCCACCAGCCCGCACTTGGCTAGCGCTAGTTAGTCCATTTAAGTGTAGAAATCGCAGCTGTCAAATTTTGGTGTATAGGGGAATAAAGCTACTCTAACATTTTTTGTTCTGTTTTATGAGCAATAATACATTTTAGTGTTTAATAAAGTATCGTTGTATTTGACTGTCCTGATAGCTCAGTTGGTAGTAACCCTGCCTTCTGAACTTTGGGTTGTTGGTTCGGTTCCCACAAAAGCATTTGTGTGATGTACATCAATATTTGTTCTGTGTCTGGGATACTTAATGTATTCGACGGTGGCAACGTCCAGTTGTAAACTCTATGCGCAGCGAGCAGTACCTTATATTACCCTGTGGTAGCATTTAAATTTATTACAGTGGCAACACTGGCAACTGTCATCGCTCCTCCACGCATCTGGCTATATAACGGGGCGCGCTCGGTGTACTACGGGTCATTCTTGCTCCGGACAAGGCCCGGTGCGCATGCTGAAGGCCTATAGCTCTATAGTTCGCCCGCCATTCCTAACCCGGAGCGTATATATTCTATATAATTATTTGTTTACAAACAAAAAATATCTAAGTATTGTATCAGTAACCTGGTTCCTGGTTCTTGTACTATACAAGCATTAATTAGTTTGGGGCTAAATGGCGCTGTGCGAAACGTCCACAAATAATTTCTTTATTTATATGTTCTACTGTCTGTAGGTATATTCCCGCATAGTACATTCATGCACACGCCATTACTTTATTAATTAAACGCCAGTATGACAAGCCAGCGCTGTTCACAGATATGTGGAGAATTTCATTCTCGTTGTTTGTGCGCCTTGGAAATATTTGAATCTGGTCCAATAGTTCAACCTATCTAAGTCATGCGGGAGATGCTATTTTTAAAATGTAAATGAATGATGGGACAAGCTAGCCGTTCACTTGATGTTAAGCGACACGGCCGTCTATAACAGTGTCACTCGGAACTCTAAAATATAAAGTTTCGAGCGACATTATACTGCGCCTTGAGACATCAGCATAGTCTAGTAATAAGATTATTCGACTGTGAGATTAGACCATAAAGTCTCAATTGCCCAGTAATTTCACTAGCTACAATGCCCTACGAACCGGAACACAGTAGTGCGCAAGCACTACTGCTTGGTGTCAGAATAACTGGCAAAGTGGTGGTAATTGTATTCTATGTATGTATTTACAAACAAAAAAGTATCTAATTATTGTATCAGTTATCTGGTTCCCATAGCACAAGCTTTGCTTAGTTTGGGGCTAGATGGCGTTGTGTGAGATGTCCACACATATTATTATTATTATTATTACCTACCCAGACAAACTTAGCAGAAAAGTCCTACCACCTAGTAATAAAAACCACCGCACGAATGACCCGAAACCCCGACCAAGATAAAGCTTATCACTCTAAGCTCTAGACTTTTGTCGTGCTTATTCATGAAATTCAATAGTCCGCACTTTCATCCGCACTTTAAAGGGAAATGAGGTTTCACTTCGCCTCTCAATTAATCCACTTCGGCTAATTAATTCAGTTTCTGGATCGGGCAAAGTAAAAGCTTAACCGATTTATGTTAAGCTTCCAAAGATTCTCGAGAGTTTAGTTAGATGACAGTTTATGGATAGATGTTGGATTGGGAATGTTTTAAAACTGTTGTAGTATCGGACAAATAATTTGAGGCCTGGAGAGAAACTGACCTGCGCAGCGGTAAAAGTGTTCATAATAATATCGGTGTATTCATCATCCCTATTGATAGTGCCATGTCCCAACGATGGAGTCAATGAAACAAAGGTATGTGTTTTTCTCGTTGCCTCACTGACACGATGACTGATGGGAAAGAGAAAGACGAAAGAGAAAAAAGCGAAAGTCTGAAATTTTTATCATGGCTTAATTTATTTTAAGAATAACGAAATTTTGTCGCAATAAAATAAAATGTACCAAAGGTAATCAAAAAATAAGGTCTAATTTTTTTGGAAATTTTAACCACTAATTTCACTACCAAAAGTGGCTATCAAATAAGCCATAAGTCTAAAAACATAAAAATCCAAGAAATATTAGGAACGAAATTTTACCATAAAAATCGGTGAACGGCCATCAAATTATATCTGATTTATAACTTCATGGTGTTTTATGTTACCTACTGAAATGTAGTGAAGAACCAAAATATCGATATTTCATTATCGACAAAGTGAAATGAGGCAGATGATTTTTTGAACGGAAACAGTGACTTGGTAAGCCTAGTAATGGTACTTCCCAATTTTGAGCGATGATATACGTAGCTGGCTATGGCTAGCAACAGCTGGATAAGACCTCTAACGAGCTAGGGATTGGACTCAGCGGCATGCACCATAAGCGTACACTAGTCCATTGACTAGTGTACGCTTACACCAGCATCTCCACTGTGGCTCACCACCGTGGCTTTTTTATTTTGTTGCTGCAAACAATCATGTCTTAAAGTATCCTCCCAATTCTACTTTATTCGCTTACAGGGATATTGACTATGAGAATAGGCCTACGAATAAAACAACAAAATGTATGAGAATCGAAAGTGAAGACAGTAATACTGGATTTCGAAGTGTGAAATCAGGAGGTATCCAGTGTTTATAATGCAAGCAGGGTGGAATTCTGGAATAAATATAAAGAAGAATGACGTCATCACAAAATTTCTAGGTGAGACTACTTTTATCGATGCTTTCTCCAAGTCCCATCCCTATCGCAATATCGGAAGTGCCGGCACTTCCACCACCTCTCAGGTGTCATTTATCAAATAAATTGCACTATTATGTGTTGCGTGCTGAGTTAACACTTTTTATGGCTGTTCTTGAGCTTGTTCACTCACAGGTTAAACTTTTTGTTATGACTAGCAAATGCCAATGGCTTGGGTGGCGTAGTGACTTAATACTTGCTTATTTACTTATTAAATGCTTAGTATCTGTTAAACGTTCAAAAATGTATAATATATTTCATAGAAAAATATTATTTGAGTGTTTGGCCCACAAGATTTTAAAAGCAGGTCTTAATTAATACAAAACAGTCATGGACGTTGTAGAATCGTCAATTTTATTTACGTTTATTCCATTTATCAGCGAGTACAGTAATATAGCGTTAAAAGCGCATTTTATTCCTTATTTCTCGGTACTTCTCATATTGAATGTGCCACAACTGGGTCATAGCATCGCTTTTGTCAAGGCATTAAGTCGGGTGCACATCATTATTAGGTTTACGTTGCCTCGGCTGAAACGCAAATTTTATATGCATATTCAGAATATTCTACACAACTCTATCACGTACGTATAAGGTTATTTTTAGCTTGCTATTCTTTATAATAGGGCCTTGATTGTATGCCAAGTGTAGTAGAGAATAGTCAAGAGTAGACAATTCACGGATTATGAAGTGACAAGTTGACAAGGACGATGCCACTGCAAAATGTACCCTCGTCATATCAAATTCTCTTTAGATTCGCTTGAATGAAGAGATAATTTAAAATACAAGTAGATGAAGTTCAATAACGATAACAACTATAGTAAGCATAATAATAATTAATATAGTTAATAAAAGGCTCTTGCAAGAGGGTTGGATCAAGGGATGGATTCAGAAGGCAGTACTTAGTACCCGAACTGGCATGCATTGTTAGAAGGTTCCTCACTTTACGGTCTCGCTCCGCCGCCGCTGGTGGGTAGGTTAATAAGTATTCTTGCAATGTCATTTTTATAGTAATACTACCTGAGCCGGCGAACTTCGATCCGCCTAATATGATATCCGTCAATGAATGTTTAGGATTTTTTTTTATTGATTGACTTCAATTTTATTACTTACTATCCTATTTCGGGCAAAGATAATTCCAAAAACACAAAAATCGTAAAAATTGGTCCAGCCGCTCTTGAGTGATCAGTGGTGTGACTAACACGACTTTGTTTTAAGTTTTGGAGATTATAAAAAACTGAAGCTTGAGTTTTATAAGTAAAGCGATAAGTAACGATAATGCTCTACAAATTATTAGAAGCTATTTTAATTAAAATTTATAATTATTTAGTACTAAATATTCCGATATTCTTGTTTAATTATTCTGTAGGTACTGGTTAGGGATCACAAAAACTTAGTCTAATGACTAAAGCTTGTCTGTAAAGTTCGACAGCTCCTAAGATCACACTTATCAGTCTAGCCCTCTGTTTCTCTCTCGTGTCAAGTCAACACGTAATACTGTACGCTCATTGGTTGAAAACAGCCAATAGTAAACAGGCCACCAATGAGGGTTCAGTGTTTGGTCTGCCAAGTCAACACAAATTTAACAAATGTACCTACGCAAAGAAATAAACTGTGAAAAGGACCCGGGGAAAGTGTTACTCAACTAACTTTAATTTTAATAGACTTTAGTACAGATGGGCAATTAGCATCCCAAAATTAAATCATTATATTAATAATAATAGTATGAAATCTGGGTAACTCGCAATTAAAACTTTTGACTTTGGCTGGTTATTAAATTAATTTTAAGTACTTAATGCTTAAGATGTTAGAGATAAAGTTGTTTAATATTCCGTTTATAGAGCCTCGTTATAAATTCAGAGACCTTCAGCATTGATGACGTCACTGTTAAAGAAAAATTTGGGGTCACCTACTCCGTCATAATACCCTTTTTCAAATGATTCCAAAAAAGGAGGAGGTTCTCAATTTGACTGTATTTTTTGTTTATGTTTGTTACCTCCTGCTGGGTGAACCGATTTTGATGATTCTATTTTTATTTGAAAGCTGGTGCTTCCCATTCCCGTCCCATTTAAATTGTATCAAGATCGAAGTAGTTATTGAGTTATTTGTAATAATTTGTATTTCGATTTCGACTACATTGATGACGTTTTGTTATTGGGGTTGAATTTGGTTGAAACTTTTTTTATAAATGAATCACATTAAAATGAGGTTTGATCGCATTCTGGAAAACACTTGGATGATATTATTATAATCCATACATATCATTTGCCAGTTATTTTGATTTAAACCCAATCACTAAATCAATTTAGATTAAATTTTATTAGGATCAATCTGAAATCAGTCAATCCTTTCAAATAAAAAAATTCTTCCAAATCAGTTTATAAATGAAGGAGATATGAAGTAACAAACATGAAAAAAAAGAATGAGATATCATCAAATTGAAGGCGGTTGAAAAACGGTGCAGTATTTTCTACAAAACCTAAATAGGTATATTATGCATATAGCTGGCTTTAAAAGTAATTTTTCCTTAGCATGCAGTGAAAGTCAAGCTGTCGAAGTGTTTCGCAAATTTTATTAGGTTCATTGAAAAGCGTTCATCGTGAATTCGGCCGGCATCGAACACCTAAATAATTAATTTAATTGAGATCAAAGAACTCCCATTTGCACTCCAGATAGCGCGGTATTATTGGACATACCTATTATTTTGGAATGTTTTCTTTACTTGTATTTGGGTACGTTTGCAAAAACATTTAATTTATTTGTCAAATACAATAATTGTGAACTAACAGCTAAGCCAAAAATTAACTAAAGTCATACCTTACCCACGTAACTGCCTAAGTTTTGAGCAACGCAATTTATTTTTTAGTGCATTTTAGGGAGATAAATGCAAACTTATGTACTGTACTATGGTGTGCAGATTGGCATAATGAAATAGCGTGGATTAATATATGGCCCGATAGCTCGGTTCGTAGTAATCCTGCCTTCTGAACTGTGGGTTGTGGGTTCGATTTCCACCCATGGCAAACATTTGTGTGATGAACATAGGTGTTTGTCCAGTGTATGGGTGTTATATTGTATGTATACGAACAAAAATTATCTAGTATTGCATCAGTTATCTGGTTGTCCTTAATACAAGCTTTGCTTAGTTTGGAGCGTTGTGTGAGATGTCCACACATATTATTTATCTAAATATATATAACTGAAAGGTGACTGACTGACTGACATAGTGATCTATCATCGCACAGCCCAAACCACTGGACGGATCGGGCTGAAATTTGGCACGACGTAGGTATCCACCCTTAAGAGGGTGAAACGGGTGGTTGAATTATTTTCCCATAGGCCACGCCGCGGGCGAAGCTGCGGGCAGAAGCTCGTTATTATATAAGTCGACTAATGGAATCAGTATATCTAACACTTATGTTTGTTGTCATCATTAAGGCTGTGGTCTTGGAAATGTAGCGGGAATATGTCTGAAGTATCGAGATTGATAAGGAGATACGACCAACCTCGTCATACTTTGGTTGCGTTAAAAAAATGGCAAATAGACAAAAATACCAAACTCCAGTCGTAAATCAAATTCGATAATGCATCAGATCTTTAAAAATATTGGTCAGAACCAATGGAGAATCACCGGTAAAAATATGAAGTCATTGAAACACGTGTCAGATGGTGTCGTTGACTACCAACTTTTCATTAAAGCCGCTGCATCCGAAATTATTATGGTCATGATGTTTTGCAATCTGTGACCGCCTCGATGATAAAACTACTAAATTCAATAAACATAATTACTTAAAATTGTACAAATAGATTCACTTAAAAAGTTGAATAAAAAATGAAACTGGCAATAAAAACAATTTACTTTTTCAGAGCCTAAAATGAATTTAAATTACTTTTTGTAGACAAATAAAGTTGTTGAAAAATTCTAAAGCCCCAGACTAATTCATGTCAGCACTTGGAAATAACTGGATTTTTTTTTCATCAAAAAGACGTCTGTTTAGAATGATTGAATAGAGGAACTGTAAAGAATTTGCTAATAGTCAAGGTTATATTATTATCCATTAATATATTTAAATATTATTATTATTATTATTGTTTTGGGAAAAGTTCTTTAGCGGTTGCATAGTCGTATATAAAAATGTAGAGAACATGTAGAGACAATCTGTAGTAGTCTCTATAGTTATCGATGTGCTATTGTTTTGCCTATGACATTTAAAAATACTCTCTTGATTTATCCATATCCAATATATTATTTTAAAAGTTAAAATGGAGTAATTTGTTAAAATTAAATATAAATCTTTAAAGAAGTTAACTCCAACTAAGCAAACTACTTCATTATCATGATTTAACAACTATGGAAACTTTTAACTAGCTTGGAAAAGCTTTAATGCGAATCACAGAAATGTGTTTTTTGGTGGAAAAAAGGATGTAGTGAATTGCTACAAAACTTAGAAAAGATGATCATTATGCTGATCGAGACAACTAATTCTGTCTGAGTTGAATATTTTTTCCTTTTTTTTATTTATTGTGGCAGTTTCCGACTTTGCTACAGTATCTGAAAATCTTCAGACTTGGACCAAATAAAAATCAGATGTTGACATTGTGACTCACAGGAAGCTAAACATTGGATTCTTTGGATTTCTTGGGAATTGGGTTTTCCGGACAACTCCTGGTGAAATTGTGCTGTATTAGAAACTCTTTGTATTTCAAATTTAGTTGTTTTATATATTTTATTTGACAAGGCTGTTGATATAACGGCGTGAATAAAAGTAGCACAAAAAATGAGATTTATTTAATACAAAACACTCCACAAAATAATTTGAACTCTAACTTGTTTAAATATACAATAAAATGCGACAAACTGAGATTTTAGGAGTTTGATAATGAGATATTTTTTCAAATATAGAAGGTTCAGTTTGTCTGTTTTTTTTATGCGTGGAGAATTTATGAATTTTGTTAACAGTAATTTCTAGAAATTTAGCCTATTACAGGCAATGTAATAGAGAATAAAACACATTTTAGTGACCCTCTTTAAAAGTAATGCATAGTGTAAAGTGAACATTAAACTGTGGTCATTATGTGGAGGCTTTTCTTGTAGGTATGTTAATATTTCCTACATAAAAAGATATAAGAAAAGTCTCTACGTGTATTCAAAGATATAAGCATACTCAAAAATAGCTAGAGCGACCTATAGTAGAAAAGTTATATCACGTGCTCTTTTCTAGCTAACTTTATAATCGCAAGTTTTCTCGGATATCAACTGCTAGGTTTATTAATACTGCATCTTGTCTTGAATTTATTATATTGCTGTACCTGTAAGAGCTTCTTAGTGGTTTTGTTACACAAACAGTAGTTTTATCGTTAAAGGCTACTTCGGAAAATATGAAGTTCTCGCAGAAACAGGTCAAATAGGTACAGGTTGAACCGCGGAACTTGTGCTTTCGTAGAGAGGCTAGATACTTAAGTAGGTGGCAATACATCTTTTGATATGTAAATATATATAACTCAAAGGTGACTGACTGACATAGTGATCTATCAACGCACAGCCCAAACCACTGGACGGATCGGACTGAAATTTGGCATGCAGGTAGATGTTATGACGTAGGCATCCGCTAAGAAAGAATTTTTCGAAATTTTACCCTTAAGAGGGTGAAATGGGTGGTTGAATTATTTTCCCATAGGCCACGCCGTGGGCGTAGCTGCGGGCAGAAGCTCGTTCTCTTTATAAATCTACAAGCTACACTACCAACTCATAAATAAAATATTTGGATAATATACAAGCTGCGATGACCTAAAGACAGTCCAAATGCTCCAGCCCACTACCAGTAGGTAGCGTACCTAACATGCTGGTAGCATTGCTCGGTTGAATCGCAATGCTAATTCATTGTGCCAAATAAATACCAGCGTTTAGGTCATGCGTCGCATTGACCAGGCGCTCTGATAAACTTTAAAAAACGCGATGAGCTCCCGTTCCCCATGGACCAGTCTCAACACCAAACGGCTCATACATGTAGCAGCTACCGAGGTTACGAGGTTATATTTGCACTGTTTTAGCTTTTCGGCCGAATTAGCTGCGTCGCTGGCCCCAACGTGTCTCGCAAAGATATGACGGCGCTATAGTGTCGACGCAAGTGGCATTCCACACTAAAGGCCGCTTCATCTTCCAGGGAACTAGAGTAATTTTCTCAGGCATTTTATCATCGTCACGTTTAGCTATTGTAGCATTTAGTAGTCGTTATTATATTACTGTAGTAGTTAATCTACAACAAAATAAATATGGACAAGGAGACATTAAGATAAAATCTAAACTTGCAGTTGTGTGTTTTATAACATATCATGGACCTTTGCCAATTTACATCGGTGGCTTCTTTATGGAGCAAAAGGAATAAATTTTTGTTCACATTTATCATTTCCCTAACAATATCGAATGACTCGAAAGGTCCATCGAAAATCTCCAAAATATATATTTAGAAAACGATACCAAAAGAAAATAAATAAACAAACCTAAAGTAATTAGATTCAATTCAAAGCGTTGAAGGCTTTCGAGTTTTAAAAGACTTTTAAATGATGCCTCGGTAACTTGGTAAATTTGGGAAGGTCATAAGTTCAAGTGTTCGTCCGACGTAAATTAGGTCTATTCAGCACGGAATGTATTATCTAAGAAGAAACCAAAATGTCACTGCAAGAGTAGCGTTCTGGTAAGCGGAAAAACGGATGTGGTTTATTTAAAAACATTGGCAAAAATTGTAAAAGATTTATTTTCTCTGTTTCCGATTTTTCGTTTTTTGTATAAATATTGTTAAATAATTTCCAGTGAAAGTAGAATAAAGAGTAAATAAATGGGAATTTAAATTGGAACTTCCTCAATAGTTTTCATTAGACCGTAACAGTAATAAAAATGAGTTAATGTATTGCATCATTTTATCCTTGCAATAATAACTCACCAAGCAGTCATTTCCTGAAACTCTGTAGATTTTTACATATTCATTAATGACCCAAAATGCCTAACCAGTTTCTAGTTAGTTTTAAAAAAATGGTACAACTTAACAAAGGCTTACGGAATCTTCACTTACATTGGAACCAAATTCATATACTTTTGTACGATGTTCCATTCTTTCATTATTCTAATTAATCTAGTCAGCATTACTATTCAAAAGGTAATGATGATGCTGAAATTTTTCAAAAGAAATTAGCACATTAGTTATAATAATAGGTGAGCAGCCGTTGTTAAAAGCGCTTATTTATTCAGTAAAGCGTATATACTCCGACTTATCAAGCCAGATACTTTTGCTCAGAAATGTTAACTTTTTATCTGTAACCCTTGTCATCACTTGTCGCTCCCTATTATTATCGTAGGAGGGCACGTAAAACATGACTCCACAAATACCTTTCAAAATGAGGTTAATGTCACACTCAATGAATAGTAAAGTAGGTTGGAGGCCAAAATAATAGCTTATAGAAAAAGTGTCTACACTTTCTGCGGTGCCGAAATGAGTTCCATGCAAAACACGCTTAGAAGCAGATGTACGTAAGATTTAAGAGAAGTGTTACTGTAACATTTCACGAAATTGATACTCTTCAAATGTATCTTCCTTTAAATTTAAAATTATAGGGTTAGGGATGATACTTATTGTTTATTTTGTCTATTTCTATAAATATGTTAACTTATATATTTTCAAAGATCTGGATGGCCTTCATCAGAACTCATATCGGAGGGCGTACCTATGCAGGCGAAGAATCAAAATGATAGTTCACTTTTTCAAATCACAGAATTTAATTTAATTTCTAGTCTCTCCTAAGTGGTCTGTGTTTAATCTCTTATAATCACAATAAATCAAAAAATCAAATAGCTAACAGGCAGATGGATAAAGGCTTCGCTATAATCAGATCTATTTACACGCTAATTAAGCAGGATTTACAGAATAAATGCGGTTCTGGCGCTGGCGCCTTTTTGTTCCAAAGGTGGTATATCAAGATGGCTGTCTTGCTACCATAGACCACACGCTCCGCTAGAGTGACTTTGACAACATCAATACACACTAATGATATTTCACTGACGCGCCATCATATTTATTCATTCCAATGGGAAAGTAAGGTTCTTGAGTGGCGACCATACGGACCGGAAGACGCAGCGAAGCCCGACCTGGCCAGAACCGCGGGGAGTCATTGGCTGCAAAAGGCGTTCTGTACGGGAGGCCTATGTTCGGCATGAACGTCCGGCTAATGATCTATTCATCAATTCATTGATTCTGCTCTAAAATAGAAATGTAAAAACTATATTAGTATCAAAACTACAGTCGAATAACTCAACCAGTGTTACTCAACTACTACTACACACGTCAGTTTCTATAATAATAAATAAATACGTGTGGAAAATTCACATAGCATAATATTATATTAGTGTCGTTATTTGTTTTGAAGATTTGTGAGGTTCAAGTAAAATTAATTTACGCAAAGCTAGTTAGGACTTAAATATTTCAGCACGACACAAAAATGGAAGACTAGCAAAGAAGTCACGGGAATCTACGGCGGCGTTGTTATCGGAGGCCATAGACCCACTTGTAGGATCCTATGGCCGTCACTGTGGCTACAGCATTATTTTAATCGCCTTATATGCTTAACTGAAAACAGGCACCAGGCTGAGTTCAGCCCTTTTCGACACTACGTTACCTATATCTACTCTTCTATTTCTCTTTTATAAATATTTAACTAGGTACTGTTTCTATTTAATTGTAAGCAATATATTCATGTAATTTATTTTTGGAAGTAAGCATTGAAGAAATGTTTTCTTTCTTTCTTATATGAATATCTTAAAATATTATTCCATTCAATTTTTACATAAAAAAAATTCCAGTCATAGTATTTTTTTTTTTACGAAAAAGTATCCAACGTACAAACTGCAGTAAAAGTAGTGAATTAATTAACTTTGGAAGTTATATTATCTTCTTTCAATTTGCATTCAAATTCTTAATTAATTCAACTAAGTACGCTTTTCGATTAAGCGGGGAGTAACGGACCATGCTTTTTAAAAACTTGTTTTCGGGCAAACCTGTGCGACCAACGCGTCTGAAAACGAACAACAAATAGGCTGTCAGTAATAACGTATGCAAAGTTACCGACATAGCTCAACAAATTATCAAGCTGAAGTGGCAGTGGGCTAGTCATATCTGCCGAAGAACCGATAAAGGAAACCGAAAAAACCGTTAGGTAGACGTGTTCTGGAGTGAAGACCGTGAATTGGTAGACGTAGGCGTCCTGCGGCAAGATGGAGCGATGATATACCTACGCAAGGTAGCTGGTAGCAACTGGAAGAGTAGAGCCGAAGACCGGGCTCAGTGGCGTGCCTTGGGAGAGGCCTACATTCAGCAGTGAACTAGGGAAGGCTGGTGATGATGAA
This sequence comes from Ennomos fuscantarius, assembly GCA_905220475.3. Taxonomy (NCBI): domain Eukaryota; kingdom Metazoa; phylum Arthropoda; class Insecta; order Lepidoptera; family Geometridae; genus Ennomos; species Ennomos fuscantarius. The sequence goes on along the minus strand of HG992034.1, from coordinate 3,353,130 downwards.
TAACGTATGCAAACGTCAATATAGATAAAAAGACGAGTGTGCTTAGACCACACGACTGAAGTAAAACTTCTTTAGTTTAGCTCCATTTATTGACCGGTATAACTTTGCTTTTAGCTTTGTTATGTTGACAATGAAAATCTGCGTAAACCAACTTCAACTTCTGTTCGCCTCGCATTCACCAGCTTACTGCCAAAGCCAAGAGTGCGTAAAGAAATTTAAATCAGTAAAAAAATACTAAGATTTATATAAACTCTTAATATTTAATATTAAGAGTTTATATATTAAATATTAAGAGTTTATATACAGTACAACTTTGTTTTTTTGCACCCCTTAAATTCAAGATGATTATATAAAGTTTTAGTTTGGTTTTATGTGATAAGCATTAGTCGCCATCATCGTCATATTGTGAGACAAGGAGGGTGATCACAAAACTTTGATTGCATTGCATCAGGAAAAATTTCATTCTTAATTTTAAAATTTCCAATTTACTATGCGTATAAGCTGCGTATTTTAAACTGCCAAATCCATACATAATTATATTTCTGTTGGTTGCAATAAAGTTACGTGATCGCCTAGCAGCGGCCTGTGTAAAATTTACATAACAAAGATAATGGGATAATAGAATAGTTTTTTTTTTTTTTACTTCAAACTTGTCTAGCATTTGACCGCGCTCTCACCTGATGGGAAGTGACGATGCGATCGAAGATGTAGCATGCTAGCCAAGTAAATACCTATTCACTCTTCGCTTGAACACGCCCGGGTCATATTTCGCCGGAAACACTGAGACACTGGCAAGGCATTCCATTCCTTAGCCGTTCTAATTAAGAACTTTGAGTCAAATCGCTTGGTACGAATGGGTGGTATTTCGACCACGAAAGGATGGCGCTTAGCCGAGCGTCTAGTAGTCCGGTAGTGGAATGGTGATGGGAGAATGAAATCATGCAGTTCTTGAGCGCATTCACCGTGGTGTAATCTGTAAAAGACCGACAGACTTGCCACCTTACGTCGATGTGCAAGGCTCTGGAGCCTTTCACCAACCAAAGTGTCGTCGTCAATGAGCATTTTGGCACGCCGTTCAATCGAGTCCAGAGCCTCAAGCTGGAAGAATCACAATATTCTGACGGTCATGTCTGAAAAATTAAGACATGACGTTTTAAAAAGTAACCTCATGGCACAATGTGTTACCAATAAAATGCGCAGGTATGTTTTGAGCGCTGACGTTTTAATGCTAAACTAAAGCAAAAGCTTTGTTTTCAGAGATAATAGGTTGTAAACTAGTTAAAAGCAGTACATTTTCTGAAGAGTAATTATATGTAAATCTTTTTTTACTTCCCCTGTGATAAGTACTAATTAAACGGGAACTTTTGGTGCAGAAAACAGATTTTTATTTCAAAAGTAGAAATGACTTTATTAATGATAATACAACTATTTAACCGACCCTTGCAGAAAATAGTAACTAATGCTAGGCGATCACGTAAGTTAATTGCAACCAATAGTAACACGGCTTTGTATGGATTTGACAGTTTCAATACGTAGCTTATGTGCGTAGTTACTATAGAAATTTTCAAATTAGGAATGTAATTTCCCCTGTTGCATTGCAATCAGTGTTCTGTGATCATTTGTTGTATTTCTCCATCATCATCATTTCAGCCCGTGTTAAACCACTTTTGGATATAGGCCTCTCTTTCAAGCCATTTGTCAACATCAGTCAACTGTTCATTAATATATTGAGAAGGTAATGCCGCAAAACGCATTTAGGTAATCATTAATTTAATATCCAAACTATTTGCAAACATTTGGAACGGTAGCCGCATCGCTCAAAAAACTAAAAGCGGTTGAACGTTCAAACAGAATATTCCAGAGTTTAAAATGCTTTCGGCACATGGAAGAGGTTAACTGGAATTTTAATAAAGTTCCTGCTGGTAGCCGCGTCGCTTGTACAACGTAAACGCGCTGGTTCCAAAATAAAATTAACCGTGTTGCAGACTGACGGGTTGGTTCAAATATAAAGCGGGATGAACTGAGTTAGTGGTATCGCACCGTGAAGCTTTTTGTGGAGAGTGGATTTTTATACATGTGCATAACGCTTTTTGTTGCCAGTACTGTTAATTTTTGTGTCGTAAAAAGGAACAATAATATTTATTTTAAAATTATCAGAAAGACATGACCATAATGGTAGGAAGATGATAAACCCAAATTGTATTGTCATTTATAATACTTTGTAGATAGATAGCTAAATAGATAGAAACATAAACTCTATATTGTAAACATCAGAAAGTCAATATATACAGGCTAAATAAATATATGTGGATATTTCACACAGCGCCACCTAGCTCGAAACTAAGCAAAGTTTGTACTATGGAAACCAGAGAGCTGATGGAATAATTATATACTTTTCTTTGTAAATACGTACATAGAATACAATATAACATCCAGACACAAAACAAACACCTGTGTATGAACAAATGTTTGTCCTGGGTGGGAATTGAATGCACAATCTACAGTTTAGAAGGCAGAGCTACTACCAACTAAGCTATAAGTATCTTCAAAGATTTACTAGAGGAAACAATGGGGTAAATTCTCTTTCTTAAATAATTAAATATAATATAATAATTAAATTAAAAAAGGATAATTTCTCTTCGACGCAAAATTTGGATGGAGAGGATTCATCGAAGTGGTAATGGTCGGGATGTATATATAGATAATGTTTTCTTCAAAAATGGAAAGGCATCGAATTCAGAAAATAATATCAGGTTTTATTTTATTGGTTACAATAAAAATAAAAACGTTGACACTTCAGACTATTCCCCAGAGTTACCCGTAGAATGGAATAGATTTAACACAAACAGATATTTTATTTCAGCCTTGAAGCCGCGTCGGCAAAACATTTGATATACATTTTCAATATTTCGTAAAATGGAACTTATCAGATAGTTTATTTTATTCTGCTCTAAAGAATAGATTTTGCTTCAAACTTGTATTACAATACAAACTCTTTATTGTATACCACATGTTTAAATAACTTTACATAACAACTTATAGTAGGTAATACAACGGGCGGCCTTATCACTAAAAGCGATCTCTTCCAGCTAACCTTTGGATAGACAGTGTTTGACGATAATGAGAGTAGACGGTGGTGTACAATGTGATCATATTTTTATTTTATTTTACCACCAATTACGTAATCATAATAGGCAATAAAATAAAAATGTATTTTTTATTAAAAACAAAAAAAAATGAAAATGTTAATCCAATAATAATTCTTAAAAAAATCTAAAAAGATTGTATTTAATAATATTATGATTTAGCGGGGAAAACTTTAAATAGCTACCGATAAAGTAGTAACCGATAGGTCGGTTGGTAGTAACCCGTAGTTTGTGTGGACAATATATTTGGTGAAAAGCAAAAACATTTTTTATTTATCCTATTTCAGTAATGAAGTTATTAATAATTGAACAAAACATTGGACATTGAACATTGAACGTTAAACTACTGTCCGGTGATGCTGTAAAGTTCTGTTAAAAAAAACAACCTTCTCTGGTGTCTTTAGTGCCGCTCAATGACTCTATAAGTTTATAGAGAGCAAAGTACCAGCCTGACGAAAAAAATTATTTATAACATAAACTTAGTACCTGTAGAATCTGATACGCTGATTCGGCCATATTTGTGCTTACTTACCACGAGAGAGTTGATGGGCACACGGTAAAGATTAAAAATTCACAAAATTATAGTAGTTATAATTATAAAGCAAACCAATTAAAAAATAAAATTAATTAATTTCCGGGAATTCATCGCATCATTTTTCAAAGTTTTTTAGAGCGCCTGGTCGATGCTGCGCGTGACTAAAATACTGGCACTTATTTGGCAAAAGGAATCAGCATTGCAATTCAACGGGGCAATTCTGCCTGCATGTTGGATGCGCTACCTACTGGTAGTGGGCTGGAGCATTGGATTTTCATACTACTCATTTTGATCATCGCGGCGGGTTAGTTATATATATCATATCATTGTGGTATTTAGTTGAAAATACAGGCAATTTTTAGGTCAAAAAAAAAATGAAAAAACATTCAAATTAAAATCACCTTCAATGGCTGAATTTCTTTGTAGTCAGCTTCCCGCCGTATTTGGCATTCAATTTGTTGATTGCTCTTTCGCAAAGAACTTCAATTCAAATCAAAGTGTTTTACGTATTGATGCAAATGATTGCCAAAGCTCGAGTTCTGTTTAATCTTGCCGAAGTAGCGGCTGATTGCGATCTAAATCTTCCGCTAATTGCTTGCGAGCGAGCAGTGGGGCAATATTGCTCGTTTGGATAATGAGATGGAAGATAGATCTCTAGTGCTAACACTAATTTTGTTTCGTTACAAATCTTTTGACTTTTTTGAACAGTTGTGTAGTTGCACTAATTTATTTTACATCTGGTTATTTTTATAAACTGGTTGTATTACAAAAATAGTTGTTTTTCCCTCTAACAGCTCTCGATTTTGGCGAAACTGTGGAAGCGATGAAAATAAATCAAAATTAATTGAAAGCAAACATTTGCTTGAACCACTCCTTTTATTTTACCAATATTTTTCAGCGGAATCAAATTCTACGAGCTTATAAAATAGTACTTTTGTTTTCCAACTCTACCCCTTTTCATAATCCTTTCTTTTAAGATTTTTTGTTAATGTTTTTAATCTAGAAACGACCAACGATCACATACATAGATTCTGGGCCTAAATAGGATTCCCTGTATCTAGGGACCCAGGAACTATAAAGATCATGGTCCCACAACACCTCGACTCAGAACAAGTATTTGCGCTTTTTTTCTGCATAAATACTTTTCCTGTAGGAATCAAACTCGCCGCCTCCGGGCTATGAGCCGACCTGCTCAACCACCATACTACAGAGGCTGTATTGATATCTCTTTGCAAAGGGTAATAGAGCATTGTGGAACAGATGTTTTTTTTTTTAATTTTTTTTTATTCTGCTTTACCACAGACTCCTGGATCCGTGCTCTTTTTTAAAATACTACTCACATATTGTTAGTTATATTATTGTGTTATTATTATTTTTTATATACAGGAGGAACTTATTTTTCCTATTTTCTTAAATTTATGGACACTAAATGTTTTGAGAGCATCAATTTTCATATTTGCGTATACACCACGAGCAGACCAGCTCCCGCAAGCAACAGATGAATATTAAGTACTGAAAGTACACTTTGACACATGTTCTAAAATTGTATGATTCTAGTACATACTGGTTTCTCGACAATGTTTTCCTTCACCATTATAAGAGCGAGTTCAAATTCCTCACATAACTTGAATTGTTATTGGCACAAGTTCGAGTGGGATCCGAACCTTGGTGCGTTGGTTTGAAAGTTTCACGGGCTACTGCTGGGTCATACTCGCTCTACTGTGTATTGTTACTTTACAGGTATATGATTGAGCTAGTAGCTTATCGTCCAAAAGAAAAGCCGCAATCATTTAATTTTTATTGGTTTATGGAAACTATGAAAGTTTAGTTTACTTAGCATGCATTATTTCAGGATCAAGCTACACTGATTATTCACTAGCTGTGCCCCGCGGTTTCACCCGCGTGGTGAAAATTTTCCATACTTTCTCAACTTTTTCTTTCATAAGAACCTTCTTCTGAAAATAATAAACACAATGAAAAAATAATTAGCCAAAATGTTTTATCCATTCAACCATGATGCGATGACCAAGGGAAATAGAGATTCATTTTTATATATTACGATTTATTATTATTTGAAGATTTTTTAAGATTAGTTAAGTACCTATGTCGCTGTGAGGATAAAACACAATTCTGCTATAACTATGAAAGTTGAGTCAAAAAACCAATACAACTCAGAATAAAAGAATTAAATAAAACCTTATAATTTCAGTATGAATACACAACAAATAAATGCTGTCTGTCAAATACTGATAATGGAAAATACACACTGAATTTTCCTTTGTTAAATAATAATATTTCGGTATAAATTAAACCTTTCACCGTACCCGTAAGAGTACTTAAAATCACAATCTGGTTTAATTTCTGCTCACATTTCACCCATCTGTTTACGTTCCTTCCGCCATACAAAGTCGCTTAAAGACGATACACAATGAACTGGGCGAAACCATCACCATGGCCAACAGATGCAGTAGCTCTACTTTATGGAAACTGGATTTATTACTATTGGAATTTATTACTATTACTAATAATACTGACAAAACTTCAAAATAAAATGAAATAGCATATCACACTAATATTATAAAAGTGAATGTTTGTACGTGTGTATGTTTGTTACTCCTTTACGCTCAAATGGCTGAATGGGTTTGGAATTTGGATGAAATTTGGTACTAAGATAGCTTATACACTGGATTAACATATAGGCTACATTTTATACCGGAAAAATGAAAGTTCCCGTGGGATGATCAAATAATTAAAATATTTGAAAAGTTCAATTTACGGTTATTCGCGACATTTAATAACTTAATTTCTATCTATTTGATTTAGATGTAGGGGATTCAAAAATAATAACAAATTACGGTAAAAAATCAGTTGGCAGGTATTCTTAAAATGTATGGAACATATAAGTTCAAATTCACAGTTTCTAAAGCTATGCTACTGCGCGTGTGTGGCACCGAAACGCATGGAATCTTAATAGTAATCCCTTTCATGATAAGGGTTCCAATCTGAGAGAATATAAAGCGCTGGTTAATTAAAAGTAATACCTTTCAAGGAAGCGTACGTTCCTAGTACGTTCTCTGCTTACGAATTGATTACTTTGTTGGTTGAAACGAGTGGGTAGCGGCAAAAATCTTCGTTGTACCAAGTTAATTAAAACGCTGTACAAAAAGCCAGATAGTGTTTTTCATAATTACCCCCTTTTCCTCGGGAAAAGTTTCCTGTTAACCTTTTAAAAGCATAATTGCCTCTTATTATCATATTGCAGGTGGTTGTACCTATATATCTTACGCTAGCTGCTCTCCGCAGTTTTATGTGTACACCCAGTACACCAGCATAAACTTGGTTTAAATAATGCAGCTTAATCTAGTGATTGTATTGATCTATACTTATGTAGTTCTTCAAATTAAATGAGGTTATTTAGGCTGTTAATATAATGTTCAAATATACGAAGAGCTGCATGGGTTCCCACCGAGGACAACCATTTGTGTGATGAACATCGATGTTTGTTCGGTGTCTGGGTGTTATATTGTATTTTACGTATGTATTAATGTACTTATGTATGTAGGTATCTATTCGAGAAACTGTCTTGGACATCCAGTCAAAGATCCCGGATCCCGGCAATGTGCGGCGCAGCTCATAACGCAACGTCATAGATCGGTAGCTTTTAGAGGGAGCATCCGCTACTCAGCCTCTAAATGTTAGAATAACATACCACCGCCTATAAGGAACCAACAAAGCATTACGTTGCTTGTTGAACCAACAAAGCTTTAGGTTCAAATTAAAGAAATTTCTTTTTGACCACCAGAAAGCGGAAGAAGCTCTCCGACATGACACAAGTGCGATTTAACCATCTTAAAACACTACTAAAACTTCTCACACAACCTCTAGGCTTGTCAGTCACGCACACACTATTCTCAACGTAAACTATTGATGATATTAAAGCTGTAAATGGTGTTTATTTGCGGTTATGTAATTAAATGTAGGTAATTTTTTTAAAGTACTATTCTGGTTTGTTTTATTTTATTTTACTGTTCTCATTTGGTCACATTACAACATTATATAAATAACATTCCTTGGTTACCTTTGTATAATGTGTATTTTCTTTTGCAAGTAAGTTAGTTTCTAGCATAGTTAGTTTATTGTTAGTACTTCTTAATTTAGATGTAAACTGCTCCGTGACGACACCGAAATGGTCCCAACGGAAGACCAGCGCTGGTTGTATGGCCAGCACTATGCTGAGTTGGGCCCGATTCGTGGCAACAAATCACGATGTTCTTAAATTTTGTAATGTATTTTTTATCTTTTTTTGCCATTAATAAAAAAAATATTTCTTTCTTTCTTTCTTTTCTTTCTATTTACAAACAAAAAGTATCATTCTATCAGTTATCTGGTTCCCATAGTACATGCTTTGGTTAGTTTAGAGCTAGATGGCGCTGTGCGAAATATCTTTAAATATTTATCCATTACTGGACAAGTGCGTGTCGATGGATAAAATAACTAATTTTGGACATTATTCTGTGAGATCTTGTTGTAAGTATTTGGGTTCGATGGGAATCGAACCCAAATACTCAAATACGCACCATAACCTACAGTTCAGAAGGCAGAGCTACTGCCACCTAAACTGGCAGGCAAGTATTGGGCTGATGTCGTATATAAACGAGTAAACGAGAGAAAATTAAAAAAAAAACCTTTCATCATCTAGAAAAGAACTAATCACCTTCAAACGGCTGATCAGTTTTTTTTAATCATAGCTAAGAACACTCTCTCTAAGTCACCTTTCCAACAAAAAAAGATGATTCGAAATTAGTTCATTTCTGATGGCTTTTTTCTCTTTGAATGCCACAGATAAATAAATAAGATACACATATACACGCTGAACTTGTAACACCTCTCTAATTGATATAAAGGGTCCCCCTATACCAAATGTAGGAGTGTTACAATTTTGCCACAAAGACTTCACATAGCAAATCCATGGTATTAAATGTAAGCCCATTAAGCGTGCTATTTATTCTGAGATGTGACTCGATGTGACACCGCATCTGTGCCCGATGGCGTCGTAAAAACCATAAGGTTAATTTGACTCACCCTCCATCATAAAAGAGACACGTACATGTGCTATCAAAACAAGAAAATAATAACGCGCCGTATTTCGACTTTACTCCATTGCAAGTAACATCAAAATTGTATAAAAGATGAGTCCAAACTTCTAACTTTTAATTGTTTGTTGACTCACAGGTATGATAATGTTATATGACTCTTTCGTAAAATATTTACCGACTTCAAATCAAATTCAAAAGTTTGATGTAAGTAAAGATCTATGTAAGATAATTGTACTAAATGGAATTGCAAATAAAAAAACTCTGAGCTATAATTAAAAGTATATTATAAAAAGAGCCTCAGCCTTAAAGTCATACTGAAAAATTGAGAATCTTCTTCCTTTTTGAAGTTGGTTGAAAAACCTATAGACCCAATAAAAAAACCTCCATTAGCTAAAACTGACCGAGAAACTCTCCTACTTCTCTTTAAACTCCTTTTGCCTAGCGATTTCCTGGGTTCAGTTTTGTATTGCAAACGCATAACCCAGTTTTTTATTTAAAACGTAAATGCAGATATACCATTTCAAAGTGATTCAAATAGATTCTTTGTTAAACAAAGAATTCGTGAAAAGCGTTTAATTGATATCTGGTACGTTTTAACAAAACTAGCGATGAAAATACCCCAGTTTTGACAAACCAGTCAAAAAATCCCGTATGTTGTTACCCCTTAGACTACAGGAACAATAGGTATACACTGAATTCTCAGAACTATAAATCATATCAAAAAGAAATACGAAATCGAGAAATTGTGTAGACCATTATGCTTGCATCAATTTTGATCTACATATAATAGAAAGACAGTATTTCTAAAAGACTTTTCTCCTGAACAGAGAGCGGGAAAAACCTGCTTAATTTAGTATTCTTGATCATCATCATCTACTGTTATTTGGCTATAGGTGAAGTTGATGCAGCGTATTTTTTATTTCTTTCATTTCTGTCAGTTGTCTTAACATGCGGAATTCATGCTTAATTGCACACTCATAATCATTCTTCACACAGTGTAATCAGACTTTTTTCAACTGTTTTGACATCATCATTTAAATTCAATTATATTCATAAATAATTGAAGGGTTGAGAATAAGAAGGGTTTAACTGTCAAATTGACAGTTTCAAGAAAATTTACTTTAAACTTCAATGGCTTCATTTTAATGTAGAGTGCTTATAAGGTACTAGAAAATGTTTATGTAAGTTTAAGTTGCTTGAAAATGTTTTAATTCTATTTTAAGATACTAAATATAGTACTGATTCATACAATTACTATAAAAATATAATATAATAATGTAAATATAATAATGTTTTTATGCTAAGCGAACTGTATTCCTGTGACAGATAAACCGTTTTTAGACTCAAAATCTCGAGGTTTAAGCCTCATTTCGATATTTTGGGAGTGTATTATTGTAGATAATTTCACGCTGAATCCAACGATACCAATAAGTCATATTGTAAAAAAAATCAGTTAAACCCTTTTTGTTCTCACCCCTTCAATTGTTTGAGTATAATTTTGATCAAAAGATGTGATTTTGCGGTTTCATATTCTTTTTTGTGAAGTCAAAGCAAATCTATAATATTGTTTTAGTCTATGATTGCCACAAAGAGAGTTAACAATCTGACATGGGACTGTGGAGATGACGCAGTTTTAATGGGCTCTCTGTGGTCAGGTCAAGACAGTCGATTTGGAGATCTTTATGATAACTAAAGCAATTAATAGATAAGAATTGAAAGCAGTGGCGCGCGAAGTTTGTCTAAAGGCTTTTGCTACATAATGAAAAGCTCAAAGATAAAAATGGCTATTGAAAATAAACTACAAATTCTTTGTGAATGAAGCTCTATTTTTTATATCTTGGTTTACATTTATTGTAGAGCAGACCAAACCGCTGGAGCTAGAGACTTCATTGATGTTTTTATTTTATAATGAAATATAATAAAATGAATTGTTATTATTATTATATAGTTATTTATTACCATTGATGGGCTTGCATTTGACCACAGTCTCCCCTGATAGTAAGTGACGAAGCGGTCGACAAGATACCACAAATCAACGCAGTTTTACCAAGAAAGAGGTTTAGTGGTACATGCTTTGCTTTAATATGGGCTAGATAGTGCTGTGTAAAATGACAATATTTATTTATTCATACCATTGGCAAATTTGACTAGTTACTACTAGAAAACTATTTGATCAGTACATTGGCGGTGCTGACCATACCAAATAAATTACAACCATTAATTCACAATATCATAATGTTGTAACAAACCAAAACACAATTTAATTCAAAATAAACAAAAATATTTATAATTTTATAACTTTTTCTCCTGATGCTCTTGTCGGTGGAGTAATCTCCATCGTTTTCGATCTTCGGCCAATGCTTTAACTCCCCGTTTGACATGACGAAATAATATAACTAGGTATACTTACAAAAAATATTATTACAACAAAAATAAATAGAAATAAAGTTTCAACTAAAAACATAATTTACAATATAAATAAATAAATAAAAATGCATCATCCAGCTCACCACCGCGCGGTAAGGTTTTCAGAGTACTGGCAGCATTACCTCGCTTAATAAGAATACTTAGCTTCTGAGCGATTACAGGTAGCTTATTGTTTTATAATTGACCTGCAATGGGGGTAGTATATTATTTATTTTTGTAAGATAAATAACGGCTAAACACACGTCAATTAAAAAGTTGAAATTACTGCGACCAGGTTTCGAACACATTCGATGTCCTTCTTCTGGGAGCCAGTTGCTAACGCAAGCCGCGGCGGCTTTCGCGAGCGTCAGCACGTAACTCTATTATTTCTTAACTATATATTTCTGCAGATGAACCGTGTTGCATATCAGGATCTCGTCTCTCTTTCTACAATACGTTCAGCTTAACTTATGGTGCAACGAGAGTAGGTAATATACAACGGTTACAACACACTATTAACAGTAACAGTACCTATATCGTGCATACATACTTACATGCACATAAATGTTTGGCCAAATTCCCTTTTACCCAACAACACAAAAATACGGAAACACGCCATCAATATTCATTAAATCATTTATATACTTATTTCGTTGATTGTAAACTGAATTTATTATTTTTGCATAAATAAATAAATATTCTATTCTATTCTATTCATATATGGTAGAAATTCTTCATATCCGTGTTTTGATACTACTCTACATTTGTAAGTCAGACAGCAAAGGAGTAAAAAACTTTACCAGAGTCAATATTTCTTAACATCTAGGTATATTAAATTGTAAAAATGTTTACCGCATGTCTGTGGCATCTTAGCTTCCAAACTGATGAACCGATGATTTTTTTAAGCGCCCAACTATCACATACATAGATATTCTAGATCCTAACTAGGATTCCCTGTAACTAGGGACCCAGGGACTACAAGGATCATGGTCCCATAACACCCAGACACAGAACGAGTATTTAGGGTTTTTTCGGTGCACAAATACTTGTCTTTGCGCGGGAATTAAACCCACCACCTCCGGGTTATGAGCCGACCTGCTCAACCACGACGCCACACAGGCTGTCAAATTTGAAAGGCGACTTGATTTTTTTTGACGTGACTAGATTATTCAAATCACTAAAGCCAAAGTTACGTCTAGTAACCTTATTTCTGTGATTATTGAGCGCAAAAATTTGTTTTAATATGGCATCGCGTAGCATTCAATTAGATTGCATTGTCAAAGTCACTATTCTTTGTATTACAATAATTCATCACGCCTAGTAAGTAAACATTCATAATGTCCAGGGGCCATGGAAACCATCGGCTAAAGTTAGTTATCGATAAGGTCGACATTTATGTGGCCACAAATCGCCCCTACTGTTACTATTACCGTAGTAATACGACCGAGCGAGATCTCTCGGGACTCAGTGAACTTTGAACTCTCGAGATTAAACCTTGAGTTTTATAAGGCAAGGATAAGGAAAGACGTTTCTCAAGAAATTGATGACCTAGGTCGTAAAATGATGCTATCTTTGTAACGAAGTGTTCCCATAATACTAAATATCTCTGAGTATATTGTTAATACCTTTAGCTCGTTCGTTGAAATGAAATTCGGAAATGAGGAATTTTTTGTAGCTGCACTAAAAGTTTGGTTCATTATGATAGGTCTATTTTTATAGCATGTTACCAAACTTAAATATGGGACCATTACCGTTTCTATTCAATTTATTTTCGTCTAGACACGAAATCGTAACTTAATTATGAAAAAAAACCTAAGGAATATTGATGTTGCGCAGTTTTAAACTAATCAAGATAAGAATTTCTGAATAGAACGATGAAACTTCAATGATCCAACAGAAAACTTTCTAGTTATTCGCAAAAAACAAATAGTAACAAAAGTTGCATTAATTTCGATACATGTCACCTGACGACGACGTTACGTCATAAAATGCCCACACTAACGATTTCAAAGATGTAAGTATATCTTACACACGAAGGTAAAAGTACCTAATGTAATTAATATTAATAACAATATCGCCCAACGATCACATTTATAGATCCTGGACCTGTATCTGGGAACCCAGAAACTACGAAAACATGGTCCCACAATTCCTAGACCCAGAACAAGTATGTACTAAGTATGCACTTTCTTCTTTGCACAAATATTTGTCCTATTATGGGAATTTAACCCGTTACCTCTGGGTTATGAGCCGACCTGCTGAACCACTACACTGCAGAGGCTGTTGAATACAATAGAAATATATTCTGACACAATACATTAACGGCGCAGAAAATGTAGAAACATGGGGAATTGTAAAAAAAAATTGCATGGCCATTCCTTAATTTTTTAATTGTTAAAGTATATTATAACACATGTATGATGAAGAAATAGCAAAAAGATTAAAAAAATACATTAAAAAAACATGATAGAATACACCTCAATTGGTCGATTATACATATTAAGCAGTTTAATCAAGATGTAACCTTATATTTGCAGAGAATAATAAATATATTTATTTTGAGCTTAGCTTCATTATAATATTATCAAACTAAAATGTGAATATTTATACGATACTACTTTTCCTTTACTTTCACTATTCGTATACCTACTTATTGTAAAGCACACAGAAAAAATTCCGAAAGGGTAAACTCCGAACATACATCAACAAACTTGCCTTTGTCATCGATACCTGAATAAAATATTTATTTTACCCAACAGAAGTGAGCGTTCGTGTATTTGTGTTCATTTTCGCGAACGCAAACATAACTTGGTAGTTTTTTACATTGAAGAATGTGACTCGCTCGGTCAACGTCGCAGCCGCCCTAAATATTTTCAGTACTTTTTGTTTGGGTAAAATATTTGATGGGCGGATACCTATTGGCACAAGCAAATATTTCTTTTGGAGTTTAATGTTTGCGGAAGCTGGAATGTGTTTGAGCGCTACGAATTACAAAATGGGAAATAGGGTTTATTTATAGTTTTTTCAGTGTTAATAAATATTTGACGCACAGATATCGATTTCTGTGGTTGCACGCAGTTACATGTTTTTTACTAAAAGCTTCTATTATGTACCTACTGAAATATTTAATATTGGAAAGTGGAATTAAAAACATCTAACAGTGTAATATTTAATAAGTTATATTCCTAGACTACTGCACCAGAAATCACAGTCCAAGAAACACAGAAAAAAGTAAAATCTTTTCTAATTTCGAATTCAATTGCTTTATTACGATTTATTGTGTTTTCTCTAGAATTTATAGCTTACTAAAGCCGTGAACTCTGACTTCGACTCAATAATGCACAAGAATAAAACTGCATTGTATGCAGGCTAATGATTTTCTGGATTTTACTAGATTTTTTTGCAAATTGCACATATTTTTCTTGTCGGCATAGTGTTTCATCACCATTCGCAAATATATTGCTTATTGCTAGGTTACCTCATTCTTCTTCATTTTACAGAAAGTTGTTCAATAGTGTCTATGAGAAGCCTTTTTGGTTGTGCCATAAAAGCTTTGCTACTTAAATATCCTACTTACCTAACCGCGATCCAGACAACAGATAGAAGTTTGTTCGATGCAGAAGTCAGTGAAAACTTCAGCAGTTGTTAAATTAAAGACAGCTCAATTGTGGAACAATAAAACACTACACTTACATACGTGGTCTAAGTTTGTCCGCGCGTGGATAAATATATGTCGGAAAAAGAAAAAGTGTTGGTGTTGGAGGTTTGTAAAATGGTAAAATGTAAAATAGTGATCAGTGAATGTGAAATTTTTATTTATTTATTCATAAACAGAATTGTAGCATCATTACAGACAAATTTCCAATGCGATGTCACAACTTATAATAAATATTATTATTACAATATGTATTTATAGTTAAGATATACTATTATTTTCTATTAGAGCTACTTCTATGAAGTTCGACAGGCTGTAGTTAAAAACGTCCACTCTTTCGGATATTAAATTAATCCAACGTATGGTTAATGACGTTAGCTGGTCGTATATAGTAATTGACGAATGTGAAATAGTGATTGATAATAAAAATTAATGAATTGAAATCATAGTCAATTATCAGGATAACAGAAAAAATTGCTAATGATTAATTAACAAATTGAATACTAGTATCGGCTAGGACTTAATATTAGGTCTTTACCTATGAAATTGCCGTTTTGTTTGAAAAAAGTTAAAGTATTTTTTTTTCGAACTTATTTATTTCTTTTATTCAAAGTAATCACCCCTGCAATCAATGCATCTTTGCCAACGCTGTGGCAGTTTATGGATGCCCTTCTTGAAAAAATCAGCAGGACGGGAGACAACAAACTCTTCAAAGGCGTTTTGTACTGCCTCTCGGGAATTGAATTTTTTTCCCGCTAAAAAGTTGTCCAAATTTTGGAAAAAGTAATAGTCGGTAGGCGCAAGATCTGGTGAGTATGGCGGATGAGGGAGAGCTTCCAAACCCAACTCATGCAGCTTAGAGACGGTCTGTTGTGCAGTATGGGGTCGCGCGTTGTCGTGAAGTAGCAGTGGAGACGACCGATTGACCAAAGCTGGTTGCAGACGTGCGAGTTTCGCCATCATTGTGGTCAGTTCTTCAATGTACACATCTGCAGTAATGCTCTCGCCGTTTTGTAAAAAGCTATGATGAATCACACCAGCACTAGACCACCAAACTGTGACCATCACCTTTCTAGGGGTCATTTTTCGTTTTGCACATTGCTTTGGTACCGAACCAGGATCTAACCAACTTGCTGAGCGCTTTCGATTGTCAAAAAGAATCCATTTTTCGTCGCACGTAACAATTCGGTTCAAAATTCCTTCATTTCTGTGCCTGTTAAGCAGCGCAAGGCAAGTCTCGACGCGTACGTTGCGCTGGCGATCGTTAAGTTCGTGGGGCACCCATCTATCAAGCTTTTTTATCTTGCCAATCTGTCGCAAATGGACCAATATTGTTTTGATGCTAACATCAAAAGCTGCTGCCAGCTCAGCTGTAGATTGAGATTCATCAGCTTCCACAATCGCCTTTAATTCATCATTGTTGACCAAAGTTTCCGGACGACCACGAGGTTCATTTTTCAAGTCAAAATTCCCAAAACGGAACCGAGCAAACCAATAACGGGTTGTACGTTCGTTTGTACAGTTCTCTCCGTAAACGTCGTTGATGTTACGTGTCGTTTGTGCCGCGTTGGTGCCACGACGGAACTCATATTCCTTAATTACACGAAATTTCAAAGTATCCATTATGAGGAAAAATGTTGAAATGTAATGAAAATACAACGCTAATCAATAAACAAAAGACTTATATTGTAAATAGAATGTCATATTTTTAAAACAAAATTAATTTGAATTTAGAATTCATAGCCAATCAAAACTTTTTTTTGTTTGAAAAAGTCTGTACTGCAAAACGGCAATTTCATAGGTAAAGACCTATTATTAGGAGCACCGATGAACTGGTCAGAACTGTGAGAAACCGATGGATGCAGGAGGCAAGCCGCTCAAAATGGTGCTATAGCAAAGGCCTATGAGATCAGCAAACGACGCTTTCAGGATATAATGAAGAATAAACCAAATATACACATAAACGTGTAATATATCTATCGTGCCACAGTTACGAAGTTTTGTAATCTGTGGCTACAGTCAATGATCGGCCTTTACCCTCAAGATAACCTGCCACTAATTGCTAAGCACTGACCAAACTATGAACCATTAGCTAAGACTTCAATATGCGTGGGCTCTTTACGAACTTCGGAATAGTTGCGATTCTCGAGCGACCTAGACATGTAACTCAAATATAAAAGTCAATGTTCGACGATAAAATTGCAATTTAGGTATGAATTACTATTGTGGTCTGAATATCCATGGCCATGCCTTGAATAATGAACGGCTTTCTATATGAGGCCAAGAGAGCCGAAGTGGCCTAACTGCATTTTTTTAATTTTCATATTTTTATTGGAGTCCGCTCTAAATGGTAAAAGCTATAGCGCAATAAATGAATCCACCAATAAAGGCCTCCAATAAATAGGGATTTAAATAGGATGAAAGAATAATTGTAGAAAATGGCTCCTCACCTGTATTATATTGTATTCTATGTACATAGAGCAGACTCAAATAAAAATATGAAAAATGACAAAAATGCAGTTAGGCCACTTTGGCTCTCGAGGCCTCATTTATCTACCTCAACACAATGAAAGCCTTTGAATGTGTACGTCAGAGTAGCTAAGTTCGTAAGTAGTTCTCTACTGGACGACGGCTTTGTCCATTATAAATGCAGTTCCGTCCAATGTGCAACTTGTCTACAGTTTCGTATGTAGGTAAATTGGTTGATGTAATATATATATGCTTACTCGGTTATTATTATGGTCAATTTTATAATAAAAACTAACATTTCACTATATTTATAGACTTTTTATAGATTATTAGTCACCTATCAATTTATCGTTTTATTACTTTCAAGGATTGGAAACAAACTGCGAATTAAATCTCTTTGAGCACTGATCGGCGACTGAACATCATTCTGTTTTTTTTTTTTTTTATTGTTACTTTTATTTCCCTATCTTGTGACGTTACTAGCGCCTATTTGTAAACTATATTAAGTAATTTGCATGCCAATATTTTAATTTAATTTAATAACTAATGTAATTTATTTAAAATTTATATATTTAATGTAATTCACACACAATGTATGTTGTTCATGAATAAAATACAATACAAATACAATACAATAATATGGGCCGCACCTATAGCCTAACTCAAGACCATGTTTTTAGCTGACTTCCATAAAGGAGGAGGTACTAGGTTCGTCTGTAGGTTTTTTGTATATTCATCGTTATTTTCGCCAATTACAAACCGAGTACAAAATTATTTTTTAGTTAGAAAGGGTATATATATTCCCGTGGTGGTCCCATTATCATCAAGTCAGGATCTGATGATGGAGCCTCAAGGAAGTCGAGGGAAGGAAAACTAACTAACAATGTAATAAAATCTTAGAAGTCAATTTTGACCCACGGTTTCCAATTGAGCTGAAGTTTTGACCCACGGTTTCCGATGGAGCTGAAATTTTGTATACTTATTCAAGTTTAGTAATAATAACAAAAAATGGCTAAAATATATTAATAATAATTTAACTGTACTTATAGGTAGTATCTATCTACCACCTATTAGACTTCGCTGAAGTCGATTTCAAATAGATAGGCGTAGGTAGCGCTTATATATCTATCTAAATATATATAACTCAAAGGTGACTGACTGATTGACTGACTGCCATAGTGATCTATCAACGCACAGCCCAAACCACTGGACGGATTGGGCTGAAATTTTTCATTAAGTTGGTTGATATTATGACGTAAACATACGCTAAGAAAGGATTTTTCGAAATTCCACCCTTAAGAGGGTGAAATGGGTGGTTGAATTATTTTCCCATAGGCCACGCCGCGGGCAAAGCTGCGGGCAGAAGCTCGTAATTATATAAATATATTTTTCGCTATTGAGTGCCTATTTATTCAGGTTTTGAAGTTGGTTCAATTTTTTTGAATAAATATTTTTTTATTAACATCCGCTTAATAACATTTAAGATGTATTTGGAACTTTGGAACTTTCCAAGTATGCGAGAGAGCTATAATTTTTATAAATGTTGCTTTTGAGCAAGTTTTTGTTGTTTTGTTGTGTTGTTTTCGAACAGTTCAAAGTTTTGTACAGTTAAAGCGTTTAGTTATTTTAACTGCTTCTGACGTAAAAGTGTTATAGTTTCAATGCTCCGCTTAATGGACACTTTAGCTTTAAACGCTTGGTTTACGAACACTTTTGTAAAACGTTCACGACAAGCACCGTTTACAGCCATGCCGTCAAATGAAATTCGACATTCGACAGCCTCTGTGGTTTGGTGGTTGAGCAGGTCAGCTCATAACCTGTGGTGGGTTCGATTCCCGCAGCACGACAAGTATTATTAAAAAATATTTATTCAAAAAAATTTTACCGACTTCAAAAACATAAATAGGCACTCAATAGCGAAAAATAAATTTATATGATTATTATAAGCGCTACCCACTCATCTATTTATTGAAATCGATGTCAGCGAAGTCTAATAGGTAGTAGATAAATACTACCTACAAGTACGGTTAATTTTTTTTTATATATTATTGCGGTTTTTTGTTATTGTCACTAAACTTGAATAAGTATACAAAATTTCAGCTCAATCGGAAACCGTGGGTCAAAATTGACTTCTAAGATTTTATTACATTATTAGTTAGTTAGTTAGTTATCCTTCCCTCTATTTCCCTGAGGCTCCATCATCAGATCTTGACTAGATGATAATGGGACCAACACGGGAATATGCTTTATAACTAAAAAAATGCACATAAAAAAACGCAAATACTTGTTCTGAGCCTGGGTATCGTGGACCATAGTCCTCGTAGTTCATGGGTGCCTAGACACAGGGAATCCTAATTAGGGTCCAGGATCTATGTATGTGACCGTTGGGCGTTATTATTTATTAAACAACAAATGTTTCCTAAAATTTTATTCAAAACTTAACGGGTCATTGATCATCGCAAAATGAAACAAGAGATACGTGAATTTTATTTAACTCATTCTTAGATCGTATAAAACATTGTTACTTTGTTGTATCTGCAAATTGGGCTGCTTTGTCTAAGGGTGACTTTGTGAGATTTTACTTGTCTAGTTTTTCTAAGCTTCCATCAAAGAGTTGGGTCTTTTTGTCACGTCTACTATAAATTTCAAAGGGTTTAGTATCGTGTTTCTCATTAATTAATATTAAAGCGAAGTTAGATACACTTTTGTTGTAATAGAAGGAGGTCCATGGGTTTGCTGAATTAATGATATGCCGATTGACTTTGTATACGATATATTAATTAAAAAGATATTTACAAAAACCAAATGCGGAAAATAAAATTTTCTCTAATGTGAAGTCTATATCAACAACATTCGTTGCCCCTAGCAACTAGCTGGAAAAGTTCTCTATTAAACTGGTATGTAAACTTTTTCGTGGGCTAGCACACCACATCACCCCCCTCCAGAGACCGTCCTACGGGCGATAATATTCTGGAAAACGCACTGTTCGTCCTGATCGAGTGGTGGTCACTGGAGCGTCTCGGGTCTCAGGTGCTGCCACGGCGGGAGAATGGTCCAACTCACGAAGTATGTAGGCAGGTTTAATGCGGTCGACTGATACCGTGACTTCTTTGCCTTTTATGCGGAGCTTGAAAACTTTATCCCCTCGTTCTATCACCTCATGCGGGCCTGTGTAAGCTGCTTGAAAAGATGGGTGCGAGGTGTCATCTCTTAGAAAGACGTGGGATGCTGTTGCTAAATCTTTGAAAATGAATATGGAGCGGTTATTCCCATGGTGAGAAGTTGGTAATGGCAACAAATTTTTGGCGAATGTGCGCAGTCTTTCAGTGTATACTGTCAAGTCCTCTGTGCCATCAGCCGATTGACAAAAAATGTCACCTGGGAGTCGTAGTGTCTCTCCATATACGAGTTCAGCTGGAGTCGCTTGTAAGTCTTCCTTAAATGCCGCCCGGATTCCCAGTAGTACAAGTGGAAGTGTTTCAAGCCAGCTGCTGGTCGCATGACATGTAATGGCGGCTTTAAGCTGTCTGTGGAATCTTTCGACGAGTCCATTGCATGCTGGATGGTAGGCTGTAGTTCGTCTGCGTTGAAATCCGATGATGTGGGACAAATGCTTAAAAAGTTCTGATTCAAACTGTCGACCACGATCAGTGACGATATCTTCAGGGCAGCCGAATCTGGATATCCATCCGTGAACTAAAGCTTTTGCCACTGTTTCAGCTGTTATCTCCTGTAATGGTATAGCTTCGGGCCATCGTGTGAAGCGATCTACACATGTGAGACAGTAACGATACCCTTGTGAAAGAGGTAAAGGTCCGATCAAATCTATGTGGATTTTCATGAATCTGGCTCGAGGTAAGCTGAATGATGCTAATGGAGATGAGACATGACGTGTTATTTTTGATCGTTGGCATGCTAGGCAGGAACGAGTCCACTCTCTACAATCTTTTCGCATACTAGGCCATACATAGCGTTCCGATATCAGTTTCGTCGTCGCATTTATGCCAGGGTGGCTAAAAGAATGCAAGTTTTCGAACACTTGCCGTCGCATGTCTTTGGTCACATAAGGTCTGGCCACATTGCTGCTCTTGTCACAATAGATTTCTGTGTGAGATCCAGGCAGTTTGATTTTTGTCAAGCGCAGAGAAGTATCGCTATCCAAAAGTTGTTCTAGTTCAGGATCTGTGCTTTGTGCTTGAGCAAGCTTGGATAGATCGATGGGCTGAGTAATCTCTTCGATGCGTGATAAACTGTCAGCCACAACGTTATCCTTTCCTGAAATATGCCTGATATCTGTAGAAAACTGTGAAATAAAATCCAGATGTCTGAACTGTCTTGGTGAGCACTTTTCTTTTCGTGAATGAAATGCGAAAGTTATGGGCTTATGGTCAGTGTAAATAATAAAGTCTCTCGCCTCCACCATGTGACGAAAGTATTTTATTGCTTCGTAGATGGCGAGAAGTTCCCTATCGTAAGGCGAGTATTTCTGTTGACATGGTGAAAACTTTCGAGAGAAAAATGCTAAAGGTTCCCACATGCCGTCTTTATGCTGTTGTAAAGCTGCGCCCATTGCTGTGTCTGAAGCATCGGTGACTATAGCGAGCTTCGCTTGGCAGTCTGGATGAGCGAGTAGTGCTGCTTGGCAGAGACTTTCCTTGCAGGTGATGAATGCTTTAGTAGCTTCTTCTGATAAATGCACGGGATGTGAACCTTTAACTGATCCTGTGAGCAGTGCATTCAGAGGCGCTTGATGCCGCGCTGCGTCAGGAATAAACCTTCTGTAAAAGTTCACCATTCCTAGGAATCTTCGCAGTTCTCTGACGGTTTTCGGTGGTGGGTAATTCGCAACCGCTTCTACCTTCGATGGTAATGGTTTAGTCCCAGCTGCTGAGATGCTGTGTCCTAAAAACGTTACCTCTGATACACCGAATATGCACTTGTTCGTGTTGATTACCATGCCGTATTCCTTGAGTCTGTTGAAGAGCAGATGAAGGTGCTTCTTGTGTGATTCCTGATCAGGTGAGAAGATCAAAAAATCGTCCAGAAACGGGAAGCAGAACTCCTCAAGGCCCCTAAGCATCTCGTCCACAAATCGTTGAAACGTTTGGCTGGCATTACGTAGTCCGAACGTCATGAACGGAAATTCGTATAAACCAAACGGCGTCGTGATTGCGGTCTTTGGAATATCCTCAGGGCAGACAGGAATTTGATTATAAGCTTTTACGAGATCGATAACCGAGTATACTTGACAGCCGGAGAGACAATGTGCAAAGTCATGTATGTGTCGAATGGGATAGCTGTCTGGTACGGTTCTAGCGTTGAGCATTCTGTAGTCACCGCATGGACGCCAGCCGTTATCTTTTTTAGGCGCAAGATGAAGTGGTGATGACCATGGTGACTTTGAAGGTCTGGCTGTTCCGTTCCTCAACATATCTGCAAATTCGTCTTTTGCGATTTTTAATTTATCCGGTGCTAGTCTTCGTGGTGTGCTGCTAATTGGCGGTCCTGCAGTAGTTTGTATATGATGCATGGTATTATGCTTCGGAACACGGTGGACACCGGAAGGTCTAGTAATCTCAGGGTATTCGCTTAGTATGTTATGATATACGGAATTTCCAGAAATAACTTTTACCGATGAA
Organism: Ennomos fuscantarius; assembly: GCA_905220475.3. NCBI lineage: Eukaryota > Metazoa > Arthropoda > Insecta > Lepidoptera > Geometridae > Ennomos > Ennomos fuscantarius. The sequence goes on along the minus strand of HG992034.1, from coordinate 3,330,184 downwards.
ATGTTCCCAGTTGACTGTGCAGGTGAAGCTGGGGACGTAAGGCTTGTAGTGTTGTCGATTAAACGTTGATTTCGACAATCCACGATGAGGTTGTAAAATGATAAAAAATCTACACCTATTATGGCCTTTGTAACGTCCGCTACGATGAATCGCCAAGTGAAGTCACGGCGCAAGCCTAGGTTCAGCACTAAATGAGCGTAGCCGTAAGTAGAAATGGGTGTACCGTTTGCCGCACACAGCTCATAATTTGTTTTCTCACGACGTTCCTTGAGTGCCGATCGGGGGAAGACACATACGTCACTGCCAGTATCGATGAGAAACTGCATCTTCGTAGCGCCGTCCGTGACAAATAGGCGACCGGAAGTTTGGCAATCGGTCGTCGCCATTACCGACTGCTGTTCGCGTTTCCCGCATGGTAGTCGCATGGTTTTACGCACTTACTTGCTTCATTGCCGAACTTACTATGATACCAGCACACAGGAAATTTTCTATAGTTCGACTGTGATCGTGTGGAGCTAGAACGACCGCGCGTTTTCTTGTTTGAACGATTCGGTGCACGTGAATGCCGGTTCACCTGCGCAATTAGAGCTTGCACTTGTTTGGTAAGTTCAGCAATCTGTTGGTTCATGGCGTCTAAAGAGCTTCCTGGTATGGCACTTGATGTTGATGCTACGTGCGCTGTAGGCGAAACAACGTCATGGATGCGGTCAGCGAGATCTGCGAGCGCTTCCAGTGAAGACATCATCTGCGAAGCGATTATCGTTTGCGTGCTACTTGGTAGGCGACTGGTCCATATAGTACGTAGAAAATCTTCGGGAACTCCAGGTCCAGCCAAATGTTGCAAATGTCTTAGAAACTGAGATGGCTTACGGTCTCCAAGTTCTGCGTGCATAAGTAATTGCTTGACCTTCTTTTCTCGTGACGCGGACAGTCGTTTGATAAGTTCCGACTTCAATTTTTCATACCTGTTGGTGTCGGGCGGGTTGATGATTATATCTTCCACCTCAGAAGCATACTGCGGGTCTAGTTGGCCGATAACGTAGAAAAACTTCGTATTGTCCGTAGTAATGTTCGATATCGCGAATTGGCCCTCGATCTGCGCGAACCAAATGGCCGGCTTTTCAGGCCAAAACGGCGGAATGCGCACGCCCACACGACAAATATCTTCGTTCTTATCGGTTGAGAGCGACATCTTTATGTGAATCAGTATCAGAATTATCGCAATCAGCAACAAAATCAAAATCACACACATTTACTGCAAACGTGGACTTTCGGTTCAAAACAGGTCACCAGTAAAGCGAAGTTAGATACACTTTTGTTGTAATAGAAGGAGGTCCATGGGTTTGCTGAATTAATGATATGCCGATTGACTTTGTATACGATATATTAATTAAAAAGATATTTACAAAAACCAAATGCGGAAAATAAAATTTTCTCTAATGTGAAGTCTATATCAACAACATTCGTTGCCCCTAGCAACTAGCTGGAAAAGTTCTCTATTAAACTGGTATGTAAACTTTTTCGTGGGCTAGCACACCACAATATAAAAAAAAATAGGCTGAATACTGTTTTTTTCTAAGCATCTGAATTATTACTTACAGAGCCATTATTATATTCTATTCTCTACTTACATTAGTTGTCATACAGTTCTACAACTTTTGGATTAGTTACTAAAATAGCATCTAATTTTTTTTACAATCTAAAAATGGAAAGGATAAAATGAACAAAATATTCAAATTATTCAACATGGCGTCGCGCCGCATTGTTGCCATTACATGTAAGCTTTTTTGTTCAACTTTTCGACATCGTCGTCATTAACGATTTCACATTTAAAGAACATTTCAGTCCACCACTCCAATGTAAAACTGATTTAATGCTTATTCAAATGAAAAATGTCTAATTTAAAATTTTGAAATATTACGAACCTAAGGCTAGGCTACGTTAGTTTATTTACCTTACCGTTCTTGGAATGGAATTAAAAAAATTTTGCAATAAATAATTCAACTGTACAATGATATCATAAAAGTTTGCTATAACTACGTGCTTCAAATTTTCACAAAACACGCAAAACAAAATTAAAATTAGAAATTCAAAATAAATCAACTGACTCACGACAAAAAAATTCCATACCTAATTTATTACTTTAATAAATGCCTTCTGTTTAATTCGAAACTGAAACAGCTTATAAGTTTTCAAATTCCCAGACTATTAATAAACCAATTTATCTAAAAGCCTTAAAGTTGAACCAACTTGGATAGCCATTGGATAACTCCACCGACACAACAAGGTAAGTAAGTAGGTAAATACTAAAATTAGAATACGGTGGTATTTTTTTTTTTTATGTTAAGACATGACGCGACGAGCTAACCGTTCGCCTGATGTTAAGCGACACGGCAGCCCATATCAGTTGCAGTGTCACTCGGAACTCTAAAGTATAGAGTTTCGCGTGACACTGCACTGCGCACGTCATCCAGACATCAACACAATCTAGTAACAAGATTACTAGACTGTGAGATCAGGTCATAAAGTCTCATTTGCCCAGTAATTTCACTAGCTAGAGTGCCCTTCAAACCGGAACACAGTAGTGCTGGCGCACTACTGCTTGGCGGCAGAATAACTGTAATTAAAATTATTATTATTCATCATTATTCATATAGGTACTTGGCCAAATGTTTGGTGAAGGCATCAGGTGACCAGAATGCTGGCTTTTATTTTTCACAAAAAATAAGCATTGCCATTCAACGTGGTAATGCTGCCAGCATTCTGGGCACTATTCCCTCCACCAATTAATTATTTTAAGATTTTTTTTAGTTTTATCTATTTTAAGTTTTAGGTTTGATTTAGATCTTTAGTATTAGGTTTATAATAGGTCTTTACCTATGAAATTGCCGTATTGCAGTACAGACTTTTTCAAACAAAAAAAAGTTTTGATTGGCTATGAATTCTAAATTCAAATTAATTTTGTTTTAAAAATATGACATTCTATTTACAATATAAGTCTTTTGTTTATTTATTAGCGTTGTATTTTCATTACATTTCAACATTTTTCCTCATAATGGATACTTTGAAATTTCGTGTAATTATGGAATATGAGTTCCGTCGTGGCACCAACGCGGCACAAACGACACGTAACATCAACGACGTTTACGGAGAGAACTGTACAAACGAACGTACAACCCGTTATTGGTTTATTCGGTTCCATTCTGGGAATTTTGACTTGAAAAATGAACCTCGTGGTCGTCCGGAAACTTTGGTCAACAATGATGAATTAAAGGCGATTGTGGAAGCTGATGAATCTCAATCTACAGCTGAGCTGGCAGCAGCTTTTGATGTTCGCATCAAAACAATATTGGTCCATTTGCGACAGATTGGCAAGATAAAAAAGCTTGATAGATGGGTGCCCCACAAACTTAACGATCGCCAGCGCAACGTACGCGTCGAGACTTGCGTTGCGCTGCTTAACAGGCACAGAAATGAAGGAATTTTGAACCGAATTGTTACGTGCGACGAAAAATGGATTCTTTTTGACAATCTAAAGTGCTCAGCAAGTTGGTTAGATCCTGGTTCGGTACCAAAGCAATGTGCAAAACGAAAAATGACCCCTAGAAAGGTGATGGTCACAGTTTGGTGGTCTAGTGCTGGTGTGATTTATCATAGCTTTTTACAAAACGGCGAGAGCATTACTGCAAATGTGTACATTGAAGAACTGACCACAATGATGGCGAAACTCGCACGTCTGCAACCAGCTTTGGTCAATCTGTCGTCTCCACTGTTACTTCACGACAACGCGCGACCCCATACTGCACAACAGACCGTCTCTAAGCTGCATGAGTTGGGTTTGGAAGCTCTCCCTCATCCGCCATACTCACCAGATCTTGCGCCTACCGACTATTACTTTTTCCAAAATTTGGACAACTTTTTAGCGGGAAAAAAATTCAATTCCCGAGAGGCAGTACAAAACGCCTTTGAAGAGTTTGTTGTCTCCCGTCCTGCTGATTTTTTCAAGAAGGGCATCCATAAACTGCCACAGCGTTGGCAAAGATGCATTGATTGCCGGGGTGATTACTTTGAATAAAAGAAATAAATAAGTTAAGAAAAAAAAATACTTTAACTTTTTTCAAACAAAACGGCAATTTCATAGGTAAAGACCTAATATTTTAAATTGAAAAATATTCAGATTTTTTATTTGGTTTTTAATAGTGTTAAAAGCACTATAGCGGTTCAACTTGCGTCTATCTGACAATATGATAGTTATTTTGAACTAGCTATTGCTTGCGACTCTCTTCATGTAATGAAGAGACCTCCAACCCTTTTTATCTAGTTTTTCATAAAACCTATTACAAACATAAAACAAAATATAGCAATTGCTTCATTAAAACTTGACCACCAACTCGCCTATTTAACTTAGCTATGTTACAATGGTAACCACGACACTTCGAATGACGTTCGTGCGCAAATACTTATCCTGCCGCGGGAATCGAACCCGCCACCTCTGGGTTATGAGCCGACCTGCTCAACCACCACACCACAGAGGCTAGGATGGTAGGATAACATTTTTCTCTTATTCGGTTTAAGGCAGTAAACTAAGTTACAGTAAGTCTAAGTTTAGAGCAGATTCGAGAATCTGTCATAAATTTAATCTGACATATCTCGATGTGGCAGATTAATTTTATGACAGACTCGGTTTAAAGCAACAGTACAGTAAACGACCTAGAGTTAGTCTTGCAAAGTAGCAAGTATAAATGTCTCTGAAAAGAAAGAGAGTGTCACGACTCAGCATTTGACCGCTTCATTAATTCAGATATTTTTATTCAAGTTACTGCTAACGCCTACCAGAACTCAAGAGCAAGAGAGATTTATTTTTCATAACCATAACTTTTACTTTCCTACCTTAACTTCCCATACATTAGACTACGTTTCCAAATTCAACCAAAATCTTTGTACTCTGCATTTTATATTGTAAAACAGAAGTAAATAGCTAAACATAAATGTTTCGGGTTATATTTCGACAAGCGATAGAACTCGCAGTGTCTCCTCGCGTAGACATACGAGTAGTTTTTTTTGCAACCACGATCAGCATGAAAATCGATGACATGCCAGGTAATAAGCCAACGACGTTGCTTCTTTTACTTTATTACTTCCTACCATTATACTATCCCTAATAATATTGTAAAATATAAACTGTAGTCTACATAAAACAAACCTATACAAATTCAAAGGGTTTACGCAGCACCCTTACGAAAAGGTTGTGATTTAGCTACTACCGGGCTTACATTAAGCGGGTTGTACTAATAGAGTCTGTAAAAGCTTTTCCCCATATCAACAATAGCCATTAATATCAAATACAATATTGTATTAGGGACCAGTCAGCCTTCACATTACGATAATGCTGTTACATTCTGTTAACAATATAGGATTATTTACACATTACACACATTAAATGTAAAAGAGTTGCTATAGTTAGTCAAGTTATTTACAATATTTATCGTCAAAAGTAGTATTGAATAGTGTAATTGACTTATGGACGATTTATTGACTTGCCACTAGGTGGCGTTGTTGTCGACTGTCATGGCCGAAACTTGTTCCGTCGCCTCTTTAAAAAGGGCAGAACGTTGTTCAGTGGAGTTCAGTTGGTCTTCGGCAGCGGAGTGAATAACACGAAAACTATTGCCGATATACTGTGAAACAGGAAACATATCTGGAAGTTGTTTATTAATTGTGCAGCAAATGTCTATGAATTTGACATAATTATTCATACCTACCGTGCCCTTTACGGAAGAACCATCCGTGCAAAATCGCTCTCTCTTGTGTAGATTCTATTTAGAAATAATGACCCTTCTGATAGTTCTTGATAGAGATCTAACAGCTGCCCTGATGTGAAACACTGCCTGACCTTCCCAAGGATGCAGCTATTGTGCAGCAAATTTTGCCTTCCCCTCGATATACAAGCCAAAGTTGAGGTTGAATATTGGAGTAACACTCAAAAGCTCTAACTGGCCAGTTATCAGACTGAACGTAAATAATTAGTATTTGGAGAGTATAGTATATATATATAGATAATAATAACAATAACATTAACATTTCACACAGCGCCATCTAGCCCCAAACTAAGCAAAGCTTGTACTATGGGAACCAGATAACTGATACAATACTTAGATACTTTTTGTTTGTAAATACATACATAGAATACAATATAACACCCAGACACAGAACAAACACCTATATTCATCACACAAATAATTGTCCTAGGTGGGAATCGAACCCACAACCCACAGTTCAGAAGGCAGGGTTACTACCAACTGAGCTATCGGGCCAGTGAGTATCCTCATTATTAGCGTCACCCTTCCTTATAAAGCGTATTCCTTACTGTTTTAATGCACTCTGACAATTTTTTTATAATATTTTTTATATTTAAAAAAATATTTAAAAAAATTGTTTTGACTTTGACCACATCAGCACATCTGACCTCGGTACCTAAGTAATGAATGTAGTCTAAGGTGGACCATGCTAATACATGTAATTGTATTATAGTTGTAAATGAAACCAATATATAACTATTATAAATAGGTACTTACACATATGTACGAAGTTAGATACAAGCTTTACCCGACCCTTGTCATATTCGCATTCTCTACTGTAAATAATTAATACCCTGTAATTACTTCTACAAATTTGAAATGCCTTCCTAAATTGTCTACCTACCGAGATAGAGAAAGAATTAGGAATTCCAAAACGAAACTAATTTCTTTCTATGTTATTTTTCTATGTATGTGATCGTTGGGCGTTATTATTATTATTTACATATGCCTCATAACAATCCTAGATGTTAAACTTATTCAGATAAAAACAATAAATTATATAAAACAATAACAACCTCTTTTTTATTTTTTTATATGATAAGTAAACTGTAAAAAACATCACCATCACAGAATTGCAAACAATTATTTTCATATAGCAAAAAAATAAATAAAAAAACATGCATTGTTATTACCAAAAACAAAAATGTTTGTAACAAGGTCAGTAACTACGATAATGTTTGTACCCAAGTAACATCCATTCCTTTTATTTTCCTCTCAGGAAAAAATATAGAACACATATGTAGTTCGTGTACCGAAAGATTTCACCTGTCATGTTTTCTCTACTCACATTTTTGCCATTTTCAATATGCCGTTTTTAGGAATAAGTATGTAAAGTTGAGAATCAGTAAAAACTATACAAGCTTGTAAACTGTGAAGTATTAATTGACTGGCTCGATAGCTCAGTTGGTAGTAACCCTGCCTTCTGAACTGTGGGTTATTGGTTCGATTCCCACCCAGGATAAACATTTGTGTGATGAACATAGGTGTTTGTTCTGTGTCTGGGTGTTATATTGTATTCTATGTATGTATTTACATACAAAAAAGTATCTAAGTAATTGTATCAGTTATCTGGTTCCCATAATACAAGCTTTGCTTAGTTTGGGGCTAGATGGCGTTATTAGGGTTATGTTTCTCGTGAGAGAATGTGGAAGTGGCGAGAATAATATAATATGTAATATTAGAGAATAAAAGATAAAATATAAAACAACCTGGTATATGCTGTAAAGTTTTATATTCAAGTGACATACCAAAAGGCAGGTATCAAAAGGACATAGAACATAAATTATTTGAATTTAAATACTATACGAAAAAGGCTTTACTAACACGCCCCCTTAATTTATGCTCTCAAGGCCTAGTCAACATACCCCCTTAAGTTATACATATATTATCTTGAAGCCCTAATCCTATCATGCATTTATAATGTTTACATCTAGGCAAGGCTTTCGTTAATATATCAGCCGTCATATCATTTGTAGAAATATATCGTAAAGAAATGTCCTTATTATTCTTTAACACATCTCTAATAAAATGGTATCTTATATCTATGTGCTTACAACGAGAATGGAGAACTGGATCCTTAGCTAGCGCAATAGCACCCTGATTGTCTGCATATAAAGTGATTCTAGCATACCTGAGTAACCCAATTTCAGTAAGCAGACTATTCAGATAAACCGCTTCTTTCATACATTGTGATAGGCTCACGTATTCTGACTCACAAGACGAAGTAGAAACACACCTTTGTTTCTGTGATTTCCACGAAACGCACGCACCACCTAAAATGAAAGCATACCCGGAATATGAACGTCGATCTAGTTCACAACTTCCCCAGTCCGAATCTGAGTATCCTACCATTGACTCACCAGTCTTTTTAAACGAAAGACCGTAATTCTGTGTTCTTTTCAAATATCGCAACACACGCTTTGCGAAATTCCAACTCATTTCATTCGGATTTTCATTGAATTGTGCTAACTTTACCACACAATTCATTATATCTGGTCTACTTCCTGTTGCCAAGTACATCAAGCTTCCTATGAGCTCCCTGTATCCATGTGTATCATTCACAACAGGCACATTAATTTCACTTTTAGAGTATATTAATTTTTCATTCGGACACAATGGAATTGCAACAGATTCTTTACATTTTTCCATTCCAAAATCTTGTAATAATTTCCAAATATATTTCGTTTGTGACAACGTAATGACACCTTTGTCTCTGACAATGTCAATACCTAGAATATATTCGGCCTGTCCAAAGTCTTTTAGTTCAAACTCTTTGGATAGTTCTTTCTTAAAGTCGTCGCTCTCGCACACACGTCACAATCATACAGCTCACGCTCATTTATCCTCTGAGTTTTTATACCAGCTTTGGTCAAAACTCTCAATAAATCCCTTGCATTCAAGTGTCCCATTCGTTCATGCCACAACCACACATTATCCTCTGATACTACTGATGCAGATTCATTCTGTTCCCTAACGTAATATAAATTACTCTTACGATCCGCAACTACGACAATTTCCCCATGGCAATTTTTCACTATGGCCTCATCCTTAGTAAACATTACAGTATAACCTTTATCTGTAATCCTTGCCACTGAAATTAGGTTACATCGCAGATCGGGAACGTACAATGTGTCTGGCAATTGAACATTTGTTTTGGATTCACCTTTACATGCAGACAGCGTGACCATACCTTCACCTTCAACTTTTGTGGTTAAGTTGGAAGCTAAATTTAATTGACTCCATGACGGTAACAAACCCTCCACAAACTTGTTTACGTCCTTACATAGATGTGATGTACACTCGCTATCTAAGATCCAGTTTCCGTTCCCGTTGTACACACCATTACATTGATCTGTAACATAATTAAAAGAATCAAAACTGGTATCAAAAGATGTTTTACATGTATCACTATCAACAACGTACTTTGCAGAATCTTTTTCTTTGTTTTCCGTGCATTTTGATGCTTTATGTCCAATTTTATGGCATTTGAAACATTTAAACTTGAATGTTTCCCGTTGTTTATTAAACTTCTTTTTTCTCAAATTCTCTTTTGCGATCATTGCTTTTTCTTCAGAGTTGTGCCTCGAACAGTATTCTTCAACGATTTTGATCTTTAGAGTTTCAGGATTCGGAATTCCGTCTCGAGACTCTATTGCACATCGGAAATTGTCAAACTCTGTAGGAAGACTATAGAGCAACATTATCGAAAATAGGTCATCATGAATCTCCACATCCATTGCACTCAGTTTATCCTTTATATCAAAAAATGTTGAAATATGTTCATAAAAGTCGCCAGGCTCGGTGAATCTCATCATCGTCAACCTTTTCAACAAAGTAGCCTTTTTCGCTGGTCCTTTTGATGCATATATGGATTCTAGCTTTAACCATACCTCTCTAGACGTTTTGCACCCTCTTACATGCCGTAACTCACCAGGAGACATACTCAGGATTAAGTCAGCTCTTGCCTTGGAATCTCCAACAATCCACGCCTGCGCTGCTCTTTCCTCCATTGGTTTTTGTTTACTACCATCCACATACCCAAACGCATCATTCTTGATCAGTAAAGCCTCTGCTTGTACTCGCCAGCTCTCGTAATTTTCTCTGGTTAAAACTTCAATCATTCTTGTTGTAGCCATTTTAACTATTCAATAAAATTACCTCAGCTCTCAATGTTTCCTTCAGCACAATCTTTATATAGAAAATTATTTTTCAGCAATGACACTCACTACAATATTATATTTTTCGCCTTCCGTTCTGGGCCCATAACCATTATTAGGGTTATGTTTCTCGTGAGAGAATGTGGAAGTGGCGAGAATAATATAATATGTAATATTAGAGAATAAAAGATAAAATATAAAACAACCTGGTATATGCTGTAAAGTTTTATATTCAAGTGACATACCAAAAGGCAGATATCAAAAGGACATAGAACATAAATTATTTGAATTTAAATACTATACGAAAAAGGCTTTACTAACAGGCGTTGTGTGAGATGTCCACATACATTATTATATTATATATTATTATTATTCAAAATAAGAAAATTTTGTAAAGAAGAGCTAGCTTTCGTAAGTTATTACAAGTTTCCTAACTTTTACCTTGAAATTTTAATGGCCGTTCGAAACAAAACCGTATTGTCCTGTGTACTTATATTAAATGCCCAAAATTTTGGAATTATTATCCGTTGTCTGATAAACTTTTGCACGCTTTTCATAGGTACATATTTAATTAAATTCTTAATAGCATGGTTCGGTTCCAATATCCATCCGTTTTGTTTTCAAAATAATATATATACATTTTTTTAAGGTATTACGTGCCGTTTGCTTGATGTTAAGCGACACGTCTGCCCATATCAGCTGCAGTGTTACTCGGAACTCCATATATATACACATATATGAGCTGTTTTGATTAATTCTGTAAGATTAGGTAATATCCAATGCTAATGTAGGTACTTTGTTGAGAACAATAAGTATCATGACAAAAATTCCTAGAATATTAGAAAGAAGAGAATAATTAAGTTCGATATAATTTATATTATGAGTTAAACTAGTTAAATTTCATCACAATTATGCGGATTTGTTAAATGTGTAACAAACAACAAAACACAAAAAAATAATTAAAAGCAAAAAAAACCGTTTCCATTGATAAAATCATCAATCACAATTCATTTTACGCTTGGATTTCAATACGACAAAGTTATAATCACTTTGATGGAATAGCCTTCAATTAGAGAACCCCGATGATAGAATGGAGGTCGTTAAATTTAAAGCTGAAGGCGAGGACTGATCGGAGTTTATATGATGGTCCTTACGGTGTTTATGTGATCGTATAATTTGTGAGGGCTTTGATTGTTATCTTTGGTACTAGATTTAATTAAAGCTTTTGTGATAGAGATTTTTCAGGCAGTTATGTATATGCTTTACTTTTTTGCTTTGATTTCTTTGTGGGATAATCTTCTTCGTTTATTACCACTGGCTTTCTCAGAAAGAGAGTTTATGTCATGTATATGATGCATTATATGATTCCAGAAGTGGCCACAAATAAACAATATTTATAAAATAATTACAACAATTGAAAATGGAATTCTTTGGCTGTAAAATACAGTTTGTTTCATCTAACTGTCACTTCGAGTTTTGGCGGGAAAGCGAAAAAGATTGTGTCACCGCATTGTATTATTTTCCAAAACTTGTGTTATTTTCAGTGTTAGTGCATAAAATTGGTGGCATTCTATTCGTTAAGTGCTGGATTACAGGCGTGAGTGTGGGAAAATGGTATAATGATGAAACGTTTCTTTTCGTGTTGTTTCTCAAAACTCCATAGAAGCTTCAAGTAAAGTTGCCACCACTTTACTAGGAGTATGACTTTGACTAGACTTTGACTAGACTATGACTTGACTATGACTTGACTTGATGACTTCGACTGTGACTTGACACATATTTAAGTAAAATATCATTAACTTGATAAATTATCAATTACTTGACACTGGCTAATTACACGGAAGTGTGGAGCCAAAATATCAACAAAAAAAAAACAACTGTCACTTGTTTTTACATTGTGGAGTCATTTTAGAAATTGTTTGTGTACATCACCGTGGATTTAACTCGTGAAAATTATAGCATGATTTTAAATTTTTTTTGGTTTCAAATTGCTTTTGGCAAGCAAAACCACTATTATAGGTGGATGACAGGATTCAAACGCAATCGTGTCAATCTCAGTGACGAATTTCGTGATGGTCGCCCGTCCACTGCTGTGAACGACAAATATATCGAAATATATCGCGTCATATGATCGAAACAGACAGGCATGTGACCTACCATAAGATTCGAGCATCTATAGGCATGAGCCAAATACAATCAATCCTTCACAATAGGCTATTTGACTACTATTAAAAATAAACTAGTAAATATTATTTTCATAAAGTAGGTTAAAAATGAATGTAATCATTGTAAAACTAAGTAAAATCGGTAAATTAATCACGGAGTAGTACGCTTTTAAAGTTTCATCGCCTGTCCCTTTCTCGCAAAACAGAAATCGTGTTGAGCTTCCTCACAGCTACTATGAAGGCATGGCTTGTGACGTCACATGCCAAAGAGATTGTATATGGAGCTACCACAGCTTAGTAATGAGTTACTGTGAGGACTGGTAACAGACGTCACTGCGTGTTTGAGCTGTCCCTTTCTATTCCTGTATTTTAAAATGCCTGTAACTTAGTCATTTTTTGAGATATTCAAGTTTTGTTTTCACAGTTATCTATTTTTTGAGGTATATTATTTATGTGTGCAATAAAAATATAGCAGTCAAATAGCCTATTATTTGGGTGTGAAAAAGCTGTGCTCGCAGTGGATCCCACGAAATTCGACTTACGACAAAAAAAAACAGACCACGTCACCTGGTGCAATGCAATGCTTACCAGATTCAACGAAGAGCGTCAAATTTGGTGTGGCAGCTTGACCAGCTACCTGATGGTTTTTTTGCCCACAAATATTAAGAACCAGTTACGCGGTGAACAACTTTTATCATCAGAGGCTGTCAAAGCATATGAAAAACATTTTTTGACTTATTTATTATTCATGCTGTAAACTTAGGGCGCCCCGCGTATATGGCTGTATGGCCATAGCATTTGGCCAGCGTGGAGACACTGACTTAGCACTGATTGGTGGATAACACCATATCGTCGAATTTTCATGATTCTTCAACCTATTCCAGTGTCCACCTAATGATATTTTCCTTTATCATTGTACTATAATTTGAAAGATACATGGACAGTAAAATTTGAACAAGGTTACGTCGGTTTAAAAGTCGAACGCTGCTACCGCTCTGAGTTATTACACTTCTTGGCAGCCACAAATCATTACGTGACATTTCGTTCAAAAACTCGACTGCCGTGGGCATTGCATAACTAAAAAGTTTCATTCCAAAATTCATTATTATGCAATGCTCCGATGTACTCACCATTTATTAATTAATGCGAGAACGTAAGTATATATTTTTTAAACGAGTCCTGATATATTTGATAGATTTTTTCGGATATGGAGTTGTATATTTTTCCCATTCAATGCAACACCCATTTACGTTTTCTCACTTTGTTTTTCTCGTCGTTTACATTAGTTTTCTCCCTTGACAGGTAGTAAAAACGAGAACAGGCGCGCTCGGTGACAGACAGTTGAACTTGTCTGTATACCGTTTTTCTTTGTCAGCAAAACAAATCTCTTTGTACGCAAAGGTGTGTTCCCACAGGGTATAAAGTAGGCCAGATCTTGTAGTTTGAAATATGTAGGTGAGCATCATTATATCACAAGTTTTGCGACGTATATAAAGCCAGCAAAAAATTATTTGGCAATTTTTTTTTATATTACCGAAATGACATGACGAGCTAGATTTTATTAAAATACGGAAATACAATTACGATAATGAGCTCCCCGATGATTTGTTAAAAAAATAAAAATAAATTTGATAAGCTTAAAACAACTTTTGCTTCTGGATTTTCTACCGTATTATTTTTCTTTTTATATTTCTTTGCCATATCACGAAAAATTTGATTATTTTTAGCTCGCAGTTTCATCTTCTATATTACAATAATAACTTAAGTAATATGCGTGCACCAACGGACAGGTCATTTCGCGTTTAAATTTGGACATCAGAGACAAGGATAACATTAATAAATACTTGTAACAGATTGAATCAACATTTATATAAACATTTCGTTTTTTACGGTCCACCTGATGGGAAGTGGTCACCGTAGCCTATGGACATCTGTAACACCGGAGGAGGTGTCATCAATGCATTGCTTACCGTGTAGGACTCTTTTAACCCTCCTTTTAAAGAACTCTATGTTGTAACTCGTAGGAAAGACAGCTGGCGGGAGCTCATTCCACATTTTGCAGGTGTACGGTAAGAAAAATCGCATGAATTGAGTCGTATGCGATTTCCATGACTCAATAATATGTGGATGAGCTTTTTTGCGGTGGAAGAAAGAGCTAGAGTCATATTCTGAAAAAAATTGTCACATTGTGATATTTAATAATCAAATAAAATATAGTTTACCTTACTACTGCAAAACCTATATAATTAAGATTTTTTAATCTGGTTCACAATTGAAGGGCTGAGAATAAAAAGGGTTTAACTGATTTTTTTGACAAAATGACTTATGGGTATCGTTGGATTCAGCGTGAAATTATCTTCAATATACATTCTCAAAATACCGGAATGAGGCTTAAATATCGAGATTTTGAGTCTAAAAACGGTTTATCTGTCACAGGAATACAGTTCGCTTAGCATAAAAACATTACTATATTTATTTTATTATATTAAATTTTTACAGTAATTGTATGCATTAGTACTATATTTAGTAATTTTAAATAGAATTAAAACATTTTCAAGCAACTGAAACTTACATAAGCCTTTTCTATTACCTTATAAGCACTCTACATTAAAATGACGCCGTTGACGTTTAAAGTCAATTTTCTCGAAACTGTCAATTTGACAGTTAAACCCTTTTTATTCTCAACCCTTCAATTGACAAAAATATCGATGAACATACACAAAAAAAATGACGAATATTTTTGGAACTCCTCTTTTTTGGAACGTAGTTAAAAATGAGATTTATTATTTCATTGATTCGATTTATGACACTGAAGAAAACCTTGTTAAATGTATAGTTTTAATGAAAATAGCCTTATCGGTACAATAGTTAAGTGGAATTAAATCGAGTCAATTCCTAATTTTTGCAAGCAGAATTCAGTCTACCCAATTTTAGCCGTATACAGTTATGTACCACATAGAAAAGGAGGTGACTACAAAGACGGCTGGGGGCGAAATTTCCCAAACAAACACACAATAGGTATTCGGCAGAGAGTAATCGGTAGCGGGGAATCAATAAGAGACAACAAAGGACCACTCTCCAGTTCAAGATTCGCGCCCTACTTAATTATTTGTGTAGAAATCAGCGTTCATTTTATTTTTGGAACGTAAATATTATTGTACACGTAATTTAATATTATCGAACGTGTAGGTATATCTAAAATTTTGAATACCTAGCATATTTCGTGCCATACCTACTATGGAACTGTAGAGAAACACGTAACTTTAAAAACCAGATGGCAAGTTCATTATCATGAACACTATCAGTAGGAATTATTAGCTAGATTTATATGTATATATAGATTAATGTAGTGATTTTACATAGGGTCCACTCTTCCAGTAGACGTAGTCTTCTCGATCCTATTATCCCGGCAACGGCCCAAGCCGAGACTCGCACCCCAATGCTGCCCTTGAGCTAGTTGCACCCCACTTTTGATGGCTAGGCGTCTTAAGCGGTTGCCCTCCCACCCAGTGATGTTGTAAAAATCGGTAGAGACCAACAGTATTAGCCCGTTCTAAAAAAGTAGACAAATAAGCTGGCAGAAAGGTATAGGTATATAAATGTATAACATATTTAACTGGTAAGAGTAGGTATACAATTTTATTATTGTTGCATAATACAAAGTTATCTACATTCTGTAGACAGATTATCCGACTATCCAATTAGTACGACGAGGCATAATAAAACAGATAACAATCGTTTATTTTATTGGATATGTCATTTTACAAAATTGGATAACGGGTTTGCGTGTCTAACTATTATTTGAGAATTATTGTCAATATTTGACTAATATACATATTTTAGGGTTCCTGAAAAATAGAAATCTTTGTTGTCCGTCTGTTTGTCTTCCTGTGAGTTTAATCTGTCTGTCTGCTTGTCAAGGCCCTTTTTCTTAAAGGCTACACTTTTTCTTATAGGCTATACTTTTTCTTATAGGCTATACTTTTTCTTATAGGCTATACTTATTCTTATAGGCTATACTTATTCTTATAGGCTATACTTTTTCTTATAGGCAATACTTTTTCTTATAGGCTATATTTTTTCTTATAGGATATACTTTTTCTTATAGGCTATACTTTTTAAATAGGCTATACTTTTTCTTATAGGCTATACTTTTTCGCAACTAAGAATCATTTAGATAAATCTCTTAATGCAGCTGTTATTTTACGTTTTAAATAAATGGTGGTCCTTGCGTAAGGATAGAACTACCCAATCTTTTCCCGCAGGCTTTGTAAGAGTCGGCTAAGGGAATATTCAGGAAATGAATAGTATCATTTTCCTTGGTCTGCATTATAATTTACTGTGATCACCAAGGCTCCTGCCAATTGTGGTGATTACGGCAAACCCTGGAGGAGGTACAGAAGGTAGGAAAACATAATGATGTTTAAGAGTGGGTTTTCGCCTGATGATATTTGTGATGATGATGTTAAAATAAATACCTAGCTGAGTATCCTATTGCAGGATATTATGCGTTTTTTTTACAATACTTACAATTGCAAATAGTAAAAAACGATAATTTGCATTATTTGATATTTTGTAGATAATTTGTAACTGAAGTTTTTCAGACAGGCGGGTACTGAAGGCTTTGTATTGTATAAGAACATTACAATTAATGAGATTTTTAAATTAAACCAACCCATTTTACGTTCATAAAGCCTTCCACGCGATCAATTTGGTATTCGTGTATTTTTGAAATGAAGTTCTAAACAAGAAAAAGAGAACTTCTTGAGCGAGCAAATATCAATTTTTGTAACATCATTTTAGGACGTAAAATAAAATTGCGCTCATAGCAGAGCTTAACTTTAAGATATAATAATAATAATAATAAAAATAATAATGCCCAACGCTCACATACATTGATCCACACACACATTGATTGATCCTGGATCCTAGCTAAGATTCCCTGTGTTTAGGGAACCAGAAACTTCGAGGACTAGTTATTCTATCAGTTATCTAATTAGAAGCAAAGATGTCTGGATGTTTGGGACCTTGGGTTTCGTAGTTCCCGAGTCCTTAGATACGGGAATCTTAGGAAGGGTCTAGTATGTAATCGTTAGACATTATTATAGAAATAAAGATACCTAGTGTTGCGTAACTTCGCGCTACTGTGTTACGGAGAGCACGTTAAGCTGTCAATCCTGGAAACTCTCGTAAGATAATTGTAGTTAAGTCAAGTCTTTGGGTGACCTAAAAACTCAGGCACCATGGGCGACCGATGGCCTACACTAGAAGAAGAACGTACATAATCATTAAGCCAGCTGCTCTGTGGATTGTTGACAATGAAGTGACAATGTTTTGCCTCGGAAGGGACATGAAAAATAGACAATTTTTTGGCTAATGCTGTTTACAATACCGCTGCCTCGCTTATTTTCGGGTTCCATTTAAGTGTTGATTATTCCATGATTCAGTATTTTATCTACACTCCAAATAAAATTATACTAGAATTATTTTCCAATGATTTTTATTTATTGTGCAATATAATCTGTTCCAATAATAAAACGTTGGCATCTAATCAAGCAACTATTTATAAAATCTTAAACTCTTAATAGGTCGTGAGTAACAAACGAGGAAGTTAGGTATACTTACTTCATTCGCAACTGTCAAAAGAATTAAAATTATCACAAAATGCGATATGAATAATAATATATAGTATAGTGCACATATAAAAATACGAGAAAAACTAAAAGTCAAAACACAGATTCACAATAAAAATAGTATTTCACGTCCGACTATGTCATTATTCAAAACAAATTCGTATACACAATACGGCATCTGTGCTTTGCCACCCCTGATTTAAAATGCTAGCCACCATAACCAGATCCACCTCACCCGTCTGTTCTTGATATAATTCATACATTTAACCAGAGCTGAAAAGCTTTGTGGGTCTAGATAAACTGGTGTGACGAGAAAAGGAGTGAAGCCAAATGCTTGACATCGGCGACGCTAAATGGTGCGGAAAAATCAACGAGCTCTCGTAATTTCTGCTAAAGGAAGTGCTCGAGTAGTTTGTACCGAAACGTATGGGATTAACTCGCGCCCAAGTTGGGAGGAAAATAGTAAAAAAAGTAATAGTTTCTTATACGTTTGACTCAAGAAGTTGAACGAATCTTTTTTCAAGAGGTGATTCCGCATAAAACGTGCACCAAATTAAGATATAATTAATATTTAGCTTATTACATCAGTATCGGTTGCACCTATTGAACACTGATGCTACGCTATCGGCCCCTGAAGATCAGCTGGGTGATCACGTAACTTGATTACAATCAATAGTAACACAAACTTGTATAGATTTGACAGTTTCCATACGCATGTCTATGCACATGTATAGTAGTATAGGTTAGTATGGAAATTTTTGGTATGCCTCCACACTTTCGTGTATTTAGTCAGTGTCAAGTAATTCATAATTTCTCGAGTTAAGCAATGTATATTACTCTTTTCACTTATATCTATATGTCAAGTCAAGTCAATTCATACTCCAAGTCATCAAGTCATAGTCATAGTTCATATAGGGACTTGGCCAAACATTTGGTGGAAGCGTCAGGTGACCAGAATGCTGCCTTTTATTTTGCACAAAAAATAAGCATTGCCATTCAACGTGGTAATGCTGCCAGCATTCTGGGCACATTCCCCTCCACCAACGGGCTATTCCAAAATGTTTAGTTTTTTTTTTTTAAGTTCTTAGGTATAATTTAGTTTTTTAGGTCTATATAATGTTAAAAACAGTCATAGTCTAGTCTAGTCAAGTCATACTCTTAGTAAAGCGGTGGCAACATCACCAGAAGCTTCTATGGAGTTTTGGAAGCAACACGAACCGTTTTGCCACCATTATACCACTTTCCCACACTCATGCCTGTAGTCCAGCACTTAACGAATAGAATGCCACCAATTTTATGCACTAACACTGAAAATAACACAAGTTTTGGAAAATAATACAATGCGGTGACGCAATCTTTTTCGCGTTCCCGCCAAAACTCCCAAAAGCAAGTCTTTTTTTTTTTTTCTTTTTTGTTTTTGGATTGGCTCCACACTTTTATGTATTTAGCCAGTGTCAAGTAATTGATAATTTATCAAGTTAATGATATTTCACGTAAATAATGTGTCAGGTCACAGTCGAAGTCCTCAAGTCAAGTCAGAGTCAAGTCATAGTCTAGTCAAGTCAAGTCATACTCCTTGTAAAGTGGTGGCTACTTTACCAGAAGATTCTATGGAGTTTTGGAAACAACACGAAAAGATACGTTTCACCATCACTATACCACTTTCCCACACTCATGCCTGTAATCCAGCACTTAACGAATAAAATGCCACCAATTTTATGTACTAACACTGAAAATAACACAAGTTTTGGAAAATAATATAATGCGGTAAAGTGATATTTTTCGTTTTCCCGCCAAAACTCCAGCAAGTCTTTTAAAATGGAATAAAAAATACCACAGACCAAAATACAACCATAATCAATTGAGCAACCGTTAAACGAGGTTTTACTTCCCACATATAGTCCATCAGTATGTCCCCATGAATATAAAAACTCATTTGTCAGATGCATTCAATAAATTTTAAATTCCATAGAACTAATGGGACATACCTACCCTGGTACTCAACGTCACACTATTTCCAGCTTGACTCGCAATCGGGTCCATGAATCTGGCACGTGACTTGAAACTCGATGGGAATACGTTCCATACTACAAAACAATGTTTATGTTAGGATATTTACTTTGAAAACATTTTCAAGATTTACAGCTACACTGTAAAAACAGAAACTATATCCTCGTGATGATATTTCAGTTTCGATTTAGTCTCAATGTGAAAAAATAACAAAAATAAAACTGTAAATACATCTCTATTAATTTTAATCACAAATTTCATGTCACAGTGTTTGTTACCATCATCATCATTTGTGTAAGTCCACTGCTGAACATAGGCCTCTCCCAAGGTACGCTATTGAGCCCGGTCTTCGGCTCTTCTCATCCAATGACTGCCAGCCACCATATTAGCCACCACCAGTTTGTTACCATAATAATAATAATAATAATAAAGCTTTATTTAATTCCATGCATATAAGTACAATAAACGATAACAATTGCTAACTTATTAACCTATACTTTAATTACAGTTTTCGATGAATTTGGATTCTGATTATAAATTTTATTTTATAATTAATTTAAATTATTTAGTGCATGGACCCCGTTCGGGTAAAAGCCTCCCCCAAGGAATGCCATCCTTCTTTGTCATTAGCTCTCTCTAGCCAACTTCCACCCGCGCACGCTACAATTTCGTCTGCCCATCTGGCCCTTGGTCGTCCTCTCGATCTGGTGCCCTTGTTACCATACTTCTCCGAAATGGCTGAACCGATTTTGATGTTATTTTATATTTACACTTGATAGGTTTGAGAATAGGTTTTTATCTATTTTTCATCCTCTTAGCTGATAATGGCCCACCTAACAATTTTTTTTCTAATTTTCTTTTAATAATGTGTCTACACATATAATACATACAACCCTAAATTTTATACCTTCTTCCATCATCCCCTATATTTTAATTTATACAAAGAACGTTTTCGGGGTCAGCTAGTAAATCAATAAAATCTTTATTTTAGGTAACAGAAAACCGAAAACTGTTTCTCTACGCTTATATTTACGAAATGGTAAACAAATGACAAATGTCAGGTTTTGATTCAAGCCTAGTTTCATCACTTTGAACTAGGCTTGACCCAAAACTTTGCTCTATATGCTTATTGACTCTGGTTAAAACGACGTTAGAATTTATGATAATAACGAGTTTAAACCGATTTAAAGTTACCAGAATTGCCCTTATGATTATAAAATCTCCATTATTCGTATTGTCGTGGAATGTCGATAGATATCGCTTACTTTTCCTGTAATATTTTTCTTAAACATTAATTTTTTTTTAAATTTATATTTTAATCATCAGATTTGAAGATTTCTAAAAAAATCTCTCACATGGATACTCTGTCACAGAATAGATTCCAATTAAACTCAGTTTCATTACAGACAATCAAATAAATAAAAATAAATAAATATCTGTGGACAATTCACACAATGCCATCTAGTCCCAAACTAAGCAAAGCTTATATTATGGGAACCAGATAACTAATACAATATTTAGATACTTTTTATTAGTAAACACATATAGAATACAATATAACACCCAGACACAGAA
Organism: Ennomos fuscantarius; assembly: GCA_905220475.3. NCBI lineage: Eukaryota > Metazoa > Arthropoda > Insecta > Lepidoptera > Geometridae > Ennomos > Ennomos fuscantarius. The sequence continues at coordinate 3,308,786 of HG992034.1, read as the reverse complement.
CAAACATCGATGTTCATCACACAAATGTTTGTCCTGGGTGGGAATCGAACCCACAACCCACAGTTCAGAAGGCAGGGTTACTACCAACTGAGCTATCGGGCCAGTCAAAATCAGAAATGAAAGACAATAATTATTTTTTAAATAATTTAAAAATAAAAGTGAAACTCCCAAAGAAAGTTTGGCGATCATCTCGCGCTTCCATGATTAAAAAGTTTTATGGAATTGTAAAGTCAGAAATACAATAACATAACTTAATTTTAAGAAGGGACTGTCTTGAGTGTAAAAGTTGAGTGTTCACTGTTTGTGAGTATCATCATTCATTGTTTATAAATGTTTGTTGCATCTATTGAGGTATTATATACCACGTAATATAATATTAAGGTTTAATTTTAAAGAAATTAATTCTCAAATATGACACCTATATTAACATAAATAAAATAAAATGTAAATATGTGTGGACATTTCACACAGCGCCATCTAGCCCCACACTAAGCAAAACTTGTACTATGGGAACCAGATAACTGATACAATACTTAGATACTTTTTTGTTTGTAAATACATACATAGAATACAATATAAACACCCAGACACAGAACAAACATCGATGTTCATCACACAAATGTTTGTCCTGGGTGGGAATCGAACCCACGACCTGCAGTTCAGAAGGCAGGGATACTACCAACTGAACTATCGGGCCAGTCTATTAATATAATAGTAACATAAATACGTGCTTAACAGGGCTTAATTTTGAATTTTTTATATAGGCTATTTTTAGCACTTTTACATTTAATCCCTTATAAGGTATTGCTTCTTGAATATGTTAAATGAAAGTATTTTTTTATATGTGACAGTGTTTTATTTTAAATGTATGCACCTTCAAAAGTAAGTATTGTTTTGCCATAATTTTTCTAGGTTTTGGAAGAAAAAGAACACCGAAAATACACGAAGGCTACCGCGACGATTACTGCGCCTGGAAACCTGTTTTAGTTTGGTGAGCGTTATGGTAGTGTGTATCGAGTTCACATCTGGGTTTGTTCGTGATAATTGAGATTTCGAGAGGCTATTAATGGAGCTAAAATGATGAAATATTGCCTTTTCGCTAAAGCACTCTTCCTAGAAAGGAAGAGTCAGCAACTGTTACCACAAAATAAACAATAAATACAACTCAAGTCGTATGTACGTGCTGAGTCGGCAGCTACAACGGCGGCGACTGGTAGCTACTATGTTCAATGAGTTATTATTTATGGAAACGTTTGAAAAATCGTCCTTGCAAAGATACCATCACAGCTCTTTTTAGAAACTATAATAATAATTATCTTAAAAACTTCACAAATACTTACACCGCTTTTCATCACTTTTAGTTAGTTAGTTAGTTATGTGTGGACATTTCACACAGCGCCATCTAGCCCCAAACTAAGCAAAGCTCGTACTATGGGAACCAGATAACTGATACAATACTTAGATACTTTTTTTTTGTAAATACATACATAGAATACAATATAAACACCCAGACACAGAACAAACATCAATGTTCATCGCACAAAATATTTGTCCTGGGTGGGAATCGAACCCACGACCTGCAGTTCAGAAGGCAGGGATACTACCAACTGAGCTATCGGGCCAGTCAAGTCTTTTGTAAGAATAAGTGCAAATTCTACACATAACTAGAGTCATTGAGCAAAGCGGGGTTCGAACCCTGATGCATCCGTTTAAAAGTCACATGGGCTGATCTGAATAAATATCAAGTCTATATTAATTTCTTGGATCAACATACCTCCATTAGACCATATTACCATTGAATGTTGCCATTATGCAAATGTTATTAGCGCTGGCCTTATTCGACATGATTAATTCGCTGTCATTTATATACATTACTGTTAACTGTGTTAATTGAAGCGTCCGTCTGTATTGATCGGGGAGTGATAAACAATAAACAATTGTAGGTACAATAATGATAGCTGTACTATTTAACTTTCGATTTTTACTGTAATTAATGTTACTTGATTTACATTTTTTTTTACGGCTTTAGTATATACCTAATTCAATGTCTTGATGATTGATCAACGCAGCCAATACTACTTCTGATAAAAATGAGAAATTGGATGGTTTATTTATCTCATGAAAGAAATTTGGCTAGTCCACGGTAGTGACATTTTGAAAATAAGTTAACCTAAATAATAAAAGTGTGCTTTTTTTAAACGTCTCCTAAATTTGGTATAAAAACTGGGTTTTTGTAGACAAGTTTGTGTAGAGACAGAATACATAAATGGAGAAGAAATGCATTGCTTTTCTAATAGAGAGTTGTTACGTAGAAAGGATGTTGTCTAAACCAAAAGGAGTTCATAATAGTCATCTTCCTGAACAACTCTTAAAAAAACATTTACTGTTCTATACATTTCGCTAAGTTTCATTGAGATTTTTATATGATTTATGAGTTAGTTTTTTCTCGATTTTCGAACCTAAAGCTATTTATTACGAGTAATGAACTTAGGAATTAGATAGGAAAGAAGAGGACAAAAAATCATCAAAGAAGGCGAAGGGGGAGATAAATTAAGTAACACGTGCAATGCCGGGGCGCAGTCAGCTAATATAAAATCACTATTAATTATACAACATTATCCAAACTTAATCGTTCACCCACCATACCCAATACATACTCCATTTAGTTCACTAAATTGTATACCAGTTGAGCACTTCAGCGATAAAACGCTCGATTCTAACGCCATTACACTTGAAATCGAGTCTGGGGACCTACTTCGGTTATGCGTAGTCGAAACTTTGCTTCCTCTCAATCACAAAGGACAACTGCGAATTATGAAGTGTATCTTATCAGTTAGTACTATACGGTTTCATTTTGAATAACCAATGACTCATCTCAGGCAAATCCAGAAAACAGCAGATGAAAGTCGTAAAGTGCAACAGGACAAAGTTTGTATTACGTAAGTTGACTCCGCTGAAAAAGTTGCTAACATGGAAATAAGTAGAAAGTTTTGCAAGTTTGGAGGAGTTTTGCCAAAAGTTGCGCTAACAGCGATAGAGAGAACATTATTAAGTCCTCAAGACTTCCTTTTTAGGGTAGCAAGAAATCACTTGAAATATGACACACAGTCACTACGGTGTCTCATATCTCGGTTTTATGCTGTCACACATTTTATACCCATCCTTGGACAAATTTTTGTCAAATTAATATACATCTTTTAACCATAGTGAATAATAACGAAATTTTGTACTACTGATGACTCTACGTATCTAATTAGATGTTTCTTGATATCTTGCCCGGCACCCACGTTAGCTAGACTTGAGTTTTGTAATCATTTGAATTTTAACTTTTTTGTTATTCTGTTTTTTATAGCTGTACGTTATGGCATGTCATTTAGAAAAGATTTATTTACTCCACGAGGATTTTTTCCTGATGAACAAATCAGTTAGAATATCTAATTTAACCACAAATAAAGTGAAAAAAAAATAAATAAAAAAAAAACAAAGTTATTGGTATGGTATTTTGTAAAATAGTGTTTTGCCTTTGAGTGATATCGACTTGTAATAGTAGCTACCCTCACCATTCACTTGCCATTAAATTATGTAAGCTGGGACGATTCGTTCCTTTTGGCGAGATATTTTTACTTACTGCAGTAGATGGAAATGGTGGCGCTTCTTCATTTTAATTGCCAGTCAGTCTTCAGTTAGTTTATAGATCCCGTTTCAAGGGTTCATCTAAATACAGGAAAATTATCTTGTCTTGACCTCAATGTCTTGGCGCATAAAGCTCCACTCTAAAAGAAAAAATACATTCTTAGGTTTGTATTATAGAACGATGCTCAGTCATCGATCGGTGCTCAAGCAGAGATTTCATTCATAAAGTGATCAATTAGTGAATAAAATCTCTGCTTGAGCAGCGATCGATGACTGAGCATCGTTCTGTAATACGGACCATAGACTATTTCGTCATCGGTTTCACCCAGCTCTGACCAGCAAGTTATCAATTTCTCAAAGCTAAATAGTTATTAATTTATTTCAATAAATTGGATCCTTCCAAGCAATAAATTGCCAACAGATTGGGAAGTAGGTAACTCTGGTAATCACTTACCAAAGGCCATTAATTCGACCATCCCTGTGGTTTACGGAAAAACTTTTCCTTTGATGTCTTTTATTGAAAATAGGATAATATTTCTAGATGAAAGTTGGTTTAATTGAGCTATCTTAGATCAATTATTGATCGAGAAAGAAAATAATTATTCTGCGAAGACCGTGTCGAGCCTTTTTATTGAATGTTCTTAACATTGTAGAAGAAATATAGGTGTTTTATTAAGTTTAGAATGGTGTTATTAAAATGAAATAAATTCATAATGTTATATGCTGCAGTAATTCTGTTACCATTGTAATAATAACGCTATTTGCTAAAATTAATACATTCCCAAAATGCAATCTCTTTCCCCCAGCTGAAACAAAACATCTAAATATCATATACATAATGTTTGGAATCAGCTAATTAACACTCAACGACTGATTGGAAACTCAATCATGTAAAACTGGTGATAAAATGGAACACAAAGTGCATTTATATCAACAAGCTTCATTTAGTTTATAATAACAGTTATTTTAGGTGCACAGAAAAATATTTTTCTCTACCTACCAATTGTAACTATAGCTGACCACGTGAATACAACACGCGACCGCGGGGGTGTGGTCACAAAATATTGCAATACTAAAAGAGAAATTTCATTCTTATTTTGAAAATTTCCATAGTAACTATGCGCATAAGCTGCGTATTGAAACTGTTAAATTCATACAAATTTGTGTTTTTATCGGTTGCAGTTACGTGATTGCCCAGCTGGGGCCTTACTGCGTAAGTCTGGTGGAGATGGTAATCGTGTTCTCTCTTGCTCGCATTCGTGGATTTGTTAATAGGCGCGTGCAGGATGGCAGGCGAAGCCGATTCTCAGAAAAGTTACGCGGTAAGGGTGCAGGTCATCGGTCCACCTAGTAGATCAGAATACTGCAAAATACTGCCTCTCCGAAATACACGAATTCACATTACATCCGATATTAACAAAAGCTGACAATTTTAATCTCGATAGCTGTGTGATTATTGGAGCGCATATTTTAATCATTCATGGAAATGTGTCAACCACTTCATTGACTTTCGACAGCAATGTATTTATTTTACAATAATTATGATAATATACTAAATTGAAAGTGCTGGTGTTTGCTACAATAATATTTGTAGGGGGTAAGTTATCTCTGACAGTCTCTGTGGTGTGGTGGTGGAGCAGGTCGGCTCGTAGCCTGGATTGTTGTTGGTTTTATTAATATTAGGAATCGGATCAGTACCTACTAGATCTAGTAGGTTATAAGTATAACTCACATAAGTATATGTATAGGCAGTTAAACTAAATAATAAGTTAATGTATAAGTGAGTGATTGCCAGAGAATATTAATATCACATCAGTATATGTATAGGCAGTTAGGTGAGGTTTAAAGAAATTTATTCTCAAATAAGACAAAAACGTCACTTTCATGAGAACATAGTTAGACTTGAATATACGTAAGTGAGTGAATGCCAGAGAATATTAATATCACATCAGTATATGTATAGGCAGTTAGGTGAGGTTTAAAGAAATTTATTCTCAAATAAGACAAAAACGTCACTTTCATGAGAACATAGTTAGACTTGAATATACGTAAGTGAGTGAATGCCAGAGAATATTAATATCACATCAGTATATGTATAGGCAGTTAGGTGAGGTTTAAAGAAATTTATTCTCAAATAAGACAAAAACGTCACTTTCATGAGAACATAGTTAGACTTGAATATACGTAAGTGAGTGAATGCCAGAGAATATTAATATCACATCAGTATATGTATAGGCAGTTAAACTAATAAGTGAATGCATAAGTGAGTGATTTCCAGAGAGACAAATAATAAACGCATAGCGTAAAAAACTGACTTTAGGCTAATATGGTTTGACTCACCCAATAGCTCAGTTGGTAGTAACCCTGCCTTCTGAACTGTGAGTTGTGGGTTTGATTCCCACTCAGGACAAATATTAGTGTGATAAACATAGGTGTTTGTTCTGTTTCTGGGTGTTACATTGTATTATATGTATGTATTTACAAACAAAAAGTATTTAAGTATTGTATCAGTTATTTGGTTCCCATAATACAAGTTTTGCTTAGTTTGGGGCTAGATGGCGTTGTGTGAGATGTCCACAAACATAAAATAAATAAAAATAAATGCCATTATCAGGACTGGACCAAATTGAAATGAAACTATATTGAAAGCACCAGCTTTCAAATAAAAAAATAATCGTAAAAATCAGTCCACCTAATCGAAAGTTCTGAGGTAACACACATATGAGAAAACCATGTAAGTCTGAAGTCGGTTTTTACGCTTTGCGTTTATTATTAAAATCAGATCTTTTGTACAGTCAATGAACTATTCAGACTACTTACTATATTATTTAAAGTATCTTTCTATTAAATTAGCCCATAGATTGTTTTTGTTTTTGTGTCAATGTTGAGGATGATTTGGCAACCTAAACATGTTATCGTGCGCGATAATGTTTGGTAATATTATAAATGAATTACGTCACTGGTTACTGATAACATTTTGGAGTAATAAATAATATTGATTTATTTTCTGAGCTGAAGGTTCAATTCCCACCCAGGACAAACATTTAACATTTAACAAACATAGGTGTTTGTTCTGTGTTTGCGTGTTATTTTTATTCCATGTACTCGTATTTGGGTATTACAAACAAAAAGTATCTAAGCATTGTATCAGTTATCTGTTATCACTTTCCCACTGCTGGGATACGGATCTTCTCTCCTTCTCTCATAGGGAGAGATATACAGGCTATCCACTAAAATCTCCATTACCGTTAGGATTTGGGTTTGTACCTAGTAGGTAATTTAAAATCAGTAGAATCCAAACACTTCTTCAAAAATCTATCTTCTTATTAATATATATAAATCTCGTGTCACAATGTTTGTCCTCAATGGACTCCTAAACCACTTAACCGATCATAATAAAATTCGCACACCATGTGCAGTTCGATCCAACTTGAGAGATAGGATAGTTGTAAGTTTATATATATCTCAATTTATAATAGACATATATAAAATACCCGTGCAAAGCCGGGGCGGGCTGCTAGTATCTATATAAAAATGAATCTCTATTTCCCTTGGGCACCCGTGAACGGATGGAACAGTTTTGCTAATTTATTTTTGTTATATTTATTATTGTCAGAAAAATATTTTTATGTGTGAAAAAATTAAGAAAATTGAGCGGAAAATCAGAAAATTTTAACCACGCCGGTGAAGCAGCTAGTACTAAATAATAAAGATTTTTGATTAATATGTATATCGCCTGCTTATAGTAGTCAAGAGATTAATTTTAAACGTAAAGGAATAAGGGTCCATTTCAAATTTACCCTTCTACAAAGGTCCTTTTCGTGATTCAAATTTACACTTTACTTTAAAAAAAAATTTTGGAAAACACATATACATACACATAATATACATAAAACATCCAAGACCGCATCGTCACTTACCTTAAGGTGAGATAGTGGTCAAACGCAAATCTATCAAACAATAAAAAAAAATCGAGGCAAGTTAATGTAGTGTAATAAATTAGTCTATTGCGTATATTATTCAAAGGGAACAAAACAGTCATTCACACAAATAGATGACAGAAAATTCCATCCGAGTCTGTCGCCAGCTGGACTCGTGATATTCACGTGCGAAGGTAATGCTTGACACAGAGGAAACATTACAATGACTCAACTTCGCTTTGTGCCTAGCTGTAGGTTAGTGTAGCCATAACAATAGAAAATAGTACTTGGTATTGCACAGCTGATTCGAGTTAATTAATATTAATTAATTGTTTAAGGGATACACAACGTAATAAATTACAAAGAATAAACAATAGTACCTATAGTAATTATAGTGTATAACCTATGAATGCCTATAGAGAGATTTTCTTTCCTCCAGGTTAAACGGAAAGTCAGAGAGAAAGGTCTTCTCCTCGATATGACTTATTATTTTGATTTCATTATTACATAAATTTTTTCATATATTTTTTTTATATAATTTATTTATATATTATATTTTTTTATAGACTGATTACATTAATTGTATATTACCTATTGAGTTGCCATCTTCAATAGGTAATTAATTGAATAATAGAATAATCAAATAATTAAATAATGAAATGCTTGAAAATATTATATTATTAAATTTTGACGCTATATCTATTATGTAATTGAAATCAATGAATTTATTTTTTTAATCGCACTCAGTTGCAAGCGCCCTTACAATGTTCATGTACCTACTAAACTAGTTGTTAAGAACTGACATAATATTATATATAAATTGTACATGAATGCAAATAAATGAATATGAATATGAATATTATGCCAATAGTCCTAAATGTTTACTTTAACCCTTTTATTATTTGTTATATCAAAATAAAATTTAATTTTTAATTTAATATTTTTTAATTTAATAAACAATAATGCCTTTAGTAATTATAGTGTATAACCTATGAATAGATGCCTATAGAAAGAGATTTTCTTTCCTCCAGGTTAAACGGAAAGTCAGAGAGAAAGATTTTGTCTCTGACATGATTTATTATGCCAATAGTCCTAGGTTTACTTTGCACCTTTTATTATTTGTTATATCAAAATAAAATTTAACAGACTACCTATAAGGTTGGTAAAAGTGAATTTTATATAGGTACCGAATTTTTGAAAAAAAGCAAGATTTTGGTCGGTTTATAATTTACTACTTGAATAACCTTTAAATTGTCACTATTATACCTATTTATTTTGCTTTATTTCATCACAGTTTTATTTGCTAGGGCTTAAATGCTATAATCACCCCAATGTCTGCATACTATGATAAGCATATGCAGATATGCATTTCTATTTTTTTCCACTTATTCCTAATAATGTACTCAGGCATCATCTCGCGGAAGTTCAACTTAAATATTAAATACTAGTTTACCCGCCCCGGCTTCGCACGGGTGAATCATTAAAACAGGGGGGTAACGGGATAAAAAGTATTCTATGCCCGCCTCCTTTTTGTATGCTACCTCCCAGCAATTTCCATCCAAATCGGTTCAGCCGTTCTTGAGTTATAAATATAAATTGTATAACTAACACGACTTTCTTTTATATTTATATATATGACTTTTACTATAAAATTATTGGCCGTACGACCACGGTTTGAGAATAAGATCACCTCAGCTCTTCTTTTTATTATATAGATTTCTATCACCTATTATTAATACTAGCTTTAATACAGCACTTATGTGAAATTGCTAATTCCTAGTAGGTTCTGAGAAATATCTACACACCGAGGGCAAAATTCGTGTGATCACGCCCGTAATAACCCGGGCTACCACACGTATTACGCTAAGCGCTGAGTATAGACCTATTACAGACCTCTAATATAATTTAAGACTACGTGAGAACCTGAGTGCGATAAGTCGGTCGTAACAGTACATAGCGGAACTCAAAAATATAAAGTTTCACGTGACAATGCACTGCGCACATCAACCTGAGATACCATCAGCACAATCTGCACCCCTACCGCGTAACCGTTCTGGGAATCGGCTTCGCCTGCCATCCTGCACGCGCCAATTAACAAGTCCACGAGTGCGAGCAAGAGAGAACACGATTACCACCAGACTTACGCGGTAAAGCCTCTGGTAATAAGATTAAGCGACTGTGAGGTCAGATCATAAAGTCACAATTTCCCAGTATTTTCACCAGCTACTAGTGCCCAGTACTAGTACCCAGCTAGTAGTGCCCTTTAAACTGAAACACAGCAGTGCTTGCACACTACTGCTTGACGGCAGAATATCTGGCAAAGCGGTGGTAGCTACCTAGACGAACTTTGCAGAAAATTCCTACCTAGTATACGTATATTATTGTTGTAATGATTTTGAGAGCCTGACATGTAAATTTTTTACCAATAAAATTCTATGATTTATGATTTATATATCGATATGTCCAACTAATAATAAAATATATAGTAGGATTCTGCGTAACTTTATTAGTAGGTTACCTCAGACGAATGAAATCAAAAAACTGTCGATAATCTATCTTCTATCTATTTTCTTCTTCTAAATATATATAACTCAAAGGTGACTGACTGATTGACTGACTGACATAGTGATCTATCAACGCACAGCCCAAACCATTAGACGGATCGGGCCGAAATTTGGCATGCAGGTAGATGTTATGACGTAGGCATCCGCTAAGGATTTTTCGAAATTCCACCCTTAAGAGGGTGAAATGGGTGGTTGAATTATTTTCCCATAGGCCACGCCGCGGGCGAATCTGCGGGCAGAAGCTCGTGTATGACAAAGACATACTGTCTAGACAAGCCAATAAATTCGTAGCCAGAGATATTCCGGTGATGAGTACAACCACGATTAGTTTTTATCTCTTTTCTTAGTAAACATGACGTAGGCGTTCATTGCTTAATCTGTTTTCTTTTGGATAATCAATATTCTGATTTTCTTTTTGTGTGATTAGTCTTAAGGATGATTTATGTAACTTTTTTTATTCATGGCAACCTTTTTTACCTCTTTCCTTCTTTTCCTCTAACACCAGCTTACTCCCCAAATCAAGCAGGTGATTTACCAAAATGTGAGGCGAACGGAAGTTGAAGTTGGTTCACGTAGATTTCCATTGTCAATGTTGTTATCAAACATAACACAGGGTAATCTAAAGCGCATGCTAGAGTACTTGGTATGTTATGTATATACCTATTATATACCTGTTTAAATAGTTACCTATACTGTTTTCGTTTATATTCTTTCTCTTAATTATTATTTGGTTGGAACCAAATATATAATTTTAAAGGCATTCGTGCTAGCAATGATTATATCTTGTAACTCATAAACAACTAACATAAGATTGTTATTTGGTTATTGACAAATAAATTACTATTATTACTACTATTATATCAGTGGATAGCCTCTGTGGTGCGGTGGTTGAGCAGGTCGGCTCATAGCCCGGAGGCGGTGGGTTCGATTCCCGCGGCAAGACAAGTATTTGTTCACAGAAAAAAAATCGTAAATACTTGTTCTGAGTCTGGGTGTTGTGGGACCATGGTCCTCGTAGTTCCTGGGTCCCTAGACACAGAGAATCCAAGTTAGGGTCCAGGATCTATGTATGTGATCGTTGGGCGTTATTATTATTATTAATCTAAAGTGTTTGATAACCTAACGATCTGGGTTAGATGGTCAGCAATAAAACTGTTCACAGTTTCCAGTTAGGTCGGTTTATTGACGTTTGATATTTTATATCTGCAAATATATTAACGAGTACTGCGTAATTAAATACTTCTCCGAACGTACTACATTGTTTGCAAAATATTTATAATTTAACTTGTTGCGCCAGCCGGTTTCACCCGCGGATAAAAAGTATTTTAAGTATTTGCTCATCCCACGGGGACATTTCACTTTTCCGGGATAAAATGTAACATATATGTTAATCTAGTGTATAAGTTATCTTGGTACCGAATTTCATCCAAATCCATTTAGCCATTTGAGAGTGAAGGAGTTACAAACATATACACAAACTTTCGCCTTTATAATATTAGTGTGATTTAGAAAACACGTATATTTAAAGAAAATTGATTGCTAATTCATTAACACAACGTGTGAGCGAGTATTATTATCTCTGTGGTGACAACAAAGAAACGTGCAAATTAAGTTTCACTTTTATGTAATACTAAAAACTATCTACTACAAGTACTAAAAAAAATTGGACTATATACTGGCCGCGATGACCTATAGACAGTCCAAATGCTCCAGCCCACTACCAGTAGGTAGCGTACCCAACATGCTGGCAGCATTGCCCCTTTGAATTGCAATGCTTATTCGTTGTGCCAAATAAGTGCCAGCATTTTAGACACGCGTAGCGTCGACCAGGCGCTTTGATAAACTTTTGAAAACTCGATGAGCTCCCGGCCCCCAAGGACCCAGGGTCTCAACACCAAACGGCTCAAATATGTAACCGCTACCGAGATTAGTATTATTACTTTTATCTAAGGACTTGGGAAGTAGGGATAGAACTCCTACTTCCCTACTGTAATAACAATAAATTTATTTATTTTATCCCTTATTTATACGAATAGGCCAGCGCTTAAATGCAACTCACCTGATATCGATAACGATGCAGTCGCTACAGTTCGTTGACCTATGACGATCCTATTCACTCTAATCTTAAAGATTTTATCTGCACTTAAATTTGACAGCTCTTAAGTACATACTTACTATACGTACTTATTTCTCCAGGACGTACCCATATCAATTGCAGTAGTTAAGCGTAGTTAGTATTACATTTACAATTTTTAGTTAGGTACTTCCTCATTTCATCATTCATTATTGTCATTTAATAATAATAATTAGTATATTTTTATTTCCAATAAGCATACATCGTTCTTAGCCTAAGTTGGTTAGCTATTAATACTAGCGAAATAACATTAAATAAATATAATTATACATTTTGACAACCATGTTTAGGAGTCTCGTTAGTGGCCGTACTAGGATTCTCTGTGTTACAGCCAAAAATTTGTCTTTGTTCACTCCTGATTTTCTACCAAGGCATGCCACTGTGTTTAATCTCCGGTTTTCTTTTTTCAATTTTTCAAATTTTTAATTTCAATTACCACTTCATAATCAACACTCCATTTACTTATGTATGTAAATTAACTTATGTGTCAGTTGACGTGGTACAATGATAATTTCTACACTGTCACGTTAAAGAAGAGTCACAATGGACTAGTCATCATTTAAAAAAATATGGACATTTCATACAACGATTTTTAGTCGCTGTTTGACTGGCCCGGTAGCTCAGTTGGTAGTAGCCCTGCCTTATGAACTGTGGGTTGTGGGTTCGATTCCCACTCAGGACAAACATTTGTCTGATGAACATAGGTGTTTGTTCTGTGTCTGGGTGTCATATTGTATTCTATGTATGTATTTACAAACAAAAAAGTATCCAAGTATTGTATCAGTTATCTGGTTCCCATAGCACAATTTGGGGCTAGATGGCGTTGTGTGAGATGTCCACACATATTATTATTATTATTAGTCCCAAACTACGCAAAGCTTGTACTATGGAAAGCAGGCGTAACTGATATAATACATATATACATTTTGTTTGTAAATACATACATAGAATACAATATTACGCCCAGATATATTACTAAAAGTGATCTGTTCTAAGGAAATTTAGATCAGTCTCTGTGTAAGTAGGTATATGTTACTTCGTGTCAGTGTTGTTTCTAGTTATAAAAGGACCTCCTTTGATGAACACTTCCCTGTTAATTAAGGGCTTTATAAAAATTTAATAAATGCTTAAAATTACCTGTCTCGTGTAATTATAAATTAGGTTAATTGACCTACTTTAGGGACTCTTAAAAAAAATTAAACTGCTTAGCTAATAATATGAGCCCCCAGACTTGGCTCTGGAGGCTCTTATTCCTGGGCCTGGGACATAATTATGTTAACAAAAATAGAAAATTGTAAAACAATAATATTTAATTTGTACATGCGGTGGTTTTTTAAATCACTAAAGTGTGTACTACACTGCATTACATTAATCGCAAAATCACTGGAAAACTGGTCCAATCTAACCAGCATTACAACTTACAGCTAAAATTTATCCTAAACATCACAGTCAAGAAATATGAACGAGAGATCTTTGGCGAAGAATGTAGTTCTACGCGTATCTTTCCCGTACGTTTGCGAACATCACAGCTGGATCAATTTTGTTCGGGCCTTCATTCTTTCCGAAGAAAGTCATCTTTGTTGTCTTGACAAGCCCTTTTCCGTCTTCTCCCGCCTTTCTCCAGTAAACCGTCTGCACTGCATTACGGCCAGCGATATAACGCGTCGCGCTTCCAATCAACTGCCTTTTATCCATGTCGATAAAATGCTTAAATTTGCGGATAAAAATAAATTGCAGCAAGCGAGTTACTCGGTTGAGGTAACAAATGTGTTTGATGTCAGTACAGCTCAGCAGTGACTTATATACGTGCTGGCATGTGCGATATGACTGACGTTTGATAACCGATCGGACACTTCACGCGGCACACTATTACGTTTACATATACTCATGCCATGTTTATGCGGTAAACTTTGCACTGTGCGGACGCGTGCCACTAACAAAGATATATTAATGGAGCTACGTATATTGACGCCGACAGAAACCACGCTTTATCACACTACGTGTGGCGTAGAGGAGCGCATTACAGGCGGTCGTGCGAACTAATTAGAAATTTGTATGCGAAAATTAGGCTACTAATCTGCATATTGGAAAGTGGTAAATTGGATCGTTGGCTGTGTTGATATAGGCAAATATGCCAGAGCAGATGATTTAGCATCTCATCGCTGGAATTCTAATTGGATGAACACTGCATTTGTGACTGGTTTACATCATTAGTAAACATTTGTGTATTGAAAATGAATTTAATAGACCATTATTCGAATTCTTCGTTTACGTTAAATTTAATCTCTGATTATCCCATTTTGATGTATGTGTATTATTATTTTAGTCATTAAAACAATGTTTAATTAAATTCTTTTAGAGATAGAAATGGATGGTTAGTAACAATGAGATGAGATTTGTTGATATCATAAACGTACTAGGTAAAGTGTATTATATACCTGCAAGTACAGAATATACCTATAAGTAGAGATATTTAGAGCAAAGTGTATATGCTAAAAATTGAATGCTGCCAGTAGAAAGCTATTAATAAATATTCCTAAAAACGTTTTGACGAAAAGAGACTGGATAGATGACAGTATAAATAAAAGCTTTATTTTTTTACTTCAAACTTGTCTAGCATTTGACCACGCTCTCACCTGATGGGAAGTGACGATGCGATTGAAGGTGTAGCATGCTAGCCAAGTAAATACCTATTCACACTTTTTTTGAACACGCCCGGGTCATATTTAGCCGGAAACACAGACGCTGGCAGGGCATTCCATTCCTTAGCCGTTCTAATTAAGAACGTTGAATCAAATCGCTTGATACGAATGGGTGGTATTTCGACCACGAAAGGATGGCGCTTAGCCGAGCGTCTAGTAGTCCGGTAGTGGAATGGTGATGGGGAGAATGAGATCATGCAGCTCTTGTGCGCATTCACCATGGTGTAATCAGTGAAAGACCGACAGACTTGCAACCTTACGTCGATGTGCTAGGCTCTGGAGCCTTGTAAAAATGTCGTACTGGAATAAACAAAAGTATATATTTATTGTTTATTAATAAACAAAAGGTCTTGTCTTGACCTTTGATATTTAACTGTCAGATAATATATTTTCAGGGTGCTGTTAAGAAAGTTTTTGAAAATTAAACCTGTAATCTAAGGGGCTGATTTGGAAGTTGAATTTAAGAGCGTGCCACCCATGCTCTCCGGATTGACGGAGAATAAAGCTGTAGCCGGAATCGGCAATAATGACATCAAAAGATTGTACATGCAGAAACGTCGCTGAAACCATGTGGGTCTTTAGTAAGTCTTCTTACAAGAAGATACTTAATTAAAGTAAGTAAGAACACATAAATATAATATAAAACTGACAAATAATACCATACAAATATATAAAAGATATATATATATATATATATATATATATATATATATTTCTCTTTTATATATATTTCTCTTTTGTATATTTATATGGTATTATTTGTCAGCTGAGGCTATATCTTCTTGTCAATTCATACCCAGGTCCCCATGATACAGGCAGAGCTTAGTGTGGGGGCCAGTAGATAACTTTGGGTATCTGATAACGAATCCTTCTGCATAAATCCTAGGAAACAAAGAAATAGAGTGATAAGCATGTTTAATTTACAAGTTTTATACAGCAAATAAATATTTTTTTTTTTTTTATGTTAAGGAATGACGTGACGAGCTAGCCGTTCGCCTGATGTTAAACGACACGGCTGCCCATACCAGCTGTAGTGTCACTCGGAACTCTAAAGTATAGAGGTTCGCGTGGCATTGCACTGCGCACGTCATCCAGAGACATCAGCACAATCTAGTAATAAGATTACTAAACTGTGAGATCAGATCATAAAGTCTCATTTGCCCAGTAATTTCACTAGCTACAGTGCCCTTCAAACCGGAACACAGCAGTGCTTGCGCACTACTGCTTGGCGGCAGAATAACTGGCAAAGCGGTGGTACCTACCTAGACGAACTTTGCAATAAAGTCCTACCACCTAGTAATAAAATAGTAAATAATTTTTATTTTCAATTAATAAAAAAATACAATTAGGTAGGTAAAGGTCTACTTTGGGTACCGTCTAATAAAAGGCGTAAGAAAACCTTTGATTCAGCATCTTAAGCGTAGTAACGCGCTTCGAACTCTTGCGAGCCTTCCACAACGTCGCGATAAGAAAGATCTGTATTCATTACCGCACAATGTCGAGGCCGGGCGTTGGCCACGGCATGGATTCATTGCGTGGTAGTGAGCACCCCCATTCAAAACTAGACAAGCATGTGCACCAATGTATTCACTATACAAGGAATATTCATTTAATAAATATTCTCCTGGAATGTCAAACGTATGACAGTCTTTACAATTGTGTTACATAATTTTCATAAAGTTCTTTAGGTTTTGCTTTTTTCCAATTAATGTAAAATAATGCTTTGACCAATTCAAACAATTGTTATGGTAATATATTTGTTCCAAGAAAGCAAAAAAATATTGGTAAAAAAGAAAAATTGCACGGGTTCAGCGTTTTGCTAGATGTTTTGGATAAAATAAATTTTCTATTGCTTAATTTTCGTTCTTGGATGTCTTTAAATTATTTATGTATTTTTAATATCACTACTTTTTAACTTGCGAAATAGCTTTTGGTTGTATATTAAATGCATATTATAGATAGATAGATAGATAAAACTTTTTATTGAAACACCACATTGTAGGAACAATTTACAGACACAAACTTAAGAATTAAGTGTCACAATGGGCGGTCTTATCGCTTAAAGCGATATTATATTAAAGGTAATAAATATAAACAGCTACTACCTACGCTTCTTCGAAACGCAATTTAAGTTAATCAAGTGTATACAGAGGGGTGATTGGCACGGAGTAAACACTAGTTGTTTACTCAAATTTTCCAGTTATCAACTTTACTGTAATCTCACTAATTTAATTAAGTATGTAGTTAAGTATAATTGACATCATCATTCTTAACAATGTTTTGTTTATCGTAGACAAACAAAACGTAGGTACATAAATCCTTTATCCAATTCATATCTATTTCCGGGTATGTTCTATGATATATGATAAGAGCCATATTATAAAAGCAAATAGTCTGGGATTTAGATAGTAGCCGCAGCATGTATAGGCCGCCACTCTCCCCCAACTCCCTCCTCCCCTCTAAGTGTGCCAATGACCTGCTGGGCAATCACGTAACTCGATTGCAACCAATAGAAACACAAATTTGTATGGATTTGACAGTTTTAATACGCAGTTAATATGGAAATTTCTCCTGTTGCATTGCAATCAAATTTTCGTGATCATCCCCCCTGGTCAAACCGCGGGGAGCCGTAAGGTGCAAGATGCAAGTAGGTATTCAAAGCAGAGTAACATTGCAATTTTTTTACAAAATATTTGAATGTAGCATTTTGTTCCCAAAAACAGAAAACGTACCAAAATCAACAATTTCATTCACCTTTCAATTGACATTGGTACATTCTCGGAAAATTTAAAGTTCTGAGACTTTATCTGTTTTTACTGTGAAATTAAAATTTATCGCACGTTATAAGCAAACCCGAGATAAGAACAATAGCTGTAGTTGTGATTACCACTTTGCTGTTATTTTCCAAAATATACTTCTTTTTTATGGTAAAATGGGCTTGTGTTTGACAACAACTCACCTGATGGTAAGTGACGAAGTTGTCTAAGGTGGAGCACGCTTGCCCATGAGATGCCCATTCACTCTTGACTTAAAAAGACCCAGTTGGAAGAGCAATCCATTGCTTGGCCGATTGCTTGGCGGATTCGGCACATATATATATTAACTTGAAAAATTATCAATTACTTTGCCACTGGCTAAATACACGAAAGTGTGGAGCCAAACAAAACAAAAATACATAGAATACAATATAACACCCAGACACAGAACAAACATCTATGTTTCACAAATGTTTGTCTTGGGTGGAAATCGAACCCACAACCTATAGTTCAGCCTTCTGAACTGTAGGTTGTGGGTTCGATACTCCGAATAGTCCGGTAGTCCGATAGCTCAGTTCGTAATAACCCTTCTCCTTGAGCTATCGGATTGGTCAGTGTCAAAGACCCCAAACATTTAGAGTACAAGAAATTAGGGAGCCAGACATACCCATGCGACAGGCAACGTGAGTCCAATCAAAACATATAACCCCAGTGCAGTGCCCGTGCATTTCAGGTCGCGTTAAAAATAAATCAATTGAACAGGTCAACCATTTGACACGTCTGGACATGAGAGATCTTTGACGTCACGAAGTTCAGTGAATAAATTGTGGAAGCTTCCCAATCATTTGTTGGGCTAGTTGACTAGTTGGCTAGTTGACACCTTACTGGTAAGTAATGATTAATTAGTAAAATATGGTCATTAGAAATCAAATTTTTCGATCTGTCAGCCCATAACTATGCACACTAACATGGTGTTTATTTATTATTCTATTACTATTCTCATATTTTTAGACTAGATATACCCCGAGGTTCACACGCAACTAACCCGTTTTCCTTCAGGAAATTTTCTTGAAATATGAGGTTACCACTGGATATCGGAATTTATTTGACCGTTGAAGAGAGCAGAAAAACAACTCCGACTGATCGAATTAAGGTACTATCCTATGTTGACTCCTATATCCTATATCTATATCCTATGTTGATATCCTATGTTGTTGAATGAAGACTGATCGAATTAAGGTACTATCCTATGTTGACTCCTATATCCTATGTTGATATCCTATGTTGTTGAATGAAGACTGATCGAATTAAGGTACTATCCTATGTTGACTCCTATATCCTATGTTGATATCCTATGTTGTTGAATGAATACTGATCGAATTAAGGTACTATCCTATGTTGATCACAGAAAAAATGTAATGTATTCAAAATTTCATCCAAGTCCGTTGGCTGTTTTGTGAGAGAGCGACACAAACAAATAAATAGACAACGTTTAATTTTGAGATATTAAAATAGGGTGGTTTATTTGGCATACCGAGAAACTTTGACGCTAATCACGGCCAATACTCGCACTTATAACAACTACATAATATGTATAACTAATTATTTGTAACGTTACGCTACGACACGACAAGAAGACAAAATATAGTTTTCTTTAATGACATGATCACAAAAATATAAAAAACAGTTCATGAGAATAAATACATTTTCTGTTAGCGTAAATACTGAAAACATGCCTACTGCATGAATTAAGCACGTAATCTCTTCTAGCACACATTTCTAGTAATTTATTTAGTTACTAATCATCTGAATGATCGCACATTGCAAACAGTTCGCTGGATCTATTTACTTTCCAGTAAATTTACAAGTTGTTTGGATTAAAATGCCACGAGTCTGAATTATGTTTGCTCGTTTTACTGGGTTGGAATGAGAGACACATTTGTATACAACAGCTTAGAGTTTGTTCAAGACATCTGGAGATTAAAATTTGGGATTTTGTTGCTAAGCGCTATAGAAGTCAATGACAGTTTGTCTGTAAGGACAAAAAGTTATGACTGCAGTGTGATATCACGCGATTTTTATATATTCTCGGCATTTCAAGTCCAGTGTACATCGAATTTATTATATCAGGCCTATTTTGTATAAAAATTTTCTTTACTCTCTACGTCGATTTTTTTTCTCTGTCCGATAGAAGTCGAAACGCTTTCACATCGAGTCTCAAGACGTACAAACAACCCGCAAACTGTTTTTAAAAACGTTTAGAGTGAAATGAAAAGAGTGTTATTTAAATTTGAACGATTTAATGTTGGGATATCGTAAAAATTCAAAGACTTATTAAGGCCATAAATGTAAAGTGGCACATCCATGGTTATTTTAATCTCTACTCCCACTTGAATCCCCTAGCTTAGTCCCTTAGGGACAGCAATCGCTCTTTATGTTTTGGCTCCACACCTCCGTGTATTTATCCAGTGTCAAGTAATTGATAATTTATCAAGTTAATGATATTTCACGCAAATATGTGTCAAGTCACAGTCGAAGTCATCAAGTCATAGTCAAGTCATAGTCTAGTCAAAGTCATACTCCTAGTAAAGTGGTGGCAATATTACTTGCAGCTTCTATGGAGTTTTGAAAACAACACGAAAAGAAACGTTTCACCATCATTATACCATTTTCCCACACTCACGCCTGTAATCCAGCACTTAACGAATAGAATGCCACCAATTTTATGCACTAACACTGAAAATAACACAAGTTTTGGAAAATAATATAATGCGGTGACGCAATCTTTTTCGCGTTCCCGCCAAAACTCAGAAATCGCTCTTCCCGATCAACGACATACAACTATAGATTTTGTAGGTATATACATACATGGAATATGCGGCATTTAATAATGACGCTTATAATTCACTGTGTTGCGTTTTAATTGATTCAACATTTTATGTCCTTTTTATCACCATTAAAGGATATTTCGTAAAATAATAGGTATAATTAGCGATGAAAAATCAGTGGTAGTAATGAATGACAAAAGAGGAAAATATGGTAGTGACAATCTACCAACGCTTTGGTTTCTTGGAACAACTAGAAAAATATATTTTGTAAGATAAATAACGGCTAAAACTCACGTCAATTAAAATTCGAAATCACTCTGACCAGGTTCCGGACATATTCGATGTCCTTCTTCTGAGAGCCAGTCACTAACGCAAGCCGCGGCGGCTTTCGCGAGCGTCAGCACGTAACTCTACAAAATGTGTCATACTCACGATAGTTTTCAAACTAGATATAATTACATACTTCTGAAAGTTACGACGTTCTTTTTCCATTTCGTAAGCATCTATTTAAAAAGGAGGGAATTTTTAAGGATTAATGTACTTCTCACCCTTTTAAAATTTGGTCCCATATGGTACCAAAAAATTCTTCAGGACTTTAGTTACAAAATTATATGCCTATGGCAGCAGCAATTTTTTTTGTTTATAGACAAATATTAGGCCACTGCCTCACCCGATGGAAAGTGATAATGCACTCTACGAAGGTGCATGCTTGCCTAGAAGTTACCAGTTAGAAATTATCACGAAACTTTGATTGCAATGCAACAGAAGAAATTTCCGTACTAACTAAGCTGCGAGTTTTGGCGGGAAAATGAAAAAGATCGCGTCGCCGCATTGTATTATTTTCCAAAACTTATGTTATTTTCAGTGTTAGTGCATAAAATTGGTGGCATTTTATTCTTTAAGTGCTGGCATGAGTGTGGGAAAGTGGTATAATGATGGTGAAATGTTTCTTTTCGTGTTGTTTCCAAAATTCCATAGAAGCTTCTGGTAAAGTTGCCACCGCTTTACTAGGAGTTTGACTTGATGACTTGAACTGTGACTTGACACATTATATGATATTAATTAACTTGAGATATTATCAATTAATTGACACTGGCTAAATACACAAAAGTGTGGAGCCAAAATAAAACAAACAAAACATAAGCTGCGTATTGAAACTGTCAAATCCATATGAATTAGTGTTTCTATCTGTCGCCTGAAGTTGTATCTTGATCTGAAGACTTTCAGATGATTAAAGTTGAATACTTATTGACTGTGACTATAAATTACGTAGCAAACGGCTGGTTAAAATGGATCTCAAGACGAATCCGTACTTTTGTGCACTAAGTATTTATTTTTATAAGCATTTACGTATTTTTATTAGTATGTCCAGTGAAAGAAGGGAGATGGGAGAATAAGATCATGTAATTTTAATTGATTTGTCCCATTATTCATATCTCCAATGTCAATGAGGAATTCATTCCAAAACTGGTGTGATCAATTTAATTTTATATACCTACTATTTTAATAACATTATTTTTATAATAATTATGTTATTGCATTTATTATTTTATATGTTATGCTTATTTAATAATTTCAAAATTGTAATTTTTTTATAATTATCAATAAACTTATCATTATCATTATCAATCACAACATATGGGGACTATATTTAGGAATGTTTTCTTATATTAGTTACCACTTGTTTAATAAGTAACAAGTGTATGTGAACCGTGGAATAAACTTGAATGTTTGCAAATAAACATTGTTACAAAAGTAATGCTGTAATAAATTCAACCCAATTAAACTAATAAACACGATAAATTATTATGAGTCTTATCTTACGTTGATCAAAGTTCAATTTACTACTTGGTAATGTTCCATAGTTTTTTTTGGTAGATATAGGTAATTATTTCTTATCGCTAAAATTATTCCATACTAACGTTGTTTAATAAAGATAGCGAATGTTGGTAAATACCTTTAACAATTAATGTATTAAGCTTTAACTTTGT
This sequence comes from Ennomos fuscantarius, assembly GCA_905220475.3. NCBI lineage: Eukaryota > Metazoa > Arthropoda > Insecta > Lepidoptera > Geometridae > Ennomos > Ennomos fuscantarius. The sequence continues at coordinate 3,286,258 of HG992034.1, read as the reverse complement.
TATTGTTTCAGTAGGAAAATATGCGAAACAAATTCTATGGCCCTGCGTACCTTCGCATATTTCTACACGTCATTTCTGGATGTATTTTTAAAAATAAGAATAATGCCCAACGAATACATACATAGATCCTGGACCATAACTAGGATTCCCTGTGTCTAGGGACCCAGGAACTACGAGGGTCATGGTCCCACAACACCCAGACTCAATACAAGTATTTGCGCTTTTTTATGCTGAAATACTTGTCATGCCGCGGGAATCGAACCCGCCACCTCCGGGTTATGGCTGACCTGCTCAACCACCACACTACTGAGGATGATGAATTATATGAGTTTCTATCTAGACAGAAAATATTTTTTTATATAATATTTTTATATAGAATAATAATAATAACACCCAACGAACACATACATGTACCCATACCCTGGACCCTACCTAGGACTCCCTGTGTATGGTTGTGTGTAAGGACCCAGGAACTACGAGGACCATGTTCCCACAACACCATGTATGTGCACAAATATTTATCCTGTCGCGGGAATCGAACCCGCCACCTCCAGTTTATGAGCCAACCACACCACAGTGGCTGTCAGAATATTTTTCTTCTACGAGTAGAACATTATATATTGTGCTAATTTAACTAACTATTGACTTATATTTACGTAAACTATTATTTAACACGTTGTGACGTCTGGGTGAGTTATTTTAAAATTGGAATAGTCCACATTTTAATATAAATAACAAAGTTTAACTCTTAAGTCTATTCAAAACCTTCACCCATATATATCTGAACTTAATATTGTGCTAACAATTGTGTTGTTAACAATATTATTATATGTACACAGACATAATATTTCCATAGCGATTTAGTGTCTAGATGCTAAATGAAACGTACGATAATTCAGATAAACAGCTTTGTTTATGTCATGACGTCACATATATTTATATATCTATATAAACATTCATTGATATCGTTGTATGTTTAATTTATCATCTAATACATTTTGGTAGCTATAAAAGACATGTACTTTATATTTTTAAACTGATAATTATTTGCAATATAATAAAATAACAATAATATTTTGATGACGTTAAGTACCAACAAAAATATCTACTTGCCATAAGGCATAAGGCATCGAGACGTAATACCTCGAAGAATTTAAATGTAGATATTTGTTTATATATATATAAATATATAAACAAATATCTACATTTAAATTCTATGAGGTATTACGTCTCGATGATACTTTATATTTTGCAATTTTGTAACGATTGTGGTAAATAAATATTTTCTCTGTCATAAGGTATAAAAAAGCATTAATGATTCTGACGAATAAAAGGCAATGAAAACGGTAATTGGCGGTTTAATCCGGTTGGTACTGGAAACGTCTAGCAGATACGGGTTAAATTCAGTTAGTTGCGGTTTTATCCGCCATTAATCACCAACGCAACGCGTCCTTACTGTGGCAACCTTGTTGTTGCGACTCCTGAACTAGGGTTGCCGCGATATAGTAATTAATTGCTTTAGGACTTTGTGATGAGAAATTACAAAAAATGTGTAGGAAGACGTCACATTCCGGTATAAGGAGGTTAAGCTGGTTCGTATTTCCTGGCGAACATTTTTTTTTAAATTATCTTAGCTTACTTACAAAGATAATAAATCTTGATTTATAGTCAATGCTTACTTAACTTTTATTCAGCGTATTTTATTAGGTGCATCTTGATAAATTAACATTTATTTCACTAACCTAATAGCTCAGATGGTAGTGGCCCTGCCTTCTGAGCTGCAGGTTGTGGGTTTGATTCCCACCCAGGACAAATATTTGTTTGATGAACATTAATGTTTGTTCTGTCAGATGTTCTAAATATCTAATATTCTTTATCACATCACACTAATATTATAAAGGCAAAAGTTTGTATGTGTGTTTGTGTGTATGTGTGTATGTTTGTTACTCCTTCACACTCAAACGGCTGAATGAATTTGGATGAAATTCGGTACCAAGGTAGCTAATGCACTGGATTAACATATAGGCTACATTTTATCCCAGAAAAGTGAAATTTTCCCGTGGGATGAGCAAATAATTAAAATACTTTGTATCCGCGGGTGAAACCGCGGGACGCAACTTGTTATCTATATATTAAATATGTGGCATTTCGATGATATGGTCTTTCGGTGATACGGCTTTTTGATGATATTGGGCTTTCGACCAAACAGCTTTTGAATGATAATATATTATCATGCCGTTGTGAAAATGGGCTTCGCTAAAATGATTTTCGATATTGAGTTCAAACCCGCAAAGAGTAATTTTAAAAAGTCAGATATTGGAACCCCTAGATAACATTAGATTTAACAAAAAAACAGTAGAGACATCTATCTACTAATTGGACATTTTTTGAAGTGAAAACTTCTGTAGGCGCGTTGAGTACTTTTTGCGTGAACGAAAATCACGGAACTCTAGTCATCGTCACCGAACGCTTTCCATGAGCTATATGTATAATGTGTATATGTGTACTTTTTGGTTAAACAAAAAGCGTGAAACTCGCGTCATCTTCACCGCTCGCTTCCTATGAGCCATACGTCACAAATTACTTAGTTTTCACTTCTATCGGCAGTCCCCAAAGGCTGCCTCGCACATTTTATTTCATAGATAACTATGTCGTAAGCCGCGGTATAATCACTACCTATTAATTATCCCCAGACGTTTCAATAGTTCCATCAAAGAGAAGCATCCATTGCTTTGTTTCGAAGCTATTAGTGTACTTGACCTACTAAAACGTTGATCTCACTTGAAAACCTAATATAGATATATGTAGGTATTTTATACGTAAGTACATATTCCTATAAAATCTACGGAAGTATAGCAACTATATATTTCTGTAATCCTAAGATTTTTTTGAAAAACGGTAGTGAAAATAAATAAATAATTATCTGTGGACATTTCACAGAGCGCCATCTAGCTCAAGCTTGTACTATGGCAACCAGATAACTGATACAATACTTAGATACTTTTTGTTTGTACAAATAATTATATGCATAGAATACAATACAACACCCAGACACAACAAACATCGATGTTCATCACACACGTTTGTCCTGGGTGAGAATCGAACCCACAAGCCACAGTTCAGAAGGCAGGGTTAGATACTACCAACTGAGCTATTGGGCCAGTGAAATAGGATAAGTTTTGCTAAATTATCATCATCAACCTGAAGACTTCAGAACAGCGTCATAGAGTGCCACTTTGACCGACTACAAACTTGCCCAGTTGCTTATTTATATGGAAAAGTTTGTTTGGAACCATTTGAATACCTGGAAAATTTATAACAAACACATTTATTTTAGGAAAATTTTATCTTAGCACCAGCGAATATTCTAATGGATATAAATATAAATTAAATGTTCTTCGTCGGTAAACGCATACTTAAGAATAGATAAAACGATATGAAATTTTCTTTTTGAAAATTTTCCCGGAATATTAACAAATTTGGTAAAGTTGAATTTTTCTTGTATGAGTGTCTATTTGCCAAATGTAAATGTTGTAGTGTGGTCTTGAATAAATGTATTTTCTTTTTTTTTCCTTTGGGATTTTTATGGGAAGATCATTTTTCGGATCAGTCATTAAACAAAATAAGTTAGTAAACGTCGGTAAGATGACTATAACTATTACATGGCTAACACTCACGAGATACAGTCGAATAGCTTGACCGGTGTTCGGGCAATATAGATGCCCATCCTCAAGGAGTTATTCGACTGTATCTCGTGAGTGTTAGCCGTGTAATAAATAGTTGTAGTTATGAGTACCACTCACGTCAGTTTCTATAATAATAGGTCTTTACCTATGAAATTGCCGTATTGCAGTACAGACTTTTTCAAACAAAAAAAAGTTTTGATTGGCTATGAATTCTAAATACAAATTAATTTTGTTTTAAAAATATGACATTCTAGTTACAATATAAGTCTTTTGTTTATTGATTAGCGTTGTATTTTCATTACATTTCAACATTTTTCCTCATAATGGATACTTTGAAATTTCGTGTAATTATGGAATATGAGTTCCGTCGTGGCACCAACGCGGCACAAACGACACGTAACATCAACGACGTTTACGGAGAGAACTGTACAAACGAACGTACAACCCGTTATTGGTTTGCTCGGTTCCGTTCTGGGAATTTTGACTTGAAAAATGAACCTCGTGGTCGTCCGGAAACTTTGGTCAACAATGATGAATTAAAGGCGATCGTGGAAGCTGATGAATCTCAATCTACAGCTGAGCTGGCAGCAGCTTTTGATGTTAGCATCAAAACAATATTCGTCCATTTGCGACAGATTGGCAAGATAAAAAAGCTTGATAGATGGGTGCCCCACGAACTTAACGATCGCCAGCGCAACGTACGCGTCGAGACTTGCCGTGCGCTGCTTAACAGGCACAGAAATAAGGGATTTTGAACCGAAATGTTACGTGCGACGAAAAATGGATTGTTTTTGACAATCGAAAGCGCTCAGCAAGTTGGTTAGATCCTGGTTCGGTACCAAAGCAATGTGCAAAACGAAAAATGACTCCTAGAAAGGTGATGGTCACAGTTTGGTGGTCTAGTGCTGGTGTGATTCATCATAGCTTTTTACAAAACGGCGAGAGCATTACTGTAGATGTGTACATTGAAGAACTGACCACAATGATGGCGAAACTCGCACGTCTGCAACCAGCTTTGGTCAATCGGTCGTCTCCACTGCTACTGCACGACAACGCGCGACCCCATACTGCACAACAGACCGTCTCTAAGCTGCATGAGTTGGGTTTGGAAGCTCTCCCTCATCCGCCATACTCACCAGATCTTGCGCCTACCGACTATTACTTTTTCCAAAATTTGGACAACTTTTTAGCGGGAAAAAAATTCAATTCCCGAGAGGCAGTACAAAACGCCTTTGAAGAGTTTGTTGTCTCCCGTCCTGCTGATTTTTTCAAGAAGAGCATCCATAAACTGCCACAGCGTTGGCAAAGATGCATTGATTGCAGGGGTGATTACTTTGAATAAAAGAAATAAATAAGTTCGAAAAAAAAATACTTTAACTTTTTTCAAACAAAACGGCAATTTCATAGGTAAAGACCTAATATTATGTCGGTAAGATGATTATATCTCAACTTTAGAATATTGATTCTGACTAAAATCTTTTGATAACTCCAACTATCTTAACAATCCAAGTTAAAAATCAAAGAGATTCATATACAAAGAGAATTTTTAAATGTACAATAGTTATGCTAATCTTGAGCTATATAAAAAAGCCCTAGTATTTTCAATTCATCTCAAACAACACTAAGTTTTCAGATGAGTCGTGAATAATGTATCTATCGAATTTATCAAAGAGCGTAGATGTTATTGCTTGTCTAAAATTGACTATAAAGTATTAAAATCGTATCAAAGGACTAGGCTATAATATTTTATAGCCTAGTCCTAATAATAATAACTAGGTTATAATATTTTATAGCCTATAATTATATTTTTGACTGGCCCGATAGCTCAGTTGGTAGTAACTCTGCCTTCTGAACGTTGTGTGTGTGTTGTTGTGTTGTGGGTTCGATGGCCTCTACTTCGGCCAAAGATTGAGCATTGCCATTCAACGTGGCAATGCTGCCAGCATAATGGACACGTTGCCTGCTGGTAGTGGTTTGTTAGATTAAGTTCCCTTTTTATTTTTTTATGTTTAATTAATAATATTATGTTGTGAATAATTCATATATTGAAAAAGTATTTTATCAATTGATAGGCACTAATTTAAGCACACAACGACAAGACAAGAATATAAATTGTACGAAGCTACTTTATTGAAACAACGTGCCAATAAACACATAGTTACTGGTACATACACTGCAGTGCAACATGCAGTTCACCACGTGAGGAAAAACGTGGTCGAGTCACTTAAATAGCCCACCTACACCTACACGCACACATTCACACTTATAGTGGAGTGGCTTAGGTAGGAAGATAGTGGCGTGTTTGATTACTTATAGGCCACAAAACTGTCATAATATGAATCGGCATAAATATGTATTTTGTATATGTCCTTGTGCTAAATAAAAAAATAAAATATAAATCAAATTATAATCTAATGCTATGCTATAAATAATGTGTCGGTAGAAATATATTTTCAATGCATTCTATTATTATTTATGGCTCATTAATATTTTTAACTAATCAAATAAAATTTAAATGTTTATAATACTATATAAACTGACGTGAGTAGTATTCATAACCACAACTAGTAACTGGATAACACTTTTTTTTAAATGTTTTTGGTCCACACCTCCGTGTATTTAGCCAGTGTCAAGTAATTGATAATTTATCAAGTTAATGATATTTCACGCAAATATGTGTCCAGTCACAGTCGAAGTCATCAAGTCAAGTCATAGTCAAGTCAGTCTAGTCAAAGTCATACTCCTAGTAAAGTGGTGGCAACTTTACTTGAAGCTTCTATGGAGTTTTGGAAATAACACGAAAAGAAACGTTTCACCATCATTATACCATTTTTCCACACTCACGCCTGTAATTCAGCACTTAACGAATAGAATGCTACCAATTTTATGCACTAACACTGAAAATAACACATGTTTTGGAAAATAACACAATGCGGTGACGCAATCTTTTTCGCGTTCCCGCCAAAAAACTGGATAACACTTACGAGATATATGTTTATATACATATGACGTGACACATAAACGCTTATGCACAGCACGTGGCGTCATTAGGCTGAACTTAACCAACAATTTCGATGTGATTTGATTGCCAAAGTCAACATACCGGCTGTTCTAAGCAACGTTACCCACAGATAAGAGAAAAACTAATTAATTCAAATTTTAGTATTGCGTCTGAGATAGAGACTAATATAAAAATAACATATACCTATACCAGTGTATACCACTATACCTAATATATATATATACCTACCTCTTCTTTTTGCCTCTTAAATCTCGCTTCTTGGTGAGTGGTAACTATTTTTCATCAAAATATGATACATTTTATATCAGAATTGATAGAATCTGGCGTGACTTCCCAAAAATTCATCTAAAATAAAAACTAAAATAAATACAGATTTGTCGACATTTCACACAGCACCATCTAGTTCCAAACGAAGCTTGTACTATAGGAGTAGTACTGACAGTAAAACAAGATATTCTAGTGATAAAATGTAACATTGTCTCCCGTACTACAAATAATGAAACACGCATAAGTATCGTGCATGGTAAGCTGATTAGGTGTGCTACGTGCTATGTATAGGACATAGCGGAATAGTACCCCGTTTTATCATATTACTTCTCAGGAAGGATTAATATGATGCACGTGTTCAAAATATGACGGGCAAAGAGAACACAAAAAAAAACTTACTCCATTAGTTTCATGAGTGCTCTTGAAATATCTGTTTTTTGAAGTAAATCTTTACGCACGCTTGCCTTGGGGAGTCAGCTGGTGAATGCATAAGGGGCAAACGGAAGTTGAAAGTAGTTGGTTCACGTAGATCTCCATTGTCAACATAACAAATAAAAAATTGTATTATTGTTGATATGTCCGGTAAAATGACAATTTACAATTGAAGGGGTGAGAAAGGGTTTAACTGTCAAATAGATAGTTTCGAGAAAATTGACTTTAAACTTAAAAGGCGTCATTTTAATGTAGAGTGCTTATAAGGTAATAGAAAAGGATTATGTAAGTTTTAGTTGCTTAAAAATGTATTTATTCTATTTCAAAATACAAAATATAGTACTAAATTGTACAATTACTGTAAAAATGTAATATAATTAAATAAATATAATAATGTTTTTATGCTAAGCGAATTGTATTCTTGTGTCAGATAAACCGTTTTTAGACTGAAAATCTCGAGATTTAAGCCTCATTTCGGTATTTTAAGAATGTATTATTGTAGATAATTTCACGCTGAATCCAACCATAAATCATTTTGTGAAAAAAAAATCAGTTAAACCCTTCTTGATCTCATCCCTTTAATTGTCGAGATGGCGACATTAACAAAGCAAAAAAAGCTATACCAGCCGATAGATGGAGCTAAACTAAAGAAGTTTCAACGTACGTAATATGTTGGTTGGTATTTAACTTACATTTGTTATGTAATATTATTATTAATTTGTATATTATTTGTTATCACAAGTAACTAGCTATTTTGAACTTGACTGTACGTTTAACCTGCGGCAACGGGTCGGCTACAGTCCAGCTGCGTTTCGGCTTACGTTTCATTTCAGTTTACATTTTACAATGATGAATAGTGGAATGGCTTTTTGAGTTATGATTGGTCGACGGTAGGAATTGAACTGTTTCGAAAACAAGTTAATAATAATAATACGTTAGTAGAATTGGCCCCCTGATCAAAACCGCGGGGAGTAATTTTTTTTTTATGTTAGTGAATGATGTGATGAGCTAGTCGTTCACCTGGTGTTAAACGCCACGGCCACCCATAACAGAACAGTGTCACTCGGAACTAAAACACAGAGTTTCGCGCGACACTGCACTGCGCACCTCATTCTGAGACATCAGCACAGTCTAGTAATAAGATTACTCAACTGTGCGATCAGATTATAAAGTCTCAATTGCCCATTAATTTCACTAGCTACAGTGGCCTTCAAACCGGAACACAGTAGTGCTTGCACACTACTGCTTGGCGGCAGAATAACTGGCAAAGCGGTGGTACCTACCTAGACGAACTTTGCAACAAAGTCCTACCACCTAGTAATTAACTGGATCCAAGAGGCAAATTGTGAAATAGCCGTTCAAAATGGCCTTCTATAAGGAAGCCTATGTTCAGCAGTAGACCAGACGTCTACCAACCCGGTAACACTGTAAAAGTCAGTAGAAAAAAGGAGTTGACATCTTTGGGTCTATAATTATACTGGAAAATCGCATTTCGCAATCGCAGTCGCTCCGATCTGAGTGATACTTCCCAAACTTTATTTATTAGGTGCGATAACGGGAGCTTTTCCTTAAGTTCCTTGTGTCCTTTGTAAAAGTTTCTAAAGCTGCTAAGTTTGGGAAGAGAACTAGCATCAAAAGTCGTTAAAAGTTTTCTAAATGGATTTAGTTGCTTCTATTATCAACAAAGTACTTACATATACAAGTTTCGTAAACTTTGGGCTAATCTCTAAAAGTAGTGGATAAATCCACCAAATTCCAATTTTCCAATCTGTACACCTTGTTTCGAAGTTTTATTTAGACGATTACTTATTACTACCAGTACTTGAGTAGAAGTGGGTTTTTAAATGTAGCGCACGTATTGAATGAGACTTGAGAAAATTATTTTAGTATGGAGTTATTCAAGTTTTCAGTTTATACAATATAAACTTACAAAATTACTGTTCTTTCTGTACACCTAAAGGCTTACAAAAAAATGCTACAATTATAATTTTTAATTAATAAAAAAACCACTCACTCTGTGACTAAATTTTATAGTATTATGAGCCTCTGCCTGTAGCTTCGCCCACGGCGTGGCCTATGGAAAAATAATTCAACTACCCATTTCACCCTCTTAAGGGTGGAATTTCGAAAAATCCTTTCTTAGCGGATGCCTATGTCATAACATCTACCTGCATGCCAAATTTCAGCCCGATCCGTCTAGTGGTTTGGGCTGTGCGTTGATAGATTACTATGCAGTGAGTCAATCAGTCAGTCACCTTTGAGTTATATATATTTAAAGAAAGATGTCTACGTAAAGAAAGACTACCAAACAAAATAATTCGGTCTCAAAAGGTAGGGACTTGGTTACTTTTTCCTAAATTTACCTCTCACGCAACAGTCTGTGTTTAAGAATAAAAATAAAATATATGCAAAAAGCAATATTTTTGTAAAGGAACCTTACCTTCCCGATCCCTCTTTTCCCATGAATTGATCGTCATTTAATTCCCCGCTTCAGATGTAAATGAGGAGCAGGAGGCGCGCAATGCTTCATCTCATCAAATACCGCTTTCTAAAGGCTTTTGTTTTCATCTATATATGAAACTTTCTGAGGAACACGTTAGGTCTACGTAGTAAAAAAATTCAGTTACATTCTTTATAAGGCTTTAAAGGTATTAAATAATATTAGAAAAAAATAACTCTAACTATGATACTTATGACTTTATAGGTAGATAGGGCAATTTTGCCAGGATTCTTAGCAGTGTCGGTGGTCAAATGCAAGACTTACAAAAGTAAAAAATAATTTAATGGGCTTAAGCATTGGGACTGAACTATAAAAAGTCTAGATTAAAATCTCCACCCACACCACGTAGGTAGCGTACCCAATATGATGGCAGCGTTGCCCCGTTGAATTGCAATGCTGATTCGGTGTGCTAAATGAGTGCCAGCGTTTTTGTAACGCGTTGCATCGACCATGCGGGCACTCTGATTAAGTTTGGAAAACGCAATGAATTTTCGGTCCCCACGGAGAAATAAAAAACGTAGTATAAATAAAATATATTTATTTTAATGACAAAAACATAGAGTATTAAGGAGGCCCTTAAGTAAAACAATTACGTTTTGTTGTATTAAGAAAGCAGTTATTACCACCTGGCTACAATACAAATGGGGTGCGTAGCCATTTAACGACAGTAAAAAGTTTTATTTATTCGCAAGGTAATAAGAGACTCCGTTAAATAAGTTTATAAGCATTTCGTGAAAGGCTGCTAAGAATACGATGAGCTCAAAGTTAGTCTTTAAATGAGTCAATGTTATTTAAATCTTCCCAGGCAAGGAAAAAACTGAACGCAGGAAAAAAACTACGCTGGAACGTATTCAAATTGTATTAGGATTCATTTTTGAGATAGCAACAAATTATGTGTAGGTAATGTCCTACGTATTTGAGGGTGTAGTAGGTGTGGTCTTTCAGGGTGACTCAAGGACTACCCATTCGAGCCAATCATTAACATATTACAAACTAGCTGCGCCCCGCGGTTTCGCCCGCGGATAAAAAGTAGCCTATATGTTAATTTACTATATAAGTTATCTATAATCAAAAAAAATTAAAAATATGCATACAAAGTATCTTATGTCCATCTTTTGGTTCTAAGCTACCTCTCCAGCAATTTTCAGCCAAATCGGCTCAGCCATTCTTGAGTTATAAATAGTATAACTAATATGACTTTCTTTTATATACTCGTATATAGATGTGATAGGTAGATAAGTAGGTAGATAAATGTATATAACTAAGTAGACTTATATACAGCTAGTTCTGATAAAAAAATCTATATTAAAGAATAACATGTCGAGCTAGTCGTTCACCTGATGTTAAGCGACATGGCTTCCCATATCAGTTACAGTGTCACTCGAAACTTTTAAACAACAGAGATTTACGTGACTCTGCACGTCATCCTGAGACATCAGCACAGTCTGGTAATAAATTGAAGGGTTGAGAATAAAAAGGGTTTAACTGTCAAATTGACAGTTTCGAGAAAATTGACTTTAAACTTCAACGGCGTCATTTTAATGTAGAGTGCTTAAAGGTAATAAAAAAGGTTTATCTAAGTTTCAGTTGCTTGAAAATGATTTAATTCTATTTTAAAATACTAAATATAGTACTAGTTCATAGAATTACTATAAAAATATAATATAATACAATAAATATACTAATATTTTTATGCTAAGGGAACTGTATGCCTGTGACAGATAAACCGTTTTTAGAATCAAAATCTCGAGATTTAAGCCTCATTTCGGTATTTTGAGAATGTATTATTGTAGATAATTTCACGCTGAATCCAACGATACCCATAAGTCATTTTGTGAAAAAAATCAGATAAACCCTTTTTGTTCTCACCCCTTCAATTACTACACGGTGGTATTATTATTAGGTCATACAGTATTATTTGCCCAGTAATTTCACTAACTACAGTGCCCTTCAAACCTGAACACAGTAGCGCTTGCACACTACTGCTTGGCGGCAGGATAACTGGCAAAGCAGTGATACCTACCTAGACGAACTTTGCAGAAATATCCTACCACCTAGTAGAAAAGTCCTACCACCTAGTAAACCTAGCTCATATCTGATTATTGAAAAACCGCGGCTAAATCTAATAAATATAGCATATTATGACATAATCTATAAATCCTATTTTAAGGGGAGAAGCCATGGCTCCTGAAATACAGTGATAAACTAGTTCAGGAGTCAATGGAATCTTCAATAAATGTAAATCTTTTATGTCAATAAAATATTATTTGATTTTGATTTTGAATACAATACAAAGTATAATGCAGTAATAGGCTATTTGACTACTATATTTTTATTACATACATAAATAATATACCTCAAAAAATAGATAACTGTGAAAACAAAACTTGAATATCTCAAAAAAAGACTAAGTTACAGGCATTTTAAAATACAGGAATAGAAAGAGACAGCTCAAACACGCAGTGACGTCAGTTATCAGTCCTCATAGTAACTCATTACTAAGCTGTGGTAGCTCTACATACAATCTTTTTGGCATGTGACGTCACAAGCCATGCCTTCATAGTAGCGGTGAGGAAGCTCAACGCGATCTCTGTTTTGCGAGAAAGGGACAGGCGATGAAATTTTAAAAGCGTACTACTCTGTGATTAATTTACCGATTTTACTTATTTGTACAATGATTACATTCATTTTTAACCTACTTTATGAAAATAATATTTACTTGTTCATTTTTAATAGTAGTCAAATAGCCTATTGCCGGTGTATGACGGTGGTAAAAGTTTAGTAAGACTCCATCTACCGGAGTCTATTTGACCCCTGGCGGTTGGAAATTACGAACAAAATTAGATTTCTTGGGTAATGCATTCGATGTGCGTCGGGGGAAATTAGATGTGACTTCGGTACGTGATGACAATAACAGTACATTCTGGAAGCTTGGCTTTGCATATCTTAAAGAGGCGACTAATAAAAGTTGTAGATAAGTACATGAATGGGTTTTTGGCGGGAAAGCGAAAAAGATTGCGTGACCGCATTGTATTATTTTCCAAAACTTGTGTTATTTTCAGTGTTAGTGCATAAAATTGGTGGCATTTTATTCGTTAAGTGCTGGATTACAAGCGTGAGTGTGGGAAAATGGTATAATGATGGTGAAACGTTTCTTTTCGTGTGGTTTCCAAAACTCCATAGAAGCTTCAAGTAAAGTTGCCACCACTTTACTAGGAGTATGACTTTGACTAGACTAACTTGACTATGACTTGACTTGATGACTTCGACTGTGACTTGACACATATTTGCGTGAAATATCGATAACTTGATAAAATAACAATTACTTGACACTGGCTAAATACACAAAACTTTAGAGCCAAAACTAAAAAAAAAAAAGTACATGAATCCACTCTTCGGATTAGATATGTACTTACTGAAAATCAGTTATTACAGTCTTCCGACCTTAATTGCATGCTGAGTCGGGACCTACATCATGACGTCACGTACCATTATATATTTTAGTTTCTCTTTTTTTTCGTGTGATTTGTTTTGTGTCAATGCCTATTTGTAAAAATGTAATGTTGTGTGATGTCTTGAATAAATGTATTTTCTTTCTTTCTTTCTTTCTTTCTTTACCCATAAAAAAAAGAATAATTAACAAACGAAAAGCGTAAACCGTCTTCAGACTTATATGTTCTCATAAATTGTTGTCCCCATATTGAAGGGAAGCAGCAGTTTTCAAATTAAAAAAGAATAATCTAAATCGGCTCACCCAATCGAAAGTACTGAGGTAACAAACATTTAAAAAACCGTCGAATTGAGAACCTCCACCTTTTTTTGAAGTTTTATAAAGTGAAAAAATTGAGTTATCTGCAAGTTTAGAGAGAAAAAAAGATAAAGGCAGAAAAGTCTATTTTGCAAGTCTCAGTGAAGTTAATTTGACTCGTTGGACGATTTGTTGAACTACAAAAACATAAAAAATATCATAAGTTCTTCATTCAAGTCCGAAGCAATCTCTATTTATGCACAAAATCCAATACCTATTAGGATAAATTGAAAAACATAAAGTCTGACTACAATGTTCAAAGAATAGTATACTACTAGTTGCACCCCGCGGTTTCACCCGCAGATAAAAATATTTTAAATATTTGCTCATCCCGCAAGAAAATTTCACTTTTGGGATAAAATGTAACCTATATGTTAATCCAGTGTATAAGCTGTCTTGGTACCGAATTTCATCCAAATCCATTCAGCCGTTTGAGCGTGAAGAAGTAACAAACATACACACATACAAACTTTTTTTGCCACCATTTTGTTCAAATTGCCAACTTTAATCACACTTCACACTATCACATCACACTAATATTATAAAGGTGAAAGTTTGTATGTGTGTATGTTTGTTACTTTTTCACGCTCAAACGGCTGAATGGATTTGAATGAAATTCGGTACCAAGATAGCTTATACACTGGTTTAACATATAGGCTACATTTTAACCCGGAAAAGTGAAATTTTCCCGTAGGATGAGCAAATAATTAAAATACTTTGTTACTACCCTTTGTTCTACCATTTTTTGTAAGTTTTATTTTTAAGGTACGTTGTTATGTATTATTTTGTGTTCTTTAAAGTATTATTGTATTGTACTTTTTATCCGCGGGTGAAACCGCGGGACGCAACTAGTAAGTAATAAATATCACTTCAGTCTTTTGTGGTAATGTCTAAAGATGTATTGTATTCTATATTTGTATTTACAAACAAAAAGTATTTAAATTGTATTAGCTATCTGATTTCCGTTGTACAAGCTTTGCTTAGTTTAGGGGTAGAGTTTGGCGTTGTGTGAAATGTCAACAAATATTTATTTATTATTATTACTATGTATCACCAAGTAACGTACAGTTAAACTCTGCCTTAAGTCTTATTAGGAAGTTCTCCAATAAACACGGCAGATCCACAAACAGTTAGGTATAAAGTTTGTGTATCTTGTAAGCAGTGGTAAACAAACACATAATTAGTGCAGATCGTCCGCACTGGAAACTTTGCCGTTTCTAGCTTAGTAAGCTTCGATGTAAGAAATAATAAGATGTGGCAAACGGGCAGAAAATATGTTAAAATATATAAATAAATAAAATAACTAAATGCTTTTTATTTCCCTTGCAAAAGGTTTACAAGGAAAATAGTTTCGTTGAAAAGATTTGTCAGAAAGTGGAGAAGCCGTTCACAAGATTCCAGTGTTATGGCACCACTTTAAACTTGAACCTAAGTGGTCAAATGCTAGACATGATTGAAGTAAAAAAAAAAATAATTTCTTCGACAACATTAAATTTTAAGATGATACCGAAATTCAAAAACCATTTCACTATCCTCTAAATAGCTCATATATAAAATGTTATTGTTGAAAAACTAAAGTGAGGGTAAATGAAACAATTGAAGAGGTGAGAACAAAAGGGTTTAACTGATTTTTTTCACAAAATGACTTATGGGTATCGTTGGAATCAGCGTGAAATTATCTACAATAATACATTCTCAAAATACCGAAATGAGGCTTAAATCTCGAGATTTTGAGTCGAAAAACGGTTTATCTGTCACAGGAATACAGTTCGCTTAGCATAAAAATATTATTATATTATATTTTACAGTAATTGTATGAATTAGTAATATATTTAGTATTTTAAAATAGAATTAAAACATTTTCAAGCAACTGAAACTTACATAAACCTTTTCTATTACCTTATAAACACTCTACATTAAAATGACGCCATTGAAGTTTAAAGTCAATTTTCTCGAAACTATCAATTTGACAGTTAAACCCTTTTTATTCTCAACCCTTCAATTGGCAAAAATTAAACTTTGCACATCGAAGCTTAATTTGTGTCAATTGTTTTTACTCTAACCTGTGGTTTCAATTACTGCCAAAAAAATAACATACATTTGTTATTTAGCATTATTTCTTTTAAATTCCATATTTATTTAACCCATTAAAAATATTTTTTGTAATACATGCCTGTTTTTTAACAAATTTTTCTTCTAAATATATATAACTCAAAGGTGACTGACTGATTGACTGACTGACATAGTGATCTATCAACGCACAGCCCAAACCACTGGACGGATCGGGCTGAAATTTGGCATGCAGGTAGATGTTATGATGTAGGCATCCGCTAAGAAAGGATTTTTCGAAATTCTACCTTTAAGAGGGTGAAATGGGTGGATGAATCATTTTCCCATAGGCCACGCCGCGGGCAAAGCTGCGGGCAGAAGCTCGTTTTTAATAAAAATATAACCTATTGAAGTTCAATTGGGCTAAAATTAAGTGATTTTAAAGTCTAAATTACCATACTCCTTGTGGTATATTAGTATTCACTGCACCATATAATATTCAACCTGGCGCGGGCTTTTTTTATGTTATTGAATGATGTGACTAGCTAGTCGTTCACTCGATGTTAAGCAACACGGCTGCCCATAAAAGAACAGTGTTACTCGGAACTCCAAAATATAAAGTTTCGCGTGACACTGCACTGCGCACATCATCCTGAGACATTAGTAATAAGATTACTTGACTGTGAGATCAGATCATAAAGTGTCATTTACCCAGTAATTTCACTAGCTACAGTGCCCTTCAAACTGGAACACAGTAGTGCTTGCACACTACTGCTTGGAGGCAAAGCGGTGGTACCTACCTAGACGAACTTTGCAAAAAAATCCTGCTACCTAGTTGAGTCAGTGGCGAGCTTAGCGTAATGTTTTGTATTTATTAATATTATAATAAACTTAAGTGTCTATCTGGTTCAGTGTATTAATTAATTAAGTACATCAAACTAGTGACCCTTCAAGTTAATTAAGTACCTCAAACTCATTAATTAATTAAATATACTTAAAGGGTCACTACCCTTTAAGTTTACTTAATTAATTAATACACTGAACCGGATATATAACCTCCCGACAGTTTTCAAAAAAAAATTAAAATCCGGAAGCTGTTGCTTTCAACTCTTGTATCAATGTTACAAAATCTGAGTACAAAACTGGCAATTACTTACTTAAATCGTGTAAAAATTATAGCTGCAATGCAATTTTTTTGAGGAATTAAATATTAATAGTCTTCTTAAACAACAAAAAATTTATCGTGTTGATTAATTTTTTTGTCTGTGTAAATTTGAACTTTGTTGCCTAGCCCTTATTACCTATAATTTTCTATAGAATGTAGATATGTTTTATGATATTGTTTGAAAAGGTATTTGATTAAAAACTAACGACCTTTAAACTCCCATGCATACATGTTACACTTGTGAATTTCACTCTGAACAAACATTATTATTTCTGATGTTTCGTATATCATACATAAAAATCTAAGCACACAATATGATTATATTGAGATTTTTGGCCGATATTTCTGAAAGAAAGCCAAATTCTCAGCACATTAACAAACCAATGCAATTAAGTCGTTAACGAGAAAAGCTGGCAAAACGGACACAGCTATTGACTTGAGACAGTAAACTGATTGCCGCTTACATGGTTATTAAAGATAAGATCGAAACTTGTCTGGCGTAGCTTGGGAGATAATATGCTGCAAGCTTGCAAACTTGCGGAATAACACATAGGTAAAAGTCAAATTTAAATAAATAAAATAAATATACTTACTACAATGGCATAGCTGTGCCGAGTTATTCTGAAACATATCATAAGTTTACGAATGACTGTGTGAGTTGAATCTTAAACATATTAAATTATTTAGGAACCGAGAAAAAAGCCTCGTGAATCACTACTTTATCCATCTTGTATGAAGAAAACTTCAAAGAAAATATGGTACGTAAATCATGAGCCTAGCTCCGTATGTATGGATATAAGCTTGTAAGCGTCTCCATTTTGCGTACATAACGAGCATTATGCTCAGGCTATAGAAATACGTAACCGGTAACTCAGATGTCTCGGTAAGTCATTGACAAATCTGAGTTACCGGTTACCACAATTACAATTGAAGGGGTGAGAACAAAAAGGGATTAACTGATTTTTTTCACAAAATAACTTATGGGTATCTAAGGATTCAGCGTGAAATTATTTACAATAATACATTCTCAAAATACCGAAATGAGGTTAAAATCTCGAGATTTTGAGTCTAAAAACGGTTTATCTGTCACAGGAATACAGTTCTCTTAGCATAAAAACATTATTATATTTATTTTATTATATTATATTTTTACAGTAATTGTATGAATGAGTACTATATTTAGTATTTTAAAATAGAATTAATATATTTCAAACAACTGAAACTTACGTAAACCTATTCCATTACCTTATAAGCACTCTACATTAAAATGACGCCGTTGAAGTTTAAAGTCAATTTTATCGAAACGATTAATTTGACAGTTAAACCCTTTTTATTCTCAACCCTTCAATAGATACAAATCTACAATTAGTTTTTTTTATGTTGATAAATGACCGTCGCTCGTTATTCTGTGATTCTGCCACCAACCAAGCAAGCTTACGCACTTTTCGGTTTAAAGAGCACTGAAGCTAGTATATTACTGAGCAATCGAGACTTTATGATCTGATCTCACAGTCTAGTAATCTTATTACCAGACTGCTGATGTCTCAGGATGATGTGCGCGGTGCAGTGTCGCGCGAAATTTTATATTTTTGAGTTTCGAGTGACATTGTTCTGTAATGAGCGGCCGTGTCGCTTAACACCAGGTTAACGACTAGCTCGTCATTTCATTCAATAAATGAAAATAAAAAAATACTTTTTTTATCAAGTTTTCATTGTCGCTTATAAATCTATAAATAAACAAGGTTGCGTATTATGATAATCAAATTAAGATAAGGCAAAGGCGTCTGCCTGTCACGAACTTTTCAGGGTGATAATCTAATTTGTCATTACCTTCGTGTGAGTCTCGAGAAATTAACGTCACGGAGTCTTCGTGTAAACACACTTTAGCAGATACGAGTGAATTTTGTTTGATTTACATATTAATTAAAAGGTGATGCAAAACCTGGTTGAAATATAAGGTTTTCTGTTAGGTGAAAATAACATCGCCTTACATGACTACGAATAAAAGTACCTAATGCAGTCTCTAAACTTAATTGATATTTGATATTTAAGCTGGATTGCACTTCTAAGTCGACGTCACCAGCCCAATCTGTTCCCAGGTGGTATAAAAGTCGCACGTGCTGCCGCTAAATCACACTCGCACCCTTATAGAACTTTTAACAAAGACCAAATATGCGATTTGGTTACCACCAAATCGCATATTTTTTCTATTCGTTAAGTGCTGGATTACAGGCGTGAGTGTGGGAAAATGGTATAATGATGGTGAAACGTTTCTTTTCGTGTTGTTTTTAAAACTCCATGCTTAAGTGAAGTAAATGAAGCTTCAAGTAAAGTTGCCACCACTTTACTAGGAGTATGACTTTGACTAGACTATGACTTGACTTGATAACTTCGACTATGACTTGACACATATTTGCGTGAAATATAATTAACTTTATAAATTATCAATTACTTGACACTGGCTAAATACACAAAAATGTGGAGCCAAAACAAAAAAAATGTGATTAAATTTCTAAAACAAAAATGGCAGTAGTTTACAATTTTAAAATGATTTAACGATAGCTTTGGACGCAACATTGGCCAGTTAAAATTAAGGTCAAGGATATTTTAAGGTTATTGTTTAAAAATTGAAGTGATATGCGGCTTACCGTTAGATTTAAAAAAAATATGGTGGTGCAAAACATGCTGGTTAGCAATAAGAATATGGTGCAACCCAAAGTCACCCTTATTGACATCGCTCACAGAAGTAGTTACCGTATAATGAGCAAACGCCGCGGGTGGGGAAATACTTACTGGAAAGTTACATTTGTGGTTCATGATTCCTTTCAACGTTTCCTTTGTCACTCAGCGGGGTCCAAGCATTAGTGTTATTACGTATACCTACGCTGCTATGAAGATAAAGTTGCTTTTTGGTCATTTCATAATGTTATCTATACATATAAAATTCAAAGTCCTGACTGCCTGAATGACGGACTATATCAACGCACAGTCTTAGCCGCTGGTCCTAGAGACTTGAAATTTGGAGGGTATGTTCTTTGTAAAGTGTAGGTTTTCACTAAGAAAGGGTTTTTCGAAATTCTATCCCTAAGAGGGTGAAATGGGTGGTTGAATTATCTATGAAAAAAGATCTTAGATCTTCTTTGTTTCCTATAGCCCAGGCGGGTGAAGCCGCGGGCAGGAGCTAGTAACATTACAAAAGCTAACGTGAGTAATATTCATAATTATAACTAATAAACGGGCGCAGCACCGCGGTGTTTGGTTTTCTCTCACTCATATAGACCACAGAATAGTGCTACGAATACGAAAAAGTTATAAAGTTGCATATACTATATGGAAAGGCATAAATAAACCATAGGTTATAAAATTTATAAGTAATCAAGTTACCAAGGATACACTAAAATTAGTTACAATAAAGGGTTTGTTTTTTTGTTTTGTTTTAGTTCCACACTTTTGTGTGCTTAAGTCGTATTTTTCGTTTTACAGAAAATAAAGCAAAAACCACGAACTACCGATCAAAACATATCTAAGTACTTTAGTTTTGCTAAAATAAAATCGTTCTAATCGACCCTAAAAAAACTTTATGAACGTAGTTCTCCAAATATTCAGAGATGTCAACATATAAATTTAAAAGTGAAATAGGTAGTTTTCTGTACTAAACGAATGACCAGATAAAATATTTATTTGACATCCATGTTTCACGTTATCCACAAAAACTTACCAAACTAACCAAACACATTGTTTTACGTAGACCTAGTATGCGATCAAATTATGATCTGCGATTATCAACTTTATCAGAGCGCGATAGAGATATAAATCCGACCGTATAAGCCGTCAATAAAAACGTGGTTTGACGCGGCCGTAATTAAACACAATATTAAAACTGACAGCATCTACTACGCTAACGCAAAATTAGACAATTCAAAACCTAAGCCCGAGTATCTACTTGAAACAAAAATGTTCTTAAGCTGATGAAAACAAGGAAAATACAATATGAACGCGAGTCCTTCAGATCCCGAGTTTACGTTTCAATGATTGGAATAAAATGAACAAAGACACTTGGCACTTCACACTGAAGAGGGTGGGCGTTGTATTTGTAATTATGTATTTTTGGCATGAAAAGAAAAGAAAATATCTCTACGTAGAGCTCCTTGTATACAATAGTATAGGCATATTTTATGCGTGTTTGTTTCCATACATATTTGTTATTTTTCACGCTCAAACGGCTGGACTGATTTGGATGCTTTGGAATATGGATAGATTTAATACTGTTTTAACATATAGGCTTCTTTTTAACCGCGGGTGATACGAGGCGCAGCTAATTCTACATAATATTGTTTGGTTACAAAAATATTATGAAAATAAAACAATAACATCAACAAATAAACAAAATTAATATGTCAAAACCACCCCGAAGATGATAAGCCTTACGAACAAAACAAACAAATCATCTGCAGCGCCCTCTGACGGCCAGATGCCATAAAACATGTCTAAGAACCGCGTAAAAAAAACAAGACGAGCCAACGTAGAAATTGGATCAAATATTTTTACAAAGAGACGCTGTGTTTACTGTATCTCATAAATTGCAGTGACGTCGACCGTCGATCGACTTGCAACCGTCGGACTAGGATTGAGAATAATGTAAATATTTGTGAACATTTCATACACCGCCAGTTAACCCCAAACTAAGCTTGAATTATGAGAACCAGATAACTGATACAATGCTTAGATTTTTTTATAACATAGACAGACAAACAAGCATGCTGCCTGCCTGATGGTAAGCAGTTGACGTCGCCTATAGACACCTGCAACACCGGGGGCGCTGCCAATGCGTTGCCTACCTTTTAAGACTCTATTTACCCGACGTTTGAAGTGCCCCATGTTGTAGCTCAGCGGAAACACCTCAGATGGTAGCTCATTCCACAACTTGCAGGTATGTGGCAGAAACGATTGAAAGATACTTTTTGTTTGTAAACATATACATAGAATACAATATAGTACCCAGACACAGAATAAACATTGATGTTCATCACAGTAATGTTTGTCCTGAGTGGGAATCGCAACCAACCTACAGTTCAGAATGCAGGGTTACTACCAACTGAGCTATCGGGCTAGTCAAAGTTTAGATTGCATTGCACATCTTCCCGAGACACACGTTAGGGCCGGCGCCGCGGCTAATTCGGTTGAACAGCTAAAACGGCGCAAATATAGTAATCTCGGTAGCGGTTACATATTTGAGCTGTTTAGTGTTGAGACCTTGGGTCCGCGGGGGCCGGGAGCTCATCGCGTTTTCAAAAGTTTATCAAAGCACCTGGTCGTCTACGCGTAACCAAAATGGTGGCACTTATTTGGCACAACAAATAAGCATTGCAATTTACAATAATAATAAACGCCAAACAATAACATACATAGATCCGGGACCCTAACTAAGATTCCCTGTATTTAGGGACCCAGGAACTATAACGAGGACCATGGTTCCACAACACCCATACACAGAACAATTATTTGAGTTTTTATTCTGTGCACAAATATTGGTCGTGTCGCGGATGGAACCCATTGCCTCCGGGTTATGAACCTATGATAGTCAAGTACACTAATTTAATAAATTTAATTTGATTTAATTCAACATTTCCTACCATTATTTTATCTGTTCCAAAGATAAATTGGAATGTCCTTGTCATATAATAACGGATTATTGTAAAACCAGAGGGTGGCATTGAATTTATCCATTAAATATTTAAGGGTTGGAAAAATAGGGTTTCGAAATATTTCAATGTTGTGGACAATGCGTTATTAGGTCAGAATATTAAATTAGGTAGGTTGGAATCTAATCATTTCAATTTTACGGTTGCGTACATTATTATATGTATAACCTTTTAAATACATTATTAAATCAGCATTGAGTTTGTTTTTCCAGATCCTCCATAGGGTTTATACGTAAATATAAAAAGTAGTATTTGGTAACTTACATTTTTTCCCCTATAATAGTACAAAGACGATTCCCATAATAGTACAAAAACTGTTCCCACAATAACACCAACTGTAGGCGAAACTTCAATAAATAAAAAAACAAATGAAGACGCTCCCATGCATAAATCCCGGTATTTCTACGCACGTATTTACACCTGAATGACGCTTACTTTACATAGTACAAGTAGGCTAAGGCCAAATATGCATGTTCACCAACGAATCAGACGCCGGATCAACAATAAGCATTCGCCAGATGTGACAGCTGTCAAAGGAAACTCGATTACTTGGCAAACTTACTGTTTATTCACTTGCGAAAACGTGATTTCTGCAATGAGACGTTTGATGGAGTGTGATTTTTGATTGCTTTGAGGCTTGTTGGAATTAGATTCCGAAACTGTTTTAAAATTTCACAGTTATTTACTACATTAACAGTACGTTTCAGCACTGCACATAATCATGTTTTTATTAACAGGTAATGCTGTTGGTCTCTGCCGACCTTTACATCGTCACCGGACAGGAGGGTAGGCGCTTAAGGCTTCATTCAGCCTTCATAAGTATAAGTGTAAGCGAAGTAATATCGGGAAATCAGAAATAATTCGAATCACGGTAAATATCTCGTAAATACTATAAATATTGTAGATTATGGGAGTTTTGGCGGGAAAACGAGAAAGATCGCATCACCGCATTATATTATTTTCCAAAACTTGTGTTATTTTCAGTGTGAATGCATGATTTTGGTTGCGTTTTATTTGTTAAGTGCTGGATTACAGGTGTGTGGGAAAGTGGTATAATGATGGTGAAACGTTTCTTTTCTTATTGTTTACAAAACTCTGTAAAAAAAAATCATTTTACCAGACATACCAACATAATAATACAACTTTCACTTTGTTATGTTGGCAATGGAGATCTACGTGAATCAACTTCCGTTCGCCTCGCACTCACCAGCTTACTCCCAAAATCAAGCGTGCGTAAAAAAGTTTTACTTCAAAAACCATTAAAACTTCTTCCAAATTGTCTACATCTCTCCCCCTTTCCTGTTCTCTTTAAAATTTTTAACTAATTAGCATAACGAAAATATAAAGTTTTATATTTGATTAAAAAATTACGACCTGCGATTAAATATAATAAGCAAGAAACTACTGCCCTAAAGTAACTAAAATAAAGTTTGACACTTCTTAAGTCCACACTTATCCCTCTATGATATACCTATAGCAATGCATTTGGGTATGTCACAGAGGAAATAATGCGAACGTAGTATAAGAGCTTTCAAACATCAGACGGGCATAAATCCTAGTCACTGATCTCTATTAATAAAAGCGCTTCAATAGCAGCTGCTGGCTTGATAGTCTCTCCGGAAACAACACCACTCATTGTTGGTCTAATCCCTGGATATTTGAAAAGCACTTTCAATTGAGTTTCAATGCCTAAAACACCGTATTCCCATCGGGCTTATAAAAAGGAGTATAAACATTGTAAAGGATCACGATGAGCTCCAATTGAGATATTTGCGCACACATCCGTTTTAATTTGTTTGGTCGCGTAATGGAATGCTTAATACGGTTGGATATTTTATTCACACAAATGTTTGGCATGTTTTAATGGATTTTGTATTACTTAAGTATTATTTTAGGAGGAAAATTAGAGCATAATACCTATCTTCCTTTCTTCTTCCGTCTTCCTTACGACTTTCATTCTCAAACTGCTCGTCTGCACTGAAGTTTGACAGCTCAGCTCTCTTATCTCTTACGAAACAACACGTTATATGTGAGACCTACAATCAGTGCAAATTTATTAGTTGTCAAACTTTAGAGCAGTCGAGCAGTTTAAGAATGAGAGTCTTAAGTCTCCCTGACTTTACTTATATTTATACTGTTAATCGATACGCTTTGTAGATTAGTTATCGAAACTAATTGTCTTCATTTGCTTATTAATTTTGTTCGCAGCTTGTTTGATTTAGATTCTGAAACACCTAAATCATTATAAATCAAAAACCTAAGTTTTCTAGACGGCCTCGGTTCATTTCAGAGCCAATCCATTTATTCCGAAAACCGACGTCCCTCCTTCTTTTCTTACAAACACTGAATTTGATATATTAATTCCAATTTATTACCCCGAAGGTGAAATTGCTTAATTAAATTACCTGATGAAAGCTAATTACTTGGAGTTTTCAATTTAAAAGTTCTGCTTGGGATTGGCAGGCGGAACATTTGACTGATTATGCCTAGAAAATGATGGACTGGTAATAGGGTTTAGAAACTAAAAGTAAACGACTTTAACCACAAAGTAAGAAGCCACAGTATGCATTAAAATTATAGAAGGCTATGTACAGACATTTAAGAAGGAAAGAAAGAGAAACTTTTTTTAAAGGCATAGTACTTACCTTAATACTATATAAGTATAGTATATAGTATAGTTTGTGCTAGTAGCATTTAATAGTAGTTGGTAAGACCAACTACTATTAAATGCTACTAGCACAAACTAGTGTGCTTTAGACCACGCGACTAAAGTAAAACTTCTGTACGAAACTTAACTCTCTTTTTTCTGATTTATTTGATTATTTTTTGTTTTTTTTTTTATGACATGAATTATTTTATGAATGACATGATGAGCTAGTCGCTCACCTGATGTTAAGCGACAGGACTGCCCATATCAGTTGCAGTGACACTTGAAGCTATATAGAATAGTTTAGCGTGACACTGCACTGCGTACGCCATTCTGAGACATCAGCACAGTCTCGCAATAAGATTACTAGACTGAGATTAGGTCATAAAGTCTTATTTATTGTTATTGTCTGAAATATTTTTTGTCGTAGTTGTATTTGATTTTGTCGTTTCTATCATAATAAATAAACAAAATCTATATATATGACGGCGGCAACGTCCAGTTATAAACTCTATCCGCAGCGGGCAGTACCGTAATTTACCCTGTGGTAGCATTTAAATTTATTACAGGGGCAACACCGGCAATTGTCATCGCTCCCCCACCCATCTGGCTGTATAAAGGGAGCGCTCGGTGTACTACAGATCATTCTTGCTCCGGACACGGCGCGGTGCGCATGCTGAAGGCCTATATTTATATAGATTGCAACCTACGCACAAGCCTTCAGCCTATATTAGCCTATATTTTTATAGTTTGCCCGCCATGCCTAACCCGTCGTCCTATATATATAAAAGTCGTGTTAGTTACATTATTTATAGCCCAAGAATTGCTGAACTGATTTGTCTGAAAATTAGTGGGGAAGTAGCTTAGAACCAGAAGACGGGATACTTTTTATACCGTTCGACCGCGTTTTACTAATTCACCCGCGCAAAGCTCGGGCGGGTCAACTAGTAATAACATAAAAATGATTTATTACTAGTTGACCCGTATACTAGTTTTTCAAACAAGCAAGCAACTGATGAAAGCTATGGGAATTAATTCCAGAACACCACAAAAAACCCCCAAAAACCCTGGGACCTAGGCCAAAAACCTCCAGGGGCCTATTTTCATCAGTAGACGTCTTCAGGTTGATGATGATGATGATGGTCATATATATATATATATCGACTGGCCCGATAGCTCAGTTGGTAGTATCCCTGCCTTCTGAACTGCAGGCTATGAGTTCGATTCCCACCCAGAGCAAACATTTGGGTGATGAGGATCGATGTTTTTCCTGTCTGTATTGTATCCATTATGGTTCTCATAGTACAGCTTTGCTTAGTTTGGGGCTAGATGGCGCTGTGTGAAATGTCCACTTATTTTTTACACATATTTGTTATTATTTTTTATTCATTATATGTATACTCATAGGTAGGTTGCTATATATTTCCTTTACCTTCCAATGTATTAATATCTCATTCCAGCTTAGCTTTTTTTAATGCGCTTAGCGTTCTTTAAGAAAAAACGTTTTCTCGTCTTTTGAAAGGGTGGGTTGGCAAAAACGCGAACGGACCAATACACTTGCTTGTAAAACATGAATAGGCTTATAGAGTTTTGGATGGCGTACTCGACGATGGTTTGTTCTATTAACTTTCCAAATGTTATGGTAGAACTCAAACTGCACTAGCTGTATCCCGCGATTTCACCCGCTGATAAAAGTATTTCTATGTGTTTATTTTTTTATCATTACTATATGTTTAATCTTGACACACATCCACACAAATTTAATAATATAGTGTTAAATGTGAAATTTATGTGATAGTATTTTTTTTTTTTTTTATGTTAAGGAATGACGTGACGAGCTAGCCGTTCGCCTGATGTTAAACGACACGGCTGCCCATATCAGTCGCAGTGTCACTCGAAACTCTAAAGTATAGAGGTTCGCGTGACACTGCACTGCGCACGTCATCCAGAGACATCAGCACAATCTAGTAATAAGATTACTAAACTGTGAGATCAGATCATAAAGTCTCATTTGCCCAGTAATTTCACTAGCTACAGTGCCCTTCAAACCGGAACACAGCAGTGCTTGCGCACGGCTGCTTGGCGGCAGAATAACTGGCAAAGCGGTGGTACCTACCTAGACGAACTTTGCAATAAAGTCCTACCACCTAGTATGATATGTGAGTGTGATATGATTATTATAATTGACCCTGCAAACTAGTTTGTACTAATTATCTATGCGTTTGTACTAATTATCTACTGACTGAATGACAGCAATACGAAAGTTTTTGTTTTAATGTTAGTGAATGATGTGACGATCTTGTCCTTCACCTGATGTTGAGCGACACGGCCGCCTATAACAGAACAGTGTCACTCGGAACTCCAAAATATAAAATTTTGCGTGACACTGTACTGCGCACATCAGCACAGTCTGGTAATAAGATTACTCGACTGTGAGTGCAGATCATAAAGTCCCAATTGCCCAGAAATTTAACTAGCTATAGTACCGTTCAAAACTACTGCTTAACAGCAGAATAACTGGCAAAGCGGTGGTACCTACCTAGACGAACTTTGCAGAAAAGTACTACCACCTCGTACTTTATTTCTTAAATTCACAACTCATGATTCCAAAATGATCACCAATATATAGAGCACTGACATTTCTAAAACTTCCTCAAAAGTGTCAATTTATACCTTCTTTGATTTTTGTAATACTAAACAACTCTCAAATTAAGCCCCAAATAAGGAAGTCAAAAATGAATTGGTGATCTTATGAGATTACAATGATTATTATCAACACAAGATCACAAAGTATGTTCCGCCTAAAGGGATGCGTGATTACCGTAGATTGAGACCTAAGGTCACAATCTATCTGTGTTCCAAATTCCATCCAAATCTGTTTGGTATAGTTGTTGCTTAATAAGCCAGCGGCGTCGCCCTCGTGGTGTTCGATAATTGTCCCACGGGAACATACTATCGAGATAAAAAGTATTCTATATGTTAATCCAGATCATAATCTATCTATGTTCTAAATTTCACCCAAATCCGTTTAGTAGTTTTTGCGTGAAAGAATAACAAACATTCATCCATACATCCATACTCACAAACTATCGAATTTATAATATTAGTAAGATTTGTGGGTAATACTTGCGTACAATTTTAAATCATTGCATTTGCTACAGTCTTCATAAAAGCTCAAATAATAAAACAAAATTAAGCGATTTATTCCCAACCTTAGAAGAAAAAGCGGTAGATATTGTCTCGCCCAACGCTTCTACGCTTCTAATACATTACAAAGCTAATGACGTATAGAACCATAAAATTATGTCATTACTTATATCAGAGTCCGCTTGAACACCCTCGAAAGTAATGTCACACCTTGTTCCCTCGTTATGAGTGACGTAGGTTCATTCATCCCGTATTCATTATTCCATTGACCAAAATAATGTAAGCTGTACGTCATATTGACGGCCTCTGAGGTGTGGTGGTTGAGCAGGTCGGCTCATAACCCGGTGGCGGTGGGTTCGATTCCCACGGCAGGACAAGTATTTGTGCACAGAAAAAAACGAAAATATTTGTTCTGAGTCTGGGTGTTGTGGGACTATAATCCTCGTAGTTCCTGGGTTCCTAGACACAGTGTGTGATCGTTGAGCGTCATTATTATAATTCAAGGGGTGAGAACAAAAAGGGTTTAACTGATTTTTTCACATAATGACTTATGGGTATCGTTGGATTCAGCTTGAAATTATCTACAATGATACATTCTCAAAACACCGAAATAAGGTTTAAATCTTGAGATTTTCAGTCTAAAAGGGGTTTATCTGTCACAGGAATACAGTTCGCTTAGCATAAAAACATTATTTTATTTATTTTATTATATTATAATTTTACAGTAATTGTATGAATTAGTACTATATTTAGTATTTTAAAATAGAATTAAAACGTTTTCAAGCAACTGAAACCTACATAAACCTTTTCTTATAATGTAGGTAGAGTGCTTATAATTACCTTATAAGCAATCTACATTAAAATGACGCCGTTGAAGTTTAAAGTCAATTTTCTCGAAACTATCAATTTGACAGTTGAACCCATTTTATTCTCAACCCTTCAATTATTATTCTGTACTGCATTTTTACTAAAACTTTATTCTATAGTTTAAAAGCTTTAAATACTATAGAAACATGGAAAACAAAGTTCCTGAAGAGTTCTTTTAAACAATAAAGACAATACTAATGCCAATGAAGATACAGAATAATATGTTAATCCAGGCTGAACCTCAGTAAACAGATAGTTCGCCACAAAACTTGTGGCCTGAGAATACAGATGACAAAGGCGAAGAGTCTTCTCTGCTGTAGTCTTATTTATCAAGACTCAACCCTAATTTGTAAACTTGTTGTACACCAACGTCTTGGTCACTTTTTTTTTAGATTTGGCTCCACACTTTTGTGTATTTTGCCAGTGTCAAGTAATTGATAATTTTTTAAGTTATCGATATTTCACGCAAATATGTGTCAAGTCATAGTCAAGTCAGTCTAGTCAAAGTCATAACTCCTAGTAAAGTGGTGGCAACTTTACTTGAAGCTTCTATGGAGTTTTGGAAGCAACACGGAAAGAAGCGTTTTACCATCATTATACCATTTTCCCACACTCACGCCTGTAATCCAGCACTTAACGAATAGAATGCGACCAATTTTATGCACTAACACTGAAAATAACACAAGTTTTGGAAAATAATACAATGCGGTGACGCAATCTTTTTCGCTTTCCCGCCAAAACTCTGTCTTGGCCATTTGGCTTGCATATTACTATTTCCACTTAGAAAGTCCAAGTGATATATTTGTGACTGTAGTTGTCCTGCGTTCTCTTTGTTTCTTATTTTATCTCAAACTAGCTTTTGCCCGCGGCTTCGCCCATGTGGCCTATAGGAAAAAAATTCAACCACCCATTTCACCCTCCTAGGGGTAGAATTTTGGAAAATTCTTTCTTAGGATACCTCTACACTTTACAAAGAACACACCCTCCGAATTTCAAGTCTCTAAGACCGGCTTAGGATGTGCGTTGATATTTAAGTCAGTCAGTCAGGAATTTGAATTTTATTATTTCAAAAGGAAACTCAAAAAGCTATGGAAAGTATACGAGTATACGAGTATGAAAAGTATACGACTGCCTTTCCATAGCTCGTTGCGCAACTTTTAATAAAGCCAACTTACTAATTAAACAAACTAGAAGTTTTGATTTGATGTAATTATTGATGCGGTTATTTAACACAGCTGAATTTTAATATATTGGCAGTTTTTTTTCAACCAGTTTGAATACGAAAGGTTCTTTTTTTATTATATAAACGGACATACGTTTGACAACATTTACCATAATGGAAAATGAAGATCTGGTATAAAATGGAACGCGTTTATCCGTAAGATTATAAAAAGTAATTATGTGATTTGGGCTAAAATAACAGAGACAACTATCAAATAACTGGCATGTGTTCTTGGATGACTTCTTGTTTTGGGCATGCTTGTTCTACAAACAAGCATGTAGGAGCGTGCTTAAAAATATCATGCTATTTACTAGCATATGTATATAACAAGTGTACCTTTACTTAATAGTTCTTATGTGTTAAAAAAGATGCAATAGCAACCAGCTTAGTTTAAATCCTCATCAAGTCTTACAATAAAGCATTCGAAACCAAGACTAACTAGAGTTCAGCACATCTCTATAGCCGAGTGAAACGAATCAGCAGATATTCTCTAAGCGTTGCCAACTCCTAACGAGTTTCCCGAAATTGTGGGGAATTGTAACTGATTAATGTGCTAGAATTAAAGTTGTGGGCGGAGTTTACTTTGTCTGTTTGTTTTGGTCCTCTAATATTTGGGACTATAATTAAATCCATCATTGTGATAGTAGACATTCACTATCTTATCATACAAATTCATAAAAAAACATAAAGATAAGACTTATACATCTAAATATATATAACTCAAAAGTGACTGACTGACTGACTGACATAGTGATCTATCAACGCACGGCCCAAACCACTGGACGGATCGGGCTGAAATTTGGCATGCAGGTAGATGTTATGACGTAGGCATCCGCTAAGAAAGGATTTTTCGAAATTCTACCCTTAAGAGGGAGAAATGGGTGGTTGAATTATTTTTCCATAGGCCACGCGGCGGGCGAAGCTGCGGGCAGAAACTCGTTCTAAATATATGCATCGTGAAAGACGGAACGTGTGAATGAATTTGGTCCAAATGAACAAACTTTCTTCGTATTTAGTCTATAGACAATATTTAAGCCATGGACTATCTCTGGTATCAGCTGGTCTTCGATTAGTCGGCGTTGTGTAATAAAGTCAAGGTCTAACTACTTGGTACCGTATCAAAATAGGACTACTTAGTCCTGGTTTAAGCCTCTACTTAGTCCACGTTTCGTAATAAGACTGGTGATATTCAAAGTATATTTATCATTGTACATATAAAAAATACGGTTACTTTTTGATTTAGTCAAAGTAGAGCTTTAATTCTACACAGGCTTTACGATTTCGTGGTACTAGCATAACATTGCCAAGATAATAAATGATTTAATTTTCAGATCGCAGTTTCTCGGGAATCGTTCACTGCAACTGGCAGCTCGTATAAAGTTAGCTAGTATAATTTCAAACTGAGGTCTTTAATCAAAGCGCCTAGTTGGAAAATACTGAACTAGTGTTTTCTATAACGAGACTACAGGAACGAGTTTTGCCTTTGGCTAAGAAACGCTAACTCAACGGGGAACTTTGACGGGTATACCAAAGAGAACAGTTACAGGTATCAGTAAGTATAGTAGATGTAATAGTAATAGTAGTAGTAAGTACAGAGTGAAAAAAATACATAGCATGTAAAAGATTTATTTGTTTCAGATTTGGTTTATAATAATCATATATATAAATAATTGGGATAGATATTTTGTTCGCATCGGCTTCAAAGATACCGATGAGCCAAGCTCATAAATCAGAAGCATAAAAACACATACAAATACATTTTAAAAAATCAGTAGTGGGAAGACAACTTCTTTTTTTTAAACGTATGTATTTTACCTTACTATATAATATTTAACATTAAGCACTTTGTAATTTTATATGCTTAGTATAATAACTTAATTTTAAGTACCTAATATCATTTTGACTTGTAAAAGTGCGAAAAATAGTATATTTGCACTATTGCAATAAAATCCTTTGACTTGGACTTCTTTATTATATTTTCTGTGATCACTTACAATCTATTAAGTACTTATATTTTTTCATTGTTTTTTATTTCTGTCTTAATATCTTCATTCTCATTATATTGAATTTTTACAGCGAATACAAAAATAGTACTTTAATAGAGTTTATTTATTGTTGAAATAATCCTCCAAATCATTACACAATTATTTTCCTTAAAAGTCTAATAAAACATTCAAAATTACAGCCGGGAAAATATCTCCAGTATCGTTCAGGCGAGGTAGACATCAGGGAGGCGGCTTACGGAAGGGATCTGTAACTTAAAAAAGGTTGTTCACAAATTAGGGGTCGACAAGGAATTTGCAGAAAAAATGCCCCATTCCATCCCTTAATGTAAACCGGCCTAGTCTCACGGCCATTTGTATACATTCTTCAATGGTGCTTTGCAATTTATCAGCTCCTGCCCGCGGAATCGAACATTTTGTTAGGCTTCTACGAGAATTAAACTTAACTAAGTGCTGTTTTGTTACTTCCTTAGTTTGGAGTCAGATTTGTTTTCCTATTTTGTATAAGTTTTCTTTCGTAAAGTTACACAATATTAATGTAATTATAAAAATATAAAATAATAAATGTAATTATTCGTGGGACTTGCAGCCTCTACGGCGTAGATTCGTAGTCGTTTTGTAGCGATATAAATCATCCAAGTTTGGTAAGTCTTTTTAACTATCAAAGTTAGGTATCTCTCGATATTACCGTAACTTGTCCAGTTCATTTACTTAACTTTTTTATTTGTGGTAATTTTGAAGTAGACTTGTTTCTCTCCATGGAATAAAAATTTGCTCTTTAATGTAATGTAAAAATTTACGAGAATGTAAAAATTGTAAATAACTAATATCGCAGAGCAACATGGCTTGTTATATGAATGTTAGGTACATGTTTTTAACGGAAAACATTCCTTTATATTTTTAACTAACTACAACAATAATATAATAACTACTACTAAACACTACCTACTACAAAAAAAAACATTTGGACTCTATGCTACCCGCGATGACCTATAGACAGCCCAAATGCCCACTACCGGTAGGTAGCGTACTCAACATGCTGGCAGCATTGCCCCGTTGAATTGCAATGCTGAGTAGGGGTGCCAAATAAGTGCCAGCATTTTGGTCACGCGTCGCATTCATGGTTTTGAATGTTACTAATGTTATCTAGTATTTTCTTATCTAAAAGCCTTCTCGTGGAGCATTGGTTTAACGAATACTTCTTAAAAACCTTCCTCATTTTTGCATTGGTAGTTTACTTATTTCGTTTAATATATAGCTTGGATTACCTATACACTTTTAAAAGTCGGGTTTGTTTGTTGAAAAATGTATTCAAAAATATAGTATAAATACACATATTTTTGAGTATTTTACATAGTTACATATTTGAAGAGTTTTTGTTAAAATCTTCTAGACTTTTAATACACTATTAATATCAAATAAAATCAAATTTTTACAAAAATTTATACATTATTAATATCAAATCTAAATATATATAACTCAAAGGTGACTGATTGACTGACTCACATAGTGATCTATCAACGCACAGTCCAAACCAATGGACGGCTGAAATTTTGCATGCAGGTAGATGTTATGACGTAGGCAACCGCTAAGAAAGGATTTTTCGAAATTCTACCCTTAAGAGGGTGAAATGGGTGGTTGAATTATTTTCCCATAGGCCATGCCGCGCGCGAAGCTGCGGGCAAAAGCTTGTTGTTACAAAAAAGTATGATTTATGTGTGTTTGTAAGACAAATATTAAAATATGAACATTAGGTCAAAGTTACAAGATTTCAATTACGCATAGCTGATGAAAGTATTGAATGACGTAACTTTATGCCTTTTTTATGCTGACAGTTGCATAGTGTATATTTTCCACTAGTAAAGGTTACCCAATGATATATTTTCGAAGTCTTCATTATCATCTGACATCTATGGTTTCATATAGGGTCATATGCCGAAAACAACGTATAAATAGCATTTTTAATTTACTGTAGACCTTTTTAAGGGATTATAATAAATAAACTCTAAGCAAGGCTTGGGGATTAAATTCCGAGTTACGTTATAATGAGAAAGCCTTTTGTAAAAAAGATGTCTGATATTAAAATTTATGATGCGAGATCGGGTTCCATTTTTTTCATGGAAAATAAAACGTTTCTTTGATATCACACTAATATTATAAAGGCGAAAGTTTGTATGTGTGTATGCATGTTTGTGTGTATGTGTGTTTGTTTGTTACTCCTTCACGCTCAAATGGCTGAACACATTTTGATAAAATTCGGTACCAAGATAGCTTATACACCAGATTCTAGATTAACATATAGGCTACATTTTATCCCGGAAAAGTGAAATTTTCCCTTGGGATGAGTAAATAATTAAAATACTTTTTATCCGTAGGTGAAACCGCGGGGCGCAACTAGTAAAGTATAATTCTGTAAGCGACACTGTCGCCCGGTACAGACCAAGCGAAGACGTTCGAGCGCGTCATATTGAATATTTCTCATTTTGACATGACGCCGTGACGTGTCGCCGCAATTTGACGTGTCTTCTACTGTTTCTAGCTAGCTACCTAGAGTTGTACCCTTAGAAACCTACCTACACGTCTTTATTACTGGTAAATGAACCGAGCCTAATTTCACATTACACTATTATAACCCATCTCAAGTTGGAAGGTCTTGTGAGGGGATGGAAACAGTAGCTTACGTTCAAACAAGATTTTCATATAAATCAAAACGACTATAAATACTTCATCGTTGACTAGTTGCGCCCCGCGGTTTCACCCGCGGATAAAAAGTATTTTAATTATTTGCTCATCCCACGGGAACATTTCACTTTAACTCACTCACACATTTCACTTTTTTGGTTAATCCAATGTACAAGCTATCTTGGTACCGAATTTCATCCAAATCCATTCAGCCGTTTGAGCGTGAAGAAGTAACAAACATACACACATACAAACTTTCGGCTTCAATTAGTGTGATGAGCTAGCACATATTGATTTCGCTTCGGCTACATGCATATCCAAAGTTTCGTAACTAGTTACCAATAAGCACTAAAGTATATTTTTCGTAACTAATAACGAAGAAAAAGCCATAATTCTGAATACATAATCGAGGTGGATAAGAAAATGATTTAGAAAATAATGACGATGCAAGACGATCTACAATAACTATATTTTTTTATACTACCATCAAAAACGGAACGTTTAAATGAATTCACTGAATTCATGCCTGTTTAGGGTACACCCTAAACAGGCTTCTGACTTTGTCTTATGACTTTACGACAATACGAAACGCTCCTCCGAAGTATGGCAGCGCTCATTTGTAAACACTTTTGGAATAGAAACGCTCCTCCGAAGTATGGCAGCGCTCATTTGTAAACACTTTTGGAATAGTCACCCTTCCAAGTAGTGATCGCGGCTATTACTAATCGGTTAATCATAATTGAAGGGTTGAGAATAAAAGGGTTTAACTGTCATATTGATAGTTTCGAGAAAATTGACTTTAAACTTCAACGGCTTCATTTTAAGAGTGAGTGAGTAGAGTGCTTATTAGGTAATAGAAAAAGTTTATGTAAGTTTCAATTGTTTGAAAATGTATTGATTATATTTTAAAATACAAAATATACTACTCATTCTTACAATTACTGTAAAAATATAATCTAATATAATAAATATAAAAATGTTTTATGCTAAGGAAACGGTTCCTGTGTCAGATAAACCGTTTTTAGACTGAAAATCTCGAGGTTTAAGCCTCATATCGGTATTTTGAGAATGTTTCATTGTAGATAATTTCACGCTGAATCCAATGATACCCATAGGTAAGTAATTTTGTGAAAAAAATCAGTTAAACCCTTTTTGATCTCACCCCTTCAATTTATAGATGGGCGACCTCTAGTACTGTTTGCCCTAGTTTTACCATATTACTAACGAGATACCTAGAGCTGCCGTCAACTGAATTACCGTGAAAACCAGTGAAGATGGCAATAAAAGTAACATTACTGGTGTAGCAATAATTAAGTAAAGTGAAAATTACAACGGTTCCTAACAAAAGGTGTACATTTATTTTAACGTGGTATCAACCTAATTATACATAAATAGAATTTAAAAAAAAAAACTAAATACTAACAAAATGGATTTAAATAAAATAATTAAGTAAATAAATAAATAGTTGTGGACATTTCACACAGCGCCATCTACCCCCAAACTAAGCAAAGCTTGTACTATGGGAACCAGATAACTGATACAATACTTAGATACTTTTTGTTTGTAAATACATACATAGAATACAATATAACACCCAGACACAGAACAAACATCAATGTTCATCACACAAATGTTTGTCCTGGGTGGGGATCGAACCCACAACCTCCAGCTCAGAAGGCAATGTTACTACCGACTGAGCTATCAGGCCGGCCAGAAGTACATAGAAACTACTGCTTTTTTGTATTAATAACTAGTTGACCCGCCCCAGGTTTGCACGGGTGAATTAAAAGAGGTCAAATGGAATAAAAAGTATCCTATGTCCGTCTCCTGGTTCTAAGCTCCCTTCTTCCCAATTTTCTGCCAAATCGGTTCAGCCGTTCTTGAGTTATAAATAGTGTAACTAGACGACTTTCTTTAATATATATACGAGCTTCTGCCCGCAGCTTTGCCCACGGCGTGGCCTATGGGAAAATATTTTACCCTCCTAAGGGTGGAATTTCGAAAAATCCTTTCTTAGCGGATGCCTACGTCATAGATCACTATGTCAGTCAGTCAATCACCTTTGATTTATATATATTTAGAAATTACTGGGCAAATGAGACTTTATGACCTAATCTCACAGTTTTGTAATCTTATTACCAGACTATGCTGTCTCAGAATGACGTGCGCAGTGTGGTGTCACGCGAAACTATAATTTAGTGTTTCAAGTGTCACTGCAACTGATGTGCAACAACTTAACATCAGGCGAGCGGCTTGCTCGTCATGTCATTTCGTAACATAAAAAATAAAAGATTACTGACAGTCTTTTGTTTTCATTCGTCTGAGGTAACCGACCAACAAAATTACGCAGAATCCTGCTATATATTTTATTATTGTTGATTCAATAATAATAAAGCAACAAAATCGCATTAATAGTAAACAATGGAAAAATATAGAATATGTATCTTCGAAGTAGGCATGCACCATCGTAGGTCTACTATAATATATAGGTATGCTTTGTCTATAAACAATAAGAATAACGCAATTGATTACCAAAATTGATAAACGAAATTAACCAACGTTTTCAATCTCAAAACCGATTTTCTCATCACCATAACTTTCTACATAAATCATCGAAGTAATTTTTCCTTCAGAGGAAACGTTATGAAAAAACAGCGGGCGGTAGTTTATGAACTGATTTGAATAGCCCTGGCATTTAGTGTCTAGGTAACGCCTTTATTCAGTGTTTTTACGTGAAAGCTCAAGACATCACACTTCACACTATCACACTAATATTATAAAGTTTGTGTTTGTGTGTATGTGTGTTTGTGTGCATGTGTGCATGTTTGTTACTCCTTCACGCTCAAACGGCAGAATGGATTTGAATGAAATTCGGTACCAAGATAGTTTATACACTGGTATGACATATAGGCTACATTTTATTCCGGAAAAATGAAATTTTCCCGCGGGATGAGCAAATAATTAAAATACTATTATTTGCGGGTGACGCCGCGGGGCGCAACTAGTAAGTAAATAATTATGTATGTGTTAAGTCACTTTCGGTTACAAGTCCCGAAATCACTGGGACTCACAGAGACTAAGAACTTTTTGTATCGAAGGTGGAACAATTTTTTTATTTATTAGAAGATACACAAAGATACAAAAAAAAAATACATGTCAAGAAGGTTACATATCGTCAATTTTAGCTATAACTTTCTTTATATATGTATAAAATAAGTATCCATTCCTCCCATAGAAAATATCTAATTTCACATTTTAGCTAGGGGGAAACGTTTTGTGGCGAAAATCACATAAATATTAAAACATGATGTATAGGGCAAATTCTGTAAGGACACTGAATTCCGCCCGGTGACGCTGCAAACGTTGGTAGAGACCAACAGCATTTGCCCGTTAAAAAAGAGAAAATAGTGTAAAAATACGTAACATAGAAGTGTTACCTAGGTAAAAGAGTAAATGTAGTGTTTTTCCACTTTTATATGAATAAAGGAAACTGCGGTTAGTGCGAAAGGTGCAGTCTTAATAAGCAATCTAAAGCTCACTTTTTGCTAAGGCAAGATCCTTTCTACATGCTATCAAGTTTTAAAATATCGGGGAAAACTTAGCCCCAGGTCTTTGGTGGTTTCTATTATTTCCATTTCCACAAGTAAATAAGGAAACCTAAGCGCGAGCTAAAACTATATACCTACAACTAATTTAGAAACAGAACGTACAAAAACCCTCTAGGGTCGCGAAAAGGTTACCGAGTAATAACCAAGAACACTTTTATTTAATTTACCCACAAACACTGAAGACTTGCCAACGTTTTCCTCAATATATCGACATAGTGTTGTCAGAAGCAAAAATGTTCCCTTTATTCGAGCCAACAAATACCATCTGCACTAATTTACCGATTTCCAAATAAAATTAGCTAACTCGTAAGGTTCGGGGAATTGGCAAAGTTTCCCTATGAATGTACATAAAATCTTCACCGACCTCTTAATATTGTAGTTGTGAATAGTTTGTGGGGGAGACAATGAGCCCGCGTGTGGCTTATTCCAAGCAGTTTTATTTTATGTATACCTACGATTTTCTTGAATTTAGTTTGTCAAAACAGAAACAGCCTTATTAATAAACATGAACTAGCTTTAGACTAGTTACACCAGCTTTTGTCTCTTTCGATCCAGCTAAATATTCTAGTAGCAAAAAAAGGACAAAAGCTGAAGTAACTAACCCGAGGCTAATACCCGTTTATTAATAAAGCTGTATATGTTTAAGCGAATGTAACCTTTCCAATACTCTGATACCGTGAATACAACGCTATAAGTACTAAAAAGCACAAAATATAATACATTCAAAAGATACATAGATAGATAGATAAATAAACTCTTTATCGAAACACCACATTTTTTTTATATGATTTTACGAGCTAGTCTTTCACCTGATGTTAAGTGACACGGCCGCCTATAACAGAACAGTGTCACTCGAAACTCTAAATTATAAAGTTTCGCGTGACACTGCACAGCGCACATCGTCCTGAGACATCAGCACAATCTGGTAATAACATTACTTGACTGTGAGATCAGATGTTAAACTCTCGATTGTCCAGTAATTTCACTAGCTACAATGCCCTTCAAACTGGAAAACAGTAGTGCGCAAGTACTACTGCTTGGCGACAGAATAACTGGCAAAGCGGTGATACCTACCTAGACGAACATTGCAGAAAAGTCTTACCACCTAGTAAAATCATAAAAAATTAAACCAACTTAACCAAAGTGTAACAATGGGTGGTCTTAGCGCTCAGAGCAATGTCTTCTAGACAACCTTGCACGGAAAGAAATAACGCGGTTATATAAGAACGAAAAATACATCTCAAATTCAAAAAATAATTAATAAAAGTAAAATCTACTCCACAAAAATAATTTTAGCAATTTTTGCGGTTAATTTTTAACGATGGTGAGCTTGTTCGCCAACTTAGAGAACTGTGATTGCACTTCTGTACGGCCCATTTATAAGGTGAGAAGGTTCAGTAGATTGCGTTATTTGTCTCCCGATAACACTGACACGAAAAAGTATATTATTCACCAAAAAGCACCCTTGTTTTGTGTAGATTAGCCTTTTTTCAAAGGCTTAGTGCTCGAGGGCGCTTGACCGTCAGAAGATAGGGAAAAGCTCCAAAAGGCCCTCAAAAAAGGTAAAGTTGATACGAAAATAGACTTGAGACTTGACTTACCGGGATAAAAGTATTTGCATGATCAAAATAACGTTGTTGAAATGCTCTTAAACTTGTTAAAGTATTAGGGATTTTGTTTGCATTTTTTTTTACTGAACGTTACGTTAAATGTTATTTGGAGTTGTATTATTGAAGATCATTGTAAACCTACAGATATAAATGTTGAATGTAGACATATCCTTGTATTTGGTTTGTTTTAAACATCAAATGAACAGCCGAAAGACTTTGTATTATATTTCAATAAAAAATAAATGAAATAAAATCCAGAGAATGATCCGCAACATTCTTCTCGGTACATTCACAGACATTAACTGCCTCTATGGTGTGGTGGTTGAGCTGGTCGGCTAATAACCTGGAGGCGGCGGGTTTGATTCCCACGGCAGGACAAGTATTTGTGCACAGAGACAAAAAGCGCATGTACTTGTTCTGAGTCTGGGTGTTGTGGGACCATGTTCCTCGTAGTTCCTGGGTCCCTAGATACAGGGAATACTAGTCAGGGTCCGTCAGAGTCTTGGTCGTTGGGCGTAATTATTATTATTCAAATCTTCTACGATTCCTTGTCACGCGTGATGTTTTTTTTATGTTGATGAATGATGTGATGAGCAGTCGTTCACCTGATGTTAAGCGACACGGCCGCCCATAACAGAACTGTGTCACTCGGATCTCCAAAACATATTATATAGTTTCATGTGACACTGCACTGCGCACATCATCCTGAGACATCAGCATAGTCTGCTAATAAGATTACTCGACTGTGAGATCAGATCATAAAGTCTCAATTGCCCAGTAATTTCACTAGCTACAGTTCCCTTCAAACCGGAATGCAGTAGTGCTTGCACACTACTGCTTGGCGGCTGAATAACTGGTAAGCGGTGGTACCTACCTAGACGAACTATGTAGAAAAGTCCTACCACCTAGTAAATTGTGGCAAACCCCCAATGATAAGCGTCCAGTGGCGTTTTATAGGAAGCCATATGTCCAGCAAGGACGTCTCCCGACTGTGATACTCTATATTACTCTGTGACTCAGACAAGCACGTGCAAAAGAAAAAGAACATTTGTTAATAATCTACGTAGGTACCTATCTATGTCATGGCATAGTTTAAATCAAAGGATGTGGACCCCAATTAAACCGACTGTTTCAATGTATAACTATGTGTGCTGAGAACGGACTCGTTATAATGAAAACTAGTTATAGTTTGGGGCAAGCCTACGCTAATTTTAATGAATACTAGCTGCGCCCCGCGCTTTGACCCGCGGATAAAAAGTGTTTTAATTATTTAGATATTCTTGTATCATTTTTTTTTTTTACTTCAAGCTTGTCTAGCATTTGACCGCGCTCTCACCTGATGGGAAGTGACGATGCGATCGAAGATGTAGCATGCTAGCCAAGAATTTGTTTTTATGCTATTTTGTTTTTATGCTAAAAAATATGCGCACCGGTCGTG
This sequence comes from Ennomos fuscantarius, assembly GCA_905220475.3. Taxonomy (NCBI): domain Eukaryota; kingdom Metazoa; phylum Arthropoda; class Insecta; order Lepidoptera; family Geometridae; genus Ennomos; species Ennomos fuscantarius. The sequence continues at coordinate 3,244,403 of HG992034.1, read as the reverse complement.
GTCCACCTGCTTACTCCACTTGGGTGTACCAGGCATTTGTTTTGCCCGTGGTCCACCCAACCTGATTGGGCCTGATAGCTATTACTATAAAAATATCATTAGTATTATAGTAACGTGTAACCTCTCCTTTGAGAACTAAGTTTTACAACTACATTGTTAATTTTGATACCGATTTATGGTTAGTTAAAAAATTTGCATATGTGTATATCCACTATAAAAGCTATCTATATTCCAAAAAAATGACATAAAAAGTATTCTATGTCCGTTTCCTGGTTTTAAACTACCTACCCACCAATTTTCAGCCAAATCGGTTCAGCCGTTGTTGAGTTATAAATAGTGTAACTAACACGACAAAGGGGGAAAATCTTTTCAATATTACAATTTTATTTAGTTCGCTGCTTACGTGGATTATACAACTAGGAGAAAAAATTATGCTTCAGTACCAAATATAAAGTAAATAAAAACGCTAATATTGAGAGCAAGGACTTTGCACAGACGTAATAGACTGTATTTATCTTAATACTTTGTACAAATGGAGAAAAATACGAATCCTCCAAAATAGAGGATTAAGATTTGAATAATAAATGAAAATAAATGAGTTGTTTTTATTTAGAAAGCGGCGAATGCGAGTTTGTCCCTATGCTTAATCACGTGTTGGATTTAAATGTTTTAGTAACTGGTAATAATAGGCGCCCGTGAAATTGTAGATGATTCAACATTTTAATTTAATTTTTTTTTATATCATATCATTTGACTACTGTCTCACCTGATCTTAAGCAATGACGTGGTTTAAGATGGGATATGCTTATGCAAAATCAAAGTGTACAAAACTTTGATTTTTCATATACGGTCTATAAGACCAAAATAATAATAATAATAATTGCCCAACGATCCTGGACCTTAATTAGGATTCCCTGTCTAGGGACCCAGGAACTACGAGGACCATGGTCCCATAGCACTCACGACTCAAAACAAGTATTTGCGCTTTCTTTTCTGTGCACAAATACTTGTACTGCCGCGGGAATAGTGCCCGCCGCCTCCGGATTATAAGCCGACCTGCTCAACCACCACACCACAGAGGCTATCAAACACTCAAACAAATAACACGAGTTAGTTTGGTAGAGTGCAAGTTAACTTAGCCAAGTCAGACTTAAATCAAGCACTCCCAAGTATGTCTCTACAAAGGAAGTTCTTATGTACCCCACGAACACAGATTTCATTTTGTCAACTGTAATTGAACAACTTTGACAGTTCCAAATAAAGCTCAGAAGTAACTTTAATTGAATTCGAACATGTTCCAGTGACAATTTAAGTAATGTCAATCAAAGCTTACTTATATAAGAACATATAAGCTGGGTCTTCGGACATTATATACAAGATCAAAAGTTAACTTTGAAATATATTAATAGGTCGTAGGACTTTTCTGCGTTCGTCTAGATAAGTACCACCGCTTCACCAGTTATTCTGCCACCAAGCAGTAGTGTGTATGCACTACTGTGTTCCGGTTTGAAAGGCACTGTAGTTAGTGTTATAACTGGGCAAATGAGACTTTATGACCTGACCTAGTAATCTGATTACTCGACTTCGTTGATGTCTCAGGATGACATGCGCAGTGCAGTGTCACGCGAAATTTTATACCTTAGAGTTCCAAGTGACACTGCAACTGATATAGGCAGCCGTGTCGCTTAACATCATGCGAACGACTAGCTTGTTATGTCATTCCTTAACATAAAAAAAATATATTCTCATCACTACGTAGTGATGAGGATATTTTTTTTTTTGAAAACATGTAACCTATATATTAAATAAAAAACCACAGCTACGTAGCTGTGGTTTCACATAATGTTCCTTAATCCTACTAATCACACTAATATTATAAAGGCGAAAGTTTGTATGTGTGTTTATGTGTATGTTTGTTACTCCTTCACGCTCAAACGGTAGAACGGATTTAGATGAAATTCGGTACCAAGATAGCTTATACACTGGATTTATATATAGGTTACATTTTATCCCGGAAAAGTGAAATTTCCCCGTGGGATGAACAAATAATTAAAATACATTTTATCCGCGGGTGAAACCGCGGGGAGCAACTAGTATTATAAATGCGAAAGCTTGTGAGTATGGATGCATTGATGAATGTTTGTTACTCTTTCACGCAAAAACTACTGAACGGATTTGGATGAAATATGGAACACAGATAGTTTATGAATTGGATTAACACATAGAGTACTTTTTAACCCGATAGTATGTTCCCGTGGGACAATCATCAAATACCATGAGAGCTATACCGTGGGCTTTTTACGCAAAAGCTACTGAACGGTTTTGGATGAAATTTTGAACACAAATAGTTTATGATCTGGATTAACATATAGGATTATTTTTATCCCGATAGTATGTTTTCGTGGGACAATTCTTGAACAACACGAGGGCGACGCCACGCCGTGGGCATTTTAGGCGAAAACTACTGAACGGATTTTGATGAAATTTGGAACATATAAAGGCTTCTTTTTAAACTGTGGGGCGCAGATAGTAATTAATACGTGCATGAGATTGTCACGATTTTCCGGGACGAAAATGAAGATGGGAAATAACATAGTTTTGACAGATATGTGATTCGAATTTATACCTACCTCTTGTGAATGGACGAACAAGTGAAGACTCGATCGCAACTCGTGATTCAATTTCGTTAAAATCAAGTCACATAAAATCTAAACATGAGAGTTTTGGCGGGAAAACGAAAAAGATCGTATCACCGCATTGCCTTATTTTCCAAAACTTGTGTGTTATTTTCAGTGGTAGTGCATAAAATTGGTGGCATTTTATTCGTTAAGTGCTGGATTACAGGCATGAGTGTGGGAAAGTGGTATAATGATGGTGAAACATTTCTTATCGTGTTGTTTCCAAAACTCCATAGATATATAACTTCTGGTAAAGTTGCCACCACTTTACTTGACTAAACTAGACAATGACTTGACTTGATGACTTGGACTGTGACTTGACTTGCCTTATATTAATACATATTAATAAACTGGAGAAATTACGAATTACTTGACACTGGCTAAATACACAAAAGTGTGGAGTTTGGTTTGGCTAAATACTACAAATAAAAAACTAAAAATTATGAACACTGACAAACTTTCGCATTGAAAATGACAAGATGATTGTAGAGAGAAACATAGCTCTCTGTATTTAAATGCCTACTGAAACGTGTACCTATATTTTACACACAGATAGATTGCGTACACTACCAAGATCACAGGATACTTTTTCGTGTAAAATGAAAAGTACCCGCGGGAAAAAAGATAAATTGTAAGTACTGTGGGGCGTCTCTAGTACCATAATAACTCGCACAAAGCCATTAGAATGCCGCTGTATGTTCTGTGTTAATAGTGCGTTAAGCTATTCGCTTGTGAATAAGTCCGTGTTCTGTGCAGATAGCCTGGTGTTTGAACGCAAGTATGTGGGGCTTTGAAAGCAGCGACTTTGCACCAATAAACTCTTAGTTTCATATTTTAATCTAATATAACATTTAAATGTAGTCCCATTTTAAGAAGACAAGTAATTTAATTTACGAAAATATAATGATTATTATTATTTGATAAACATAAAACAATAAAAAGTGAATTTAATCAAACAAACCACTACCAGTAGGCAACGTGCCCATTATGCTGGCAGCATTGCCACGTTGAATGGCAATGCTCAATCTTTGGCCGAAGTAGAGGCCAGCATTTTGGTCACGTGTGGCTTCAACCAGACGTTTAGAAAGGTCTTTAAAAATTTGGTGAGCACTCGGTCCCCAAGACCCCAGTGTCTCAACTGCAAAAGGCGCAAATATAAAACCGCTATCAAGATTACTATATTTGCGCCTTTTTTTTACCTTTTTAAGAATAAATGAATATACGAATATGATCACCTCATCTCTTTCCGTAGGTGCAGAAAGAGCCGGATAAAAGATACTTGAGCAGTACACGTCTATCTATCACTTTTTAAATGATGAATTAGATAGGACCAAATTTTGAACGGGATCGGCTAACACATGGTCAAGAAGGGTATTTTAATTTTATAGAAAAAAATTATAAACTTGATACTAGTATGACTAGGACTGGACCGATAGCTCAGTTGGTAGTAACCCTGCCTTCTGAACTGTAGGTTGTGGGTTCGATTCCCGCCCAGGACAAACATTTGTGTGATGAACATAGGTGTTTGTTCTGTGGCTGGCTGTTACATATATAGTATAGGTATAGTATGTATTTACAAACAAAAAGTATCTAAGTATTGTATTAGTTATGTGGTTCCCATAGTACAAGCTTTGCTTAGTTTGGGGCTAGATGGCATTGTGTAAGATGTCTACACATATTATTATTGTGTGATTCCAAAATTTAACTTTACATTCAAATTAATCTGTTGAATACGCTATAAGCAGGCGATACTTAAAAAAGTACTAGAAATATTGTTAACGTACAAAACCTGCTAATGATAAACATAGAAAATACCTAAAAAGGTACAACTATGCAAACGAATAGTAATAGCAAAGTACTTACGTAATAATTACATTTAAGAAGATTATCTTACTCTACGAGACTTATTTTAGTTCCGCCGGGTTTTACTTGGACCAAAAGTAGCGCTGCAAACACCTAAACCACACACAAATACAATTTACTTGATTCAGGCGTGACTTTGTGGAAGTGCAGCATAAATAGAAATGATACAGAAATATCTGGTGTTATTATTGTTGTGTGGTGTGTTTTTTTGGCGAAATTACGCTATTTTATTTTTCTATGTCATTTTGTATTCCGACCGTCTTCATCTTCATCAAGAAAAATCTTTATTCTCTGAAAAACCCGCCTCGTTAAAGGCTCCACACACAATAGAGTTCAGTTTAATGGGGCTTTCGGGAATACGGCGAATTTCTTCTGCCGTATCGTCTGTTTGAAGAATACCACAGTGTAAATATAATGGTACACGATTTATGTTATTGTTTATCGATACATAAAGGTATCCTACACATGGAGTTTTGCATATTTAGGTTTTACACAAATTTTTACTAAATACTAAAATTACCAATGAGAACGTATACGTACAACATACTTTTCTTTTCACTAATTCACTAGTTGACAGCCTCAGCGGTGTGGTGGTTGGGCAGGTCAGCGAAGGCGACGGGTTTGATTCCTGCGGCAGGACAATTATTTGTGTGTGCACAGATAAAAAAGCGCAAATACTTGTTCTGAGTCTGGGTATTGTGGTACCATGATAATTGTAGTTCCTGGGACACAAGGAATCTTAGTTAGGGTCCAGGATCTATGTATGCATACATAGATCCTGGACCCTAACTAAGATTTTACGATTACATGTAATCGTTGGGCGTTATTATTATTATTATTAGTTGGTAGAACTTATTTACAAAAGGTTCGCTTGGCTAGTTATTCTGCCACCAAACAGTAATACGCAAGCACTACTGTGTTTCGGTTTGAAGGGCACAGTAGCTAGTGAAATTACTGGAAAAATAAGACTGTATAACCTAATCTCACAGTCTAGTAATCTTATTACTCGACTGAGCTGATGTCTCAGGATGACATGTCTCTAGTGCAGAGTCTCGCAAAACTATACTTTAGACTTCCAAGTGACACTGCAACTGATATTGTCACCCGTGTAGCTTAACATTAGGCGAACGACTAGCTCGTCACGTCATTCCTTAACATAAAAAAATGTGTTGGTTTAATTGCAGTCAATTAAACCAACACATTTTTTTTATGTTGCTCTTCGCAGATTACCTTTTCCCATTTCACCTCGTAATAGATAAAATGGAAAAAAGTTATTTCACCATATCATACCATACTGCATTTGCTTTAAGCTTATTCATTCTATGTCATTCCATTTAATCTTATATCCATTTTACAACTTAGGTCAATATTTTAGTCAAACATTTTGGAAAATTGAAACGCAAGCAGCTGTCAATAGCTTTAAACCCCAATTTTAAAGTCTCCTAAACTTATAATCGCTTTTTAGGGTCAGTTTGGACAAGTTGCAAACCCTTATCGAAACAGCACATGCGCCTATTTTGCATAATTAAAGGGCATTCAGTGCTCTCTCTCTAAAGAACGGTTATGCAAAGAACCCTGTGTTTTTCAGGTCAAAGGGACATTATAATCATGTATAAGTAAGTCCAAAATGCCGTCTGATCGCAGAGTAATAATAGAACCATGAAGAGGTCTTCAAAGTGATTTCAAAGGTCAAATAGTATCAAAATTAGGTACTTTTGGTGCTATTTGACCGAGCGATCAAAGTGAGTTCGTTTCATTTTGGGCAAAAATTATTTCAGATCACTGTTCTCCTTTACATGTTGCATTTCTCAACTGATTCTCGTGAAGTATGAATAATTGTATAGTTTTTCTAAATACACACAAGAATTAAACTGGTGCTACATGAAACAAACCTGTAGGGTGCTCTAACAAAAATCTATGACTATTCTCTTGTCAATTGTATATAAAGCTTTCCGATTTCCTTTCACTTTAATCCCCTCTTTGGTATACGAAATTAGCGAGTCTGGTTCCTTGTAATTACATTAACATATCGGAGCCGCGACCCAGCCTGAGAGTACGTGGCAAGAGAAGTGAGGCTTCATTACTTAGTGTTAATAAGTACGTACTGAGACGGTTGGTTCTTTAATGGGGTGGAGGGAATAAGGTTATGAGAGAAGTAAGATGTTAGTGTTCAATGGTGTGTTATGGGACGGATTTTTAGTACTTCAATTATTCCTATAGGAATAATTAGCTTCCAGGAATGATATAGGTTTTTTTAAGCGTTGCTGTGCGTTTATGAAATGTTTTGCTAGTGTTGCCTGTATCATAAAAGGCTTTGTCCTGAGTTACTGACTGACTCACTGGCTGATAGATAACGTATGCCGCAAACCACTGGACGTAAGGGCTTGAATTGGAGGGTGTTTTGCTTTTATGAGCGTAGGACTGTTAAAAAATAACGTATATATATATGGCGTGGTGTTATGAAACAATGCGTTTAAAACCACGGACTGCCTTTAGTAACACTTACCTATATAAAAATATCGATAAACAAACGTGATAACCTCGCCCCTCATTCGTTTACATAAAAAAAACTTGATTGCAACAAATAGAAACACAATTTTGTACGGATTTGACAGTATATGCAGTTTATGTGCATAGTCATTATGGAAATTTCTAAATAGGTAATGAAATTACTCCTGTTGCATTGTAATCATAGATCCATGAATATAACGGAGTGTAAGAACGTTTTGTAAATAAAATGAAAAATTATAAAATATGTTCTCTATTTTATCTGTGGTCAGTGTGATATAATCATGTGATTGGTGCATTATTTTAAATTCAATTGCGTTCATTAAACTTGATAGAGTTTATAAAACCTTTTTCAATTAAGCGCCCATCTTTTTTTCTCCTAGGCTGCTAATTAAATAATGACTTGTTCAAAGCGAGTTAATTAAAATAACCGAACGAACAGACGTCTTTTTATGCACCGTAAAACTGAAACTTAACCTTAAAGCTCCGACGTTATGGTCGAGGAAAAAATAAAAAAATAAAAATTCAGTAGTCTCGAAGCTAGAACTTCCTCGTAGCTATAAAATCCCGAGTTAACGGCCCGACCCCGCAGTTTATAATGCGAGGACCATTACCGTGTTCTTACGTGAGAGAACCTGAGTTTGAGGTGCAAGTCTGGGGCCCCTAATGGCCCCGCGGGACGTGTGAACTCGAGGTCACTGGATATAAGTTAAATAATCAGTAAGGCCACGGCCACCATATTTGGAGGGAAATGGGTTTGACCGTGGTTTTGACTATTTCTGACATTGACTGACTTAACCTTGCTCCACCTCAGTGCACCTAGATGGGCACTGTTCTTGTCCGTATTCTACCTCAATTCACCTGGGAAAACTACAGACACTTTTTATAGTATTCATTGCCCAGTTTTATAAACCTTCCGCTCTTAGGAAACTATGTAAGAATTCAGAATTTTAAAATATAAAACATCAATGCTGTTATCATCGTCAGATATAACTTTTTTTTTCAGACTAATGATAATTATAACTGGATCAGGCATTTCACTAATAATTCCAATCGCATGTTGCATCTGGGTCTGATTTGTATGTTTATTAACGTTCAGAATGTCAGGAGTGGTACTAGTAACGTTATTCCGCAATTTGAATTTAGTTTACGGGCTGGTAACGATATGCGGTCGTCGTCGGGGTCGAGTAACGTTCGTTTATGATCGAAATCATCTGAAATCTGCTTGTAAAGTGCAGTACATTCAGTTTGGTAACGGCCATATTAAAACCGTTCTAACTTGTAACATAATTTAATAGATTATAACACTTGTAAATCCATTGACAAGTTATAATATAAGAGCTGCCTTTCTTAGGATTAGACCAAGTTGGATAATAAACTTACTTCACATAATATAATGAAAGTCGATATCACGCTCCATGCTAAAAGTTCTAAAGCTTTAACTTGAGCGTTATTGTGTTTCAGAATGGAAATAATGTTCATCCATTCGTAAGTGATTTGTAACGTTTAAGTTGTGTATGTTTGAAATAATTTTGTACATATTCAGATTAATTTCAAATTAAAATTTATATAGAACTGAGATAATAGGTGATTTAAAGGTTGTAACGCACCCACGCGGCGTACCACGCGGCCCAACTAAACCGCGCCGCGAGCACCTGCCCAGGAACGGGTAGCAGCTCGCGCGGTCTACCACGCGGATGCGCCGGTTTTGTTTCAAGGACTACGTGATATTATTATTTTATTGAAGTAAAACTTCTTTACGCACGCTTGACTTGGGGAGTAAGCTGATTAATGCGAGATAAACGGAAGTTGAAGTTGGTTCACGTAGATCTCCATTGTCAACTTCAAAATTTGTATTATTATGTTGGTATGCCCGGTAAAATTACTTAAAACCGGTAAAGTGGCAGTAAAGTGGGGCATTTGTCAATATGACATTAACATTAAATAGAACAAAAACAAAGTTACACCGACCGATAGATGGAGCTAAACTAAAGAAGTCAGTTGTGTGGTATAAAGCACACTCGGAGAGTTTTGGCGGGAAAGCGAAAAAAATTGCGTCACCGCATTGTATTCTTTTCCAAAACTTGTGTTATTTTCAGTATAAGTGCATAAAATTGGTGGCATTCTATTCGTTAAGTGCTGGATTACAGGCGTGAGTGTGGGAAAATGGTATAATGATGGTGAAACGTTTCTTTTCGTGTTGTTTCCAAAACTCCATAGAAGCTTCAAGTAAAGTTGCCACCACTTTACTAGGAGTATGACTTTAACTAGACTATGACTTGACTTGATGACTTCGACTATGACTTAACACATATTTGCGTGAAATATCATTAACTTGATAAATTATCAATTACATGACACTGGCTAAATACACAAAAGTGTGGAGCCAAAACATAAAAGAGCACACGTGTTTTTTCTTATCTAGAGAGCGAACAAATAAATAAAAAATGAAAAAAAATATTTACACTCCTTGACATATAAGTATTTAACGTATATGAAGAATCGTTCTAAGCCCCACTCCGACTACACCTTAAATATCGTCAAGTAACCACATATTCTATTGACTGGCCCGATAGCTTAGTTGGCAGTAACCCTGCCTTCTGACCAGGTTGTGGGTTCGATTCCCACCCAGGACAAACATTAATTGTGTGATGAACATCGATGTTATACAATCTTTGCTTAGTTTGGGGCTAGATGGCACTGAGTGAAATATCCACATTTTTTTTATTATATATTATTTATGATTATTTAAAACCAAATTTGAATTATCCAGCAACCTATACAACTACTTACTTTTACTAGGTGGTAGGACTTTGTTGCAAAGTTCGTCTAGGTAGGTACCACCGCTTTGCCAGTTATTCTGCCACCAAGCAGTAGTGTGCAAGCACTACTGTGTTCCGGTTTGAAGGGCACTGTAGCTAGTGAAATTACTGGGCAATTGAGACTTTATGATCTGATCTCACAGTTGAGTAATCTTATTACTAGACTGTGCTGATGTCTCAGAATGATGTGCGCAGTGCAGTGTCGCGCGAAACTCTGTGTTTTAGTTCCGAGTGACACTGTTCTGCTATGGGCGGCCGTGGCGCTTAACACCAGGCGAATGACTAGCTCGTCACATCATTCACTTACATAAAAAAAAACCTTTGGGCACACGTCGATTTTGCGACAATCACTTCAAAGCTTATCAAAAAACAGATTTTACTTAGGTATGCGAGCTATCCACAATAGCTCGTTCATTTCCATAGATTCATTCCCATTTAGAGATAGACGTATAGACGTCTAGTTTCTTGTGATTACATACTCGCATTAATTCTCAAACAGGTCGTCGTGGCAAAGCGGAGCCATTCCATCTGAGTCCTACCAGCACCCAATTTCCCGCCTACCGTTAGGGCTGTCACAGTCACGTGGAGAACTACAGTTATAAACACCTTACATATCTAAAATTTTAAAATATGCGCCACTTTACACGAATGGAAACTAAGCAATTGATTTAGCAGCTTCTGTGGTATGGTGGTTGAGCAGGTCTACTCATAGCCCGGAGGCGGCGGGTTCGATTCTCCGGCCGGCCTGGTAGCTCAGTTGGTAGTAACTCGGCAGAGTTAGGGTAAAATCAGAAGGCATTTTGAGCTGTAGGTTATGGGTTCGATAATGATGATCATTATAATCATAATCATAATCTAGTATTCAGAAAACAAAAAATATATAAGTATTGTATCAGTTATCTGGTTCCCATAGAGCAAGCTTTGCTTAGTTTGTGGCTAGACGGCGCTGTGTGAAATGTCCACAAATATTATATTATTTTATTATATTATATTATATTAGCCATCATCATGGATGATGGATAATAAAATACATCATCATGAGCGCTAGCTTAGCAAACTATCATATTAGAATTTGCGAATCATTGCTAGGTACATAAACACAAATCGCTTTTGCATCGCTTGGTAATTGTCAATTTAGGTCAAATTTTACAAAACGAATGTAATCAAAAACTGACAAATTTAAAGATGACTTAAATTGCAGGATTTATAGACTAAGCTTTACCAAAAGATATTCCTGAAGTCTGTCCGTTTTATAGTCCATGTTGCAGAAAACCATCTTCTAGTTATTAAGCCAATGTGCGTCTGATAAGTTTGACACTTAGCTTAGCTAACTGCCTTATAGGATTGAAAGGGATCAATCACTTAGTGGATTGCTGGATTTATGTCAAGCTTAGGTTAATGTTCCATTGATTAAAACTGATAGTAACTTCAAATCTGCATAGAATAATTTATAACTATCTGAGAAATTTCGAGACTAATCTCAAATCGTTCATAATATACCTATTTTTATGAAGGCGCTGAAATGAACTAAGGAACTTTTTTAGAATTTCAGTAAGACGCATAATGTCTCGTTCGCAAAATGTCACGTTGTTCAGGGTTCGTTAAATGACCGATCCGAACATTGTAAATTAAATCTAGAGCTTTTATTGTGTTAAAAGCGAGAAGAAAATATAAAATATGGTAAATAATAATAATAATAATATGTGTGGACACCTCACACAACGCCATCTAGTCCCAAACTAAGCAAAGCTTGTACTATGGGAACCAGATAACTTATACACTTAGATACTTATTGTTTGTAAATACATACATGGAATACAATATAACACCCAGGCACAGAACAAAAGCCTACGTTCATCACACAAATGTTTGTTCTGGGTGGGAATCAAACCCATAACCCACAGTTCAGAAGGCAGGGTTACTACCAACTGAGCTATGGGTATATATATTACCTTCTCGCTTATAAAAAAACCATAATTGAATTTTGCTCAAAATTGAGCTCATAATTCAGGAATACTCTCAACCCTAAGGCCCTACACTATTATTATTCATTATAGAGATCTTACGCGAGAAGCTTTGGCATATTCTGAGCGTTTGTGAAATATTGCTCTGGGTGGGAAGAAAATATTTGATAGATAATTGTTTTTTAATTGCCACGCCAAAGTTAAGGTTGCATACGTGAAGTAAGTTAATATTATTATAATTCATTCAAGTAGGTATTTGTATGATTTACGGCTTATAAAACATGCACTTAAACATTTGTAACTTATGGTTTAATTTCACTTGTTATATTGAGAGTGTAGTAAATATATTTTTCGTTAATTCGTTGAGATTGAAGAGTTTTAGACCTGAAGCCCAACATAAAATCTTCTAGATCATCTTTGTAAATAAAATGGATATAATTAGAAACTTAATAGTTTTGTTTTGCCATAATATATTGTATTTGTAGGAGGAACGGGTTATGCGTAGGTTGCAACCTATATAACTATAGGCCTTCAGCATGTCCACACCGCGCCGTGTCCGGAGCAAGAATGTCCCGTAGTACACCGAGCGCTCCTTTTTTATAGCCAGGGCGCCATGACAGTTGCCGGTGTTGCCACTGTAATAAATTTAATGCCACCACAGGGTAAATTACGGTGCTCGATCGCTGCCCTCTGCGCATAGAGTTTACATTTACAACTGGACGTTGCCGCTGTCATATTCTATTACAGGAGGGATGAGATTCAAAATAATATTTATTACGGTGTCAAAGCATTACTGGGTAACTGTTTGCAATGATCTATGCAAGTTGCGCTTCTGTCATACCCCATTTTTATCACACTACCAGCTTCCACTGCTTGAATGAACATGAGTGCACGTCGCGATACCGCGGTGACCACATTTCTTGGGTTCTTGAGAATAAAACAGTGTAAAACGCATGGCGCTGCACATTTCTCCACACAAACCGCGTGTACCCGCGCTATGTAGCCAAACTCACACTAAAGGGTACTTGGGGTTAAGGGTGAATTGTGGTCAAAAGCTATTTTGTGTGATATAAATATATGTCGGCAGAATGGGTTTTGCGTAGGTTGCAACCTATATAACTATAGGCCTTCAGCAAGTGCACACGGCGCCGTGTCTGGAACAAGAATGATCCGTAGTACACCGAGCGGTCCCTTTTTATAACCAGATGGGTAGGGAAGCGATGACAAATGCCAGTGTTTCCACTGTAATAAATTTAAATGCTGCCACAGAGTAAATTACGGCACTGCCCGCTGCGCATAGAGTTTATAACTGGACGTAGCCTCCGTCATATACGATAAACACAGACGTTTATTTTTCAGGTGCTTTAGTAAACGTAATCACAATAATGGCTCGTACAATGTACATTGCAGCACTCCCATAACGAGAAAACGATTATAAATTTTAAATCGAGTTCAATGGAATTTATTTTGGGAGGCTTAACGCATGGAATTAACGTTGCTGAACATTCGGCCGAGCAGTTAACGTTGTAAAATCGAATTGATAAAAAATCGTTCAAATGCTGCCTACATTTACTGTATAGAAGGGTTTATAATAACTGTCGGAAATTCCAAATAGTTAAATAACTTAGCCTTAAAACAATGGCTAAGTTCTAACAATCAAGAAGAAGATCCAACAATCGAACATAAAAAAGTTGCACGGATTCATAAGGGAAAAAATATTTTAGCATTTTCTTTTTCCTTATATAATATCAATTTTCTTCCTTATATACATACCTACACTCCTCATCTTACATACCCACTTCTTTATATATATATAAACATATGTATATTTTTACTATAATCTATACTTCTATACTAATATTATAAAGGCGAAAGTTTGTATGTGTGTATGTGTGTATGTTTGTTACACCTTCACGCTCAAACAGCTGAATGGATTTGGATGAAACTCGGTACCAAGATAGCTTATACACTGAATTAACATATAGGCTTTTTATCCCTTATTTATCCCGGAAAGCAAATAATTAAAATACTTTTTATCCGCGGGAAAAACCGTGGGGCGCAACTAGTAATAATAATAGTTTTAGTATTTAGTATAGTTGTATTATGGCTCTTATTTCATGTTGACATTGTTGTATTAATTATATTATTTGTTTATAAACAATTATAAAATATAAAATGACATTTTTTTTAAACAACGCATGTGTGCCACAACGACCGTAATAGAGATACCACTATGTTATTTTTAAGACCATAAATTATTATTTGACCAAACAAATAATGTTCACAAGCAAATAAAATTGATTTAATTTGATAAAAAAAGTATATCTCTTAACTTACCACACGTTTCATATTCATACATTTTAGTCCCATCGCAAGTATATTGTATATCTTAAGCTCACAGCCTGTGAAATCGGTTGTAAGTAAGTAGGCTTACTAACTTGAGTCTATGACGTCAGCACCCGTAACTCCTTTATAAACATCCATCAACATTTCAGAAGCAGCATTCTATTTCGCGCTCACTGTCGACGTAGGATTAAACTTTTTCTTTCGACTTTTCGCGACAAAGTCTGCTAAGCTGAATTGATTTCAGCAGGATTAGAAAGAACTTTGATTATAGCTACGTTTGCTTCAAAGTTAGATAAAAACATCTTTCTTTCGATACAACCTTAAGATGGAAATGTTAAAGGAAAGTTACTTTATTTTATTAATATCGCTATTTTATAAAGCTAAAATACTAGGTTTTTGAGAGTGGTTTGGAAACAAGTGAATAGAATATATATGTCTTGATCGAGCGAGCAAGATGATAGATAGATAGATGGATAAACTCTTTATTGAAACACCACATCTTAAATAATTTAAAAAAAAGTGAACAAACTTAACCAAAGTGTAACAATGGGCGGTCTTATCGGTCAGAGTGATCTCTTCCAGACAAACTTGCAAGATGAGCGGATATGACACGTTAAGGTCCGTTTTTACTAAAAATTTTATTTTATGCACTTTTTTAATAATGGAATGTAACTAATGCCCATTTTTACTAAAGTTAGATAGCTCCTAAGTTCGCATTTATTCCTCTGTGACTTACCCAACTGCATTGCAGTAGGTATGCCATAGAAGGATAAGTGTGAACTTAGGATAGGAACTGTCTAATTTTAGTACAGACGGTTATTAAGTTCATACAAATTTTTAATTACCTATAGTATCATTAGATTTGTAATAAGTGCCTAATATTGTATACTAAGTGAAATAACTTAATTTTAAGTACCTAATATAATTTTGACTTGTAAAAGTGCTAAAAGTAGCCTATTTGCAATAAATCTTTTGACTTTGACTTTGAGAAAAATATAATACTTGTCTGCTTTTTACCTGCTTTGATTTAATTCATTTGAAACCATTAACATAGTCACTTTAATATTTAGTATAACTCTTATGTAGAACAATGGAATTTCCCTCGGCACCTACCTACTAGCTTACCTGTTGTTAATATTACTAAAATGTAACTGTTAATGTACCTAACTATCGTATATTTAAGGTTCTGTTTGTTTTTTCTAAGCAACAAAGATATTCTTATTCTTATTATTAATAATAATAATATGTGTGGACATTTCACACAACGCCATCTAGCCCCAAACTAAGCAAAACTTGTACTATGGGAACCAGATAACTGATACAATACTTAGATACTTTTTGTTTGTAAATACATACAAAGAATACAATATAACACCCAGACACAGAACAAACACCCATGTTCATCACACAAATGATTGTCCTGGGTGGGAATCGAACCCACTACCCATAGTTCAGAAGGCAGGGTTACTACCAACTGAGCTATCGGGCCGGTCAATAGTAGATTATTATTATTAGTTTATTATTATTACTATTTATTTTAGTCGACGTTATAGTATGTGCTTTTTACTTAAGTTTGCGTTAGGCGTGTAGTGTATGAACACGCCCATGTATATAGTTTAGCCGACGTAGCATAAGTTAGTACTAAGTTAAAGTTGTCATCATGTAGAAGCCAAGCACTTGTGCACGACAACTCCATCTTTCATTACCGATATGGCGCAACTTTTACATAGCGACGCTGCCAGCGCCACCGTTACACCTTTACGGTCGCATGCAGCTTAACTTTCATCAAAACTGGGCCCTAGACATTTTTGAGTACGTTCTTATTTCGGATTTAGCCTGCCATGCCCACTTGAAAAGTTCAAAACAGTGTCAACATTTCAAATACTGTAGAAAATAATATTTATAAAGATGGCCAAAATATCGCATAGGATACTTATAAAACATAAATATTTTATAATCGTTAATACAAAACTAAACTAGACCTAAAAAACTAAATTATACCTAAGAACTTAAAATATAAATAAATACTATACTGGATACGTATTATATTTGGCGCAGGGCAAGTATAATTTCAGTCCAATTATGGTTCAGGTGGGTAACCGAGCACGCCAGATTCCGCCAGTTTGCGCTACTCTCTGGCCGACAATTCCGAAGCTTTTTCGACCGCAGAGTTCGCAGATACAAAATTTCAGCTAAATTGCTAGGACACTTTTTTGGGTGTTGAAAATTACGCACAAGCGACACGGAACACCTGTCTTGAATATTGAAGTAGAAATGAAATCAGATAAAAAGTATTTACATAGTAAATCCAGCTTAAGAGACAACGAGGCGGCGTAGATTTTGTACTGATTTAAATGTTAAATTATAAAATGGTTGCTTTATCTCATCAATGCACAAAAAACAGATTTATAAAATAGGCGGTAGCTTGTAAAATAGGCGGTATTATCGCTTTAAGCGATAATACCGCTTTAAGCGATAATACCGCCTATTTTACAAGCATAAATTAATCACATCTCACTATTACACTAATATAAAGGCAAAAGTTTGTATGTGTGAATGTGTGTATGTTTGTTACTCCTTCACGCTCAAACGGCTGAATGGATTTAGATGAAATTCGGTACCAAGATAGCTTATACACTGGATTAACACATAGGCTACATTTTATCCCGGAAAAGTGAAATGTTCTCGTAGGATAAGCAATTAATTAAAATACTTTTTATCCGATGGTGAAACCGCGGGGCGCAACTAGTAACGTAAATAAGTAGATTGATTTTAATAGTTTATTTAAGTTGGTCTACAATATAATTTTATTTGAAAAATCAGAAATTGCAGTGCAAAAAAAAATGATTCCCGCCAAATAATCCTTAGCTCGAAACATAGCATGTTTCTACAAATTTGCAATTTTAGTTCGTAATCTATTTTAGCTTAAATAAATTGAGTCCAAATTAAATAAACAAAGTGAAAAATTAAATTAACGCAATTGAATCGCGTTAAAATTAATTAATCTTTAGCAAAAACTTTTGATATAGTTAAATTAAATCAAATTCGAAACTTTAAAAAAGTAAGACATGATAATTAACTTTTAAAGTTTGAAAACAATACTTAGTAATGGAAATAGAAGAACAATTTACTAAAATTTACAACAAAAAGACAAGTTTTCCGTGAGGATGGTAATTTTTTTATGTTAATATATGACGTGCGAGCTAGCTGTTCGCCTGATGTTAAGCAGCACGGCGCCCATAGCTGCACCTGAGTGCAGTTTCACTTGGAAGTCTAAAACGTTTCGCGTAACACTGCACATCGCACATCGTTCGTGACATCAACACAGTTAAGTAATCAGATTACTAGACTATGAGATCAGGTCATAAAGTCTCATTTGCCCAGTAATAACACTAACCCAACTATATTCATTTGATAAACGAAACTATGAGTTTTGTTTTGATCCCTACATTAAACGCCACTTTGAACGTCATGATTTTTTGAAGGTTTGGTGATCGCAGAAGATTTTAATGTACCGAGGCGAATGCTATATCTCACTCAGAACTTCAAAAATCATAAACGTCCATAATACAGCCTATAGACAGTCTAAATAAAAACATTTCTACTTTTTTTAAAAATATTTTTTATATATTTATTATACAGTAGGATAAAAGTATTATCTTTCGCACTAGCTATCAGATATTATTAACATACCTACTTTTATTCCAATAATTATAATGTATGTTTATTATATATATTTTATTAGCAAATGTATGTAGTATATCTATTATAGATATGTATTATGTTTATGTAGGTTTCTTTATGATATGTATGTACTGTATATTTATATTATGTACGTATATCCAAAGTGTTTTTTTTTATATGAAAAACACCGTCCATATATTACTGTGTTATTCCTTTCCGTGTAACTTGTCTGGAAGAGATCGCTCTGAGCGATAAGACCGCCCATTGTTACACTTTGGTTAAGTTTGTTCACTTTTTTTAAATTATTTAAGATGTGGTGTTTCAATAAAGAGTTTATCTATCTATCTATCTATAAAAATAAATTTAACATATTAGGTTACCTACAACCTTAAATGTGTACTTCTCCTAGAACTGACCTTAGTTCCCTATTTATTTATCAAGAAACATCTCCACGGAGAATGTGATTAAAGCGAGCAATCTCTACAAAACCCTGTAGTAACCTTAACCCCTTAACATAAAGGTCAAAATTGATTAAAAATTTACCACGCGTGTAAGCTACTAGATTAGTGGTAGACCATCCTAAATTGCCACCCTGGGTTGCAGTACGACCCGAGTTGACCTTTACCAGCTGAATTATTAGCCTGTCTCTTTCCTACTTTGAAGTTGTAAAACTGCGTGACAAGGACACAATGTTACATAAGTTACATTACATAAGAAAAGTATGCTAGTACTACAGAGCTAGAATGTTCACTACCCTCAAGTTAATACTTAGAAGTAAGTGTTAACAATATTTTTTATATGCCTAACCAATGCTTCTATAATTTAAATATAGAACATTTGTCACTGATTTAATAATTTACTTATTTTTGTATTCACTTAAAAATAGTACAAAATCGTAAATATTAGGTCTTTACCTATGAAATTGCCGTTTTGTTTGAAAAAAGTTAAAGTATTTTTTTTTTCGAACTTATTTATTTCTTTTATTCAAAGTAATCACCCCTGCAATCAATGCATCTTTGCCAACGCTGTGGCAGTCTATGGATGCCCTTCTTGAAAAAATCAGCAGGATGGGAGACAACAAACTCTTCAAAGGCGTTTTGTACTGCCTCTCGGGAATTGAATTTTTTTCCCGCTAAAAAGTTGTCCAAATTTTGGAAAAAGTAATAGTCGGTAGGCGCAAGATCTGGTGAGTATGGCAGATGAGGGAGAGCTTCCATACCCAACTCATGCAGCTTAGAGACGGTCTGTTGTGCAGTATGGGGTCGCGCGTTGTCGTGAAGTAGCAGTGGAGACGACCGATTGACCAAAGCTGGTTGCAGACGTGTGAGTTTCGCCATCATTGTGGTCAGTTCTTCAATGTACACATCTGCAGTAATGCTTTCGCCGTTTTGTAAAAAGCTATGATGAATCACACCAGCACTAGACCACCAAACTGTGACCATCACCTTTCTAGGGGTCATTTTTCGTTTTGCACATTGCTTTGGTACCGAACCAGGATCTAACCAACTTGCTGAGCGCTTTCAATTGTCAAAAAAGAATCCATTTTTCGTCGCACGTAACTATTCGGTTCAAAATTCCTTCATTTCTGTGCCTGTTAAGCAGCACAAGGCAAGTCTCGACGCGTACGTTGCGCTGGCGATCGTTAAGTTCGTGGGGCACCCATCTATCAAGCTTTTTTATCTTGCCAATCTGTCGCAAATGGACCAATATTGTTTTGATGCTAATATCAAAAGCTGCTGCCAGCTCAGCTGTAGATTGAGATTCATCAGCTTCCACAATCGCCTTTAATTCATCATTGTTGACCAAAGTTTCCGGATGACCA
This sequence comes from Ennomos fuscantarius, assembly GCA_905220475.3. Classification (NCBI taxonomy): domain Eukaryota; kingdom Metazoa; phylum Arthropoda; class Insecta; order Lepidoptera; family Geometridae; genus Ennomos; species Ennomos fuscantarius. The sequence goes on along the minus strand of HG992034.1, from coordinate 3,224,716 downwards.
CGAGGTTCATTTTTCAAGTCAAAATTCCCAGAACGGAACCGAGCAAACCAATAACGGTTTGTACGGTCGTTTGTACAGTTCTCTCCGTAAACGTCGTTGATGTTACGTGTCGTTTGTGCCGCGTTGGTGCCACGACGGAACTCATATTCCATAATTACACGAAATTTCAAAGTATCCATTATGAGGAAAAATGTTGAAATGTAATGAAAATACAACGCTAATCAATAAACAAAAGACTTATATTGTAAATAGAATGTCATATTTTTAAAACAAAATTAATTTGAATTTAGAATTCAAAGCCAATCGAAATTTTTTTTTGTTTGAAAAAGTCTGTACTGCAATACGGCAATTTCATAGGTAAAGACCTATTATTAAAAAGTATCATTTTATATTCTAACCAAAATCACACATTGTTCTAACTCTATCTAATAAAGAAACCATCGCTTTACTTTGACAAGACTGCGCTTTATTCAAAACATTAATATCTAGCTAACATTATACTTCACTGTTTTCTTAAATTATTATTGTTGGAGGCAGTCTCAATAGAGAACTATTCGTTCTCATACATGGTGTATACATGTACGTGAATCCACGGCTATTCGTTTTAGGCTAGACCAAAACCTACATAAATAATTTTTATCGATACAAGTTGTTCGATACTGATCGATTACTTGGAAAGCCTTTGTGCAGGGTCGAGTGGGATTGAGCCAAAATCACTCTAAGTAGCTAATATGGCCACTTCACCAAACACAATGGCACTCAAATAAAGAAATCTCTCTGCAGAAAGCAATTCAAAGCATTGATCATCAGCTTTTAGTAGTGACTTTTATTTTCATAAAACAGATCTGCGCTATTGTTTCCACAGTATACACTACTTAATAAGAACCTCCATTCACATTGAAATATCAGTGTTATATGCTATGCAACGCTCCTCAGCGCACTTATTTTAAAATCCAATAAAACGCAAAGCCAGAAAGATGGCAAGTATAAGTTGGATTAAGTATATCCACACTTACACTTGAATAAGTTTTAGCCTGACTTATAATAATAATAGTAGAGTGAACGTGGTGCCCGAGTACTCTGAACGAACTTTCATAACAGTGGGTAAATTCTCTATGCATTATAATATGCTCTTTCCAGACGTCTAAACAATTCAATCGTGGCTTAAATGTAGATTTCTAATTGGCCCTATAAATTAAAAAAAATTTTTAAATGAATTATGTCACGAGCTGGTCGTTCACCTGATGTTAAGCGACACTGCCGCCCATAACAGAACAGTGTCACTCGGAACTCTAAAAAGTAAAGTTTCGCGCGACACTGCGCTGTGCACATCTTCCTGAGACATCATCGCAGTCTGGTAATAAGATTACTTGGGCTTTGAGATCAGACTATAAAGACTCAATTGCCCAGTAATTTCACTAGCTACAATGCCCTTCAAACCGAAACACAGGTATCATTATAGGCATGAAGACGTCCACTTTAAGTAGGGCTTAACTGAAAATCAGCGCTACGTGTTGAGTACACCGGCATGAATGCTGAGTTAAGCCCTTTTCGACACCACTGCTTCCGTGCTATATCTACTCTTTTATTTCTATTATTAAATACTTTGAACTAGGTACTGTTTATATTTAATTATATTCCCTTGTTGTGTGTATATTATTGTATGTTCTTGTACATTTTATTTTATTTTTGTAAGTCAGTGTTGAATAAATGTTTTTCTTTCTCTTTCTTCTTTCACTTTCGAAGGTTGTCGGCCATAACTAGCAGGGGCATTGTCATAGGGATCAATTTTTATCATCCTTTTTACAAAAACTAGCCCGCTCAACTGCAACTAATAGGCAGTCTTCTATTCTTTCTATTATATTCTTATACGGGGATAGTATACAAAATTTAGCGCTAAGATTTGTAGATAAAAAATAAGAAATAAGTCGCTGACTCTCTCCATACAACGCAAAAACTAGTTTGAAACAACCAGCGCATTGGATTATTCTACGAACAGTTGGCCAAGTAGAAGGATACAAAAGACAGAAAAATGTTTTAGACGTAACTAAATAACGTTTCGAAACAAAACTTGTAAACTTTCCATACGAACATTGGGTTACAACCAACAAAAAGTTTGAGTTTTTTTATAACGTTTTTTTATATGTATTTTGACTGTAAGTTTTCTTAATATGAATAAATAAATAAGGATAAAAAAGCTATACACATGCAGAATTACACATGTGCCATGTGTAACTTTGCGTGTAATTCTGTAAACATGTGTAAATTTGTATAAATACAGATTAATCCAGGGTCGCATATTAGGTCTTAGTCAAACTTCTGCCATTGGTTTTTTATTACATGACTGAATGAAAAGTATGGTTGGAAGGAAATTAATTTACGTAAATATAGGTCTTTACCTATGAAATTGCCGTTTTGTTTGAAAAAAGTTAAAGTATTTTTTTTTCGAACTTATTTTTTTTTTTTTATTCAAAGTAATCACACCTGCAATCAATGCATCTTTGCCAACGCTGTGGCAGTATATGGATGCCCTTCTTGAAAAAATCAGCAGGACGGGAGACAACAAACTCTTCAAAGGCGTTTTGTACTGCCTCTCGGGAATTGAATTTTTTTCCCGCTAAAAAGTTGTCCAAATTTTGGAAAAAGTAATAGTCAGTAGGCGCAAGATCTGGTGAGTATGGCGGATGAGGGAGAGCTTCCAAACCCAACTCATGCAGCTTAGAGACGGTCTGTTGTGCAGTATGGGGTCGCGCGTTGTCGTGAAGTAGCAGTGGAGACGACCGATTGACCAAAGCTGGTTGCAGACGTGCGAGTTTCGCCATCATTGTGGTCAGTTCTTCAATGTACACATCTGCAGTAATGCTCTCGCCGTTTTGTAAAAAGCTATGATGAATCACACCAGCACTAGACCACCAAACTGTGACCATCACCTTTCTAGGGGTCATTTTTCATTTTGCACATTGCTTTGGTACCGAACCAGGATCTAACCAACTTGCTGAGCCCTTTCGATTGTCAAAAAGAATCCATTTTTCGTCGCACGTAACAATTCGGTTCAAAATTCCTTCATTTCTGTGCCTGTTAAGCAGCGCAAGGCAAGTCTCGACGCGTACGTTGCGCTGGCGATCGTTAAGTTCGTGGGGCACCCATCTATCAAGCTTTTTTATCTTGCCAATCTGTCGCAAATGGACCAATATTGTTTTGATGTTAACATCAAAAGCTGCTGCCAGCTCAGCTGTAGATTGAGATTCATCAGCGTCCACAATCGCCTTAATTCATCATTGTTGACCAAAGTTTCCGGACGACCACGAGGTTCATTTTTCAAGTCGAAATTCCCAGAACGGAACCGAGCAAACCAATAACGGGTTGTACGTTCGTTTGTACAGTTCTCTCCGTAAACGTCGTTGATGTTACGTGTCGTTTGTGCCGCGTTGGTGCCACGACGGAACTCATATTCCATAATTACACGAAATTTCAAAGTCTCCATTATGAGGAAAAATGTAGAAATGTAATGAAAATACAACGCAAATCAATAAACAAAAGACTTATATTGTAAATAGAATGTCATATTTTTAAAACAAAATTAATTTGAATTTAGAATTCATAGCCAATCAAAAATTTTTTTTGTTTGAAAAAGTCTGTACTTCAATACGGCAATTTCATAGGTAAAGACCTATTATTTTGTGGTCCACATGTTAACCTCTTCAGGCGTGAAACCACGCACAATTAGTTATTCTGTGATAGAATGACACTTCGTCAATCGTCTTAACCATTAAAAATTTAAATTACTGGGGAATTGAGACTTAACGATCTGATCTCGTAGTCGAGTAGTCTTATTACCAGACTATGCTAATGTCTCAGGATGATGTGCGCAGTGCAGTGTCATGCGAAGCTTTATATTTGGAGTTCTGAGTGACTCTGTTCTGTTATGGACGGCCGTGTCGCTTAACATCAGGTGAACGGCTCGCTCACAACATCATTTCGAATCATAAAAAAAAATTTGGTACCCCTAACAGCACTTTCCGATAATATTAGATTAAGTCCCCACAAGCTATTTTGCGAATCCACCTGTGTTGCCTTTGCTTAATTTCTCAAAACATGTTTTCTGCTCTTCTGAAATCTCAATTTTAGACTTAAAATATAAGCTAAAGCTGTTTTGTTTACTTTAGTTTCATCCAAAGTCAACCAAACAACTTTGGTTTTGCTGATCAACAAAAAGTTATAATTTATGGCAGACGACGTTATGGTCAGTTCGTTTCTTTATAATGTACAAGCTCCTGCCAACGGCTTTGCACGCATCGGCTTCAGCTAATTGCGATTAAAAGCTTCTCAAGTTTTTCTCAATTGAAACAATTTTTTTGGACGTTTGTTATATACACCATTTTCTATGCCTAATGTATTGTGCTGTTTTCCGGATTTTTTCTTGACTTAACCCTACAATTTATATGATTAATAATTTTTAAAATTTAATTTTGTGAATTTTCCGTAAGAGCACGGTTTTTAAGAGCACCTACAGTAATAACACTGCCAAAACAAAGTTAACCACATTTCGATTACGTCTCCGCATACGTCACTGACTCGTTCATTTATTCAAGCTACAGATGCGTGAATAAACGTAGGAATCAATGACAGCAGGATTAGACAGTTAGCGATTACAGTAAGAAGTTACAAGGCTAATCTTATTTCCAAGACGTCTTCTGGAGCGTGGTTAATTTCCATATTTTTCATCATCCTTTGTAGCAGAGCAGAACCTAAGACCAGAAAAACAATATAGATAATGCTCATAAGCACAGAGAACTATGCGTGATACCAGCACGGAATATACAAATATAAATTATACAGTCATGTAAAGATTGATTTAATTTTATAAATTCTTTTTGAACATAATAACTTATAAGTATCTACAATATTGTAAAAATATGCGTTAATGTCCAAGTTAAAAATATATAAGAGTCAATTTATATTGACTTTGTATATCTAGGACACCTTTTAAAACTTATAATAGACAAGGTTTATTAGTAACAAGTTCTCTTTAAAGCATAATTAATAGAGGTACATGAATTTTTTAATCTTTAAATGGGAAATTTGGCAAACGATTAAGTAAAGAAGGGGGTGAAACGGAATCGTTTTGATGTAACAGTGAAAGATATCTTATTTATTTCGAAACTTGTAGCTCATATTTTAACCTTCAGCACTTAGTAAAACACTATAACATAAAAGTGCGTAAATATTATCTGTTAGCATTAAATTAAATGATGAGTGGATATAGGTACTACTACCAAGTTACAATATTGGCCGGCCGGACGAGGGTCGAAATTACGTATTAATTATTGTGCGCGAATTGCCCCTTTTTAACTTTTATAATATTGAGTCCAAGTGGCACGAGTTTAAAAAGTGTTATTTATCTTTTTCGTTTATCTTGGTAGTATAAGTTCCTAATTATTTTGCAATATTTCACTCGAATTAAAACAATATGTACTCATTAGCCCAAGTCTACGCACTCATAATACGATAAATTAAACAGAAGTTAGAACATTTTTACAAATATCTCGAAGAAGCTGAAATAGCTGAAGAAGGCTTTTACCGTCGCAGGCGGTCCTTATACAAAAGTTAAAACTAAACGTTATTTTATTTTTAAGGAGACATAATAAAGTTAGTAACGAAAGTAAAAATATAAATAAATATAAGTAGTATATGTTGTACATTAATAGATTAAGAATATAAACTTTTGTTTTTGTTTAGAATATGTATAAGGAACAAATAAAAGCTTTTTTTATTTTATTTTTATTTTATTATTTATCTGAATTCAAATGCTTCGTCTAAAATATTCTTTTAGTCTTACAAAGCAATATGCAAATTATTTATGAGAAACCTTTTGAGTTAAATACCTCTTACTCCGATATTTCGTTTTTTATTTGCCTTTCTGCGTTTATTATCTGACAGCCCCCGCGGCTTAAGTGGTTACTGGGTTACAAAGATTACGTTAGTTTCTACATGGACGAATAGAATTTGTAGGTTCGATCCTCGTTAGAGAACAAAGTGATTAAAAAAATTAAATAATTAAATCTTCGAGTTCCGAAATGTAATGTAACGTTGTTTTTAATTTTACGCATCTTATCTGAATATATAACTTTGTGGTTTCAAACAAGGTAGCTATCTGTAAACGCCATCTTTGAGCTGAAAACGGTCTGCAGCCAACAATGGGCACTTCGGTAACTTTTCCTTTGTGTGACGCGAGATAAAACACCTATTGTTTCTGATCTTTATTCGAACAGCTTTATGTGGTCCGCAGCAAAGAGTTATAAGTCTAAAAGAATTACATTTTATTTCATGTACAACCTGTGCCTCGTGGTTTCATCCGCATAAACAAGCCCAGCCCAGCGCCCAGCGATCACATACATAGATCCTGGACCCTAACTAGGATTCCTTGTATTAAGGGGCCCAGGAACTACGAGAACCATTGTCTCAAAACACCCAGACACAGAACAAGTATTTTCACTTTTTTTTTCTGTGCACAAATACTTGTTTGACTGGCCCGATAGCTCAGTTGGTAGTAACTTTGCCTTCTGAACTGTTGGTTATGGGTTCGATTCCCACAAAGGACAAACATTCGTGGGATGAACATAGGTGTTTGTTCTGTGTTATATTGTATTCTATGTATGTATTTACAAACAAAAAGTATCCAAGTATTGTATCAGTTATCTGGTTCCCGTAGTACAAGCTTTGCTTAGTTTGGGGCTAGATGGCGTTGTGTGAGATGTCCACACATTATTATTTATATCCATATTATTATTCTTATTACTTGTCCTGCCGCGGGAATAAAATATAATCTACAATATTTCAATGACCAAAATTCATCAAAATCCGTCCAGGGGAACCGTTTGCATTTGTGAATACACGCGCACAAAGTTTTGCATTTATAATATTAGTGGAATATAGAGGATTCATTGATAGGATAGGATTAATAGAATAAGTATAAGAATTGCTCCTTAAACTTGCTTTATGATGGAAAACATGTTGATGTCAAGAGTTTATTGTTTTATTTTTCAGTAATACATTTTTAGTGAAATGTTTGAATAACGGAAATTGCCAACTTTTCATTTAAGAATGAAAAATTGTCAAACACGGTATCATCATCAAGGTAAGTCTTGTATTATTTTTGATGATTGAAATTTACAAAATCTTATTATTACCCGTTTGTTAATAATTTTTACAAGAGAAATTAGGCAGTAAACGAGGGAAAAAATACCCGGATTAGTACTGATTTAGGTATAAAAAGTATCGTTTCGCTGAATTGCATAATTTACATTAAAAATGATACACATGAGAATGAATCTAAAATAGCATTTTACATAATTATCATAATTATGAAGCTTCCTCTAAAAAACCACCCCTCTATGAGGCTGGCGCAGGATTTCTGCGAAAGGCACGAGGATTTTGACCAAAAAAACTTCTGCAAAAAGTAACAACAAATATATAACATTTTCGTTTATTTAAAAAAACGCTAATATCTAAATGATTCACTATCGCACATTTACACTTACTTTCGATAATTATAATAATTTTAATCAATACATCCTGTGTACCATTAATTTATCAATCATCATAAAATGTTCGTAAAAAACTCTACAGTAATAAAAGCATAACCAAAGAGTTTAGTCGAGTGTAGTTGAGAAGAGATTTTAGCTTTCAATCGTACAAATTCAACGACTTAATCTGTCTAAGTTTTTCTTTATTTGTGCTTTTGTGGAGTCAAACTTTACATATATAAATACAATAAAATACTTACATATAAAATTATATATTATTCGTTTATATATAATAATATATATATTTATAAATAATAATAATAATAATTCGATTGGTTTTTTCTTAACCACATTTTATGTAAGCATTTATTTTACTTATATTTAAACTTAAGTTCCTACTTAGCTTCATAAGCCAAATATATTTTACATTACTATACATTTCACTGCAATACAAACTTTGACGGCCTTTCTTTAACAGTGGACGTATTCAGGGTATTTATGATGGCGCATTTTGAGCTGTCCTTAAGGTGAGCTAAAATTATATAATGCCCAAATACTCCTAAAAGTAAATAAATTAATTTTTATTTGCAAGAATGTAATTTTACATAAAATATCTATCTCTTCTGTTAATCTGTGTAATTTACAGTTTTTGCATTTTTTTGTATATTAATTAGCATTATTTATTCATATTCATATTCATATTCATTTATTTGCATTCATGTACAATTTATATATCATGTCAGGTCTTAACAACTAGTTTAGTAGGTACATGAACCCTGTAAGGGCGCTTGCAACTGAGTGCGATTAAAAATAAATTTATTGATTTCAATTACATAATAGATATATCGTCAATATTTAATAATATAATATAATATTTTCAAGCATTTCATTACTTATTTATTTGATTATTCAATTAATTACCTATTAAATATGGCAACTCAATAGGTAATATGCAACTAATCTAATCAATCAATTTATTTTAGTCTTTTTATGCTACTACCCACTCTTTACAAAAATAAAAACAAATCCCACTGGTTCAACGTAGATAAGGCAAACAAGCATAACTGGATAGGTAGGTATACAACACATGGTGGGCCGGTTTACAACTGGACAAATTTTATGTTTATTTATTGTTATGAAACTCTTCGACCGAATAATAACATTTTTTTAATAGGTAGCTTTTTAACTTACTAACAAAAATTTCGTCTTTTTCAACTTCTTTTATTTCGTTGGGGATTCTATTATAGACGTTCACGAATCTAAAGTTAGGACTTTTTCGAAATATATGTAATTTTGCAGTTGGAAGGATAAGATTGTGTTTGTTCCGTCTGTTGTAATTTTGGTGCAGTTCTGAGTTTGATTTGAAAAAGTGTCTGTGTTTTCTTACGAATATGCCTACTTGCAGTATATATAAGCTCGGTAAGGTAAGTATTTTCCTTTCTATAAACTACTCTTAAAGTTAAGTGACACAATTTAAATTTGGAAACAAATATATTTTTGTATTGCACAGAACGTTATTGACATTCGTTTATTTAAGCAAAGTTTATAAGAAAGGCCTTAATAAGTATCTTAAGCTTATTTCATTTTTCATTTAATTTTATTTATTGTTGTTAAAAACAATTGTTTTAATCTACACCAGATATTTACATGTTTTTTTATAGTTTTTGGATATAATTTTTCATTATTATTCTTTTCATTTTTACATTTTTCTAGTCAGTTTAAAGGTAATGTTTCATGAAGCCAGTTGCGTTTTCCCTCATTGAACTCTGCGGCGGTGTGATCCGTCCCTTCGAGGATCCATTTCGTTGTGAGAAGGCCTTCCACTCCGACCGGCCCTGAATGTATGAGAAGCAGAAATGCTTGTTATTTTAAAACTATCACTTTTCTTTTTTCACCGTTAAATACAACTTTGCAAAGTATTATGATTGTAAGTTTATATTGACTGGCCTGATAGCTCAGTTGGTAGCAGCTCTGCCATCTGAACTGTAGCCTGTAGTTTCGGTTCCCACCCAGGACAAACATTTGTGTGATGAACATTGATGTTTGTTCTGTTTCTGGGTGTTATATTGTATTTTATGTATTTATTTACAGACAAAAAGTATCTTAGTATTATATCTGGTTTCCAAGTTTTGCTTAATTTGGGACGATGGTGCTGTGTGAAATGTACACAAATATTTAATTATTTATTTATTAGTATGTACATATATATACATATATATATACACATATTACGCATTTATGAAGCGGAACTTTTTACTTATTTAAACAATCTAAGGTCCGTATTACAGAACAATGCTCAGTCATCGATCACTGCTCAAGCAGAGATTTCATTCACAAATTGATCACTTTATGAATGAAATCTCTGCTTGAGCACCGATCGATGACTGAGCATCGTTCTGTAATACGGACCTAAGAGTCGTATTACAGAACCAAGCTCAGTCGTGATCACTCATCACTATGCTCAAGATGATATTTTATTCATAAAATGACTCAATTTCTAATTTGATCTTATACTTGACCACTGTTCGATGACTGAAGATCGTTCTTGTAATACGGGCCTAAGGCAAAAACGATCTAAAATTCGCCGCGTTGCAAGTAGCGACCAAAGATTTTCGAGAGAAAAATTAAATAATATTTCTGACGATGCAAAGATCCACAAAGGTTGTTAGAGCAACTATTTGGTACTTTTTTATTTTACATTTATTTTCTAATACCTTTTAGTCTAATTTAATTCATCTTCTAATCTAATTGTTTGTGTATTTTTAGAGAAGTTACACTAGATAATTTTCTTGTTTCTTTGCATTTTGTATTTGTAAGACGAGTCAGTCAATTTACAATACAACTTTTAACTATTGCTTCAAATATTGTTGATAGCCTTAGCGCATTACAAAGTACTACACACCTCTAGCGTGAATCCTCGCAGTAGAAATGCCAACCTCAGCACCCAACCCAAACCGGAATCCATCAGCGAACCGCGAAGACACGTTATGGAACACGCATGCACTGTCCACAGAGCTCAAGAACTGTTTGGCAGCACTGTCTGAAAGTGATTCAAAAACAAATGAAAAATCTATAAAAAACATATAGTAGATCTGCCTTCTGTGATGCAGGCTATGGGTTCGATTCTCACCCAGACCAATATGAGATGAACATAGGTTTTAGTTCTTTGTCTGGCCTTTGTATATGTTATAAAATCTCCAAACAGTAGAGTTACTTCAGAATGGAGTAACTATTATCTAATCTGAGTTTCAGTGTTGTAATAAAAAGATAACCAACTCAATTAATCTGAGTGTAATAAAATATTAAAACTGAGGTCATTTTATATCTTTAAATATTTTTGATGTCATTGCGACAAAGTAAGCAAGTAGACGCATAATTTTCTGTATCCGCTTGTGTTATCTAGACAAATTTTACGGCACATAAACAATCCTTAATAACATAGAGATAAGAACCAACAATGACCGCTTTCTATACGTCTGGATTTGAACGAAAGCGTTTTGCCTGGCGTTCTACAGAGAGCATAGTTAAAGTTAAAACAAGGGAAAGTACTGATACTAGCTACCTATATATACTTTTCGCGTATTTTTGCGTATTTGGAAAGTAATTAATAAGACTCAGGCGTAACTTCGCGGAAGTACATCTTCAATATGAAATGAAACAACAATATCTAGTTGAATTCCACTAACTACGCTTTGCTGTGCTTTTAGAGGAATCATACTAGATATTCTTGTTTCATTTTCTATTTACGTGAAAATTTCCAAGAAGTGAACATTGATTATCAGAACATGGGACTTGGGGACATTCACATTATTACTATTATGCTAATTATTATTATTTATTATCATTATTACTATTTTCTGGTCCTTGGCCGGGAGCTCATCGCGTTTTCAAAAGTTTATCAAAGTGCCTGGTCGATGCTACACGTGACCAAAATGCTGGCACTTATTTGGCACAACGAATTAGCATTGCAATTCCACGGGGCAATGCTGCCAGCATGTTGGGTACGCTACCTACTGGTAGTGGGCTGGAGCATTTGGACTGTCTATAGGTCATCGCGGCCAGTATATAGTCCAATATTTTTTTTGTAGTAGTAGGTAGTGTTAGTATTAGTTATTATATAATTGTAGTATTTAGTTTGAAAATAAAGGTTTTGTCCCCCATTATGCTGATATCTCAGATATCTCGCAAAGTACTAACTACTATAATTGTCCTGTAAGACTTATAAATTGAGAGTTCTGAGTGTTACGCAGCTGTTATGAGCAGTCGTGACGCTTCAGGCAAACGACTAGTTCGTCACGTTATTCATTAACACAAAAAAATACTCTTTTATGAGATTAACTATGGTTACGATAAAAAATCCAATATATATCAATTATCAACGTCCATCTATGGAATTTTTTTATTTTTTTTTACTGTTGATGGGTTTGCGTTTGACTACATCTCACCTGATGGTAAGTGACGATGAGGTCGAAGGTGGAGCACGCTTACCCAGAAATAACCTATTTACTCTTGACTTAAAGACACCCAAGTTGTATGTGGATGGAAACACCGACGACGGGAGTGAGTTCCATTCCCTAGCCGTACGCACAATAAAAGAATCTGCAAAGCGTTTCGTACGAACAAAAGATAAATCAACAACGTAAGGATGGTAACTCTGACCTCGCCGTGAGGTCCTGTAGTGGAATGGAGACGGTGGGATAAGATTGTGAAGCTCCTGGGCACATTCTCCAAAATAAATTCTGTAAAATACAGCCAAACATGCCACCTTACGTCTATGTTTAAGGTTTTGCAGTTTACTCCCAACTAGCGCTTCGTCATTAATGATTTTGGTTGCGCGCCGTTCCACTGAGTCCAATGCAATATATCAATTATCAATTATCAATATGCAAATATATCAATTATCCATAGATAGACGTTGAGATTATATCACAATATAATCTTAGCGTGTAGAATAATTTCTAATTAAAATTATTAATCAACATGCGTCGGCTAAAAGTATCAAAATCAATTAAAGTAAAAAAGCGTTTAAAAAAGTATCAATACACGCGTCAGTAAACAACTAAAGCTCGATGTTTACTATGAAGTCGTTATCGTAAAATCATAACAATGCTCATCCACAAACAATTATGATAAGTAATGTTTATATTTTTTAACATACGTAATGGAATTATTTTGTGTAAACTTCTAAAATACTCTGCGTCATCTGCTATTATTCCATGCTTTTGTGCTGTTTTTTTTTTTTGCGACGTGCGACGTGCGACTTGCGAATAATGCCTAAGACGAACTAACTGTGAATGAACTCACTAAGCTAGCAAAACATTTAAGTCAATCCGATTACAACATACGTACGTCCTTATACGTACGTCCTTATTAACTAAGCTTTGTAGTCATATTATTTGCTTTAAATAAAGTATTCGAACAAAAACATGTATTATACTATATAACTGTTACATCTACAATAAAAATATTTTTGACTGTTACGTCAATATGTGATAAGAAACATCAAAACAGACTCACCATTTTCAGTAACAATAACATCCGTATGCGAGCTTCCAAACTTGTGGATGTGGTCGACGGCATCTTCCAAATCTTGCACGATCTCAATACAGCACTCTAAAGACCCGTACTCATGTCTCATGGTCCGCGCAGGAGGTGGTCCAAACGTCAATTGAGTAGATAACTTCGGACCTGCATGAATCGCCACTCCTTCCTTCTTTAACATATTGCAAATATCATTAAAGAGTGGACCAGAGGCGTGATCCTCGTGGATAAGTAAAGTCTCCATAGCATTACAAGCAGCTGGGTAATCACACTTGGCATCACGGATTATCTTCACAGCTTTGACTGGATCTGCATCTTTGTCCACGTAAACGTGGCAGATGCCTTCAGCGTGTCCCAAGACTGGTATATGCTGTGACTGCTTTTGGATATTTCTCACCAATTCAGATGAGCCTCGAGGTATAATTAAGTCTATGTGCTTCTCCATCGCTAGCAAATCACTAATTTCTTCTCGAGTTGATACTAGGGATATAGCGTTTTCTGCTCCAACTCCTGAAAGAGATTCTTTTACCAGTTCCATCAGAGCTTTGTTCGAATGTGCCGCTTCCTTTCCACCTTTAAGAAGGAGGCCGTTAGCTGAAGCCATAGCTAGTGCTGCTACTTGTGGTAACGAGTCAGGTCTCGACTCAAATATAACAAGGAGAACTCCAATAGGTACTGTCACTTGTCGAAGAATCAAGTTATCAGCCAATTTCGTCTTCTTTAATACTCTTCCTACGTTTTCATAACTAGAATCAGCAATTTGCTTCAATCCTACAGACAGCGTCTTCAATTTTCCTTGACTTAAGGACAGCCTGCTGAGCAAGGGCTTAGCTAGACCACTCTTGGAAGCTTCTTCTAAATCTTTATTATTGGCTTCCAGTATTTTTTCCTGTTTATCAACCAGTAGGTCAGCTAAAGAATGAATGGCTGTAGCTCGTTGTGCTGGCGTCAGTTTCTGTAAAACGCGGCTTCCACTCCGAGCTAAAAATAAAAAACAGGTTTTAATTAAATACTTACAGAAAATAGAAATCCTGAATAGTTGTTTAAGGGATTTTTTCTTTACCATTTTCTGCGACCATATCAACAGAGTTCGAAGTATTTGTCACGTAATCAGTAAAGAAAGTTCCAACTTTTCTTCCACTGACAATTGTCTTGATTGCCTTTTCCTGCATTCCATTACATATGACTACACTGACACCTCTCGCCATTGCCCAAGTCGCCGCGTTTACTTTAGAATCCATACCTCCCGTTCCAACCTAAAATTAAACCACTTTAGTAACCCAAACACGTATTCAATTGCCCTTAAAACTAAGTTGAACTGCTTGATCGAAACATACTTTATTTTGCGAAAATTCAACTTTAACCGAGCCAAATGTTAAATCGCGGCCGTGTGTAGAATAATATCAGACTTTCCAATACTAAATTTAGTCATTATTATGCACGAAATAATTTTATGTTTGGTCTGAAATTTCAAACGCGAAACAATTTAATTTTTGCATTATTTTGTTAGCATTTGATGTCAAAACAAGTTGAATATTAAATTTGTTATATTCGCATCAGTGCGCGTGGTATTGTTTCCGAAAATATTCCATTCAGTTTTTGATACATACGAAACCATGAGATAAGCGTTACACGTCACAAAATAAAAATTTTACTTTTGAGATTTTTCCAAAATATAAATTTGACTTTATATATATACCCACAAGTATGATAAATTTGAGAATTGCTTTCCAATTATGCTGCCATGAGGTAAAACGCCACTTTTGACGCTTTTTATTGGGGAGGAGGTTCTTAAGTATGGCATTTAAAAGAAAATGTGCTCTATGTTCATCAAATTATTAATAATTTTCCATATTTTAGCTTTATGGTTTCGACATAAAGAGTAACGCAAATGTTGTCTTGAAATGGTTTAAAAGACAACCTACCTTAGATTTCTTCCCAAACTGGACTTGGTCTTTATCCTGTGACGTGTATGTATGCATCATCCTGGCGCCATCCTCCCACGGTGGCTTGTTGTATATACCGTCGACATCTGACATCATGATGAGAAGGTCTGATTGGATTTCAGCGGCAAGAAGGGCCGACAGACTGTCGTTGTCTTTAATTCCTATTCCCTGGACAAAAAGTCATAAGTAAATGGACTGTAGTAATCATACCGTCATTATGAAATAAGCTTATAATTGTATCATAAATTTGATAAAATGAATCCGAAATTGCAGTGAGCACGTAAAATACACTTTGTTTAATACCATCGCAATTAAGCTCTAACTTGATTTAATAATTATGATTATGATCTGATATGATATGTGTGGACATCTCACACAACGCCATTTACCCCAAACTAAGCAAAGCTTGTATTATGGGAACCAGATAACTGATACAATACTTGGATACTTTTTGTTTTTGTAAATACGGGCAGTACCGTAATTTACCCTGTGGTGGCATTTAAATTTATTACAGTGGCCACACCGGCAGCTGTCATCGCTTCCCTACCCATCTGGCTATATAAAGAGAGCGCTCGGTGTACTACGGATCATTCTTGTTCCAGACACGGCGCGGTGTGGACATGCTGAAGGCCTATAGTTATATAGGTTGCAACCTACGCACAACCCGCTCTGCCTATATACATATAATACAATATAACACCCAGAGACAGAACAAACGCCTATGTTCATTACACAAATTTTTGTCCTTGGTGGGAATTCAACCCACAACCCACAGTTCAGAAGGTAGACTTTGACTTTAGTAATAAAAGTTAACGGAACTTTTCTTCAAATATATCCTAAACAGCTGTCGCTTAGCAAGCCTACCTCTTACTGTACACGTATTTAACCTGATGATTTTTAAAGTTTCTAGAACTTTCCATACCTTCTTTCCAGTGCCAGGGACCATGGTGTCGTCATGGATGTACATCGGAGGGCTGACTGCGTCGTTGGTGTTGACGATGGGAACTATGTTGAGAGAGATCAGCTCGGACAGCGTGCAGAAGAGGTTCTTGCGCGTTTCCTCGTTGTAAAAGTCCGGTTTCGTTACCAAGACCTGTAGATAATTGACTTGTAGTATGAAACGGTATAATGCTTTCATTATTACTTGTACTTTTTTAAATGAAATGAAATGAAATTTATTGGCAAAAAAATAGTTGAAACAATCATAAAGGGGGTGGAGCACCTGTTTCCCGTACTAGGCTCAAGACCCGTGACACAGGAACCAGGACTCTTCCGTCGGAGACATAAAATAAGTGTAACATTGATTAATAATTACAAAGATGTTAAGTTAACGTTGCCTAATATTTAATCTTAATTAAATTTAATATAATCTTGCAATGCAAGAAGGCAATCAGCATAAATAAAAACGTCTCTAGATATGAAGCCATCTCTGTATATAAAACAACGTCTTTACTACATCAACATGCAAATAACAGGAAAAGGTCTTACAATTTATAATTAAACACGCTGCGCCACGGAACTTGAAAAAAAAATGCTAATGTTGTGACCTTTTCACCGACGAAATTGTTTTTCGCCAAAAGTTTTTCAATCGTATTACACGCAGATTTTGTAGATAGCTTTGTATATTTGAGGAATTTACTGTACGATGCGGCATGGGGCGATATTGGAATGGATTTTTATAACAATGTTCGTTAGAATTGCCACCTGCGATGCGGTTAGGTAGGTAATTCTTTTTCAAGTGGTTAATTTTATTGAAGAATATATCATTTTTAGTGCAAAAAGAGTGAATATAGAAGGGACAGTAATATCCATAGAATATATCACTAAATAGAAAGGGTTTCTCCAATATAAACACATACGTGTGGTTAGAGAGAAAGATCACTCTAAATTGTAAATTTAGCATGATCTTTCAGTCTAACCACACGTACACATCTAAGACCGGTTTGCCATTTATTCGGCCGTCAAGCAGTAGTGCGCTAATACGCACTGCTGAATGTTGGTTTGAAGGGCACTGTGGCTAGTAAAATTACTGGGCAAATGAGATTTCGCGATCTGATATCAGAGTTTAGTAATCTTATTACTAGGCTGTGCTGATGTCTGGCAGTGTAGTGTCACGCAAAACTCTATACTTTAAAGTTGTAAGTGACACTGCAACTGATATGGGCACGCGTGTCGCTTAACCTCAGGCAAACGGTTAGCTCATGATGTCATTCTTTAACATTATAAAAAAAGAAAAAAAATTAATTAATGTACGGCGATTTGTAATTTACTCGAAAGTAGACAATAACAGACACATTGCCCTGTTACTAGTTTTCTAGGTAAATAGAAAAGTTTGTCTGTATACGTAATTTAACTGCAGCTTTGTTAGTACACATTGTACAGTAAAACCAACAAACTGTTAGCCTGGACAGAGTTAACAAACGAAACTTTTTAACAAACTTTTTTTGTACACTGTAGCAGGTGTACCTTATAAAACGCTTTTAATAATGATTTCTCCTTTAGCTAAATAAACGGGCAACATTTGATCCCCAGTTTTTATTACTTTTAATAATAACTAGTTTCAAAATAACAGATACATATTTTGTTATTTTTTTTCAATGCAATAGATAAAAAATGTCAATGAGGCTAAACGAATATTTTAGCTAGAAGCCAGAAGGAAATCAATGCCATTGTTTCGAAGACTTTTCTATCTCGATGAGATGTGTTTATATATTTATCGATGTTTCTTTTTATTTATTTTATTAGTAAATGTATGTAGTATACCTATCATAGATACGTTTTATGTTTATGTGGGTTTTTTCATGATATGTATGTACTGTATATTTATATTATTTGACAATAAGCACATAATTCTATATGCTTAGTACAATAACTTTATTTTAATTACCTAATGTAATTTTTGACTTGTGAAAAGTGCTAAAAATAGCCTGTTTGCAATAAATATTTTGACTTTGACTTTATGTATATTATGTACGTATATGCGCAGTGATTTTTTTTAAATTTGTTTTATATGAAAACCACCGTCCATATATTACTGCATCATTCCTTTCCGTGCAAGGTTGTCTGGAAGAGATCACTCTGAGCGATAAGACCACCCATTGTTACACTTTAGTTAAGTTTGTTCACTTTTATTATTATTTAAGATGTGGTGTTTTAATAAAGAGTTTATCTATCTATCTATATTCTATCTATCTATCTATCTATCTATCTATTTATTTATATTCGTTTGGGAGCTACCTAGTTATTGTCGCAGTGATAGCCGAACCACAATCTAGTTGGCCAAACTATAATAATGAAAAAAGAACAAGCAGAGGAAAAAATAAGATGTAATAAATAAACCGGCACTATCTCACACAGAAGTGTTTTCGCTTGGCGAAGTTGCGAACGTATGTCGTATACGTCGCATTCTTGGGTAGAAGCAATTCGTTCTCGCGTCCTATCCCACTGACATGGATGTAAACAATTGGCCGAAGTTCACAGTGGTTTAGGGACGCCGTAAATCTACATCCTGGTGGCATGTTCACTTGGGAACAGTTACCAATCTGCGCGCCCAAAGGAGGAGGGTTTGAATACCGCGGCAGGACAAGAATTTGTGCAGAGAAAAAAAAAGCGCAAATACTTCTGAGTCTGGGTGTTGTGGGACCATGGTTCTCGTAGTTCCTGGTTCCCTAGGACACAGGGAATCCTAGTGAGGATACACAGGATCTATGTATGTGATCGTTGGGCATTGTATTGGGCACATTGGCATGTATTGGGTCCAAGCTACCCCCCATTAATTTTTAGCCAAATCGGTTCAGCCGTTTTTGAGTTATAAATAGTGTAACAATAAGACTTTCTTTTATATATATAGATAGATATAATTAGGAAGGGAACACTTGGTAAAAACTATGAAGATAAAAGTTGGACGAAATTGGAATAAAATAATGCGCAGGGCTTTGAATCGAAATCTAGGCATGCTGTATCATCGGCCGCGTATTTTTTATTATTTTTATTTTTCATAGCGTATTTTGAGTAAGATCCAAATAGAGATGCGCCGAGTATAACTTTTACCGAGTAACCGAATATTGTCAAACTTAGTACTCGGCCGACGTACTTTTTTTCTTACTCGGCTAAATTACCGAGTAGTTTGGTTTTAAATATTTAATATTAAAACCAAACTACTCGGTAATTAAGCCAAGTAAGAAAGAAAATAAAGAAAAACATTTATTCAACACTCACAAAAATAAAAATTACAAAAATATTAATATAATTAAATATAAGCAGTACTTAGTTAAGAATATATATAGATTAGTATAATAACTAAATTTTAAGTGCCTAATATAGTTGACTTGTAAATGTCCTAAAAATTTCCTATTTATAATAAAATCTTTTGACTTTGACTTTGAATATACAATTAGAGAAATAAACGAGAAATAAAAGAGTAGATATAGCAGTTGTGTCGAAAAGGGCTTAACTCAGTATGCACGCCGGTGTACTCAACACGTGACGCTGGTTTTCACTTAAGCCCTTAGGTTGACGGGTAAGTTGTCAGGTGACCACTTGAGGTGAGTACTCAGTTTCACAAACTATAGTGGACATTTTCAACTGCAGCCTGTCGAACTTCATAGAAGTAGCTCTAAGATATATAGAAATTAATAGTATATATTAACTATAAATACCTATCGTAATAATAATATTTATTATTATATATATTATAAGTATATATATTAGGACATATAACTAGTATAAATAGTTAATAGTTATACGTGTTAAATTAGTAGTAATTAAGTAGCTATGTATGCGAATAGGGATACAAGAAAATAAAATTTATGTTAGTGTTTTTATGTTATCTAGACAATCTATAAGCTTTAAGCTGCGTTGCACTGCCCTGCAAAAAATTCTATGTTACACCCAGGTTAACTGGAAGATAATGCTCTCTAGCATTAAGTTCGCTTTTGTACCTTCATTTGTTGTTGGTGCGATAAAGCATTTTCTATCTATCTATCTATTATAAGTTGCAACATCGCATTGGATATTTGTCTGTAATGATGCTACAATTCTGTTGATGAATAAATAAAAAAATAACTAAAAAAAATAGGTTACTCGGTAAAGTTGTACTCGGCTCATCTCTACTCCAAACAAAAACAATGTTCGTAAACGCGATGCTATACGGGTACTGTATATTTCTTCATACAAACAGGCTCAAGGCTTTGCTGAGTAACAAGCAAGTGCAAGCCAAATGTAAGCCTATCGTAGTGATAATAAGGGTAGTATTACGTATGGTGATATTTTACGCGAGCAATCCGCGAAATGTACGGTATTCTTATCGAGAATGAAGCTTCGAGATTCAAACCCATAACGCATTTTTTCACATAAAAAAAGGTGGGTTCATTGTTGAAATTATTCTAATATTTTTTTTTTATATATTATTAATTTATTAGATTTTAGAACACTATTGACTATTCTAAGCTAAAATATACAATAAATGAATTAACAAAAAAGCCATTAAAAAGTCTTCAAAAATACTACACTATCTACGTTGTATACTAGATTAAGAAATACAATAATGTATTTTTGTAGTTTTCATTTTATTTCTACGTGTGATTCATTACACAAACGTGAATAGGTACATTAACACACATTACTACGCCTTACAATACAACAATATGATTACTAATAAACTAATAAACTTGCCTCCTCGCCACCAAACGCACACGACCACACCTGCCCGCGGATAGATATATAGAGTCTCAAATGTTATTTGCATAAAAAAATATATTTGATACCTTTGATACCGCTTCAATAGATATCTGCTACTGTTCCAAAGTCTACTGTTACAAAGGGACATGGCTCGAAGATAAATCTTAACTTACGACTTTGAATTTGCCTCGAACTGACAAAATTATCGGCTACGTCACAGATTAGCCAATAGTTTGCACAACGTGTAATGGCCTCGACTGATTTATGCAAAACTAATCCTGGC
The DNA here is from genome assembly GCA_905220475.3 of Ennomos fuscantarius. Lineage (NCBI taxonomy): Eukaryota > Metazoa > Arthropoda > Insecta > Lepidoptera > Geometridae > Ennomos > Ennomos fuscantarius. Next base: position 3,203,741 of record HG992034.1, on the reverse strand, counting down.
TGATAAGGAATCGTGGGTGTATAGGAACGGGGAAACAGTGGGGACACTTCATATGGAATGGCTTTTGTAAAACCTTTATTAACATTACTATAAAAGACAATTATATGTGCAGTACAAAAAATCACTAGAATCATCATCCCTATACTTATCAGAGTGAAAAAATCGGTACTGTTTGATGTATTTCGTCTCAGAGAATCGAAACCCAATTACAATAATTCCAACCTAATTGGCTCAACCGTTTTGGCCTGAAAGCCACATAAACGCGCAAACAAATAAATAGAAAAGATTTCAGTGTTTTTGTATAATAATAATACACGCCCAACAATCACATTCATAGATCCTGAACCCTAACTAAGATTCCCTGTGTCTAGGGACCCAGGAACTACGAGGACCATGGTCGCACAACACCCAGACTCAGAAAAAGTATTTGCGCTTTTTTTCCGTGCACAAATACTTGTCTTGCCACGGGAAGCGAACCCGCCGCCTCTGGATTATGAACTGAGCTGTTCAACCACTAATGACTGTCAATGTTCATCATCATCAGCCTGAAGTTGTCCACTGCTGAACATAGACCTCTACCATAGAGCTTCACCTATGCATCCAACGGCTCTCTGCGATTTTTATTCATTAACCAGTATGAGTAGTTACCCATAAAAATAGGGTATAAAATATGTTAAATTAGTTAATTTAGCAATTTTAAGCCCTATTTTTCTAGCAGGAAGGGCTTTAATTGTATGTGATCGGTGGTCATTATTAAAGAACGCCTACTGATGTCTCATTGCCTGTGCCAAGAGGCGCATTCCCAAATGGAAATTGAGGGATCTGTTAGTAAACCTGATTACGAGAAACGTCGTCGAGGAAACCGGAATTTCACGATATGAACGATTTCATTTCTAGATACAGGTACGACGTGTACATTTACATATAAGCAAGTCTTCGGGATTTAACTCATAACTCAAAATACACGAGTTAACAGCAAACTTTGAAGGTTAAGCGAATCAGTGGAAGCAATTCTTGGATTAAATTACCATTAAGACAACTTGGCGGTTATTGTTATCAGAATGTGTTCAAAGCTATTTAAATTTTCAATTCAATTCATATGAATTGGGGACTACTATTGAAAACTTAGGTATATAAGTTTTCTATTTTTTTTCATGGGAAAATGGGCATGCGTTTGACAACAACACACCTGATGGTAAGTAACGAAGTTGTCTAAGGTAGAGCAAGCTTGCCCATGAGATGCCCATTCACTCAAGACTTAAAAAGACCTAGTTTGTACCCAGGAGGAAACACTGTTGTTGGAAGAGCATTCCAATATATAAAAATATTTATTTTTAAATAAAATAAATAAAATAAAATAAATTAACGTAAAAAATGCCTTTGTTCCTTAAACTAACTAACACTGTAATGATCTACAATTAGACGAAAAAACGAGTGTGCATTAGACTGAAGTAAAACTTCTTTAGTTTAGCTCCATCTATCGGCCAGTATAACTTTGTTTTTGCTTTATTTAATGTTAATGTCGTCATCTTGACCATCGTAATTGTCATTTTACCGGAAACAGCAACATAATACAAATTAATTTTAAGTAGAATACAAAATTTTAATTTTCTTATGGTGACAATGGAGATCTATGTGAACCAAATTCAACTTTCGTTCGCCTCGCATTCACCAGCTTACTCCCCAAGTCAAGCGTGCGCAAAGAAGTTTTACTTTTTGGATTGACCAATAATAATTATTAACCAGTTAGTAATATAGACAAGTGAAATGCTTCCAACCTGTTTGTACTTCTCCTTCACTACCAGCATCAATCTTCATTTCAAATCAGTAAAGCTATAAATAGCTTCAATACACTATTGATACTACCAATAACATCCAATTATTGCCATGTATAAGTAAAACCACGTGCTTGACTGATTGCAAGATGGCCTCAACGATCAATCGTGTAGAATTGCCGCAACATAATGTAGATCGCCACGTCGGAAGGTTAAACGGCACCTAGTCTGGAATCGCAATTGAAGCAATGCATTGGCGTGATTTGTTTAAATTCAATGACAGCCTCTGTGGTGTGGTGGTTGAGCAAGTCGGCTCATAATCCGGAGGCAGCGGGATCAATTCCCGCAGCAGAACAAGTATTTGTACACACAAAAAAGCGCAAATACTTATTCTGCGTCTGGGTGTTCGGGGACCATGGTCTTCGTAGCTCCTGGGTCCCTAGACACAGGGAATCCTAGTTAGGGTCCAGGATCTATGTATGTGATCGTTGGGTGTTATTATTATTATTATAATGTTTTGTATGAACAGTTGAGTGATGAAATAAAGTTGTCGAAATCAATTAAAGGTGTATAAATTGCGAGCTAAATGTCATTAACAAGAAGGGAAGCCTTTTTGTTAACAGGCTTAAAAAAGGAGGAGGCCCTTAAATTCGACTTATTTTTAAATGTATATTACCTCAGAACATTCGACTGGGTGAACCGATTTTGATGGTTCTTATTTGAAAACTGGTGCTTCCCGTGTGGTCCCATTTCAATTCAATTAGGTCCAGTTCTGACAATGGCATCCATGAGAAAACCATATAAGTCTGAAGTCGTTTTTAAATTATTTGCGTTTGTTTTTAGCGATTATTTAGAGTTTTTCTTTTTCTGGAACTATTGCTGTAATGTGTATAAGTAAGTAAAAATGTTGTGAGATCTCTTCAAAGCTCATGAGAAAATAATGATATTAAGAAAAAAAAATAATCAAGAAAGTGTACTCTAAACTAAAACAAACTGGGGAACAAACCAATATAATTGGGTAAGGCACCCCAATTTTAATTACGTGATATTTATTACGAAAAACTTTTACCCGCCCATAAAACAAGCTTAAAGCACGTCATTGCTCTTTAGAAACTAGTGAACAAAACTTTCGAAAATGGAATAACGGATAAAAAATTGCCATCAAAAAGCTGAAATTCAAAGCTTATGAAACGGCTGCTTTTGTGGTTATTAATGTGGCTAATCCAAAAAGCATGGCTGGTCGGGGATGAATTGGAAATATTTCTAATTTTTATGCAGAGTTTGTATGACTTTTTATGATCGTACTTATAAAGGAGTTGAAATAACACTTTTTAAACTTTCGCGACTTGAACTCATATTGTAACGATAAAACTGGTCTATTCGCGCATAAAAATTATCAAAACATAATTTCGACTAACCTCGACGTTTCGACCAAGTTACATTGGCCACGAAGGGAATGGAATAGCGAGTGTCAGCATCGTGCAGAGCGGACGTCGTGTCAAACTACCCGCATCTTCACTATCAATGTCCCGAGATACAATACTACAGTATCAGTAGTTTTTTTAGTAATTTTTGGCTCCACACTTTTGTGTATTTAGCCAGTGTCAAGTAATTGATAATTTATCAAGTTAATAATATTTCACGCAAATATGTGTCCAGTCACAGTCGAAGTCATCAAGTCAAGTCATAGTCTAGTCAATGTCATACTCCTAGTAAAGTGGTGGCAACTTTACTTGAAGCTTCCATGTAGTTTTGGAAACAGCACTAAAAGAAACGTTTCACCATCTACCACTTTCTAACACTCATGCCTGTAATCCAGCACTTAACGAATAAAATGCTACCAATTTTATACACTAACACTGAAAATGGCACAAGTTTGGGAAATTATTCAATGCGGTGATGCAATCTTTTTCGTTTTCCCGCCAAAACTGGTATCAGCAGTTTTACGCGAATACAAATAGAGACGCGAACACCTACTTATCACCGGATTCCACGATGAGAATAACCTTTAACCATCTTCCCGATTAAAATTTCTGTACTTCTTAATTTCAACAGCTTCTCATCCTCTTCCTCGTGATCACGGCCAATGTAACTTCGTCGAAACGTCGAGATTAGTCAAAATTATGTTACCCATTTTATCTCTACAATAAGGTTTGAAATGTTTTAAAATATTCCGTTTCAGATTGCATCAATGTTGAAAGAATCAGTTAGGGATGCACTTTGTAATCTCACTGTACCTAACGTCAGTAAAGTCTAGTTATGATTAAAAACAAATTTTATTGCAATGGTTTTAGAAGCTGCGGTATTTGTACTCAGAATTAAAATTTATAGATGGAACAACTCCTTCAGCAAGTTCAACCATGTGAATACAATTTTACAATAAAACTAGCTGCGGCACGCGGTTTCACTCTCGTGGTGATAAAAAACGGTGATGATGATGATAATGATGAAAAGTAAATAACCTATTCTCAGACATACAATGTGATGTCTACGTGAATATAAAATTTCATCAAAATCGATTCAGCCGTTTCAGAGGAGTACGGTTAAAAACAGTGGGACATTAAATTTTGATAAGTATATATAGATTTGCAGAGATTTTTTTTTAGGATTTGGCTATGTATATATATATTGTGTATTTAGCCAGTGTCAAGTAATTGATAATTTATCAAGTTATCGATATTTCACGCAAATATGTGTCAAGTCACAGTCAAAGTCATCAAGTCAAGTCACAGTCAAGTCAGTCTAGTCAAAATCATACTCCTAGTAAAGTGGTGGCAACTTTACTTGAAGCTTCTATGGAGTTTTGGAAACAACACGAAAAGAAACGTTTCACCATCATTATACCATTTTCCCACACTCATGCCTGTAATCCAGCACTTAACGAATAAAATGCCACCAATTTTATACACTAACACTGAAAATAACACAAGTTTTGGAAAATAATACGATGCGGCGACGCAATCTTTTTCGCTTTCCCGCCAAAAAACTCTGCAGAGATTTCATTGCTTTTACAATATTTAATAATAATAATGAACTACGAACTACGAAAACCACAACACCCAGACAGAACAAGTGTTTAAGTTTTTTTTTCTGTGCACAATTATCTTTTTTTTTTTATTCTTTGATAGACTTGCGTTTGACCACTATCGCACCTGATATATCTGTTAATCAATTATATCTGTCCTGCCGAGGGAATCGAACCCGCTACTTGCGGGTTATGAGCCAAGCTACTCAGCCACCACACCACAGAGGCTGTCAATAGTCGATTTATTAAACTCGCTTTAGTGATGCGATAAAAAAGCTTGTGTCGAGCTCTGAGAACTCTCCATATAAGATCATTAAAAATTAAATTTACTCTAATATCTGATAATGCGGCCCACATTAATCACTTTCATCAACAAATACAATTTGAATAAACTTAATTACAAACTAAATCGTATCTTCTAAAATCCCATTAAAACACGCTCGACTAAAAACAGAGCAATGGAGCTTTTAAATCACAAAGAGGTACCTGAAAATTAAATCTTCAGATAAAAATATACAGCAGCAGGTGTACATTTTCCTATTCTTTTAATTTAAATTAGTAAAAAAAATGCTGAATACCTTTTTCATCGCGCAATCTTAGTTTTTACCCCAGTTCATTTACATTTTTTTATAATAACATTATTCTAAAATTTTAATCTATGCTATTATTTTCGCCGGTACGATTAATTTCTGTATAACTATATGTTTTCATTTTGTACTAGTCGCACTCGGTATCATTTTGATTTACTCTTTTTTGTGTGTTTATGTTTAATTAGAAGAATCCCGCTGTTTACTCGCAATGTTCCATTTAGAAATTTCAATTTTTATGTAAAATCGTGTTTTCGTCGATGGGGCTATGTTAATCAATCTATGTTTTCAATTTTCAGGCAATTCAACCACACATTTGGGGAAATTGTCTATGAAAATTTTTCTTCTTCGTTTCCTATGGGCGAAGCCGCGGGCAGAAGCTAGTGTTAAAATATTGCTCGTCCGTGCTTCGATGAAATGTTAAATATATATATTCAGAAATATAGATTGATTAACATAGCCCCACCGACGAAAGCCCGAGAGGGGTTTCGGGGTGGCATTTTGAAAAACCCTTTCTTAGTGAATATCTGCACTTTACAAAGAACACACCTTCAATTCTATAGGACCAGCGGTTTAGGCTGTGCGTTGATATATAAGTCAGCCAGTCAGGACTTTGAATTTTATATGTATAGATGGCCAATATCGTCGCACCCACACCGACCAGCACACAGCTTTAACATGGGGCACTGGAGGTTAGCATATCATCATCATCACTTGAATATCATTCAAGGAGTTTCGGCTCATATATAATTTCCATCGCGTTTTACGGCTGGTAGCGCAAAGGCTACCAGCCGTAAAACGCGATGGAAATTAAAAATCGGTCCGAAAAAAAGTGAGTTTAAAACTATTAGATGAAATTTTGTGTGGTGAAGCGCTTGAAAAATTCACGGATGTTTAAAATAAATTTTCATTTCGTAGGTGCTCTCTCCGAGTTTCATCTATGATTTTTGTTTTGATTTTTTATGTTCTATGTATATAACATTTTAATAGTTTACTTTAAAATAGTGCGTTAGCTCTAGGTAGATAATAATAGGGATGAATAATTGAAGGGTTGAGAATAAAAAGGGTTTAACTGTCAAATTGATAGTTTCGAGAAAAACTTCAACGGCGTCATCTACATTAAGTAGAGTCCTTTATAAGTAACCATTTTTGTGTATTGTTATGTAAATTAAATAAATAAGTTTCAGTTGCTTAAAAATGTTTTAATTCTATTTTAAATTACAAAATATAGTACTAATTCATACAATTACTATAATAATGTTTTTATGCTACGCGAACTGTATTCCTGTGACAGATTAACCGTTTTTAGACTCAAAATCGCGAGATTTAAGATTCATTTTGGTATCTTGAGAATGTATTATTGTAGATAATTTCACGCTGAATCCAACGATACCTATAAGTCATTTTGTGAAAAAAAAACAGTTAAACCCTTTTTGTTCTCACCCCTTCAATTATTTTTCGACACGTTGATGTCATAGTCTGCTATAAAAATACATATCTTGAATCGGATCATTATTTCATGGACAAAATGATATCTTTCATTTACTCATCAACCAAAGAACCTACACACAAACACGCTAATATCACACTTTCACCAGTATTTCCAGTAATTTTCTACGCTAAGACATTATTAAAACACTCACTACCGGTAAAGAGCCTGGCGGTTTGCAACCCATTAATGCATTGCTTGTTTTAGAATCTAGATATTCTGGCCTCTAGCAAATTCGTCTACGCTTTCATCAAGTGCGGCTTCAGTGCAGGCGACATTGAATAAAGCCTTAACAAAAGCAATAACTACCCTACAGCGACATCTAGTCCCAAACTTAGCAAAGCTTGTACTATGGGAACCAGATAACTGATAGAATACTTAAGATATTTTTAGTTTGTAAATATATACATACAATAAGTTATAACATCCAGACACAGAACAAACATCGATGTTCATCGCACAAATGTTTGTCCTGGGTGGGAATTGAACCCACAACCTACAGCTCAGAAGGCAAAGTTACTACCAACTGAGCTATCGGGCCAAATTAAACAACTTATTTCCGCAATCATAGATTTAAAGCAAATGAATGAAATAAATAAATGAAAATAAAATAAAAGAATAATATAAATAATATCATATATCATACTGGACCCTTACTAGGATTGTGTCGGTGATGTGTCTAGGGACCCAGGAACTACCCACAACACCCAGACTCAGGACAAGTATTTGCGCTTTTTTTTCTGTGCACAAATACTTGTCCTGCCGCGGGAATTGAACCCGCAGCCTCCAGTCCTGATTATGAGAAGAATATTATGAGAAACCTAAAAAAAACAATTAACGGCCGAGTGACACGTGAGTAACTTTTAAATGCTTTTGGATAAATTTGCAGGCATTTTTCTCGATGAGTTCCACCTATCCGCCATCGCTTATGAAACCATAATATCTTGCCCATCTTGCTACCATTCACGCACACCTTTAATACCTCAGTATTAGGTCTTACCTGTGCTATTTTAACGTTGTACTGCGAAAACATGGCGTCGTACATGGCCATCAGTTCAGATTGACCCACAGCCGCCGCCGCTCGAGGGTCTAAGATATTGCCCGCATCCTGTAACAACATGGTATACAATAACAACTAGGTAGGTATACTTGGAAATACTTAGTGGTGCTTCTAAGTATAATTGGGAGATATTAGCGCGTAAATACTCAATATGAGTTTCTGCTTCTAAATATAATTGGGGGGATATTAGCGCGTAAATACTCAATATGAGTTTCTGCTGCTAAATATAAATGGGGGATATTAGCACGCAAATACTCAATATGAGTATTTGCTTCTAAATATAGTTGGGGGATATTAGCACGTAAATACTCAATAAGAGCTTCTGCTTCTAAATATAATTGGGGGATATTAGCGCGAAAATACTCAATATGAGTTTCTGCTTCTAAATAAAATTGGGGGGATATTAGCACGTAAATACTCAATATAAGTTTCTGCTTCTAAATAAAATTGGGGGATATTAGCACGTAAATACTCAATATGAGTTTCTGCTTCTAAATATAATTTTCATCATCTAGGTGTCAATAAAAAGTTTATATATCTATCTATCTATAAAGGTTCCTAATTTTTCTTACGGTTCTTCACTTTATCATACCTCTCTGGTGTGGTCACTAGGTGACAAAGTCTCTCTCATGGATAGAGACATGAGTAGTTCTTGCGTCAGCTTCTGTCTTCCAAAGGCAACGGCGCCACTGGTTACCATGATGCACTCGCGACCTTCATGGTGACATTCTGCCACCTGGAGACAAACGATAGGATTAGAAAGAGATGACAGAGAGGATAGCATTAGTGTACAGTAAATATCTTTTTCTGATGGGAATCGGTCACCGTAGCTTATGGATATCTGTAACACTAGAAATGCTATTATTGCGTTTCATACTCTGTTACTTTGTTGTTTAAATATGGAATAAGATTCTGGCTTAAGAGTCACAAACCAGAATCTCATTCCATATTTTACAGGTACCAGCAAGAAAGTGCGCTTGAAATCGAGTGTCATTTACACAAATTTTTGTCGTATTACTCGTAACTTAAATGTGTTTTTTTTTTGGTATGGGTCTACACTTTTATGTATTTAGCCAGTGTCAAGTAATTGACAATTTCTCGAGTTAAGTAATATATATGTCAAGTCAAGTCACAGTCCAAGTCATCAAGTCAAGTCATAGTCTAGTCAAGTCATACTCCTAGTAAAGCGGTGGCAACTTTACTAGAAGCTTCTATGGAGTTTTGGAAACATCACGAAAAGAAACGTTTCCCCATCATTATACCAACATTGAAACAACAACAACTCTTTAACTTCAAGTATGAAATTTTGATCAAAAATATTTCTTATTTCAACTTGAACACTTGGCTAATTGTTTGCTCGTCGAGGAAAATCAATTAATTGTGTTTTAGCATGATTAAATTTGTATAAACAAATGAGTACTTTTCAAGATTTATAAAAGAATCCTATTTGAAAACCAAAAAGTTGACAAAGAAATTGGAAATACAAAAGTTGGAGCAATCGAGATAAATAAGCCAATCGAAATCAAACAGGAAACGAAGTTTCAAATAGAAGGGATTCAAAGGATATTCGGGAGTGCGAACTGAATTTGTATTCATAAAGTTAATGTTTTATACAATTCGAATAACTTTATTGTACCACAGGATCGGAAGCTAAAAACTAATGGTTTAGTTATATGTACCTATGTATATATGAGTCAGTTACATGGACTTATCTACTTTCACTAAATTATTTTTGTAAAAATAACCTACTTACAAAACACTTAATTTATAGAAAATTAATAGTATTTCAGTATATTTTACAACGGGAAATCTCTCTGTTATCTCTTCCATAAATGTTATTTTAAAACTAACTAGATACCATTTTTTTTTACTTTTTTTATTTGGGAAACCAATGCAATTTAACTTAAAAGCAAATGAGAACTGATGGCACCTACAAAAGTACGAGACCGAGTCGTAGATGTCAACACCCTCCTCCGTAAATGAGACAGTAAAATTATAAAGTAAAAACAATGTAACAAACATTATAAAGTCTTAAGCAAAGATAAAAAATTTGAGAAAATTTATAGTAACAAATCTTCTTGATGGTTACCAATTACACATTACATGTGAATAAAATTGTATATAATACTAGCTGCACTCCGCGGTTTCACCCATATGGTGATGAAAAACGGTGATGGTGATGATAAAAAATAGTTTACGTCCTATTCTCAGACTTACTGGAATATACACACAAAATTTAATAAGAATCTGTTTAGCCGTTTCGGAGGAGTTTTGTTACAAGCACTGTGACACAAAATTTTTAAATATTAGATAGATAATAACATTATTTCCGGCGTTCTGCTGGAACCTCTATATCAACACCTGTAAGTTCGACTTTGAAATTCTTTATTTCCAGCAAAATTTGCATTAGTCTATATAATTGAAGGGGTGAGAACAAAAAGGGTTTAACTGATTTTTTTCACAAAATGACTTATGGGTATCGTTGGATTCAACGTAAAATTATCTACAATAATACATTCTAAAAATACCGAAATGAGGATTAAATCTCGAGATTTTGAGTCTAAAAACGGTTTATCTGTCACAGGAATACAGTTTGTTTAGCACAAAAACATTATTATATTTATTTTATTATGTTATATTTTTACAGTAACTGTATGAATTAGTACTATATTTAGTATTTTAAATTGAATTAATACATTTTCAAGCAACTGAAACTTACATAAACCTTTTATTACCTTATAAGCACTCTACATTAAAATGGAGCCGATGAAGTTTAAAGTCAATTTTCTCGAAACTATCAATTTGACAGTTAAACCCTTTTTATTCTCAACCCTTCAATTATAACTATCTTAGACTTCTAGAACTGCTTTTTTTTTCAAACTCATATATTGTAATTGGCTTACTATATAATATTTGACAATAAGCACTTTGTAATTTTATATGCTTAGTGAAACAACTTGATTTTAAGTACCCAATATAATTTTGACTTGTAAAAGTGCTAAAGCCTATTTGCACTAAATCTTTTGACTTTGACTTTTATGAGTCTACTTCCGATTAGAAAAGATATTCAATTAGTATTGAAAGAAAAACGTTAGCACAAGAGCACTAGAATTCAGTTGCAGTCATTAAAATTAACAGCTTGGAGAATTTGCTCGTCTGTTGTATCCACTAAGTGCTCTTTGCTCTGGATATAATGGTCCGTAGAAACAGCTGAAAATCGGATTGCATGCGCACGTTGAATTTGAAGTGTTTCCGCATTTGTTTCATTTGATTTATACAGAATATCTACGAGAGCCGCAGTATTTATGAAAACATCAAAAGGTTTTTTTGTTTATTCTAAATATGGCTATATTTTTGGAACAAATCTCTTTTATCTCGTAATGAAAGACAGTTTTGGTCTTTAGGTCCTAAGAAGTAATTACAACAACAATGCCACGGTTAACGATTAATGCATACAACCCAATTTATGCAGATGATTCCATGTAACAATAAGTAACTATTAAGTACCTATACCCTACTGTGTAATAGAATAAAGCGTAAATGTTTGATTTTTCCGAGCCAATGGAGGATATTAGGAAAATAAACTCCATCAATGTTTTTATCTATTACGGTCGAACGGTGGTATTTAATGTGTCGATGTATGTATGCTTTGCACATTTGCACATTTGCCTACCCTTTTCTTGGGTCAACATTCGTCGCGAGATGACTAGAGCCTCCCTTTCTTCTTAATTATGGGTGCTGCAAGATTGTGAAGTTTTTGGAGTACAGTGATACCGACTGCGCAGTGCAGGCCATGATTGGACTGCGACCTATGCGGCTGCCCTAGTCGGGCGTGGATGAAAGGTTAGTGTGGTATTCTTAATTCTCTCTAAAAGCTTGCAGAGATAGCATATCAGTTCCTAACCTAACTCTGTAGATGCACCTCATACAGTCCATATCAAAATACACCCCCATAGATTAATAATAATAATAACGCCCAACATACATAGATCCTAAACCCTAACTAGGGACCCAGAAACTACGAAGACCATGGTCCCACAACGGTCAGACTCAGAACAAGTATTTGCGCTTTTCTGTGCACAAATGCTTGTTCCGTCGCAGGAATTGAAACCGCCGCCTCCGAGTTATGAGCCTGCACAACTACCACACCACAGAGGCTGTCAAATCAAAGTAGATACAGCCTAAATAATTAAGAGCAGAAAGAAAGTTACCTGTTCAATAATAGAAGCCAGTCGTCCCAAAGCGAGCCCGTTACCATCTTCTCTAGTGATGACTGCGCTGCCGAGCTTGACGACTAGTCTTCTGGCGTACTTCAGTTGTGACCTGTCCGTGAAGGTTCGCTTCTTCCTTTCTGCACTGGCTAAGTTCCGCTTGTCTACGTTCAGACCCTGGAGAATAGAGAGAGACTAAAATAAGGGTCTGTAATCTGGCTAGACGCTTATAGGCATCATCGAGGAGTAAACGTCTTATCCTTTAGTTAAGACAAGTTTTGTGCAGTCTAAAAATTCTAGACCAGGGCTGACCTAAAAAAGAAAACTTGTTGGTGAAGGGCCTATATGGAATTTTTTAAAATAAATATATGTTTAAAATTGTTACTAGAATTGTCATTGATTTTATTTTCGAGAATAATATACACCACCTTACAAAGAATTATTTTTTTCCTACAAATAAGGTTCCTTAAGCTATTTCCCGACGTCGCTTATATTATACTTGTACTAACGTTTATTCTATAGTTAAGTTTTGGTTAATTTACAAAAATATTCGAACGATGTTTAAAAATAAGAACAACTTCCATTCTTCCAAACATCTTCAAAAGTAAGACGAACCGTCTCCACTGAGAGTTATTACATCACTCAAAAATACGACTTTTAAAGCTCCCAAACTTTTGTAAACTCACAAAAATGTTAACAGGCATTTGTTTTATAACACATCAGGGCTCCATTTATGTTCTTGTAAATGTATCGTGAAAGTTTGAAAATGAGTAAATACGCTTTCCAACATATTTTATAGCCCCAAAGTGGTTATAACGATCCTGTAACCCAACACTTTGAAAGTGTAAAATGGTGTTTTATTTTCATGCAACAAGAGTTCAGAATTCAGCCATTATGCATTTTTATTATTGGTACATGCAAACCATATTTTAAACGGTTTTTTAGTATGAAATTAACAAGCAACGGGGAAGAAAGGTTCTTAATTGGCGGTCCAAACCAAAAAAACGCTAATATAGGCTACGTCCTTTCTTTTTTTATGGTAAAATTGGCATGCGTTTGACAACAACTCACCTGATGGTAAGTGGTGAAGTTGTCTAAGGTAGAGCACGCTTGCCCATGAGATGCCCATTCACTCTTGACTTAAAAAGACCCAGGTTATACCCAGGAGGAAACACTGTTGTTGGAAGAGCATTCCATTCCTTGGCCGTTCGGACTATAAATAACGCAGCAAAATACCCGCATACCCATTGTCAATTAGTTGTCAATTTATTACTGAAAATCGTCTACAAAATGGTAAAAATTGGACTCGCTGAGTGATCATGCAACTTTGATTGCAATGCAACAGGAGAAATGTCATTTCTAATTTTTTTTTAATCCATTGTAATTATGCACATAAACTACGTATTGAAACTGTGAAATCCATACATATCGTTCGACTGACCCGATAGCTCAGTTGGTTGCCTGTCTTCTGATCTGTGGGTTGTGGGTTCGATTCCCACCCAGGACAAGCATTTATGTGATGAGCATCAATGTCTGTTCTGTGTCTGTGTATTTATATTGTATTCTAAGATTTATATCAGTTATCTGGTTCCCATAGTACAAGCTTTGCTTAGTTTGGGGCTAGATGGCGCTGTGTGAAATAATAGGTCTTTACCTATGAAATTGCCGTATTGCAGTACAGACTTTTTTAAACAAAAAAAAGTTTTGATTGGCTATGAATTCTAAATTCAAATTAATTTTGTTTTAAAAATATGACATTCTATTTACAATATAAGTCTTTTGTTTATTGATTAGCGTTGTATTTTCATTACATTTCAACATTTTACCTCATAATGGATACTTTGAAATTTCGTGTATTTATGGAATATGAGTTCCGTCGTGGCACCAACGCGGCACAAACGACACGTAACATCAACGACGTTTACGGAGAGAACTGTACAAACGAACGTACAACCCGTTATTGGTTTGCTCGGTTCCGTTCTGGGAATTTTGACTTGAAAAATGAACCTCGTGGTCGTCCGGAAACTTTGGTCAACAATGATGAATTAAAGGCGATTGTGGAAGCTGATGAATCTCAATCTACAGCTGAGCTGGCAGCAGCTTTTGATGTTAGCATCAAAACAATATTGGTCCATTTACGACAGATTGGCAAGATAAAAAAGCTTGATAGATGGGTGCCCCACGAACTTAACGATTGCCAGCGCAACGTACGCGTCGAGACTTGCCTTGCGCTGCTTAACAGGCACAGAAATGAAGGAATTTTGAACCAAATTGTTACGTGCGACGAAAAATGGATTCTTTTTGACAATCGAAAGCGCTCAGCAAGTTGGTTAGATCCTGGTTCGGTACCAAAGCAATGTGCAAAACGAAAAATGACCCCTAGAAAGGTGATGGTCACAGTTTGGTGGTCTAGTGCTGGTGTGATTCATCATAGCTTTTTACAAAACGGCGAGAGCATTACTGCAGATGTGTACATTGAAGAACTGACCACAATGATGGCGAAACCCGCACGTTTGCAATCAGCTTTGGTCAATCGGTCGTCTCCACTGCTACTTCACGACAACGCGCGACCCCATACTGCACAACAGACCGACTCTAAGCTGCATGAGTTGGGTTTGGAAGCTCTCCTTCATCCGCCATACTCACCAGTTCTTGCGCCTACAGACTATTACTTTTTCCAAAATTTGGACAACTCCTTAGCGGGAAAAAAATTCAATTCCCGAGAGGCAGTACAAAACGCCTTTGAAGAGTTTGTTGTCTCCCGTCCTGCTGATTTTTTCAAGAAGGGCATCCATAAACTGCCACAGCGTTGGCAAAGATGCATTGATTGCAGGGGTGATTACTTTGAATAAAAGAAATAAATAAGTTCGAAAAAAAAATACTTTAACTTTTTTCAAACAAAACGGCAATTTCATAGGTAAAGACCTAATATGTTTGTGTTTCAATTGTTGCAATCAAAAGTCTTATAAGTAAGTGTCTATAACAATAATACTAATGCGATTTAAAACTAATTCGACAAAGAAAACCTTTATCAGAAGTGCTGAGAACTCAACACGTTATTTACTTTGTATTCCTTCAGTAAAAGGCCAAAACATTATCAACTTAACGATATTACTTAGTAAAAGCTAAACACAATAAGTATTTCACACGCAACACCCAATTTTCGTACAAAGCAATCTCAAACATATGTGGCTCGCGCGTTATTAAGTAAAGGTGGGCTGAATAGCCCAATACAGAGAAAGCAAAAAATTTATATTGGAACATGGTCACAGAATCTAACGCAACATGCTGTATTTTTTCTTCTGAACAGTAATATTAACAGTTTTTATGTATGAAAGAAAAATAAAGAAAGTGGGATGTAAGAATCCAATTTAATTCCATATCAATTCCCATATCAATTCCAGTGTCACTCGAAACTAAAGTATAGAGTTTCGCGTCTCTGCGCTGATGTCTCAGGAGACTGCGCAGGTCATCCTGAGACATTAGCACAATCTAGTAATTACTAGACTATGAGATTGTGTCATAAAGTCTCATTTGCCCAGTAATGTTACTAGCTACAGTTAACTTCAAACTGGAACACATTTGTGCACTACTGCTTAGCGGCAGAATAACTGGCAAAGGGGTGGTACCTACCTAGACGAACTTTGCGGAAAAACCCATCAGAGTAGAGTTGGTATAATTAGCAAACTACGTAATTATCGGGTATAATAAGGAATCTGAGAATTTTTTACAGTCATAAAATTTAGATTTCGGTTTTTCTAAGCACACCTAAGCTATATTTTGGCGTAGCAATTGATTCTTTTTTTATACCATACAATCCCCTAAGCCGGTACCATTTCGCAGCAGCCGCCGCGCCCTCTGTCAATATTTTTATTTACTTTGACGCTCTTATTTCGGCGGTAATAAAATTTCTCAAAGCTCAGCCAATTCGTTTCCTGTAGCTTAGAACTTGATTGCCAGTAAAGTAGAAGTTCGTTTGACACTTAATCATTTATGCAAAAGGCCTTGTTTATAATGAGACAGAAATGTTGACGGAAAATTTAACTTTGACTCGTTAGAAAAGCTGTAGTCTTAGGAAGTTTTGAATGTAGGTCATTTCGTTTGAGTCAAAGCCAGTGGCGTAGCTATCCGGAGGGCTAGACGGGGCAGTGCCCCGAGGCACCCAAGCTCAAGGGGCCCCTCGGACTTACAAACTATAAATTGAACTAGTGAAACTTCACACATTCTGAATATAAATAAACAATATGCGGAATACGTCAAATTTGGAACATGACGAATACGGAACCAACGATTTTAAATAGTTTAGTGGGCCCTAGATAATTTTTTGTCCCCGGTCCTTTTGTTACCTAGCTACACCACTGTTCGTTTCGTAAGTGTTTAAATCTTGTTTAATGTTGGATAGATTTGGAAAGGATTCTGATTGTCACATTTTAATTTGGAGTTTATTTTCATTGGCGGAGAATTGACACTTGAACTCATTCTAAGTATTCGGACGAGATTGACTATTAAAATTTATATTGGACTGAATCATTTGGCCAGCAGCTGGTATACAATCTGTTTTGAAATAGGTAGTGTAGCTAGTAGCATTTAGTTATAGTACATGGCTTTTGTAGTAGTTAGTTTAAAGCAGAAACTATATACTCAAAGTAATCAATCATTCTGTATATTTTAGAATATACAGAATGATTGGATCATAGACTGTATACTTTCCAGGTGTGCTTAAACAGGTCTTAGGTTAACTTTAAGCGTAACATTAATTCAGCTATTTATTTGTGATGTAAAATTTTGTGAAAAAAATGGATTCCTGTTTTGGATCTTAATTTTTTTTGTATGTTAAGTTATGATGTGACGAGCTAACCGTTCGCCTAATGTTAAGCGATACGGCTGCCATATCAGTTGCAGTGTCACTCGGAACTCTAAAGTATAGAGTTTCGCGCGTCACTGCACTGCGCACGTCATCCTGAGACATCAACACTATCAACTAACAAGATTACTAGACTGTGAGATCAGGTCATAAATTCTCATTTGACCAGTAATTTCACTAGCTACAGTGCCCTTCAAACCAGAACACAGTAGTGTTTGCGCACTACTGCTTGGCGGCAGAATAACTTGCAAAGCTGTGGTACCTGCTTAGACGAACTTTGCAGAATAGTCCTACCACCTAGGACCAATTAAATGACCAATTTCTGAAAATATAAGTATTAAACTACTAGGTTTTTTAAAATTTTAATTGTATAAAAGAAACTCCAGATTCTTCTGACACTAAAGCCTATTTACTTAGACAAACAGTCATCAAACTGCCATGACTAATATATATATTTTTTTTTAATGTTAAAGGGAGCAAACAAGCATACGGCCCACCACTGTAGGACTCTTTTAACCCTTCTTATATTATAATTAATTAATATTAATTAATATTATTAATATTGTTACTAAGTTGCACCACCATTTATAACTTTCAAATTTCTTAATGGGTCCATGGTCCTCGGTCTACGTATGTGATCATTGGGCGTTATTATTATTATTATTAACTAGTTGCGGCCCGCGGTTTCACCCGCAGATGAAAAGTATTTTAATTATTTGCTCATCCCACGGGAAAATTTCACTTTTCCGGGATAAAATGTAGCCTATATGTTAACCAGTGTATAAGCTATCTTGGCACCGAATTTGATTCAAATCCATTCAGCCGTTTGAGCGTGAAAGAGTAACAAACATACACACATATACACATACAAACTTTCGCCTTTATAATATTAGTGTGATATACCAAAAAATTCCATATTAAAACAGGAAATTTAACAAACACACAAAGGATAATAACAACAATTTAATTTTTAAATACCAAATGGCGTAGATGACATGCATAAACGCTATTATAGGTATTTATGATTACTCATGTGCATCATGTGCATGCGCAATTAAATCATTCAACCGGTGTGTGATCCTAAACAAGGACAAAGGACAGCAGGACTACTCTCTCTATAAGTAATATCAAGTTCTTATATGAATACTAGTTGCGCCCCGCGGTTTCACCGGAAAAAATTTATTATTTGCTCATCCCACGGGAAAATTTCACTTTATCGGGATAAAATGTAGCCTATATGCTAATGCAGTGTATAAGCTATCTTGGTACCGAATTTCATCCAAATCCATTCAGCCGTTTGAGCTCGAATGTAACAAACATACTTACACACACACACAAACTTTCGCCTTTATAATATTAGTGTGAAGTGTTATATGCTATGTACCTATTTTTAAGCCAGTCGTAGTTTTTTTATTTATACTAAGGAATAACGTGACGAACTAACCGCTCGCCTGGTGTTGAGAGACACGGCTACTCATGTATATTGCAGTGTCACTCATATAGAGTTTCCCTAGATTATAGAGGTCCCTAGACACAGGGAATCCTAGTAAGGGTCCAGGATCTATGTATGTGATCGTTGGGCGTTATTATTATTATTAATAATACACAAAATATGTCGTTACGTCAAACAATTTTTTTTAATTATAGAAGAACTCATTATTTTTAATGACAAAGACCAAAAAGAACAGTTTAACTGAAATGAACAGTGAATTTTTTGTTAATATTGTAGAGATGTTTGTCTACCAAATAAAAAAGAATCAAGGCCAAGAAATTGCGGAGTAATCATCGATCATACAAAGAGTTCATTCACTCATTGCATCATTACCCAGATTACAGTCTTATCAGTACAAATAGTGAGTTTTAATTTTGTAGTTACATACCCTTACCGTTGTTTATTTGACTTTTTTTTTTTAAACTAAAGGGCTAGGGCTTAAAGCTTAGGTTTGGGAAACCAACGGTTAGGGCTTACAGAGAGCTGTGTTTTGTGGTTAGAGTGAGTTTTTTTAAAGCGAGCTTATGCTGTTGGTCTCTACCAACTTTTACAGCGTCACCGGGCGGCGGTTAGAGTGAGAGTGTCATATCTATATAATCTAACAGGTATAACTCTCAGAATCCGTAATGTATAGTCACTCAACAACAACAATATTACAATACGACTCAAGCAATATTTATATTGAGTGTATACGACCTCTATGGTAGAAGGTCAGGTCCTTTTTAATTACTAGTCTAGGGCAGTCGTACTAAGTAGTGTAGGTACGACGAGTAAAGCGAATAGTGTAAGGTTACCGCTGGGTGAGCGAAGCGAGCGATTGTCTTTAAATATAGTGATTCCGCTGTGTGAGCGAAGCGAGCGATTGTCTTTAAATATAACGAATGTTAAACGAAATACACGAAAAAAAATTGCTTAATAAAAATGTAATGTGTATATATAGAGTAAAATAGAGTAAAACATAATAAATAGAGTAAATAGAGTAAATAGAGTAAAATAGAGTAAAATAGAGTATAATAGAATAAAATAGAGTTTAATAGAGTAAAATATAGTAAACTAGATTAAAATAGAGTAAAACAGAGTAAAATAGAATAAAAAAGCGTTTACAGAGTAAAATAAAGATTAACAAACTATTATACTATCCATTAACAAACTGACCTCTTGAGGCAAACCTGGTCCAGCCAAATGTTCCCATCCAACCACAGAAAATAATCTTTTCCCATGGATGTTTCTAACCACACGACCGCCTAAACGCAGCATCGTCACTATTTAAACTTTTTTTTTGAACTAAAATTCTTCAACCAAACTATTTTTTTACGTTTTTAGTCACAACTTAAGCTCTAAGTTCTTGTTTGAAATATCACGTCGGTTTTTATTATTACTTCAATTTAATTTGTTTATATTAATGTCATGTTATAAAAATTCGCGTTTTTGTCCTCAATACGCGCACAAGTTATGCGCTCGGCTCGTTAGACCGATGTGATAACGAAGTGTAATGAAACTGTTTATCGTGTGTTTGTTTTTATTAAAACTAATATTGCAGTTAGTTTGACGTCGATATTTTCGACGTCTCTCGTTGAGGTTGTTTTTATGTTTTGGTTTAGGCTCCACACTTTTGTGTATTTAGCCAGTATCAAGTATTTGATAATTTCTCGAGTTAAGTCAAAAGTCAAGTCAAGTCACAGTTCAAGTCATCAAGCTAAGTCATAGTCTAGTCAAGTCACACTCCTGGTAAACTGGTAAAATGGTGGCAATTTTACTAGAAGCTTATTCTATGGAGTTTTGGAATCAACACAAAAAGAAACGTTTCCCCAACATTATACCAATTTTCCCACACTCATAACTATAATCCAGAACTTAACCAATAAATAACGCCACTAATTTTATGCACTAACACTGAAAATAACACCAGTTTTGGAAAATAATACAATGCGGTGACGCGATCTTTTTCGTTTTCCCGCCAAAACCTCGTTGAGGTTATTGTTTCTGTTAGTCTTAGGTCCGTATTACAGAACGATGCTCAGTCATCGATCGGTGCTCAAGCAGAGACTTCATTCACTAATTGATCACTTTATGAATGAAATCTCTGCTTGAGCACCGATCAATGACTGAGCATCGGTCTGTAATACGGACCTTACTCTAGTTTGTCTATTGAAACTGAACTGTGTTCGGATACTTAAGCTAACATGGTTAACTTGGAAACTTCGGTTATGTTAAGTTAAGCATGCAGCTAACATGTTGGGTACATTGGTAGTATTAGGCTGGAGCATTATATAATAATAGCATACTTATATAGGTTAGTGCAGTTTGTAGTGTACATTACTTATAGGTCAACAGCCTCTGTGGTGTGGTGGTTGAGCAGGTTGACTCACAATCCAGAGGCAGCGGGTTCGATTCCCGCGGCAGGACAAGTATTTGTGCACAGAAAACTTGGCAAAAACTTGTTCTGAGTTTGGGTGCTGTAGGACCATGGTCCTCGTAGTTCCTAGATACAGGGAATCCTAGTTAGGGTCCAGGATCTACGTATGTGAGCCTTGGGCGTTATTATTATTATATTAGTAATTTGACTAATGTCAAAAAGGTAACATATTTAATTACTTTAAATGACGAGGCGTAATTTAAATATTAAGAAAATTCCACTCCATTATCTGCCCAGTAACCGGGCTGATAGCGTAGTTGGTAGTAACTCAAGTAGCCTTCTGAGCTGTAAGTTGTAGGCACAAATTCTTTGTGATGAACATCGGTGTTTGTTCTGTCTGGGTGTTATATTGTACTCTAAGGTCCGTATTACAAAACGATGCTCAGTCATCGATCGGTGCTCAAGCAGAGATTTCATTCACTAATTGGTCACTTTATGAATGAAATCTCTGCTTGAGCACCGATCGATGACTGAGCGTGGTTCTATAATACGATTCTAGGTATGCCTTTACAAACAAAAAGTAAAAAAATCTTAAAGTGTCCACAAATATTATGATTTGTGCAAATTTTCTGTTAAATCTCGTCTGTGTTTCCGGCGAAATTTAACCCGGGTGTGTTCAAGAGAAGAGTGAATAGGTATTTACTTGGCTAGCATGCTACACCTTCGATCGCATCGTCACTTCCCATTAGGTGAGAACGTGATCAAATGCTAGACAAGTTTGAAGAAAAAAAAGTGTGGTGGTACACGACCTACGTCCTCCAGATCTTGTCAGAACTTATTATATCGAGAAAATGCTTCATGTCCATGTTTTTTAAAGTTTCATCATCAGGTTAGAGTCGTTCGCTGCTAACTGTAGGCACAGAGAGCCAGCGGCCGCTTGCCTACTGCATCAGCTTCCCGCGCTGTTGACCAGCTGGGTGATCACGTACCTCGATTGCAACCAATAGGTTTTACTAGGTGGTAGGACTTTTCTGCAAAGATCGTCTAGGTAGGTACCACCGCTTTGCCAGTCATTCTGCCGCCAAGCAGTAGTGTGCAAGCACTACTGTGTTCCGGTTTGAAGGGCACTGTAGCTAGTGAAATTACTGGGCAAATTAGACTTTATGACCTGATCTCACAGTCTAGTAATCTTATTTCTAGATTGTATTGATGTCTCAGGATGACGTGCGCAGTGCAGTATCACTCAAAACTGTATACTTTAGAGTTCTGAGTGACACTGCAACTGATATGAGCAGCTGTGTCGCTTAACATCAGGCGAATGGTTAGCTCGTCATGTCATACCTTAACATAAAAAAAAAAAATTAAAAAAAATAGAAACACAAATTTGTATGGATTTGACAGTTCCAATACGCAGTTTATGTGCTTAGTATGTAAATTTCTCCTGTTGCATTGCAATCAAAGTTTCGTGATCACCCCCCAGGTCGTTGGACCACCTAACGTTTGATTGTATCTCAAGATCAAAGAGTGGATTAATGATATCTAGTATAGATTAAATAATAAAACCAATTATAAGATACTAGAAGTACACACTAAACTTGTACTTTAGACCTGACAGTTGTGACACTGTATCAATTGATAACGCCTACGTTCATAAAGATAAATCGACGTTAAAAAAAGGTAAATAGTTTATAAGTAAGTGTATAGTAAATATTGTGTATATCCTATACCACAGAATATCTTTCTTCTAAATATATATAACTCAAAGGTGACTGACTGATTGACTGACTGACATAGTGATCTATAAACGCACAGACCAAACTACTGGATGGATCGGGCTAAAATTTGGCATGCAGGTAGATGTTACGTAGGCATCCGCTAAGAAAGGATTTTTAGAAATTCCACCCTTAAGTGGGCAAAATGGGTGGTTGAATTATTTTACCATAGGTCACGCTGCGGGCGAAGCTGCGGGCAGAAGCTCGTTTAATATAAGTGCAGAAGCTTCACTCCGCGAAGTCACTTAAATAAATAGCTACTCTTCCTCAAAATAAATAGAGTACAGTTCAGCTTGCACTGTCTACTCTAAACAGCTACTTGTCTTTTCCGGTATTAAAGAATATATTAGTAGGGTCCTATGCACTTGCAGCTTCAAATAAAGTGCGGATTGCGCCAGAAAAAAAAAAGCTGTCAGTTACTTCATTTGTAAGAGGCAATAATGTTATTATTTTTTTCCACTACGAAACAAAGAAACGACGTTAGCTTTAACATGCCTAGCAAGGTTTTTTGCTTGATTTGTCACTGGAACTAATGGCACATATAATAAAAATCAATTTGGCAATAATAAAACTGTAAAGTGTGTAATTTGAGGTACCCAAATTACTACTACTACTATACCCAAAGATATGATTTAAGGTGTCGATTTTTCGGTATTTTCCTTTTATTTTTCCTGGACCAGCTATCGTTTTCACTTCGTGCCTACTTGACGGTGAGTTCCGGGACATCTGTATATCTGCTTCCCAAATTCATATTATATTCTTGTAGGCAATAAAATTACCTAAAATCGTCCAGCCAATATCACCGCACTAAATTATTGTAAAAAACTTTAATTATTTTTATTTTGTATTGAATTTTTCAGATTTTCTTAATATTTTTCCGTTTAATAAGTGTATCTAAAGTGACATTGAATTGATCAAAATGTTTTCATTAAGTTTATGTAAACCAACGAACTTTGTATCTTCACACAAATAAAATTGTCTTCCAAAACACATAGATAAACCTAAGGTCAGTGACATTGACAATTTCCGTATTAACGCAGTTCGTCTAGGGATAGGTACCTACCACCGCTTTGCCAGTTATTCTGCCGCCAAGCAGTAGTACCCAAGCACTGCTGTGTTCCGGTTTGTAGGGCACTGTAGCTGTACTTGGCAAATGAGACTTTATGTCTAAGTCAAAGTGTCAAAGTCTAGTAATCTAATTACTAGATTGTGCTGATGTCTCAGGATGACGTGCGCAGTGCAGTATCACGCGAAACTGGTGTCGATTCTGTGTCGCATACTCTAAAGCTAAACGAAATTAACATATTTCCGTCTTTTTCATTTCCCCTTTTTCAGAAGAGTACCGCCATACTTTAAGTTTACTTTAGTTTTAGAGAATGCGACACAGAATCGACACCATTGTGTTATTAAACTGTACTTTAGAGTACCGAGTGACTGCAACTGATATGAGTAGCCGTGTCGCTTAACATCAGGCGAAGGGTTAGCTCCTCACGTCATTCCTTAACATTGAAAAAAAAATTTAACCATGTGAAAACCTTCAAGTTGATTCATTATAATCTTACTTACAATAATCGGTATAATGTCTACGGAATTGTGCACATATTCGAGCTGTGCAGAAAATTACAGTAATTCTGCTGTGACAGGACATTTTTTTTAACTTTATTATGTCTTTATATTATTTATTGGTATATTAGTATAATTTATTCGATATATCATATCGGATAGATAATCACGGTATTTTTCTTGCACCAGTGTGACGTAGTGGTTACTTTTGTAACATATTCATTATCTCAACGGTAATGAATTATATACATTGTAAAAGACAGTAGAAAGAAGAAAAAAAATACATAACTGTAAAGTTTTTTATAGCTTCTGCTTTACAGTTGTAATCGAAGCTTCGGATCAAAGTTTTCTATTCTGCATTGTACCGGATTGCTTGCACCAGTAGTGAGAAAGAGAACTGCTTTTTTTCCAACTCATATATTGTAATGGGCTTGCTATATATTATTTGACAATAAGCACTTTGTAATTTTATATGCTTAGTGAAATAACTTAATTTTAAGTACCTAATATAATTTTGACTTGTAAAAGTGCTAAAATTAGCCTATTTGTAATAAATATTTTGACTTTGACTTTGAGTTTGACATTAAATTATCAATTTTCATAAATTAATAAAAACCGTGAATATTAATAAAATTAAATTCGGGACAATACTATTAAGTAGGTACCTACTTTTTGAAACTGTGGTTATAAAAAATAATATTTATTTAAATAATTTATATAAAGATAAAAATCATAGTGTCGTAATCAAAAAAAAAACTTACGTTCAGAGCGGCTCCGTGGACGGAAAAACATCTTCCATGATTGATTTTCTTCAACGTCACCCCAAACAGCTTACTTCTCACTCCGTAAGCTTTTAAGCACAATGAGAACTTATCGTAGCACATTTTTCTCACTTACAACCCCAACAAAGAAAAATAAACAGTTTGAATTTGGAACCTTTTTTTAATTTGGAGTGTTGCTTGGTTTTTATTAGAATAATTCAAAATGATTTAGGATGTGTCATTCGATTTTTAAATCGATTTACGCATTTTCAACCCGCACCAGTCTGGTACTGCCATAACAGAACAACTGTTACTATGTTCTGTGACGGTACTGAGCTCTTTATTTCAATAAATTGTTGCCGCCAGTGATAATGTATCTATCGAGTGATTATTGTTGTGTACATGGGGATCGCTGGTCTAGCTTTGATTGGTCGTAATGATTGTCAATGTCATATGTTTCAAGCA
The DNA here is from genome assembly GCA_905220475.3 of Ennomos fuscantarius. Taxonomy (NCBI): domain Eukaryota; kingdom Metazoa; phylum Arthropoda; class Insecta; order Lepidoptera; family Geometridae; genus Ennomos; species Ennomos fuscantarius. The sequence goes on along the minus strand of HG992034.1, from coordinate 3,178,321 downwards.
GTTTTATGATAACTCCGGAGAATTCTGAAATATTTTAGTATCTTCCAAGTTGGTAGTAAAAATTATGTTTGTGATCTTTTAATAAGTAGTTATGTATAAAATAAGTGTGTAATAATAATAAAATTACTATGACTTGTAACTGTTTTTGCAAACAAGTGTTGCCACAATTATTCTCCCTATTTCCAGCGCGAATATTTTTCCGTTTCCCAAATGTATTCGTATAAAGCAGTTTACTGTTTCGCGTGTCTTACCTGTTTGAAATTAATAAAAAAAAATTTAGTAAATAAATAAATAATATTTATTCAACATATACATAAGTAGAATTACAATATAAATTTTAGGAAACTATAGTATTAAGAACACATGTGTATTTTTATAATCTCTTCATAAGGTGTCATATATTAATATTGTTACATGATGATTAAAGGGTACCTGGATTCTTTACTACTTACTATTTATATATATATATATAATATTTATCCTATATACAATGATATTTATTTATATACCCACTTCGGTATAGGTAACGGCTTATATCCACGATTCGTCATTAAGTTAAATTTTCTTCAACTTCATATCCTTCTTTGTATATAATAATAATTAAATAATCGTTTATTATAAATATACATACAAACACAAAAATATACATGCACATACACATACACATATACATACACATACACACACCTACACATACATACGCTCTGACACAAATCAAATGTAACTAGATATTAAATAGGAGAAGCCACTGACACCTGAAACACAGTGAACTAGTTTAGGAGTCTATGGATTCACTACATAAACTGTTGAAAAATATTTATTATGTCAATAAATGATTTTTGTATTTGTATTTGTTATAATTGATCCCACTGTATATACAGTGCTCAAAGTTCCTGATTGAGTCCATGGGTAGAGTGCGCGTGTTATATAATGGTACATCAGTATAGGTAAATACAGTTCTTATCATCAGCTTCACTATTACAGAGGCCATCATATGTAAACAACTGTATTATTTCCTAGCTCTATCTCGTTCTATTGCGGTTAATTAACATTGCGTTATTACTATTTATGTACTAATCAATATTAATACAAGGCTTTGTCCTGATGGATTACTGACCTACTGACAGACAACGTTTTTAAAAAGAGTTTTGACTGCCCTGATAGCTCTGTTAGTAGTAGCTCTGCCTTCTGAATTGGAAGCTGTGGGTTCGATTTCAACCCAGGACACATTTATGACATTTATGTGATGAACAACAAGTTTCTTTTTTCTGTTCATTAATAATGCGGGCATCGAACTCGCTGCCTCCGGGTTATGAGCTGACCTGCTCCACTACCACACCATAGAAGCTGTCAAAAAAGTAATCAAAGTAGAAAATTCCCCGGAGGGCCTAGTACTAGTATAGGTACTTAAGTACTACACTGTATCTTAGAAGTGTCTAGGTATAGAGCGTAGAAAGAGTCAAACATAAGTAAATGGTGTCAATTGATTGCTCACGCTCTTGCGCACTATATTGAAACGTGGCAATGATTAAATAGAATAATAGAGAAGTTAAGTTTGCGTCCAAAAATGCAAAAACTTGCGCCAAATTTCAGAAAACACCGAAGATAGCAGAAAGTTCTAATTTGCAATCACACTAATATTATAAAGGCGAAAGTTTGTATGTGTGTATGTATGTATGTTTGTTACTCGTTCACGCTCAAACGGCTGAATGAATTTGGGTGAAATTCGGTACCAAGATAGCTTAAACACTAGATTAACATATAGGCTATAATTTATCTCGAAAAGTGAAATTCTCCCGTGCGATGAGCAAATAATTGAAATACCTTTTATCTGCGGGTGAAACCGCGGCGCGCAACTAGTAAAGTATAGTTTATTTCCTACTAGTTGACCCGCCCCGAATTTGCATGGTGAATTAGTAAAACGCAGTCGAACGGGATAAAAAGTCCCCAACATTTTTAGCCAAATCGGTTCAGCCGTTCTCGAGTCTTGAGAATAACTTGTATAATGAATTATATTTTGAGTAGATTCCAATTTTCAATCAAGTACACACTTAATCATTGTAAGCTCAGCATTTTGGGTACGTTACCTACCGGTAGTGGGCTGCAGCATTTGGACTCTCTTTAGGTCATCGCGGCTAGTATAAAGTCCAAATGTTTTTGTACTTAAGTACTTAGTACGTAGTTTAGCTAGTAGTATTAAGTAGTTAGTTAAAAGAATAAATACACTTTACCCGTTAAAAATAGAATAAGTACAAATTTTTTTTTCTTTTCTTTCTTCTTTCTTAATTGTACTAATTCTATCCAACGTGTTCTCACGATCACGTAACTCGATTGCAACGAATAGAAACAATTTCAATACGCAGTTTATGTGCATAGTTAGTATGGAATTTTCTCCTGTTGCATTGCAATCAATGTTTTGTGATCACCCCCCTGGTCATGGAACTTGAATGCAACCATTTGAAACAAATATTAATATGAATTTTAAAGTTTTCGTTTATTGGCATAGATACTTTGTTCTCCTATTGCTATCAAAGTCACGTTTTCATCCGTATATTCTAGAATTGAACGAATAATTGAACATGCCACTACATACTAGGTGGTAGGACTTTTCTGCAAAGTTCGTCTAGGTAGGTACCACCGCTTTGCCAGTTATTCTGCCACCAAGCAGTACTGTGTTCCGGTTTGAAGGGCACTGTAGCTAGTGATCTAGATCTAGACTTTATGATCTGATCTCACAGTTTAGTACTCTTATTACTAGATTGTGCTGATGTCTCTGGATGACGTACGCAGTGCAGTGTCACGCGAAGCTCTATACTTTAGAGTTTCGAGTGACACTGCAGCTGATATGGGCAGCCGTGTCGTTTAACATCAGGCGAACGGCTAGTTCGTCACGTCATTCCTTAACATAGAAAAAATAAAAATGCCGGATTCCTCATGGTACCTATGTTTTTTTACCGTAAGAGTGAGTACAAATTCCACATTCTGCACATAACCTATAGCCGACTTCCGAACGAGACTCGAACCAGGGTGTTCGGTTCGTAAGTTGCACGAGCTACCGCTGAGCCAGCGCTCGGTTACTTTAATCACAAAGCTGATATGCATTTTCGCATCTATGAACATATTATAGTTATGTGCACCCCGTCCTTTACCACTTCGTCAAATTCTCTCCATCCAAAGGTTGCCTGGAAGAGATCGCTTTTAGCGACAAGGTCGCCCATTGTTACACTTTATATAATTGAATGTTTTTTTCTTTGTATTTTTTATTATTAGGTGTGTACAATAAAGAGTTCCTCTATCTATCTCTATTCCGTTTATCTTTGCATATCTCGTGCAGCATGTGTTTGCGGTAGTGTTCAATGTCCAACACCCACTTACGCTTGTCTGCCTTGTATCCACTTACTCATGCATATATTTTGTATGCATATTGTACTAATAATATGCATTGCATAATGTATATCTACGTGTCAATTAACACAGGAGCAATCGACTAGCAGTAGAAACACTAGTTATAGCTAGTTTAGAATCTCTAATCATAAGGAAGTAACTATGTGTAACTATGTAATCTACGTAGGATTATAGGTAACTACTATTGAAGTAAAACTTCTTTACGCACGCTTTACTTGGGGAGTAAGCTGGTGAATGTAGCAAGGCGAACGAAATTTGATTCACGTAGATCTCCATTGCCAACATAGCAAAGTTAAAATTTGTATTTTTATGTAGGTACCTATATCTGGTAAAATGACTATTTATAATTTTCAAAATGGCGACATTAACATTTTTTTTATCTAATTTTTTTTAAGGACTTTGAGTCGTCCAACGACTATGTCAACCCAGCCATTAACATTGAACAAAGCAAAAACAAAGTTATACCGGCCGATAGATGGAGCTAAACTAAAGAATTTTTACTTACTTTCAATAGGGTCCACTCTTCCAGTGGACGTAGTCTTCTCGATCCTCTTATCCCGGCAACGGCCCTAGCCGAGGCTCGCACCCCAGGGGTGCCCTTGAGCTAGTTGCCTCCCACTTTTGACGGCTCCCGCCCGGTGACGCTGTAAAGGTCGCTAGAGACCAACAACATTAGCTCGTTCAAAAAAAAAAAAAGAAGTTTTACTTCAGTCGTGTGGTCTAAAGCACACTCGTTTTTATGTATTATCGCACCTATTTATAATATTGTTAATATGCACATAAATTATAAGTACTTGGATTGCGTGTGATCACTGACCATTAACGTTGCCTTCTTTGTTCTTTTCTAGTGGAACTGATGGAAAACTTGGTAAGGTCTACTTAGGTAGGTAATGATTGAAGTTGGTAGGAATTAATGACGAGGTTCTCACTGATTTTGGATGGTTTGTTAATTGTTAATTGTGTTCTTGTGTGCTGAAGATGTCTAAGCCGTTAAGGGACGCCTCCGGGCGCTTCCTGAGGGACCCTTCCCAGGGACAGCTCAGGGGTCCTCCTCAGGGCCCACCGGTTTTGGTGGACCTTGAGAAGGACTCTTGCGCTTCTCAGGGCAGGGTTGTGTTGGAGAGGACGTTGGAGTCCGACGACTCCTCCGTCATATCGGAGAGGTCGGGTGGACGGGAGACCGCTGACGAGAGCGGTGCTGGCCGGAAGCGGCCGTACTCTTCATTTTTCGTGCCTGGGTATTTGGACTCAGACACGGAGACTGAAGAGACGGCGGCCGCCAAGGTCAACTCGGCGAGGAGAGGTAGGAGGAAGACCACCCAGGCGGGTCCGTCTAGGGAGACCTTCCTTAAGCCTGCTCCTGTTGATAAGGAGCTCGAGACGCTTCTGCAGGGCAGAAGGTTTAGGAAGGGGCAGGCTGCTGCGGTCAGCGACGTCGAGCCGAGCACCGGGACTGATTCCGATGCTCGTCCGATGGTCGTTGACCTCAGCGTCCTCAACGCCCAGGAGCTGAGAGCACGGGCGGAGGAGGAGCTCACCCGCATTCTTGAGGTTGCCAGGAAATCTGGCAACCTCAAGAAAAATACCCGCCTACGGTTGGAGATGGAGGCAATGAAGGCGGAGGTGAAGGCGCTTCGTCTTGGCTTCAGTGAGGCCAAGACGGAGGCCGCCACTGCCACCGCTGCTGCCGCCACCGCCACCGCTACCGCTGCCGCTACGCAGAGGCCTGCAGCCCCCTCAGTGCTGGGTGCCGCTGACTTTTTGGAGGAGCTCAGGGGGTCCTTGACTGCCACGTTCGGGCAAATGCTCAATGCCCGACTCGCAGTGATCGAGGACCGCCTTCTGCCTGCAAAGACGGTGCGTCCACCGCTGAGGGCAGATGCCAAGAGGGCAGCGGCGGAGGCCGCAGGAGTGGTGGAGTCTGCTCACCAGCAGGCTGGAGTTGCGGGTCCTTCCACCTCCAGGAGGACCCCAAGTGCCCAGGTTCCTGAGGGGAGGGAAACCTGGGCCCAGGTGGTGGGAAAAGGCAAGGGGAGGGGAAAAGGAACGGGGAAGCTCTCCGTCCCCACCCCTGCCCCTGCAGCCCCTAAGCCCCGCGCCCCAACGGCCCCTGTCCCCACGGCCCGTGTCCCCGCTGCCCGTACCCCCGCGGCCCGTGCCCCCCCCGCGTCCCGTGCCCCCACAGTCCGTGCCCCCGCGGCCCGTGCCCCTGCGGCCCGTGTCCCTGCGGCCCGCACCCCTGCATCAGCCCCCCCTGCCGGTAGGACTACGACGGTGCTGAGGAGTCCCCCAAATTCCGCGGCCGTGGTGCTGTCATTGCACCCCGATGCCGTGGAAAAAGGGATGACCTACAGCACCGTCCTCCAAACGGTGCAGGATAAGATTGACCTGCAGGAGCTGGGGATCGAGGGGATCCGCATTCACCAGACGGCTACGGGAGCCAGGATGCTACAGATCCCCGGCTCCCAAAGCGGGGAGAAAGCGGATCGCCTCGCGGAAAAGCTCCGTGGGGTCGTGATGGAGGTGGCCAGTATCACCAGGCCGGTTAAATCCACTGATCTGAGGATCAGTGGTTTGGATGATGCGGCCACCAAGGAAAAGGTGGTGGCAGCGGTCGCACGTGCGGGGGAGTGCGACCCGCAGCTGGTAAAGGCCGGGCAGATTCGCCCCGGTCCAAGAGGGGCTGGCTCCACTCTCGTCTCCCTCCCGGTTGCAGCAGCTAAGGTGCTGCTGCAGAAAGGGAGGCTGCTGATTGGGTGGAGCTCAGTACAGGTGGTAGCGCTGGGGGAACGCCCCATGCGCTGCTACCGGTGCCTGGGGCTGGGGCACACTCGCCCCCTGTGCCCCGCTGTGGCGGACAGGGGTGACCTGTGCTTCCGATGTGGAGAAGCAGGTCACCGGGCGGCCAGCTGTGGGAAGATAGTCCCACGCTGTGCCATCTGCGCAGAGTCGGGGCGGCCCTCTGGGCACGTAATGGGGGGACGCGGCTGCGTTCCCCCTAAGACGAAGGGGAAGGCCACCCGGACCCAGGCCACCCCAGCTGCCACAAGCCAGGCCGCCCCGGAGGTAGTACGCCCAGCGGCGTGCGAGGAGGTTGTGATGTCCGATTAATGGATCAGGTCGGACATCACAACTTCCTCCAGACGAATCTAAACCACTGCGCCAGGGCCCAAGATCTGCTTATGCAGTCCCTGGCGCAGTGGCAGATAGACGTGGCGGTCGCTGCGGAGCCGTACTATGTCCCCCCCCAACATACTTGTTGGGCTGGGGACCTGGACGACTCCGTGGCTATCATTAGGCGATCCGGCGGGTCCACCCCCCTCTCAGTTGAGGAGAGGGGGTCGGGGTACGTGGTGGCAAAGTGGGGGGAGTATGCGATTGTCGGCGCATACTTCTCCCCCAACAAAACCGCTGCGGAGCTGGAGGTCTTTGTGAACCTTCTGGCCGCGGCGGTGAGGAGACAGGCCCCACGTCAGGTCCTCTTCATGGGGGACCTGAATGCCAAGGCCCGGGATTGGGGCAACCCTTCTACTAACCCTCGCGGCGAGATCGTGAGGGAGTGGGCGGTTGCCACAGGACTGACCCTGCTTAATAGAGGGTCGGTCCACACGTGCGTGCGGCAGCGCGGGGGGTCCGTGGTGGACGTCTCGTTCGCCACCCCCGCTGTCGCAGCACGTGTCCGGGCCTGGAGGGTGTTGTCGGAGGTGGAGACTCTCTCGGACCACAAATACATAAGGTTCGAGATCTCCACCTCCAACAACCGAGGGGGGCCCCTGCGGGTGGCGCGTTCGGTCTTCCCGCGCTGGGCTATTAGTCGCCTCGACGCCGAACTGGCAAAAGAGGCGGCTATAGTCCAGGCTTGGCAGGCTGGCCCCGCGCACCCGGAAGTGGACGTTGCGGCGGGCCACTTCCGTGCGGCAGTGACGGCCGTGTGCGACACGGCCATGCCGAGGGCCCGCCGCCGCCCCGAACACCGCCAGGTGTACTGGTGGAACCCGGAGATTGCCGATCTCTGGGCCACCAGTTCGGCGGCGAGGCGGGCCTACGTGCACCGCAGGAGGAGGCGCAGGGGCCGGACGGACGAGCAGCTGTCAGCTGAGGAGCTGGCAGCTGAGGGCCGGCTGTACGGTGCCTACCGCGACGCGCGGTGGGACCTGCAGCTGGCCATCGGCCGAGCAAAGGCGGAGGGCTGGAGCGAGACGCTGGAGGGCCTCAACAGGGACCCGTGGGGACGTCCATATAGGGCTGCCCGGAACAAGTTCCGGGGCCAGACGTCCCCAGTCGCGGAGTCCCTGGAGCCGGAGCTCCTGGGCAGGGTGTTGGAGGGGCTCTTCCCCGACAGAGATCCCCTCCACAACCCTCCGACGATGGCGCCGTCCTTCCCCTTCCCCGAGGCAGACTCGGCGGACTCCATCCCGCCTCTGACGGAGGCGGAGATGGAGGTCGCGGTCGCACGCCTACGGGGCAAGAGGACCGCCCCGGGTCCTGATGGGATCCCGGGGCGGGTCCTCAGGATCGCCCTGGAGGAGATGGGCGATCGGCTTCGGGAACTGTTCGACGCATGCCTCACGTCCGGACGATTCCCGAAGCCGTGGAAGGACGGCCGATTGTGCCTGTTGCGGAAGGAGGGTCGTCCTGCTGACTCCCCTTCCGCATACAGGCCCATCGTCTTGCTGGATGACACGGGTAAGCTGCTGGAGCGTGTGGTAGCTGCCCGTGTCATCCAGCACCTGGAGGGTACTGGGCCTGGGCTGTCGGAGGCCCAGTATGGGTTCAGAGCGGGGCGGTCTACTATAGACGCCCTGCTCTGGCTCAAGGAGTGGACGCAGGAAGCGGTCGGCGGGGGGGAAAAGGCGTTGGCTGTCTCGCTCGACATAGCCAACGCCTTCAACAGCCTCCCACATGGAACGATACAGGAGGCGCTGCGTTACCACGGAGTGCCCCTGTATCTGCGGAGGCTGTTGGCCGACTACCTCCAGGACCGCGAGGTCCTGGTGGAAGGGCGCGATGGTTTGAGGCACCGTCGCGTCTCCTGCGGGGTTCCACAGGGGTCGGTACTGGGACCGATCCTGTGGAACATTGGCTACGACTGGGTGCTGCGTGGCACGCTGCCTGCAAACATGCGGGTTGCGTGCTACGCAGACGACACCCTGGTCGTAGTCAAGGGGAGGGACCTCAGGGAAACGGTGCGGCTGGCCACGGTGGGAACAACCCTCGTGGTCGACCGCATCCGCTCTCTGGGACTGGAGGTTGCCCTCTCCAAGACCGAGGCCCTGTTGTTCCACGGGCCTCGGGGGGGACCCCCTCCAGGAACGCGGGTGCTTCTGGATGGGGTCCCGGTCCCGGTTGGGACCCAGATGAAATATCTGGGTCTCATCCTGGACGGGAGGTGGACTTTTGGGGCCCACTTCACTCAACTGGCCCCAAAAGTTCTAGGAGCGGCCGCCGCTCTAGGGAGGCTGCTGCCCAATGTGGGTGGCCCGAACGCCACGTGCCGCCAGCTGTACTCCGGAGTAATCCGGAGTATGGCCATGTACGGGGCACCGGTCTGGGTGGACGCCCTCGGTCGCAATAACAAGGCCCTGCTGCGTCGTCCGCAGCGGGTCATTGCGACGAGGGCGATCCGCGGATACCGGACGGTGTCCTGGACGGCGGCATGTGTGCTGGCCAGTGATCCCCCCTGGGAGCTCGAAGCGGAGACCCTCGCCGAAGTTTACCACTTCGTGGCGGCGAGGAGGTCCCGTGGAGAGCCCCCAGCGTGGGGGGAGGTCAAGCGCCTGCGAAAGCAGGCGCGGGCCGCCCTGTTGCGGCGGTGGACGGAGGACCTGGCTCCACCGGTCCCTGGACAGAGGACGGTGGAGGCCATCCGCCCGGTCCTCCGGGAGTGGGTGCGGCGGCCCTTTGGGTCGCTGACGTTCCGTTTGGTGCAGGTGCTTTCCGGACATGGATGTTTCGGAAAGTACCTGCATCAAATTGCGAGACGGGAGGCGACCCCGGCCTGCCACGAATGTGGGGCGCCAGAGGACACGGCGCCCCACACGCTGGAGGTGTGCGCTGCTTGGGACTCCGAGCGGCGCACACTTTCAGCGGTCGTTGGCCGGGACCTCTCGTTGCCGAGCGTGGTGAAAGCCATGCTCGGCAGCGAGAGTGCGTGGCAGGCCACGGTCTCCTTCTGCGAGAGGGTGATGACGCAGAAGGAGGCCGCGGAGCGGGTCAGGGAGGATAATACCAACTCTGACCCCCTCCGGCGCACCCCCGTGGTGGCAGGGAAGTGCGAGGGCATTTCCCCCCCTCAAAAAAAAAAAAAAAAAAAGGTAGGTAATGATTGACATTAATAATAGTCTAGAAATAACTTTACGTCACCACTTCACATACCTATTCAACTATATATTACAAGGCTTCTAAGTTAAAAGATCTTGCGTTGTGGTGGGCCGAGAGGGTCAAAACTAATTCGAGATTGGTTCGTGTGAAGCAGATCGCTTTGTGGGATATTAACCATGTAACGATGGCGTTTTTTCGTATATCTGCTTGTCTGATGGAAAGGTGATGGCGGAGTCAGGTTATGCAACTCCAGTGCACTTTCCAAAATGCACTCGAAAAAAGACCGATAAACTGGTGTTGCGTCTATGATCGAGGCTCTGTAGTCGGGCGTCAAACAAGTCGTTGCTCTTTATATCCTTGTTTTTTTATTATATTTACTTTTTTTTTTACTTGAAACTTGTCTAGCATTTGACCACGCTCTTACCTGATGGGAAGTGACGATGCGATCGAAAGTGTAGCATGCTAGCCAAGTAAATACCTATTCACTCTTCTCTTAAACACGCCCGGGTCATATTTCGCCGGAAACATCTGTGTTTCCGGCGAAATGGCATGCTAAGGAATGGCTGGCAGGGCATTCCATTCCTTAGCCGTTCTTATTAAGAACGTTGAGTCAAATCGCTTGGTGCGAATGGATGGTATTTCGACCACGAAAGTATGGCGCTTAGCCGAGCGTCTAGTAGTCAGTTAGTGGAATGGTGATGGGAGAATGCGATCATACGGTTCTTGAGCGCATTCACCATGGTGTACCTGATCTGTAACTAAAGACTAAAGTAAACTAAAGACCGACAGACTTGCCACGTTACATCGATGTGCGAAGGGCTCTGGAGCCTTTCACCAACCAAAGTGTCGTCGTCAATGAGCTTTTTGGCACGCCGTTCCATCGAGTCCAGAGCCTCAAGCTTGTACTTATTTCTCGTAATTGAACATAAGTAAGTAGATACAGAGATTAGTGATTGAGGTTTCCATACATACATTCTTGCCGCTGGCTCCCGTGTAACCTAGCAACATTTAAAGCCGATAAGCATGACCTGTTCAATCAAACCGCTTTTGTTTTCTCTCCATTTCAACTATGGATAAGACATGGACAAGGCATGCGATCTCCATTTCTTGGTCGTAATACCAAGAAATATTCGCGAACGTTTGACAATTCAACCTATCGTGAACAGAGCGAATATCTCGCATACCAAACTATCGCCGAATCCGGACTGGTGTTTATTTGTCTTGATACCAACATTCCTTGCTTGCATTCAAATGCCTGGACAATTTAGGTACGTTACTTACTACTATACCAACTACCATACCAAATAGACGGAAGGTAAGTTATCAGATGAATATGGGCGGTATAATATGGTAGATCCCTGAAAAACTTCTTTACGTACGCAGCGCACGCTTGACTTGGGGAGTAAGCTGGTGAGGCGAAAGGAGGTTGAAAATTGTTTGTTAACGTAAATCTCTATTGTTAACATAACATACTTAAAAATTTGTATCATTATTTTGGTATGTCCGGCTAAATAACAATTTACAATTTTCAAGATGGCGACAGTAACATTAAACAAAGCAACAATAAAGTTGTACCGGCCGATAGATGGAGCTAAGCTAAAGAAGTTTTACTTCAGTCGTGTGGTCTAAAGCACACTAGTTTTTAATAATAAATATACCATGCGAACAAGCGTTTATAGATTAATCCCCTAACTAATAAACACTGGAATAGAATATAACATTGGAATAACAAACGTAGTGTAGTAATTACCATTTACTTGTAAAATATTGGTTGAAAGTCCCGACACGACCGACGGCGAAGCTCAAAGCCTACGGATTCAACAAATTAAATGTCCAAATAACAGCTCTAATTTGTTAGTAGGACAAATAGCACAAATGAACTGTCGGAAGTAACGTCGTTTAAATGAGGTTTGGTCTGGAGCTTACAAGACATTGTGTTAATTTATAATTCTAGTTAATTATGGCTTCGAGCGGTTTGGAGACATTTTGAAGACTAGTCTTTGACTATGAAGCTATTAGTGTATATATGTTGAATACGGTCATTTCCTACTAGCCTAGTTCCACCACTCAGAAAGAATGGGGAAAATCCTAAGTACCACTCTAGAAACGTGCTTAATGGTTTTTATTTTTATTTTTTCGAAGTTTTAAATATTTTATTATTGGTGCTATTAATAAGTATAGCTCTAAATCTAATAGAATAGATATGGTGATGTTACAGTAAACTTCACATAGAAAGAAGCGACTATTATAGGTGCTTTGACCATTTGAGAATTTGTCCAGTCGTGATTTTGTCCACTTGCTCCGAAGCAAATAAGTTTAGACTTAGGTGGACTTTAGTAAAGTTGGTTGATTCGTATCAAGCTACATACAGCATTAAGAACCAATTATTTCAAAATTAAATTTTTCATTGATCACAATAAATTAACTATCTACTTAATTAGGTACCTACCTATACTCTAACCTGAGTTAGGTACTATAGGTACATTATTTAGGTACCTACATATTATTTATCCACTTTATAGATTCGTTTAGATGTTTACCTAATGAAAATGTCAAAAAACCAATATTAATTTCCCGTAGCTCTCTTAATTAACGAGATTGTTAATTAAACTTATGACAGCTTGTCTATGAAGTAGGTAAGCCGGAAGCCACGCCATCTGGTCGCCAGCGTTTTAGACGGAGCACCCTTGATGGAACTTAGAAAGCCTTCGCTTATTACCGATTTGTATAGTTCCCGTCGCGTAAGAATGGTGGCCATTGATTCCGCTCCAATTACGATTAGGCATACGACTTAGGTATGTAAGTAGGTAGGTATAAGTATCCTATTATGATGATGATATTATTATTATGATCCTAAAATGATACGTACAGGCGGAAATCAAGTTTTAGTTTGAAAACTATCGTGAGTATGACACATTTTGTAAAATAAATAACGGCTAAAACTCACGTCAATTAAAAGCCGCGGCGGCTTTCGCGAGCGTCAGTACGTAACGTTACGAAACCTGGTCGGAGTAATTTCGACTTTTAATTGACGTGAGTTTTAGCCGTTATTTATCTTACAAAAAGGAAATCAAGTTATTTGAAAAGTATGTTGTAATTATATAACTTTTCCTATTTAAGTTGTAACTTGTATACTTGCCGATACGAAACAAATATCACCTCCTCATGTCAAACGAATTCTCGCTAACGGTTTATCGCAGTGTGAATGCGCCTAATAATTTTCCGTAGGTACCTTGTAGCTAAAACGAGTTATTGGTAAAATTAGGTATCTTTAGTGTTCTACCTACTTCTAGTAAGTATGCACCTACCCCAAACCTACATAGGCTAAAGCGATGCCTTGACGTCTTGAAAGAAGACACCTAAATACGTACGAGGCAATAGACTGACCAGCTTACACACAACCGCCATTAAGTCACACACTTTACCTATCTACCTTATTGACAGCCTCTGTGGTGTGGTCGTTGAGCAGATTGACTCATGAGCTGGAGGCGGCAGGTTCGATTCCCGCGGCAGGAAAAGTATTTATGTACAGAAAAAAAAGCGCAAATACTTGTTCTGAGTCTGGGTGTTGTAGGACCATGGTGCTCGTAGTTCCTGGGTCCCTACACACAGGGAATCCTAGTTACGGTCCAGGATCTATGTATGTGATAGTTGGACGATAACGTCGATAATTGGATAATAATATTATTATTATCCTAGTTTTGCTTTCCTCAATTTGGTCCATGTTCTCTTCCAGTTTGTTCTGTTATTAGGTAGGTAGGTGTATAATTAATTGAAGGGTTGAGAATAAAAAGGGTTTAACTGTCAAATTGACAGTTTCAAGAAAATGTACTTTAAACTTCAACGGCGTCATTTTAATGTAGAGTGCTTATAAGGTAGTAGAAAAGGTTTATGTAAGTTTCAAATGATTGAAAATGTTTTAATTCTATTTTAAAATACTAAATATAGTACTAATTCATACAATTACTGTAAAAATATAATATAATAAAATAAATATAATAATGTTTTTATGCTAAGCGAACTGTATTCTTGTGACAGATAAACCGTTTTTAGACTCAAAATCTCGAGATTTAAGCCTCATTTTGGTATTTTGAGAATGTATTATTGTAGATAATTTCACGCTGAATCCAACGATACCCATAGGTCATTTTGTGAAAAAAATCAGTGAAACCCTTTTTGTTCTCACCCGTTCAATTATGTAAGTACATAGTTATTGTTATATCTGAAGCTGGACTCGACCCTGAATAACTAATCCATTTATGTAAATGCAAATAGCACGAATAATGTGCGAACTAACCATAAATGAACCTTTTCTTATTAAAATTCAAATCATTCCAGGATTCAGGGGATGCGCTCATTCATAAACACAAACCGACCCATCCAAGCAAGACTGTGCCGTAAATCTTAGTTATTAAGTTATCAAACTTGGACCCAGGACTGTATCTCTTGCTTTCAGAGGTGATTTATTATATTGCAGAAGGATTATACGCCAATTAAACTGATACCCATCCCACCCACGCTGAGGCAACACTAGGTATCTATTAAAGTCGTGCAAAGTGAGTTTGAATGAAGCTCTTTGAGGCTGCTTTGCATGGAGAGTGGTCCACGTTATAAATGCCAAGTTTAATACATACCAGAAAAATAAAATCACATCACACTAATATTATAAAGGCGAAAGTTTGTGTGTATGTATGTGTGTATGTTTGTTGCTCATTCACGCTCAAACGGCTGAATGGATTTGGATGAAATTCGGTACCAAGATAGCTTATACACTGGATTAACATATAGGCTACATTTTATCCCAGAAAAGTGAAATTTTCCCATGGGATGAGCAAATAATAAAAATACCTTTTATCCGTGGGTGAAACCGCGGCGCGCAACTAGTACCATATAATGTACGTACCTATATAATTAAACTTCAAAAATAAATTGTAAACAACTTGATGTACTTGTACTTGATATGATATCTATCTATATATATATAAAAATTTATTAGTGTTCGTTTGTCTCGCTAAAACACGAGAACGGCTGGCCCGATTTAGCTGATTTTGGTTGTGAAACGTTGGTCGTAGTCTAGGAAAGGTTTAAAGGTGAGAAAAAAAAGAAGTATTCACTTGGACAGGGTAAGGATGTAAACTTTTAACGCATGAGCTGCGTGTGCTGGTAGCTAGTATAATGATCCAAGAATTGAGGGTATGAAAACATGAAAGCAAATCGTTGTTCGTTCCCATCGGGTTTGCTGCGCTGCGGTTATTAACATGACTGACGACTCATCTTTGTAAATAACATTTTATAAGTTCTGAGTTTACGTATTTTTGAATGTAACGCATTACTGTGAAGACTAGTTAAGCTTTCTACGAAGATTTGACTGGCCTGATAGCTCAGCTTCTGAGCTTCTTAGCCTTCTGAGCTGTAGATTGTGGGTTCGATTCTCACCCAGGACAAAAATTAGTGTGATACACATCCATACAAACAAAAAGTATCTAAGTATCAGTTATCTGGTTCCCAGTGTGTGAAACGTCCAAAAATATTTATTTATTTTGTGTTTGTGACCTCAAACTACTGATAAAAACGGTAACAGTACTCAAAAAAATAAGTGACAGTAAAATTGAAACTCATACTTCTTCATCTTTACATAAAGAGTACGTAAGGAGACTGCACAAGGCATATCTTGTTTTAATCAAAAAGGTTATCATACTCACATATATCTTTATGACCATCTATGACTGACAAAATAAGTCAACCTATCACGCTGTCACGTTACGATCATGGACGATCTGACAACAATTTGGATAATTTCCGAAATTTTAAGCTAACGCCGTCTAAAACCACAGCCATGTATCCAAATGCTAGGTAGAATATTAAACAAGACCAAGGGCAAACCGTGCTCATGCCCCGAAGGGAAGAGATGCGAGCATTGCGAAACATTAAAGAAGAGCGTACAGTAATAATTCTTTGTCTTGTTTTGTGAATTGTAGTCTCGAAAGTTTGTGTAAATTGTGATAATGGTCCAATTCTGTATCCCTCCGAGGTATAAAAGGTTAGGATTTGATCAAGCTCGTATCCAGTTCTTTTTTAGCTATCTAAAGTGACAAATTTTTGATAAATAACGCCTTTATATACCTACTTATTAGGTATCTATACACCTACAACCAATTCTGTGCATTTGAGTGCTAAACATCATTCTAATCCATTCTTTATTTGCACTGGCAACTGCTTGTATAGTGTTCTGTAGGTAATTGCCAGTTTATTAATTAGGATTAATTTTGCTGCAAAAGTAAATAATATTAACTGTTATCGAGTAACATAAATAATAAGATAAATTAGCGGCAAATTGCAGCAGGCAGCCGTTCGTGGCGCGCATGAGAGAAGAAGAGAGAAATCACATTGCATATTGTAGACTATGGATATAATGTAGCGTTTACACGTAAACATTAATAATTTTGGTTTGCAGCCCTAGAATCTACATTGAAGAACCACGCCGTCTCACCGTCCCGATAGTGATAAGTCGCTATAAGCCCGATCCTACCAAAGTACAGTACACCGATAACTCTCGAAGATGGACCTTACGCCGCAAACAAAAACCTACCAACCAAGCTGGCGTTGGAAAAAACAGAATAACCCGGTGGTATAAACGTAAAAAAACTAACATTCAACCTTCCTCTAAGAAAACTAGTTTATGCCAGTGGTACAAGCGAAATCAAGCTTTAAGAGAATTGAAAAAGATTCGTAAAAAAGAGTTGCAGCTCGAAGAGCAAGCGCGACAAGAACAAGCAATACGAGACAGAGAAGAAGCAATAAGAAAGAGAGAACAGGAGTTAATAGAATATTTTAAGTTGAAAGAAGAAAACAAAAATAATACCATCGGCAGGGGAGATACTCCAGTAATAACGAGAAAGAAGGAAAAGGGGAAAGCAAAGAAGGAAAAGATAAAGAAAGAAAAGATAAAGAAGACAGTGGAGCTCAAAAGCAGTAAAACGTCTTCGGCGAAGCCAACAGCACAGTCGAGATATGTTACTGTAAAGAGACGGTATTGATATGAATTTCTAAATATGATATTAAAATAATTTGATGCCAATTAGCCGTTTATAGATGTGGGAGGTAATATGTTAAGCATTGGAGGTTTTTCAGCTGATGATGATTAAAATAATAATTAGTGTCTTGAGAATTAAATATATATTGTAAATACTTACTACTACTAAACTACTAATAGGCTATTTGACTACTATATTTTTATTACATACATAAATAATATACCTCAAAAAATAGATAACTGTGAAAACAAAACTTGAATATCTCAAAAAATGACTAAGTTACAGGCATTTTAAAATACAGAAATAGAAAGAGACAACTCAAACACGCAGTGACGTCAGTTACCAGTCCTCACAGTAACTCATTACTAAGCTGTGGTAGCTCTACATACAATCTTTTTGGCATGTGACGTCACAAGCCATGCCTTCTTAGTAGCTGTGAGGAAGCTCAACACGATCTCTGTTTTGCGAGAAAGGGACAGGCGATAAAACTTTAAACGCGTACTACTCCGTGATTAATTTACTGATTTTACTTATTTTTACAATGATTACATTCAATTTTAACCTACTTTATGAAAATAATATTTACTTGTTCATTTTTTATAGTAGTCAAATAGCCTATTAAGGAAAAATCACACTTAAAAGATTTGGAATCGTTTTTCTGAAAATTCCGTATCATTTGGTTCACCTTGGTGAGACCGATATCACCTAGGTGAATAAAGTGAAGTTAGTTTAAAATCAGACAAACAGATGAACACACGAGACAAAAAAAGAATTAATATTTGGTTGTCATCTAGATATGTATTATGTTTATGTAGGTTTCTTTATGATATGTATGTACTGTATATTTATAGGTATATTATGTACCAGTATATGTACCTATAGGTATCCAGTGTTTTTGTTATTTTTTTATATAAATACCACCGTCCATATATTACTGCGTTATTCCTTTCCATGCAAGGTTGTCTGGAAGAGATCGCTCTGAGCGATAAGACCGCCCATTGTTACACTTTGGTTAAGTTTGTTCACTTTTTTTTAAATTATTTAAGATGTGGTGTTTCAATAAATAGTTTGTCTATCTATCTAGTTCTAATAAAAGTTTAAAGTTTTGAGTCCGTCTTTGGAAGACAAATTTACAATCAGATAAAACTAATGGTTGCCAGTAAGAGCCAACGGAAATTATTGTTCTCTGGACCTACTGGTAGATTTCACTTGTATTCCGTTGTCCACCACTTCATGGTAACGCAAAAAGTGGATAAAAATATGCTGATACAACGAAAATAGTTCAAGCGTGTGGGACACGCCAATGTTACGATAACTTAGTAACGTTATCGTTCTATCGTTACTAAGTTATAATAATAACGCCCAACGACTACATACATAGATCCTGGACCCTAACTAGGATTCCCTGTGTCTAGGGACCCAGGAACTACGAGGACCATGGTCCCACAATACCCAGACTCAGATCAAGTATTTGGGCTATTTTCTGTGCATAAATACTTGTCCTGACGCGGGAAACGCACCCGCCGCCTCCGGGTCATAACCCGCCTCATAAGCCGACCTCGTGAGCTCGTCACACTTTTCACTAAACATATAACGTGGTACAATATTTTCTTTTTTCATGTTTCAGGTCCCACTACAAGTTGAGTCAACGTTATGTAAACTGCTTTTACCGTGTCTGCAGCCAGTTCTTCTGTTACATTAACTTCTTCATAGTCTTCAGTATATTCTTCGTTGTGATAATATTTGCCTGACTCGTTAAAATAAATATTACATTTTATTTGGTTTTTCAATGCGTCAATATTTTATTAATGAATGAATAATTTGAAAATTTTAATTAATGTTAGACCATAAGATTAACGCGTTTCTTTTCCAAGTTAATATTATATTTTAATTATTATCTTAATATATAAAAATGATCCTCTATTTCCCTTGGTAATTGCATCACGGGTGAACGGATAGAACATTTTCGCTAATTCTTTTTTTGTTGTGTTTATTATTGTGTTTTTATGAGATAACGAGCTTCCGCCCGCAGCTTTGCCCGCGGCATGGCCTATGGGAAAATAATTCAATCACCAATTTCACCCTCTTAAGAGTGGAATTTCGAAAAATCCTTTCTTAGCGTATGCCTACGTCATAACACCTACCTGCATGCCAAATTTGAGCCCGATCCGTCCAGTGGTTTGGGCTGTGCATTAAAAGATCACTATGTGAGTCAGTCAATCAGTCAGCCAGTCGCCTTTGAGTTATATATATTTAGATTGAAGATGAGCGGTAAATTAGAAAATATTTCCCAAGCGGGTGAAACCGCGAGGCGTAGCCTAGTTATTTATAGTAATTTATAGTAATAAATTTCTTAAGTTAGTATAACTATAAAGCTTCTAATTTGCTTAAGCTTCGGCTTTCCTTCTTATATAACTAGAGGAAAAAAGCCTGTATGGAGTAATAAATTAAATAATATTTATACCATAATTTATTAATAACAAATTCAATGTTCATAAGAACAACGTGATGTCAAGTTATAAACGCTGTTATAGTAACAAATCGCACGTTTCATAAGAAAATAAATCTGAACGCACCAACGATGTTACAATTAAACTAAAATGGTTGGTACCTATTTAATAAGATCACAGCATCAAGGTAAATAGGGGGAAAATATATTTTACTATCTTTGGATTAGGTTGGGTGAATGATATTATAATAGATACCACTTAGAAAGACACCATTTTAGGCAAAAAGAAAAGATTTTACATGCTTAGCTCATTTACCATACCCACGAGATTGCAGTTCTCGAGAAAAGATTTTATTAAATGAATTTTGGGTACTTTACCAATAATCATGTTTGTGAGTAAATATCCCATTTCTGGCAACAAGTTGGATCTAAATTTAGAAATCTACTTCACCAGACGATATCCTTTTATATTTTACATATCGTAAGTTGCGTTCAGACGAAAATAACATTATTTAGGCACTTGGTAAACATGATAATCTAAATAAATCTAGATATTTGTTAGGCAACACCTGAGTGGCTACAGTATGTACGCCATGTTACAGGTCGTTAAAATATCAAAAAATACAAAAATATCTGCATTGTCAAAATGCGCAATGCCAAACTTTCTGCAACCTGCCACAGTGTAAGGTTGCCAAACTTTGTGCAACCCTGCCATACTGTGTTAGGCTGTCAAACTTTGTGCAACGTGCCGCAGTGCGAGATTGCCAAACTTTATGCAAACTGCCATACTTTGCGAGGTTGCCAAACTTTGTGCAACCTATCATACTTCGTTAGTTTTCCAAACTTTGTGCAACCTTGCTATACCTTGTTAGGTTGTCAAACTTTGTGCAACCTGCCATACTATGTTAAACTGTCAAACTTTGTGCAACCTATCATACTTTGTTAGTTTTCCAAACTTTGTGCAACCCTGCTATACTTTGTTAGGCTGTCAAACTTTGTGCAACCTGCCATACTATGTTAGACTGTCAAACTTTGTGCAACCTATCATACTTTGTTAGTTTTCCAAACTTTGTGCAACCCTGCTATACTTTGTTAGGCTGTCAAACTTTGTGCAACCTGCCATACTATGTTAAACTGTCAAACTTTGTGCAACCTATCATACTTTGTTAGTTTTCCAAACTTTGTGCAACCCTGCTATACTTTGTTAGGCTGTCAAACTTTGTGCAACCTGCCATACTATGTTAGGCTGTCAAACTTTGTGCAACCTGCGATACTATGTTAGGCTGTCAAACTTTGTGCAACCTGCCGCAGTGTTAGATTGCCAAACTTTGTGCAACCTGTCATACTTTGTGAGTTTCCCAAACGTTGAGCAACCCGTCATACTTTGTGAGGTTGCCAAACTTTGTGCAACCTGTCATACTATATTATTGCTGCCCAACTTTGTGCAACCAGCCATACTATCCGTCGTTGCCAAACTTTGTGTAACCTTGCAAAACTATGCGAGTTGCTAATCGTCGCCAAAACACACGCACCGAAAGTAATGTTGTCTTAGATATAGTAGACAATGGAATCAATTCTGCTGTACAAAAGCCCAAACAAAACATTTTATGACAGTTCCAAAACTAGTGCAGTCCTTGTTATTCTCACTAATCTGAAGAGAGACAGCAACAATTTTAAAATTGTCAAATTAGTTTAAGTTTAAAATTTTGTACAACAGAATCGACACCAATTAATTTTATTTTTAGATAACGACTTTATCTTCTAACATATCGAGTGTTGCGACACGCAATTTAAACACGCTAGTTTTAAATTTCAAAGTCTTAAAACATCGTTGCCTAAAAATATCATGAAATAAAAAACGACTCACTATAATTCAGTCTCTCGAATCGCATACACTTTACAGTTTTCCTTATCAACCATCGCTTTTTTAACTTCACACGATGCCTGCCCGTCCATACACAATGTACTTGCACATCTTTTCCTTTTAGGACTTTTTTCTATATTAACGTTCAAATTAGTCAATGGTGATCTAGAATTATCTACGGCTAAATTACTTATGGAAAGAGTTAAATCGCTTGGAACATTGCCATCTAGACAATACATAAGCGAGTCTGTAAGTTTATCGTCGGCATCACTTGATCTGTTCAATGAGAGATCTACTGGAGTTGCTGTTAAGACTGATCTACTTAGTAGATACTCTCGGAATGGTATGGAAAGTGGTTTTTCTTGTTCGATTTTCAACCTTATATCTTCGCATAGTGTTGTGTTTAAGTCGATGTGTCGTTTGTTATAGCTTTGTGATCGCACGGGGCTTATGGAGCGAGGGTCCAACGGTTTGGATGAATTTGATCTGTAATAACAAAATGTTTGGACATTTCACAATCTAATCAAAGCAAAATAATAAGTAACTCTGTTGGTAGTTACAAGACGTCGATATGTAACTTACCGTTCCCCGGAGTAACTTGACCTCGTACCACCATCATCATCATCATCGGAAGACACGAAGTCGCTATCGTTTTTCGGCTCCATCTCGTCATAAGGAGTCGGCTCGCTTGGCTCAATTGGCTCACTCGGCTCAGTTGGCTCACTCGGCTCAATTGGCTCACTCGGCTCAGTTAGCTCACTCGGCTCAGTTGGCTCACTAGGGCCGTTTTGAGTGGCGGGAAGAAGATTGTCTCGTTGCTCGCATGTTACTATGAGAGGCTTGCGAGACCGCGGCGTCATTATAGATTCCTGGAAATGCATATATGAATAGTTCGCTCTTTTCAGACATTTGTATGTGATTTTCTTCCTACTTTAATAATTTGTTTGCATAGAATGAGTGGCATACAAGCAGATGGCCCGCCTGAGGGGGTGATCACGAAACTTTGGTTGCAATGCAACAGGAGAATTTTCCATACTAACTATGCACATAAACTGCGTATTCAAACTGTCAAATCCATACAAATTTGTGTTTCTATTAGTTGCAGTCGAGTTACGTGATCGCCCATCTGATCACTGCCACCTATGGACACCAACAACACTGGTTTTCTTTAAGATTCACAATTGATTACTTTGCTCAAGTAGTTTACTGTAAGCATTAATGTGCATTTTGAAGTCAGTTCTTGATTACAAGATATATTTCTATAATGACCTAAAAACCTCTTTAAAAAAATAACAATTACTGAATGGTTTCACAATGAATGTATATAATAACGAGCTTCTGCCCGCAGCTTCGCCCGCGGCGTGGCCTATGGGAAAATAATTCAACCACCCATTTCACCCTCTTAAGGGTGGAATTTCGAAAAATCCTTTCTTAGCGGATGCCTACGTCATAACATCTACCTGCATGCAAAATTTCAGCCCGATCCGTCCAGTGGTTTGGGCTGTGCGTTGATAGATCACTATATTAGTCAGTCAATCAGTCAGTCACCTTTGAGTTATATATATTTAGATTGTAGAATTACGCTTGTTTTTATTAGGTTCCCTTTATCCCCACGGAAAAAGATAGTGAAGAAATAGGGGGAAAAGGTAACCCGAAAACTAAGAATAACTTAGATTGAGATATGAAAAATAAAATAAGCAGTTAAGAGCTTTACATACGGCAACATTGAAGACACAAAAAGCATGGGAGCATGCGTGAAACGTGCAACCAACCTGCATTGCCTTCGACAATTTCTGCGTAGACTTCGTAATGGGCGACATTGAAGCTCTTCTGAAATTCACCGAATATGGCGTCGAACAAGCGTCTTCAAAAACCGCTTCCACAGCACCCGGCGTACTTGTTAAATACAATTTTTTATCAACAGTTTTCTTTGGCGTATCTTCAATAGGAACTATATCTTCGGAACGTGATACGGACGCGTCATTCTCCGAAACCGTATCCTGATCTTCGAAGCACGATACGCACGTTGGGGTAGCGCGTATCGGCCCGTTTCGCTTCCTATATTTCTTGCTTAGACTCGACGCTGAGAGAACTTTCGAACGGAACAACCTTTTCTTGGTATTTTTTGGCGTTTCTTCTGCGTCTAGTTGACTGAGATTCGGTTCGGATACGAATTTAGGGCTGAGTTTCCGAGACTTGTTCAAAGCGCCCTCGGATAAGGTGCTTTCGTTGCTCGCGTCAGATTCATAATCGTCGTCCAAGCTTTCCGAGCTTGCTATTTTATTCGCCAAGTTTTTGAGGACTATGTTTTTGTGCGACACATCTTTGTTTTCGTCTGTAAACCTAAGTCTTCCTTTGCTTGATTTCTGTAAAACGTGCGTTAATTAGGAAGAAAGTTAGAAGGATGCTCATTTACACATCTTAACCGGTTGAATTGTACTGAATACTTATATAATGTGGATACAATATTATTATTATTTATTTATTGTGATATAAACAACAATTTTTTTTTTATGGTAGTGAATGTTGTGACGAGCATGTAGTTCACCTGATGTTAAGCAACACTGTTGCCCATAACAGAACAGTGTCATTCGGAACTCCAACATATAAAATTTCGCGTGACACTGCACTGCGCACATCATCCTGAGACATCACTACGGTCTGGTAATAAGATTACTCGATTGTGAGATCAGATCATAAAGTCTCATTTGCCCAGTAATTTCACTAGCTACAGTGCCCTTCAAACCGGAACACAGTAGTGCTTGCACACTACTGCTTGGCGGCAGAATAACTGGCAAAGCGGTGGTACCTACCTAGACGGACTTTGCAGAAAAGTCCTACGATCTAGTAAAATCTATTACAATTACCACGCAAAATAATTCATACATTAAGAACAATCAAATTAGGGTTATTAAATAATATAAGAATCCAATGGGCTATTACAATAATGTCAAATAAAATAATGTTCGAGTTAATTAGATTAAAAGAAAAATTATTCACTATCACTACGGTCGGGATTACCCGTTTTAACCCATTTGTCACTCACGCTTTCACAATATGTCAATACTGCAGCAACAATGTTAGACCCCTTCTTATTTTTTTTTTTTTTTTTAATTTTTGGCTCCACACCTCCGTGTATTTAGCCAGTGTCAAGTAATTGATAATTTATTAAGTTCATGATATTTCACGCAAATATATGTCAAGTCATAGTCGAAGTCATCAAGTCAAGTCATAGTCTAGTCAAAGTCATACTCCTAGTAAAGTGGTGGCAACTGTACTTGAAGCTTCTATGGAGTTTTGGAAACAACACGAAAAGAAACGTTTCACCATCATTATACCATTTTCCCACACTCACGCCTGTAATCCAGCACTTAACGAATAGAATGCCACCAATTTTATGCACTAACACTGAAAATAACACAAGTATTGGAAAATAATACAATGCGGTGACGCAATCTTTTTCGCGTTCCCGCCAAAACTCGTTAGACCACTTGTCAAAAAAAAGTCAAAATCAGCGTTGTTGCTATTGTAACGCTGGGCACAGACTTTCAAGAAAAGATTCACTTCATTATTAAAAATCCGGAACTTTAAAACTATTGCGATCCCAGTTATTCTGATCCGTATGAAAGGGGATGGCAACATTTCTATTGCACTGTCAAATTAGACTTAGGTCCGATTATACAACGATGCTCAGTCATCGATCGGTGCTCAAGCAGCGATTTCATTCAATAATTGATCAATTGAATGACTGGCCCAATAGCTCAGTTAGTAGTAACCCTGCCTTCTGAACTGTGGGTTGTGGGTTCGATTCCCACCCTGGACAAACATTTGTGTGATGAACATAGGTGTTTGTTCTGTGTCTGGGTGTTATATTGTATTCTATGTATGTATTTACAAACAAAAAGTATATAAGCATTGTATCAGTTATCTGGTTCCCATAGTACAAGCTTTGCTTAGTTTGGGGCTAGATGGCGTTGTGTGAGATGTCCACACGTACTATTATTTTTATTAATTTATGAATGAAATCTCTGCTTGAGCGCCGATCTATGACTGAGCATCGTTCTGTAATACGGACCTTAATCTGAATGGCGATCACGGAACTTTGTTTGCAATGCAACAAAAGAAATATCATTCCAAATTTGAAAATTTCCATAGTACACATGTACATAAACTGCGTATTGAAATTGCTAATTGCATACATCTACATGTTTCTATTGGTTGCAATCAAGATAAATTCTCACCTAGATGAGATCTTGCATGGAATTTCCTATGTGTGGCGTGGTAAAATTTTGGATGTATCGAAAAATAAACCATAATATTAAACAAATTAGTCATTTATTTCATAAGCAGATTAGAGCATCTAAATTTCTTTTAAACGAAAACCGGAGAAGTGTAAATGAGACCAAAGAGAGAGACACACAGTTATTATAATGTAATGACGTTAGACAATTCATGCTTTCACATGACACATTAGCTGAAGCAGTTATGGACATTATTAACATACAATTAAAGCTTATTTTCGTTTGGCATACCTCGTCAATTGTGTTAATGCTGGAGCCAGATCCTTTCTTTGGCGTCTTGTTCAGTAATCCCTTGTTGAAAATGTGCCTCTTAATGGAATCGCCGAAGCTTCGCGAACCGGCCACTTTGCCCGTACGTTGTATTTGGATGGGTGTACCTATAAATAATATTTTAATAATAATATAATTGAAAATGGAACTTCTTTTTGAGAAAGAACTTCTTTTTTTAAAACTCATACATTGTAATGGGCTTGCTATGTAATATTTCACAATAAGCACTTTGTAATTCTATATGCTTAATACAATAACTTAAATTTAAGTAACTAATATAATTTTGATTTTTTTTTTGGTGTGGTTCCACACTTTTGTGTACTTAGCCAGTGTCAAGTAATTGATTACTTCTCGAGTTAAGTAATATATATATGTCAAGTCAAGTCAGAGTCCAAGTCATCAAGTTAAGTCATAGTCTAGTCTAGTCAAGTCATACTCCTATTAAAACGGTGGTAACTTTACCAGAAACTTCTATGGAGTTTTGGAAGCAACACGAAAAGAAACGTTTCACCATCATTATACCACTTTCCCACACTCATGCCTGTAATTCAAAACGTAACAAATAAAATGCCACCAATTTTATACACTAAACCTGAAAATAACACAAGTTTTGGAAAATAATACAAAGCGGCGACGCGATCTTTTTCGTTTTCCCGCCAGAACTCATAATTTTGACTTGTAAATGTGCTAAAAATAGCCTATTTGCAATAAATCTTTTGACTTTGACTTTAATAAATAAAAATCTATACCATATTCCGAAATGGGCAACATATCAATTAAAATAAAATTAAAATATTTGTGGACTTTTCACACAGCGCCATCTAGCCCCAAACTAAGCAAAGCTTGTACTATGGGAACCAGATAACTGATACGATACTAATTAGGTAAAAAAAATTACATGTAATACAATATAACACCCAGACACAGAACAAACATCGTTGTTCATAACACAAATGTTTGTCCTGGGTGGGAATGGGTGACAGCCTCTGTGGTGTGGCGGTTGAGCAGGTCGGCTCATAACACGGAGATGGCGGGTTCGATTCCCGCGGCTGGACAAGTATTTGTGCACAGAAAAAATAAGCACAAATACTCGTTCTGTGACTTAATGTTGTCGGACCATGGTCCTCGTAATTACTGGGTCCTAAGACAGACTAATCCTAGTTAGGGTCCAGGATCTATGTATGTTTATCTATTTTACTAGGTGGTAGGACTTTACTGCAAAGTTCGTCTAGGTAGGTACCACCGCTTTGCCAGTTATTCTGCCGCCAAGCAGTAGTGCGCAAGCACTGCTGTGTTCCGGTTTGAAGGGCACTGTAGCTAGTGAAATTACTGGGCAAATGAGACTTTATGATCTGATCTCACAGTTTAGTAATCTAATTACTAGATTGTGCTGATGTCTCTGGATGACGTGCGCAGTGCAGTGTCACGCGAACCTCTATACTTTAGAGTTCCGGGTGACACTGCAGCTGATATGGGCAGCCGTGTCGTTTAACATCAGGCGAACGGCTAGCACGTCACGTCATTCCTTAACATAAAAAAAAAAAAAAAAAAAAAAAAAAAAAAAAAAAAAAAAAAAAATGTGATCGTTGGGCGTTATTATTATTATACCGTATCCATTCTGCCGGTTGAAGTGTTTGATAAGTCGTCGTTTCTGCTGCGAGTCCGGTAACGCTTGTATGTGTGCGTAAAGCTGCGCGAGCGCAGTATCGGTTGGATTCGACTCGTTCTCCGCTTGAGTTCGGGGACGGTCCACGAATGTGTATACAGTGTTTGCTGCAGTCCTGAAAGTAAATAGTAAATTTAGGAGCAAACAACTATTTAAGGGCCAGAGTGTTCTAAGCAGTTGCTCTTGAGTTGGACAGTACTTATTATCCCCCTTTATGCGAAAAAAAAAACGAGTGTGCTTTAGACCTCACGACTGAAGTAAGACTTCTTTATCTCCATCTATTGGCCGGTGTAACTT
The DNA here is from genome assembly GCA_905220475.3 of Ennomos fuscantarius. Taxonomy (NCBI): domain Eukaryota; kingdom Metazoa; phylum Arthropoda; class Insecta; order Lepidoptera; family Geometridae; genus Ennomos; species Ennomos fuscantarius. Next base: position 3,150,714 of record HG992034.1, on the reverse strand, counting down.
TGTTTATGATTTGTTTAACGACGACACTTTTTGAAGCCATGTCTCTCTCTCTCTCTCTCTCTCTCATAGAAAGCAAGCCAGTTATTTTCGTTTCGTCTTTCTATTTCGCATTCATATTATATTAATATTATTTCTAGTTACATTATATTTGTAATAAAAAAAAATTATTATAACTTTAAAAAATAAAGTTTTATTTCAATTCCTTCACTAATTAATCGAAAGGAACTTCGTTCTATCCAGGCGTCCCTTGACACCTCTCAAGTTTTTTTTTATTTTATGTTGACAATGATGATCTACGTGAACCTGTACAACCCACCTCTCTCTCGCTCTTGCCCCTACAGTACTATACGAAACGTAACTCTGTCTCTTTCTATCTTCACAAACTTATATCTCCCTCTCAACTTCTATTCGTCTCGCCCGATCAACCTCATCATTCATTGGCCCGATAGCTCAGTTGGTAGTAACTCTGCCTTCTGAACTATGGGTTGTGGATTCGATTCCCACCCAGGGCAAACATATGTGTGATGAACATAGGTGTTTGTTCTGTGTCTGGGTGTGATATTGTATTCTATGTATGTATTTACAAACAAAAAGTATCTAAGTATTGTATCTGTTATCTGGTTCCCATAGTACAAGCTTTGCTTAGTTTGGGGCTAGGTGGTGTTGTGTGAGATGTCCACACGTAATATTATTATTAATAGGTCTTTACCTATGAAATTGCCGTTTTGTTTGAAAAAAGTTAGAGTATTTTTTTTTCGAACTTATTTATTTCTTTTATTCAAAGTAATCACCCCTGCAATCAATGCATCTTTGCCAACGCTGTGGCAGTTTATGGATGCCCTTCTTGAAAAAATCAGCAGGACGGGAGACAACAAACTCTTCAAAGGCGTTTTGTACTGCCTCTCGGGAATTGAATTTTTTTCCCGCTAAAAACTTGTCCAAATTTTGGAAAAAGTAATAGTCGGTAGGCGCAAGATCTGGTGAGTATGGCGGATGAGGGAGAGCTTCCAAACCCAACTCATGCAGCTTAGAGACGGTCTGTTGTGCAGTATGGGGTCGCGCGTTGTCGTGAAGTAGCAGTGGAGACGACCGATTGACCAAAGCTGGTTGCAGACGTGCGAGTTTCGCCATCATTGTGGTCAGTTCTTCAATGTACACATCTGCAGTAATGCTCTCGCCGTTTTGTAAAAAGCTATGATGAATCACACCAGCACTAGACCACCAAACTGTGACCATCACCTTTCTAGGGGTCATTTTTCGTTTTGCACATTGCTTTGGTACCGAACCAGGATCTAACCAACTTGCTGAGCGCTTTCGATTGTCAAAAAGAATCCATTTTTCGTCGCACGTAACAATTCGGTTCAAAATTCCTTCATTTCTGTGCCTGTTAAGCAGCGCAAGGCAAGTCTCGACGCGTACGTTGCGCTGGCGATCGTTAAGTTCGTGGGGCGCCCATCTATCAAGCTTTTTTATCTTGCCAATCTGTCGCAAATGGACCAATATTGTTTTGATGCTAACATCAAAAGCTGCTGCCAGCTCTGCTGTAGATTGAGATTCATCAGCTTCCACAATCGCCTTTAATTCATCATTGTTGACCAAAGTTTCCGGACGACCACGAGGTTCATTTTTCAAGTCAAAATTCCCATAACGGAACCGAGCAAACCAATAACGGGTTGTACGTTCGTTTGTACAGTTCTCTCCGTAAACGTCGTTGATGTTACGTGTCGTTTGTGCCGCGTTGGTGCCACGACGGAACTCATATTCCATAATTACACAAAATTTCAAAGTATCCATTATGAGGAAAAATGTTGAAATGTAATGAAAATACAACGCTAATCAATAAACAAAAGACTTATATTGTAAATAGAATGTCATATTTTTAAAACAAAATTAATTTGAATTTAGAATTCATAGCCAATCAAAATTTTTTTTGTTTGAAAAAGTCTGTACTGCAAAACGGCAATTTCATAGGTAAAGACCTATTATATTATTATTATTCACCAGCTTACTCCCCAAGACAAGAGTGCGTAAAGAAGTCAGTCAATTATTTTATTTGTTATTAAATTATTGTTTCACTTACTTGTCAGTGATGCTTTCGTCCAAATCCACGTCAGGAGACATGACTCTCCTTCTTTCTCTTATAGTAAAATAGGCGGCTACATCTGTAGTCAGTTGCATCGGCGCTTCGAATAGACGAGTCGAGTGCCGTATCATGAAACTTATCACTGGAGATAGCGCTATGGAATCCGCGTGGAAAGTTTCAGGCGATAGCTGTGGAAGAAATTTTTTTTTATGTTATTGCACCACACTTTTGTGTATTTAGCCATTGTCAAGTAATTTATAATTTATCAAGTTAATTATATTTCACGCAAATATGTGATTTTGAGCTATAAATCCAACTGTGAGAGACCAAGTTAAATTTCATTTTAGGGGCCATGCATAAATTACGTCACACGTTAAGGGAGGGGTTCGACGAAGTGTGACATTGTATGACAAGGGGGGGAATGAACCCAAATTATGTGAAATCGCATTTTTTCAAAATATAATATTTTATATCTAAGTATTACAACATTAAATTATTATTTTCATAAATTTCTAAATGTACAATTGCAAAATATGTAACATCACACTAAGTAAAAGGGGGTCTCGGTTGGTTTTTGGCGGGAAAACTAAAAAGATCACGTCACTGCATTGTATTATTTTCGAAAACTTGTGGTATTTTCAGTGTAAGTGCATAAAATTGGTGGCATTCTATTCGTTAAGTGCTGGATTACAGGCGTGAGTGTGGGAAAATGGTATAATGATGGTGAAACGTTTCTTTTCGTGTTGTTTCCAAAACTCCATAGAAGCTTCTGATAAAGTTGCCATAACTTTACTAGGAGTATGACTTGACTTGACTTGATGACTTTGACTGTGATGTGACTTGACACAATATATAATATTAACAAACTTGAGAAATAAATTACTTGACACTGGCTGAATACACAAAAGTGTGGAGCCAAAACCAAAAAAAAGGGGGGTCTCAAATGTGACAAGGACGGGGGAAGGGTAAAAAAGCCATGAAATTCATGTGACGTAATTTATAGATAGCCCCTTATAAGCAAGTAAAACAACATCATTAATACCTTTCTTGGGCACAACAAATGTGGTGTAAACATAGTAGCCAATGTATCCGGAGACATTCGATTAGAAGCTTCATTGTCTGCCACCAACCGCAGCAGTAGCAACAATCGCTGGAGGAAGTTCCGGTGTGATGGAGTCAGGAGTAGCAGCAGGAGTTGCAATGCCGTGAGAAGCTTGGTCTTTGATGATTCCGCAGTTGGGGGATATTGGTCTGAAAAAGGAAATTAGGTAGTATCAACCCTAAAACTATGGTCTGTTGAATGATTTTAGTTTGAAAAATGGTTTCTTAGTTTTATTGTCACAGTAACTGTGGATGTAGATGCTAATATTTGATGATTCATTAATTTATCAGATTTTATGATCAGCTAGGCCATCATCTAAATTGAATGCAACTAATAGAAACACAAATTTGTATGGCTTTTACAGTTTCAATATGCGGTTTATGTGCATAGTTGTTAGGAAAATTCTCAAATTAGGAATGAACTTTCTCCATTTCCATTGCAATCAAAGTTCCATGATCACACACCCCTGACCTCACAGTGTAATAAAAGATTAAATCATGTGCATAGTGCAGTATTGTGTGAATCTTTATATTTTAAAGTTCCTAGTGCTATACTGTGACGCCTAACATCAGGCGAACAACTAGCTCAATTTTTTTCCTAATACATAAAAAAAAATTACAAAGCATGAATGTCGGCTCAAGATGAGATTTCATTCACAAATTGAAATCTCCACTTGAGCAATCAACCAATGACAGCATCATTCTGTAATACGGGCCTAATAATCTATTTTAAACTCTGATATTCTGTTATAAAAATTTATACTCTACCACTCACTGGCCAGTGTATAATATGTTTGATAATACTGATCCATCAGCAACGGCTGCGGTAACTCTGCTATAAATCCCTTCAGCACCGATGCACAGTCGTGTACAGAAAACCTGCCCTCAGACAAGCCCAGGACAGAACCTGTGATCAGGAGTTGACGCAGCTCTTGTTGACGACTTAAGGAGCCAGTGCGACGGAATATACCTTCTTGAGTCACATCTGAAGTTACAGATCAAGTTTGTGATTATCTGTAGCATAAGCAGTACATAATACCTATACAATTAGTAAAACCCACAGTCAAATGTCAATATTGATAAATAAATAATAATAATAACACCCAACGATTACTTACATAGATCCTGGACCCTGACTAGGATTCCCTGTGTCTAGGGGCCCAGAAACTATGAGGGCTATGGTCCCACAACACCCTGACTCAGAACAAGTAATTGTGCTTTTTTCTGTGCACAAATACTTGTCCTGCTGCGGGAATCGAACCCGCCGCCTCCGGATTATGAGCCAACTTGCTCAACCACCACACCACAGAGGCTGTCGTAAATAAATAATATCCAAATTAAAATTTATGAATTATGTCTTTAAATTGTCTAAATGTAGAGTAATACTAAGTATGGGTCTATATTAGAGCTTTTCTATAAGATATGTTCCTATAAATTCCAAGCTTTATTTTTCTATGCATCCCATTTCCTTTTCTTGGGCCGTTGCCGGGATAAGAGGATCGAGAAGACTACGTCCACTGGAAGAGTGGACCCTATTGAAAGTCGCGACCGTTCTAGCTAACCTACGGGGGGTACGTCGACCTCGCCGGCGGGGTCGGTGTCTGATTGTGTTACGCTGGTATCCTATACCGGTGCCGAAAGCGGTACCTGAGCCAGAAGGGCTAGACTGGTCCGGTGATCCTAGCGCAGCCGATACTACGGCTGCTATAGGATCATCCGGGTCGCTCAAGACGTGTCTCGGGCGGCGACGACGGGGTGAACATCCCATTTCCTACAATGCACTATGCATGTATGAAGGTAGGTGTCATGCATTTAGCAATACCATTAAAACAATCAATTTTAATTGAAATAAATACCATTTTTTCCATTTATGGATCTTCTATCACAAATTTTAACAAAATTGGCTTAAGTTAAAGCTTAAATCCTTGAGACATTGAATCCAGCTTTGTATTGAAAGTAATGGCCATCATTTTGAACAATTAATCAGTTTAAATGTTTAAAAGGTAGGTAACATAAGAAAAATAGAAAATAAATATTTTGTTAATAATTTGACCTTTCTTTGAGTTTGCTGTATATTATTACTTCCCAGAATCCAATACTTAAACTCTATATTCATTAGACTTGAGTCATCCAGCCGTTCAAAGCTCCCAAGCAAACACTATTAATCAAGTAGAACAATTGTTGCTCAATAAATGACTGCAAATGTTTAACATGATGATCTTGATGACAATAGTTATGTCATCATTGATGATGATTAAATATAACGATAAAAACATCTGCTCTAATTAAATACAATGATCAATATATGCATTGCAAGATTGCCCTAATACACAGATGTGTAAATACTTACTATCTGGTTTTGATAAGAAGTCTATTAATTCATTGAGCCTCAGAATTCCATCTTCAGTGATAGAATTTCCTTCTATAGTATTTTTCAAAGTATTAGCATTATTTTGACTAGGATTCAAGCTGGAACTCTTTGCTTTCTTATGAAAATTCCATCGGAATTGCTTTGGTTTGTCTGTTGAGGAGTCAACACTGAAATGCCATCAAACAAAAGGATGTAAACATGGAAATTATAAAATACAGGGAGTGTTTCAAAAAAAATGAAATCAAATTACGATAAATAAATAAAAAATAGCTCAAAAACGATAGGTGATAAATAAAACATCGTATGTAAATACATGTACGTTCAAGAATCACAAAATTTGAGGACGTTTCAACCACCAGCCCGCACTACGCCGGTGTGCAGGATCCATGACCTACACTACATTAGGCTCCGTTTCAGAGAAGGCTCTATAATTAATTTACTATTCAAATATAGTGGAATACTTACTCGTCAGTGTTTATATCCACAACAAAAGATAAATGCATACGCACTAACGTGAAAAACTGATCTAAATTTTCATTTCGTAGCTTTTCTATGCAAGAAACATCGTTGGAAGTCATGATATGATTATCGAACACTGAAAAGTTGTCAGAAACTTATAAACAACACCGTATTATACACATGTTCTCACCAAAACTTCTTGCTGGAGCTGTGTTTATCGAATTTGTATAAACATTTGGTACATTTTAAGTAATTTCTAAAAAATAGCTCAGTATTTTGTTGTTTTTACACAAGTTTTCAGTTTTCAGATTTCATTTTAATTCGAAGTCAAGTCAAACGTAATTTTTTAAAACGGCTCCTCAAAAATGATTGACCACAGCCATTGAGTCGATCCTTTATCAAACGAAAACGGCCAATCGAAATTCAATACGTCACAGACTCTGGACGCGTCTACAGATTACAGAAAAATCAGTTTCTCTGTGACAGCGGCATGTTGGAACTATTTGATTTTTATACAACCTTCTTCGTATGTCTTTTGATAGGCCAATATTATTTTTAAGTTTATATATTCTTTGTCATGTAATATCATTATTCCCTGTCGAAATTGCCCTAAAGATGCAATAAAATAATTTATTTCTTTTACACACTATTTTAATTCAGAGTCTATAGAATCCACTAAATCGTATCACCACCTTCTGGTTATGGGCACTCAGCTCTATAACTCTGAATTTCTTTGCTATTCGTGTGTTTTCAGGTGTTGTAATTTTTTTTTTCGAACTTCGAGCTTGCTTAGAAAAACAAAATGGAAGATTCTTTTTCAAAACGACTTCCTCGTACGAATGCAAGTAATACTAGTGTAGTACCTTATGTTACAACTACACAGACAGTAAGTACTCCATCTTTTAATAAATTGGAAGGACGTTCGAATTATACAACATGGGCATTTTCAATGGAAATGATGTTGATTGATTGTGGACTATGGGATTGCGTACAGCACCCACCCTTAGATAATAGCTCACAAGAGACGCTACGCCGCGATGACCGAGCCCGCTCTAAAATTGGCCTGTGCTGCCACGAGAGAGTTTTCTCTAAAATAATGGGATGTAAATCTGCATTTGAAGCGTGGAATAACTTAAAGAAGTCATACGCAGACGGCGGACTAGTTAGGAAACTAACATTAATGAAAAAATTGATGAATTCTCGGTACATTAACAACATAGAAAGTTATGTCAATGAGATTATGTCGACACAGCAACAGTTACAGCAAATTAATCAAAAAGTAGATGATTCTTTTCTCGCTATCATACTTCTATGTGGTCTACCAGATAAATTTAAACCACTAGTCATGGCATTAGAACATTCCGGCTCTGAATTGACATCAGATAATGTCATTGCTGCTCTTCTTAAAGAGGATATCCGTGATCTAGCCACCTGCAGTGAAGTACGTGAAGATAGTGCTTTGGTGATGTCAGATAAGTTTAATAGAGACACTAAGAAACTATTTTGCAATTACTGTCGTAAGCCAGGGCATATTAAAACTAACTGCAGAATTCTGAAAGCCAAATCCCAAAAGGAAAAGGCAGATATTTGTGAGGTAACACTTATGGTTGATGATAAGACGACTAACGACTTAGTAAGTAATTCTAATTTTGATAATATTTTTGTTTGGGAAGATAGGCCCGTGGATCGTAGACTTGAAATGAAATAACACAATGGCAAGTTCGGATTAAGTGAATGGTATATTGCACAAAATATACGATACTTAATGCTCGTCAATATTATTATTATAACAATGATTAAATTGGATTTATTCGTACAACAGTAAAAAGCCGGCATCGGCACAGGGCGGAAAACAGAAAAGAGACATAGACAAGAGTTGACACATTTGACATTACATACACTGACATTAGTCTATCATTCACACAGAGAATAAATATTAATGAGCATAGTTGCATACTTAAAAATACTAACATTATCAACACTTCCCCTTAGGATTTTTAAGTTTCGAATGCAACTCTATAAATCTTTACATGCTTTACATTAATATTCACATGCTCTACATTAATCTCTACATGCTCTACATTTGACTATATACTCTACAATCAAACAAAGAGCTCTACTTGATACATATAAAGTTGTAGCATAAAACATTTCCGATTGTCACAGGTAAGTACTTAATTATTTTACACAGGAAACATTTAACTAGTGCTCTAACAAATTTAATTGACTGACAAACTGCTTATGTTTAACTACACCAAGTGATTTTGTTAAAATATCAGCAACCATCTCTCTATATCTATGAGTATCATCATCCATACATGAAGACTCAACCATTTGCAGTTTACAGTTTATCATCATAGGTGTGGATACAGCTTTACAATTTTCCATACCAAATCTAGTTAACAATCTCTTAACATATTCTGATTGATCTAATTTTATTAACCGTTTATTTCGGTCTCTACTTATATTTATTCCTAAGCAACTTTTTAGGTTTCCTAGGTTCTTAACATTAAAGTTGGTCTCAAGCAAGGGCAACAGTTCATTTTTACTAGAACTATAAAATATATAAAAATCATCAACATACAATGCAATGATAGTGATATCTTTTCCCCTTTTAGCAGTATAAATACAGGGTTCACATTTAGACTGTTGATAGCCATTTTGAGTTAATAAATCATGAACCTTAATATTCCATATTCTGCTAGCCTGCTTGAGGCCATAAATACCCTTAAGTAATAAACAAACTTTGTCAGTATTATTATTACTAAAGCCTTGTGGCTGCTCCATATAAATACGTTCCTGGAGCTCTCCATTCAAAAAAGCGGTGGTGACGTCAACATGATCCATATTAAGATCTAACTGAGCTGCTAATGAAAATAATATCCTCATTGTTGAGTGTCTAACCACTGGAGAAAAGGTATCATTGTAATCAACCCCTTTGTCTTGAGTGAAACCTCTAGCAACCAGACGAGCTTTACAGCGGTCAAACTTACCAGAAGCATTGTGCTTACGCTTGTATATCCACTTGCACTTCACTACATTTTCGCCTACAGGGCGATCAACCAGCTTCCATACTTTATTTGCAATAAGTGAATCGTACTCACTTTGCATAGCAGCTTTCCACTGCTCAGAGTCAGGGACTGATACAGCTTCCTCATACGATAAGGGATCGCCAGGTAACATAGTTCCATGTTGAGTTAGGAGAGAAATATCTAGATTATAATCTTTGTACCTGGACGGCAGCTGAGAACGAGTGCTACGTATAGGCCTAATACACACAGGCGTAGAGTGAACCACTTCCCCTCCAACTGCCACCTCGGGCGAAGACATCACTTGTTCAACAAGTGACTCGATGACCGGTGACACAGATGGACTCGCCGTGGTGTCACTGCCAGTACAGTGCTTACTGCCTGCTCCTGAAAACACAGAGGAACTGTTAAACTCCGGATTCAGATCAACTGAATGACTAGAATTCGGCTTACTACTACTAGAGCTAGAATTCAGTTCATTAAAGTGACTAGAATTATCACTAATCGTATTTTCATTTAAATTAATTACTGTGGCCTGACTAGAACTCACATTTTGACTAGACTTTGAGTAACTTAAATTATTGATTTCATTATCATATAAAATATTATCATAAATTATTAAATTATCATCATCAGTCATATTATTAAAATTCTTCTGCTTCAGTGTCTCATCATAATAACGATTTTCAATAAAAGCAACATTTCGAGCTATTATTACATTCTTTGGATTGATGGGGTCTGCCAACCTAAAACCTTTGGAGGTTTCGCTTTAATAACAAAAATATACATCTTACTTTTTGCATCAAGCTTATGCCTTTTATGCTCAGGGAGCAAAGCATACGCAACACAACCAAAGACATGTAAGTGACTAAGGTCAGGCCTCAACCCAGTCCACTTTTCCTCAGGTGTAAGACCAGACAAAGCAGAAGTGGGCGATTTATTTTTTAAATAAATAGAGGTCATGACCGCTTCGCCCCAATAACGCTTGTCTAAGCCTGCACCCAACAACATACATCTGGCTTTTTCCAAAATAGTCCTGTTTAGACGTTCGGACACACCATTTTGTTGTGGGCAATAAGGAACAGATGTCTGATGTATAATTCCCTCCTTTTTTAGATAATTAGAAAAAATATTATTACTATATTCACCCCCTCCATCAGAACGCAAAACTTTAATTGACAAACTCAACTGTTTTTCAACCAAGTTTTTAAAATTAATAAAAGTGGTAAATACCTCATTTTTCTTCTTGAGTAGGTATCCAAAAGTTTTTCTTGTAAAGTCATCAGTATAAGTGACGAGATACTTTGCGCCACCCCAGCTCTCCACAGGTAATGGACCACACACATCTGTGTGTATAAGTTGCAGCGGTTGAGTAGACCGGTGCGCAGTCTCGGTAGGAAATGGCTTTGCTGCCATCTTCCCCTCCAGACATGGCACACATTCCATCTTCAAGGACTCATCTTCCTGAAAACACAGACCGCATGCACCCTTAAGAGCTAACATACTTGCTTTATTAAGATGGCCGAGCCTCCTGTGCCATATGTCAAATGGCACCTCAGCAATGTTTACACTCTGTGCATCTTGCACTGGCAAGATAACTGAAGAGTGTGCCACCACAAGTAGACTGCATACTATTACTTGCTTTTAACCTATATATACCACTAATATTCGGAACTTTAATTACTGTTGTGCTAGACATTTCACTTTTATTAGAGATAAGACAACCCTCTTTATCAAAATTTACAACAAAACCCTTAGAAACAAGTTTGCTTACCGATATGAGATTGGCCGAAAGCTCAGGAACATACAGTACATCATCAAGACTTATTCTAGCCTTATCTAGTTTTAAAACTACAGAACCAGTGCCTGTACACTTGAGCACGGAGCTATCTGCTATTTTCACATTATTCTTGCATGAATCAATTTGAGAAAACAATGTCTTGTCCATACACATATGTTGTGTGCAGCCGCTATCTATAAACCAGTTACTGCTTGTGCTTGAAGAAGCCATAAAAGCTGAAGCCATGAAAGTATTATCCTTTTCTTCTTTACCCTTATTCTTGTCTTTCTTTAATTTATAACATTTATTCTTATAATGACCAGGTTTGTTACAGTAGTGACAAATTACTTTCTTAGTTGGCGTTTTCTTTGAAACAAATGCAGAAGCGTTGTTTTCCCGCCCATTCTTTCTAAATTCTTCCTGTAGAAGCCGAGATCTCACAATCTCACTTGACAGTTTGGAAGTCATGCAAGCCGTTTCAAGGTTTGAAACAAGCGCGTCATAGTCCTGTGGTAGTCCCGATAATAATATTTCAGCCACTTCCTCATCATCGATGATTCTATCAATGTCAGCCAGCTGTTGAACCAAGCACATAGTGCTCTCAATGTACTCTGCCATGGAGTTAAACGCTGCAAATTCGATTCTGTGCAATTTCCGTAGTAATAGCACCCTCCGGTACAATCCAGTATCTTCGAATACATTGCACAACGCCTTCCAGGCCTCCTTGCTAGTTTTAGCATCACGTACATATTGATAACACTGTGGTTTCACGGCGAGACATATACGAGCCAATGCGCGCTGATCTCTTGATGGATCTGGGTCTTCTCCCAGTACGCACATCCACAGGCTCTCTAGGGTTAGGAGCATTTTTATGCCGAACTTCCATGTGTTAAAATTCTGATTTCCTTCCAATCTTTCGATTTGAAAACCACCATGTATAACTCCGTTGGACGGAGGAGCATCTCGTTGCATCGGCAACGTTTCTCCAGGTGTTGAAGTCATCACTACGTCGCATACGCAGTATCACGTTTTCTGGGGCAATAACCTGTTTGGGAAGATAGGCCCGTGGATCGTAGACTTGAAATGAAATAACACAATGGCAAGTTCGGATTAAGTGAATCGTATATTGCACAAAATATACGATACTTAATGCTCGTCAATATTATTATTATAACAATGATTAAATTGGATTTATTCGTACAACAGTAAAAAGCCGGCATCGGCACAGGGCGGAAAACAGAAAAGAGACATAGACAAGAGTTGACACATTTGACATTACATACACTGACATTAGTCTATCATTCACACAGAGAATAAATATTAATGAGCATAGTTGCATACTTAAAAATACTAACATTATCAACAATTTTAACGTGTGAACCTTTTGTAAACTCTTTTGTTTGTAAACCAAATTTTGATATATCACTTATTGTAAAGAGTGATGACTGGTTTATAGATTCTGGGGCTACAAGTCACATGACCAACAGAAGTGATTGGCTACATGATACTAAACCTGTAAAAAAGAGTATTAGGATAGCTAATGATCAAATAATTCTTTCAGATGCCATTGGTACTGTAAAACTAAACACTTCCAAAATTACTGATGTTTTGCATGTTCCGAACCTGTCAACGAACCTGCTTTCTGTAAACTCATTGGTAAAGAAAGGAAATGTCGTACTATTTTCGAAATTTGGAGGAAAAATCATCGATGGTCAAACTTGTAAGGTATTCGGAAAAGTTATTAGTACAGCCTCAAATGTCAACGGTATGTACAAACTTGATTTACCTATTGCTCATGCGAATTTAACAGAGGTTAATGACAATACAGCTGATTTATGGCACAAACGCCTTGGTCATTTGAACTTCAGATCTATGGAGTTATTGAGACTACATTTAGCACTTGGTGTTAAATATCCAAAACCTGCTGGATCAATTAAAGACAATTGCATTGCTTGTGTGGAAGGTAAACTTTCAAAGCAACCTTTTAAAACATCAGATTCAAAATCGTCAAATTTATTAGAGATTATTCATAGTGATGTTTGCGGACCTATGAGTACCCAATCTTTTGGAGGTGCTTTATATTTCGTAACATTTACAGACGATTTTTCTAGAAAAACTTTTACTTATTTTATGAAACAAAAATCAGAAGTTGTCGAAAAGTTTCGTGAATTTAAAAACTTGGTCGAGAACCAAACTGATAGGAAGATTAAAGTTCTACGTTCTGATAACGGTGGTGAATATCTGAATTCAGAAATGAAGGGAATTTTAAAACAGTCCGGTATACTTCACCAAACGACTGTACCCTACAACCCAGAGCAAAACGGATTAGCTGAATGGGTTAATAGGACTTTAGTTGAGAAAGCAAGGTCTATGCTTTCAGAATCAGGTCTACCTAAAACTTATTGGGGAGAAGCCGTCAATACAGCGACTTATTTGAAAAATTGCTCACCGACAAAGGCTATTAGAGGAAAAACTCCTGAAGAAATATGGACCGGTAGAAAAGTGAATCTCTCACATCTTCGTATTTTTGGATGCAGAGTATATGCGCACATACCTAAAAATCTTAGAAAGAAATTTGATGCTAAAGCGAAGCTTTGCATATTTGTAGGTTATTGCACTGAAACTAAGGGATACAGAGTTGTTGATCCCGATAATCCAAAAATTCTCATTAAAACTCGAGACGCCAAATTTTTCGAAAATGACTTTCTGTACAAATCAAAGTCATCTGATGAAATCAACAAGGTTGATAAAGTTGGAACTCAAGAATCAGAACCTGTTCCTATTATTATTCAAGAAAGTTCTGAAATTATACCAACACCAATACCATGTGAAGTCAACCACACTCTAACTGACCTGTAATTCAGGAAATTGGAGTCATAGAGAATTCTATTGAGCCTATTCAGGAATCAGAAATTCATTTACCTGAAAATGATAATACTGAAGATGAATTTCATGATAGCATAGCAGAAATTCCTGATGATCTAAATGATCAATTCTCTCAATCTGATAGGAGATATCCTTTGAGAAACAGAATATCGAAAAAGTGGTCAGAAGACATTGTTTTATACAAAGCCGCAGAAGATGATATTCCTTCAACCTATAAGGAAGCCATTAATTCCGATGACAAAAATAAATGGCAAGAAGCTCTTCAAAGCGAATATGACTCACTTATGAACAACGAAACTTGGACCCTTGTAGATAGACCAAAAGACAGAAAAATAGTTCGTTGTAAATGGGTATTCAAGATTAAGAAGAATGAAAACGGAGAAAACATACGTTATAAGGCGCGATTAGTTGCCAAAGGTTTCACACAAACTTACGGCATTGATTATGATGAAACGTTCGCACCTGTTGCCCGTCTTTCAACAGTTAGAATACTACTTGCTTTCGCAGCCCAATGGAATATTACCATGGACCAAATGGATGTTGAAACTGCATTTCTCAACGGTGATCTTAATGAAGAAATATTCATGGTACAACCTGAGGGTTTCACCAAAGAATGCAACAAGGGGAAGGTATGCCAGTTAAAGAAAGCACTGTATGGCTTGAAACAAGCACCTAGACAATGGAACCTCAAGCTTAATGAAGCAATGATGCAACTTGGAATGAAAAGATCAGAACATGATCATTGCTTATATTCTAAAGTTGAAGGAACTAGCATTTTGATTGTCGCAATCTTTGTTGATGATTTTTGCATTCTCAGCAATAATGCTGATATGAAAGAAAACTTTAAGCAGAATATCAAACAGTTCTTTAAAGTCAAGGATTTAGGAAACTTAAAACATTTCTTAGGAATGAGGATCATTAAAGCGGAAAATGGAATAACCGTTGATCAAGAAGAATATATTAAAAAGGTACTAGATAATTTTGCTATGACTGATGCGAAACCTGCTAGTACTCCTGCTGATCCTAATATGAAATTAGTGTATCCTTCGGATGAAGAAAAAGAAGCTGCTCATTCTCTCTCTTCACATTTGCCTTACCAAAGACTGATTGGCTCTCTTATGTATCTGTCTGTCGGAACTAGACCAGATATTACACATGCTGTAAGTGTATTAAGTCAGTTCAATAGCAACTTTGGGACAATTCACTGGAATGCAGCAAAAAGAGTTTTACGATATTTAAAAGGCACAATGCATCGTAAACTTCAATTTCGAAAGAAAAATACCCTTGCACTTACGGGATATACTGATGCAGATTATGGTGCATGTCAAAATGACCGGAGGTCTTATACTGGTTATGTATTTTATTTAAATGGACCTATTTCTTGGGAATCTCGTAAACAGCGAACAGTAGCCCTGTCAACAACTGAAGCTGAATATATGGCTCTTAGTGATGCTGCTAAAGAATCCATATACCTTAAAAACTTATTAAAGGAAGTGTTTGGTTTGGATAATGGTGTCTGTATTTACAGCGATAATCAGGGGGTTCAAATGCTAACAAAAAATAACATTCACCACTCTCGAACTAAGCACATTGATGTCAGACATCATTTTATACGGGATACCATTGCTAGTGGGACTATTAGTATAAAATATGTTCCCACAAATGAAATGAAGGCAGATGTCTTAACAAAGTTTCTACCAAAGCAAAGACATCTGTATTTAACAAATGAATTAGGCTTAGTTTAATAATTATAATGGCCTATTACCTATTCAGAAGTAGGGGAAGTGTTGGAACTATTTGATTTTTATACAACCTTCTTCGTATGTCTTTTGATAGGCCAATATTATTTTTAAGTTTATATATTCTTTGTCATGTAATATCATTATTCCCTGTCGAAATTGCCCTAAAGATGCAATAAAATAATTTATTTCTTTTACACACTATTTTAATTCAGAGTCTATAGAATCCACTAAATCGTATCACCACCTTCTCGGCAAACGGGACAAACCACGTCGACGACCCAACAAACACTACCCGACGCTAGTGGGCTAAAGAACGCACACAAACATTACATATTTTGATGTAAAATAATTCGTTTTGTCTGTCCGTCTGTCCCTTTGAACACGCATCAGGCCGAAACCACTGGATGGGTTTTAATGAAGCTTGGTATAGTTATAGCTAATTCTTCGGAATAACATTTAGGATTCGTAATGTTTTCTGAAACGGTCAAATGCGGCCATAAGAAAGTAATTTTTATGCATGAATTTTTTATTTACTAATATTAAAAACGCGAGTTTTTATATATGGATGCTTGTAACTCTTTCACGCAAAAACTGCTGAATGGATTTTAATGAAATTTGGAGTAACTTATATTAATACTATTTATCCGCGGATGAAACACTTCTCTTCTCAGAGCGAATATTTATCCCAATTGGAACCGCCCTTTTTAGGGCGACATCTCAGTTTCTCTGGCAATTTTTTTTTTTTTTTTTTTATTGATTGATGTGACGAGCTAGTTGTTCACCTGATGTTAAGTGACACGGCCGCCCATAACAGAACAGTGTCACTCGGAACTCTAACATGTAAAGTTTCGCATGACTGCTGCATTGCGCACATCATCCTGAGACATCAACACAGTCTGGTAATAAGTTTACTCGACTGTGAGATCAGATCATAAGTCTCATTTGCCCAGTAATTTCACTAGCTACATTGCCCTTCAAACCGGAACACAGTAGTGCTTGCACACTACTGCTTGGCGGCAGAATAACTGGCAAAGCGGTGGTACCTACCTAGACGAACTTTGCAGAAAAGTCCTACCACCAAGTGACCAAGTGAGCGATAATCTTCATTGTTTCATGTGACAAATAAACAATCGGATTCAGGCTTTAATAAATGGTGGTTTGGGTGTGTTTGTTCTTCTGGTTATCCTGGTAATCCTGGTAACGGTATTGAGGTACATGTGGTTCTTTTGGCATCCCGGTAATCTGGTAATTGTTTTGAGGTATGTATGTGCAGAAGGTAACTCGGTAACTATTGCGACGCAGGCGCTACAGGGGCAACTAGCATGATATAAAACTATAAATGGGTTAAACAATTTATAAAATAGTAAAAAGCAATCACATAACAATGATAAAAGATTTATTTTGACATCTTAAACAATTACGAGATTTATCAATATAATCCTTTCGGCGGCGATTTCACGGTGAAAGGGCCAGTCTCCACAGTGCACAGTGGCGTAGCTAAGTAAAGAAAGGCCCTGGTGCAAAAAATAAACTAGGGCCCCAACTAAACTATTTAAATCGTATTCGACATACTCCAGATTTGTCGTAATCGTATGTGGGAGAAATTTTCATTACTCCAATTTGTAGTTATTATTAAGTCAGAATCCGAGGGGCTCTCCGGTAGCTACGTCACTGACAGTGCAGATTAGGTAATTAATTAGTGACGTGATCCATATGGTGCAATGAAATATAACCGCAACGAAGATAATCAGATAAGAGGGGAAAGGATGAATGGACGGGACGGCAATGGAAAGGAGGCAAGCGAGCCTTCGCATCGCCATCACTTTTCTCTTCCCTGGGATCGGATTAGCTAGTATCTAAATGTATATAACTCAAAGGTGACTGACTGACAGTGATCTATCAACGCACAGCCCAAACCACTGGACGGATCGGGCTGAAATTTGGCATGCAGGTAGATGTTATGACGTAGGCATCCGCTAAGAAAGGATTTTTCGAAATTCCACCCTTAAGAAGGTGAAATGGGTGGTTGAATTATTTTCTCATAGGCCACGCCGCGGGCGAAGCTGCGGGCAGAAGCTCGTAATAATATAAACGCAGTTTTTTTAAAGGCTTCTGGATAGTAATATGTAGTAACTAGTATACCTACCTACCTATCTGATACCAACATTGCCTATTCTGTTCAGTGACATATTATTTGCTTGGGTGGCGCTCCACCGTTCCTCTCGCTAGTTATTTTTGTTTTCCCGCTGGCACTCTTATTTTCCGGGACAAAAGTGCCCCAGTACCTTAAGTTAATCCCAGTGGTGAGCTGAGCAATCTATTTGAAAAATTTCAGTCATAATGGTTTCGCATTTTTGTCGTGAAAGGTACTTTTTCACTTTTAATAAAAAAAAAATATTTGTGAACATTTCACACAGCGCCATCTAGCCTCAAACTAAGCAAAGCTATGGGAACCAGGTAACTGATACATTTATATTTTTTTGTTTGTAAATACATACTAGAAAATAATATCACATTTAAGACACAGAACAAACATTCAATATTCATCACAAAAATGTTTGTCCTAGATGGGAATCAAGTCCACAACATACTGTTCAGAAGGCATGGTTACTACCAACTGAGCTATCGGGTCAATAATACTCAATTGTCAATCACAAAATTGTTGATTAGTAGGCATAGATTTATAACAAATACTAGGCACAACCATGGATGTATAACATCAATGTATTATATTGCTCAAGATAAATATTGTAATGCACATTTTTATGCCATACATTATTTTTGATTCGAACACTACAGCTTAGAAATCCTTCTACTACATATGTGAACACAATAAAGAGTTGATCTATTTATCCATAATGTAGGGAAAAAAGCATATACTTATATACCATAATAAATATATAAATAACAATATAAAACAGGACATACAAATAACAAGTTTTTATTGGATCTCCTTTACGTAATTCTAATTAAACCTTAAATTTAAGAAATGCACAAGTTGATGGAAAGTTATAATTTAAAACATATCATCATGTCCCAAATCTGCCAACATGTTTAGTCCTCGTTCCTTCAAAGCCTTTGAAAGTAGTTTTTGTTGTTCTATCTTTGTATCTTGTTCTCTTCGCTGAGCATCTAAAATCTCATCTACAGACACTTCTGTAAGCGGTAAGGTTTCTTCTTTATCTTTATCCTGTGAAAATAAAATGTCAAATTAAGTTATAGAAATACATTACAATCTGTTTTAATTGATTCTTATCAATATGAATCAGTTTAGAATATACCTAATGTAAATTTCCAAGTGTATCAAGGTCAAAAATAACCATATTATACTACTCAATTGGATTTAGAATTCTAACACCTTTAATATAAAGAGGTCCAACATTTAATAATTGTAAAAAGGTGAAATTCCCAAATGCTAGCTTTTCATTAAAACTAGAACTGTAAGAGATGTTGGTCAGTGAATAAACACAATGAACAAAATTGATTTAATGCAAATCAGAGAATGTATCCTAAAGAAATTATATTATTGGGGATGGTGGGGTGAATATCTATTATTAAACAGGTTATCAAAATTCATTTAACCCAGCAATCACAAAATTAGCAACAAAAATACGACTGTTCAAATTTAGAATTTGTTATGGTAGGTACAGTTACAATTACATCATTATTAGGTATAAGGTACCTTAATTTATGGGACTAATGAATTTGTGTTGAAAGTGTGTTGTGGTGGATACTCACAATTTCACCCAAAAGAACAACATTTTCACCCCTCACAATGAATATACCTCGTGGAATATCTCCATACTCTTTGCCGACGTGAATCCTTTCTATCGTTTTGTGTAGCACTAGATTGGCGAACTGATCTACGCAGCGGAGGTATCCGATCAACGTTCTTCCATCCCGCAGCAGCACCATTAATTTCTCTTTAAGAAACAAGAATCACTTGGGTAAAACATGGGTCGTTTTTTTTTGTTTAGTAATGAAAAATAGAAACATACTATCTAGCTCGTCAAGCAAATGGGCAGTACCAGCTAGAGGATTTACGTTGCCGGACATGTTATTTGTATTGTCGGACTCAAAATTAACTTGATAACATAGATTTAAATGAAAACTTTTACGAAGAAAAAGCATATAGTTTTTTTTTTTTTTTTTTTTTTTTTTAACGATTTTTGACAGTGCAATCCATTGACAATCTTGTTTTTTTTTAGTATGTTTCAAGTTCAGAATCACTTTTATACATTTTTGGCATATTATGCCTGTTCACACTAGGCGACTTGTATAATAATTATCTTATGTTATGTGTGAACGGTATATAGTATAACAATAGCCGCTATTATATTATATTGCTACATAGTTGCTATAGGTACATAATATATTGCTAAAGATTATTAAACCTGTATCTTTGGTACAAGCCAAGGCCAGTGAGCCTCTTTTTTACTCATACTCTGCCTCTTTTTTTTGCTGGCAAATCTAGGTCTGGCTTTCAAAATCAAAACTGAATAGTTGTCATTTGTCTTGTCAAATGTCATGCATGTCATTCATTTCATTTTGTCGTTGCACAAGCCATAATTTTATTTTATAGTTTTTAATATCTAACTGTTTTCAAATTTATGATAGGATTTAATTTATTGTGAAAGAAAACAATAATCTATGCTTTTAAGAATTGATCGGGCAATGCTTTTTAGTAAAACTGCTATCAAAAGTAACCCTAAATCTTGTAGAAAGGTTTGACCAAAGATGGATCAAGACGACGAAATCAAATCGGGTTGTTTACTATTCCCGCCCGCCGGAGGGAATGTTTTTAGTAAATTCCCGAAAAAGGTACGTAACAACAGTAATTTCTGTGTCTACGCTTGAGCCTTATCTGTTATACAAATAATTAATTAAAAAACAGGCGTGCAATGATATTATGACATACACATGCATTTTTATGAGTCAGAGGCAAAGCAGGTCTGGGCTAGGAAGTCGTTGCAGTGAAACAACCTGTTTCACATTTCATTGATCATTATTACACAACACAGAAATTATTTTACATTACAATCTTGTTTTGTTTTTTCAGAAAAATTGGCAGCAAAAGCACTGTGTATTGCTAAACTCAAGCAAACAAGGCATCGAGCGGCTTGAAATATACGACAATAAAGATGATGTGACATCTGGTGCTATTCCAAAAATAATAACCCTTGAAAACTGTATAAAAATAACACATTCTAGTCCTAGCACTATCACTATTTTAACAAAGTCAGTAACTCAGCAGCTGTGTGCTCCATCTGAGCCTGAAACACTGGAGTGGGTCACTGCATTGCAGTCTGTGGCCTTTAGAGGGAAAGATTCCAATCCTATAAGTTGTGATGAAGATAATGATCTGTATTGCTCATCAGGTGAAGGAGTTTTCTCTGTAAAAATGTGCACCTCTGAAGCCTCTACCAGATGTGGCTTTGAATCAACCAGATACCTACTCCTTCTCACATCAACTGCCATAGAGTTGAGGGACTTGAATGATAACAAGCTATATGCTACATGGCCATACAGATACATACGAAGATATGGTTACCGACAGGGCAAATTCACATTTGAAGCAGGCAGAAAATGTGATACTGGTGAGGGCATCTTTCATTTAGAACATCCAAATCAGTCTGAGATCTTTAAATGTCTCTCACTAAAGATGAAAACTATGAAGCAGATGATTGGCAACGATAATCTTCATAGTCCTGAGCATTCAGAGTTCAATATACAGCCGAGTGTCAACTTATTCCCTGGATCAAGAAGTCCTCTGGTGGCAGCCAGGCCTGATGACTTGAACCTAACTCCACTCTCATTTAAATCAACATCAATTGCAAGCCAACAAAGTTCAGTTTCTGAAAGAGATGCAGCACCTTTGCTCATGCCTAAACCGGCATTGAAACCAAAGCCACAGAAGCCTCCACGTAAAATTATCAATCCTCCAAAAGGACTTGGTAAAGATATTTCAGCAATGAACAAAGATATTTCTAGTTCAACAGATGAGAGTTTCATTGATTTCAGTAGACATAAGGTGATTGATAACTATGAACCAATAGATCAAGTGAAGCGTGATCCCAGTCCTTCAACAGTGCCATATGATAAAGTAGAAGTACGCAGTGAGGCATGGAAGACATTAGGAATTGATGATCCAGATCACACTGAATACATTCCAAACTTGAGTGATAATCCAAATTGCATGAAACTTATATCCCGGTCACAGGATAATCTAAACTCAACTGGTCCTGAATCTCGTATTATACTTTTACCAAGTCCAGTTGTTGACCCTGAGGATGAAAATTATGACAGACTACAGTATTTTGGGTCTACAAGCAAACTCAACAAGTCTTCCCGTTATAAGAAGATTGAGGCAAGACCAACAACACTAGCATTAAGTGAGGCAAAATCAAAAGACACATGGAATGATTATGATGAAGTTGAAAATGTAATGCAAACAGCTCGCTTGGCTGATGACTCTCATCTTGGATATGGAATGATACGGAAACCAAACACCCCTGGTCCTCAAGTGCCTACAGCAGCTCAAGTTCAGGTTCTGCAGAATCAAGTTGGCTTAGAAGAAGTTAACCACAACAATTGTAATGGTACTGATTATGCCATTGTGAGTCGTCCGAAACGAGTGTAACTTTACTCAAAGTATTTGCAAAAATCTTTTTGAAATTGATATGAAGACTGAAATTTTTAAAGTGGTTCATCACTAATTGTTAACCATTTATATATTAAGGTAATAACTGGCACAAATTAAAAGCAACCTAGAAGAAACTAGGTTTGAAGTTTACATTATTCTAATAGTGGTGCTGATTCTGTCATACTAAAAATTAGACAGTACTAAAATTTGTGCAGTCCTTGTTATTTCCATTGATACGAGAGAGGCAGCAACATTGTCAGAGCTGTCAAATTTCAGTTAAGAATTTTGCACAACAAAACCAACACCATTGAGATCTTTTTTTGTGCAGTTAATGAAAGACAATGGTTAAAGCAACTCTTTTCTAAAAATGAGACTGTAAAGCATTCCGTTGTAATTTTACAATCTTTTTACCTAGAGATAAGAAACATTGTATAATAATCAACGCACAAAGTTGTAGTTTTTAAGAATTATGATGTGATTATATTGTGCCTTATTTTTATAAACATTTTTTTGATTACCAACTGGTGCCAATTTTAAAAGTAGCGCCGGCAGGCAGTTTAATTAATGTACCCACTATAGAATCTATGTTAAATTTTAATATTGTTAAACATATTGTAGGATACTAAGAATTAGAATTCTCATAATCTTGATAGCAACTGGTTATTTGAAAAAATTGTGCCAGACCCAAGTAGTTTTTATTTTATGTAGGTAGTTATTGATGTAAATCATGGGATTGACTTTTCTCAAAATCTGTATAATTTGATTACTTGGTATTATTCTAAGAAATAAAAAAAATAAAAAAAATCCTATGATATATTTTATATTGCAGTACATACCTATACCCAGATTATCTTTAATAGTTTTATATTTAGTTTGGCCATATTTTTGTGATTTGTAATATCTTGTATTATTAAATGAAAATAAAACATATAATCTTCTACAGAATGCTTTTATTTAAAAAGTTGTATAATGTCAGGGACTACTAGTATTGAATTAATGGGACATGGGCAAAGTGGGCAATCAAAATACATGATACTAATAAGGGGGACTATAAAGTCCCCCTTATGTATTATTAAATGAAAATAAAACATATAATCTTCTACAGAATGCTTTTATTTAAAAAGTTGTATAATGTAAGGGACTACTAGTATTGAATTAATGGGACATGGGCAAAGTGGGCAATCAAAATACATGATACTATTATAGTCCCCCTTACTAATAAACATTGTGTGACAGTTGAGTAACTACTGTTTTCTCTTGTTTTATCTTTGCCTATTTCAAATTTGATAGAGAGAAACAGAACACAAAATAACTATTCTGCTGCTGCATATGATTTATTAGTAAGGGCGAAAAATAAACTAGTAGTTGGCTTACTCATTAAATTTATCAAAACTATTAAATGACATGGGATTTATTTTTAATTCAAAATTATACTTATAATTGTATGAAAGAAATATATTAATTTTTCCCAAATCAGAAAATTCATTTTGAACTATTTTTTTTTTAATTTATTATCTACTCATTTTGCTACAAGAAATTTGAAACATGTTTAGTCTATTATTTATCTTTCTTCTCTTATATTCTCTCTCCAGTGTTTAGCTGAATGGTTGCAATATTGGACCAATAAGTATTTTTTAACAGGTATTATCTTACTACTTATTAGGTATTTTTTTAAAATATCTTTCTGGGTTTGATATTTTATTAAATAAGTATCAATATGTAACAAAAAATTATAAATTAGCGCAACTACTTCTATCAAAAAGCTTCCAAGTTAGTCTGCTGCTGTTTTAGTACAATACAGTATATTCTGTGCAAGATATAGGTCTTACGAAATAGAAGTTAGACCTTGCACACACAATTTGTTTTTACATATACAGAAAAAATGCTATTTCTACTACACAATTTTGATGACATCATCATAAACAACATAATGCAGGACATCATAATCTTAATTATTTTCTACAAAAGTAGGTTTCTTCAATTATTTAGAGCCCCTAAAACCAACATGGAGTACATTCAATTCCCTCATTCTTTTAAAAGAACAGTACTCTCAGCTTTTTCTGTCTGTAGTATCTCAGCTGCAATGAATTCTAAGTCTTCTGACATAATTTTCTGAACAGTTTCACCCTTCTCTGCCATGATGTCTTCTATATTCTTTTTACCATTCATATCAGTAAACCAATTGAGGTTGTCAGCAATTAAATGTTTGTTTTCACAACCATCGCAAATGACTATGACAACACCTTTGTAGTAAGCCAGTTTAGTTATGAACTTCGTATTTCGTGTGTTACATTTTTTGCACGTGAACATCAGCTGGAATTTTCCTTCAGTTTTCTTCGGTGATGCTAAGGTTATTTCGTTGAACTTTGTGATACTTGTACCGAAGTTTCTTGGAGATTGTACCTTGGGTGTAGAAGTAGAGAATGCAGGAGCGGGAACAGTCAACCTCCTCCCGAAGTATGAGTTCCCATAACTAGGAAAGAAAACTATATTGTTCAGTAGCCGTGGAGAGTGATATTTCACTATGAAATCAATAAGCGTTTTGTGCGACATTTTTGTTTTATTTTTATAGTTACTAACTCAGCTGACTGCAGCTTTTTTCCCAAAAACGTTTCAACTTCAAACTTCAACTCTTTGTAAATGGCCTTTGTGGAGAGGTTACCACAATTTTGCCAATATCACGTAGAAAGATAGCACATCAAACGAAGATTTTTCAGTGAGAAATTTTGGTATATGTGGAGAATGAGGTCAACTATGAAAGTACTAGATGAATCTAAAATGCTGAAACAAAACAAAAGAATACTATATTTACAACAAGTAATAATATTGATAATGAAATAATAAATAATCTAAAACTAATATTTAAGTACACAATATAACATAAATACTTACACAATTTCTAAAATAACTACCTACTTACAACTTAATTTTATTCACTTTAATAAATTTACATAAAATACCTATAAACGGAGAAAATACCAGACATAATAAACACTTGAGGGAAGTGGGACGAGGGATATTGTTTGGAATAACATCATACAATGAAAACTGTAATTTGGAACAACTGAAAAATATATGGTCCACATTTCCTTGATCTAAACCACATTCACAGAGAGAATTATCCCTAATCCTAAGTTTATTTAGGAAAACCGGAGTACAAGAGTGATTCAAGCGTAAACGACAAACAACTGAAGTGGTCAATTTGTCTGCCTTTTTAAATTTAGAGAACCAGGGTTTATGAGGAATCTCAGGCTGAACATCACCAAAAAATTTACCTTTAATAGATTTAGAATTTTGCCATGCACTAGACCATGTCTTGAATAAAGCCGGTTCAAAGGTGGTACATAAATCATGAAAATATATTTGAGAATGGTCAAGAGATCCTGTATGAACAGCTGACCTAGCACAAGAATCAGCTGACTCATTACCGAGGATACCTGAATGGCCAGGAATCCAAGCTAAAACAACATTAATACCTAATCTGTTACATTGAAATAGAAGCTCTCTAATTTTAAGGATTACAGGGAACCTGGTTTTTGAACGGAACTGATTAGAGAGAATGGACTGAAGACAACTTTTAGAATCAGAAAAAATAATAGATTTATTAATGTTGTGCGATTTTACGAATTTAATGGCTTCTAGAATGGCGACAGATTCCCCTGTAAAAACTGAATAAACTGAAGGGCACTTGTAAGCTAAAATAATTCTAGTAGATGGAACCCAAACTGCAGCACCAACAGAGCTATCAGCAGATTTGGAAGCATCCGTGTATAAAGTGAACCAATCCTTGAAATCAGTATGTAATATGTGGGAGAAGGACCAATTGGCGTCCACTGAGCCC
This sequence comes from Ennomos fuscantarius, assembly GCA_905220475.3. Taxonomy (NCBI): domain Eukaryota; kingdom Metazoa; phylum Arthropoda; class Insecta; order Lepidoptera; family Geometridae; genus Ennomos; species Ennomos fuscantarius. The sequence goes on along the minus strand of HG992034.1, from coordinate 3,124,779 downwards.
TTATTGATTCCAAAGTCTAAGATAATGTTGGGTTTGAAAATTAACGCATCATAAGGAGTACAGTATAACGGCATTAATTGACTTTGAAAAAGTGGGTTAGGGAGACGAATAAACTGTCGATAACTATGTACAAGACAACAAATCTTTTCCGGTTGCTGGTGACCAAGAGAATCATAAAGAGAAGATAATTGGGCTAACTTACCAAGAAGAGGATGACCGGAATTTTGCACTAGTTTGAAGAAAAATCTGTTGGAAAGAAACTGTCTGCGAAGATGGAGAGGGGGATCCACACACTCCACTTGCATGGCATTGATGGGGGAAGATTTCATAGCACCAAGAATGATGCGCAGACATTTTGACTGAATCTTATCAATTTTCTTAAGACCGGATTTGTTACAAGGGTCTAGAAGAAAAGATCCATAGTCCATATGAGAACGAACTATGGCATTATAAAGTAATTTTTGGGTGTATGGGTGTGCACCCCACCAAACTCCAGACAAAGAACGAAGAATATTGATATTCTTTTCACATTTTTGAGACACAAAATTAAAATGATCTAGACCTGATAGTTTGTTGTCAAGCCACACCCCCAGAAATTTCACCTTGTTGTCTTGTGGAACAATTTCACTGTCAACTGAGATATTAACCAGAGGAACATGTCTTTTTCTAGAAAACACCACTACACTACTTTTGGCAGTCGATAGGGATAGACCATGCTGTACAAGCCAATCAGATAAATAACCAAGAGCGGAAGTTAAACGATTAGAAGCCGTTGTCAAATTTTTGTCAGATATGTAAAGGGCTATATCATCAGCATACTGTAAAATTTGACAAAAAGATTGTACCGAAAGTTCCAGATCACAAGTGTACAAGCTGTAGAGTATAGGACTGAGTACAGACCCTTGAGGCAAGCCTTTCCAAACAACCCTTGGGGAAAGAATAGAATACTGGCTTTTAATAGATATAGTTCTTTCTGTTAGCATGTTAAATATAAAACGAACCAATTTCTCAGGAATACCCAAAAAGGAGAGTTTATCCCTGAGAACAGGAAGTAAAACATTGTCATATGCCGAGGCAATATCTAAGAAAACTCCTACTAAATATTCTTTCTGTAAAAGGGAGATGCGAATATCAGATACCAATATGCTTAAGCTGTCCATAGTGCTCATTCCTTTTCTGAACCCAAACTGGGTTTTAGCCAACAAATTTTTACTCTCTACAAACCATTCAATCCTATGTTTAATCATGTGCTCTGAGACTTTGGCTAAAACCGATGACAGAGCTATGGGTCTATAGCTATTCGAATCGGAGGGATTCTTCCCAGGTTTAGCAATAGGGATGATTATTTGGTTTTTCCATTGCTGAGGAATAAATCCCCAATTTAAAAAGTTATTGATTAAGTCTAGATAATACTGTTTACTGTTATCAGATGAATTTTTTAAAAATGAGTATGGGATACCGTCAGCCCCAGGAGATGAATCTATAAGACCGTCAAGCGCCAACTGAAGTTCATGAAATGAGAATGAAGAATCAAAGCTATTAACTGATGGTATAAAACATGGAGCGGAAGGGAAAGCGTCCACACTTGGAACAAAGGGAGGAGACATCTTATCAGAAAAGCCCTCAATCCATGAAAAAGGGTCATTGATGGAAATATCATTGATATTGTAGGCACCCCTGAACCGTCTTATTTGCATCCAAACTAAAGACGAAGGAGTACGCGGGGACAGATTTTCACAATAAATAAACCAACCATCTCTTTTCTTTTTATTTAAGAGTTTTTTTGCTTTGGCAGCAATCCTTTGATATTTAATAAAGTTGTTTAAAGACATGACTGCATTATATTCTTGTTCAGCCTGCTTTCTTTCTCTAACAACCTCTGAACAATCAGCATCCCACCAGGGAGTTGAAACAATAAAATTGTACGGTTTTTTTAATGGAAAATGCTCTTCAGCACTGGAAATAATGCATTCAACAAATTTAGAATATGATTCAGAGAGGGTAAAAAGGTCAGAGCTGTTAGAAACAGCAAGAGCACTCAATTTATTATCCAAAGTGGAAGAATAAGAAGACCATTTATCTTTAGATAAACCAGATAATCGGAATTTAAGAGAAGGACAAAAGTTCCGTGCAGGAGTTACTCTATCTGGGATAGACATAACTATGGGAAAATGGTCACTGTCACTGGTCACCAAAAACGTTTATTAATTTATTATTTCACCACTGACTTAAATAATTCATCAGTCATCAACACAGAACACTTTTTTTTTTGTATGGCTTCACACTTTAGTGTATTTAGCCAGTGTCAAGTAATTGATAATTTTTCGAGTTAAGTAATATATATGTATGTCAAGTCAAGTCATAGTCTAGTCTAGTCAAGTCATACTCCTAGTAAAGTGGTGGCGACTTTACCAGAAGCTTCTATGGAGTTTTGGAAACAACACGAAAAGATACGTTTCACCATCACTATACCACTTTCCCACACTCATGCCTGTGATCCAGCACTTAACGAATAAAATGCCACCAATTTCATGCACTAACACTCAAAATAACACAAGTTTTGGAAAATAATACAATGCGGTGACACGATCTTTTTCGTTTTCCCGCCAAAAAACTCCACAGAACACTTTTACTCCTTTATCAACCTCGAAAAGAAGGATTTATGACATATAAATCACAAATGCGTTGTGATTATATACTCTTTGCACAAATGTAATGTACAAATCCAGTATTAAGTCTTCACACTTTTGTGTATTTAGCCAGTGATAATTTTATAAAGTTAATGATATTTCAGGCAGGTGAAAATGAGTCAAGTCACAGTGCAAGTCATCTAGTCTAGTCATATTCCTAGTAAAGTGGTGGCAACTTTACGAAAAGAAACTTTTCACCATCATTATACCCTTTTTCCACACTCTTGCCTGTAATTTAGAACTTAACGAATAAAACACCACCAAGTTTCTGCACTAACACTGAAAATAACACAAGTTTTGGAAAATAATACAATGCGGTGATGCGATCTTTCTGGTTTTCCCGCCAATACTCCCAGTATAGTGTTCTGTGTACAAATCACAAATTATAAAGAAACACTGGCAAAGTTGTGGTAATTTCTCCACAAAAGCCATTAACCAAGAGTTGAAGTATTTTATTTCCAAGTATTAGGTCAGTATTACAGAACGATGCTCAGTCATCGATCGGTGCTCAAGCAGAGATTTCATTCAATAATTGATCATTTTATGAATGAAATCTCTGCTTGAGCACCGACCGATGACTGAGCATCGTTCTGTAATACGGACCTTAAAATCTGCCTGCCTTTTTATTTTCTCTTCAAGGTTTCCTTGAGCCTTCAGTAAAATATTAATCGAATTGAATTGAATCTTAGGTAGTGGCTTCTGCGGCAATTTCGCCACAATTTCGCCAATGTCATGTACTAAAATAGACCATCAAACGCAGGAAATTGTTCGGTAAAATATTAATCATTTTACTGTGGCATTTTGACTTTGACATGACATAACCGTACAAAAATTTCTTACCTGACATTGGCAGCATTATCGCTAAAAAGCGATAGAAAGCTATAGAAGAAGAAGAAGAAGAAGTATTTTGCTTTTCATATACATTATAATATAATACAAAGCAATCCCGTAAATTACTTATCGATAAAAAATTAACACTTATTATTAATGCATATATTTATAATTAGTAATGCTTATTGTTGCCCTTCAACTAAATAATTGAGATACAAAGTTACAAGTTTTGGTCGGGCTAGCGAGATGGTATCTATTTGGTTTACAGCGGAATTGGCAGACGAAATTATGAGAAGCGATGATATATTTCAGCAAACACAAAGTGTTATCACTGGTAAGGGTTATCTTTTGACTTGTTTCTAAGTTTTATAACGATCTCGATAAATCTTTTAATTATAACCTCAAAAATAATATCCACTCTTATTACGACTATATACCTATATACCTACAAAAAAAAAGTCAGCCTCCTTCCTTTTTAGTCCATCGCCCTCGTTTATATGTATAGTTAATTTTGCCCACTGGGAGTGGATTGTTATTAGGTTTGTATTATACTGTACATTTTATAGTTTCAGTTTGCTACCTGTAGTCTTAATATATAAAATATTTCATTAGATAAACTAAAATTTTACTTAAAACCTAAAAAAAATAAGGCAACTTCCTGATCTTCTTCCTGGGCTTCCTGTGAATGGTTCCTTAGCCTTCATTAGTATATCTTATCCTAGCTGCCAGTACTTGATAGATAAATAAATAATGTGTCTCACCAATGAAATACATACATGCGGTAATAAATTAATATATACATACTAATGTAATAAAGAGCACCTATCATCATCATCATCATTGCCATGCCCTAGCACATCCATTACTACATCACCTGCTATAGCATCATCATCACCACTGGAACAACTCTTCCAGCAACCCAAGGCTATTCTCCGCTACTTCAAGAAGTTGGGGTGGCTAGGGTAAATAGGCTGGCAGAGCTAAATTCACAAAATATGCCTTGTGGGGATCAGTGCAGGCGTTTGTTGCCCCTATTTAGAATATGATTAGTGTAATAATGTGCTGACATCATCACTGATATCTTATTCTATTTTTATTTCAGATATAGTTTTAGACAAAATCACCATTACCCGGCTAGTTGAGAACATGGGGGGAGTGTTAACAAACAAGGAAGCTGATAACCGGGAAAAAGGAATGCGCTTCTTCACTAAACTTCTCAAAGAATTCCCCAAAAATTACTTAAATGAAATGCAAGTCAAGTTCATATCAAAGTTCTACATTGATCGGTTAAAAGATCATCACAGAGTTATACCAGATGTTTTAGAAGGATATTTGGCAATAATTGATATGGCTAATTATAATATAAGTAATTGCGGAGAGTTTTTTAATGTGCTGTTCAGAGAAGTAGCATGTCAATCGCAAGTTAGACAAGACAGGTATAATATTTATCTGATTGTGCAAAGGTTGATGGAAAAAGATCTGGAGTGTAAGTTTATTTTATGTTATTTCCTTATTTCATTCTTCCTTCAGTTTTCTATCACTTTTTAGCAATAATTCTACCAATGTCATGTAACAAATATTTTTGTATAGTTATGTCATGTCAAAGTCTTATTTTGTCAGTTAAAATGCCACAGTGAAGGCTCTAGGAAACCTTGAAGAGAAAATGAAAAGGCAGGATTTTAAAACTTGGAACCATTCATACACATTCACGAACACTTTACAGATAATAATCCACCCGTATCATATGTTAAAATTTAAAAATACACGGGTTATGAAAAAAGTTAAAAATTCACAACCTCCATTTTCGGATTCTTTTCAACGACTCTTTATTTTGTTTAGATGATTTTATTTTTATTCTGTCAAAAATGTCTGACAGCTATATTGTGTAAAATCAAAAATTATGACAACACTTATATATGTACATATATATGGCTTTATTTGTAAAAGTGAAATCTTTCAGTGATGTCGTTGAAACTTACGTATAAGTCCATTATTGTTTGAAAAATGGTTAGATATTTAACATTAGGTACCATTGTTTTTTGCATCTCATTTACAGCATTTATTTTAGTGATATATGATTAACTGGTTGGCACTTTGTTCTTCAGACATGAAAACCCTTGGTCCTGATTTTGTTTATGGAGTCATATCAGCAATGGATGGAGAACGGGACCCTCGCAACCTCATGTTCCTATTCACATTTCTTCCATATTTCATCAAGAATATTCCTCTTGGACATCTAGTTGAAGAAATGTTCGAAATCATATCCTGTTACTACCCTATCGACTTCCATCCATCACCTGAAGACCCAGCAGCAGTGACAAGGCAAGAGTTAGCCGATGCTTTAAAACCATGTCTCTGTGCATGTCCAGAGTTTTCAGAACATTGTTTTGTTCTATTGGTAGAAAAGCTGGACTCAAGCTTAAGGTTGGCCAAAATTGATTCGTTGAAGCTGTTGGTTAGTTTAAATTTATGTTTTCATAACATTACCCATGTCAATGTTGGTTAGCACTATTTTTATTATGGCAGGATTTTGTACTCTTCTACATATCCATCCAACTTCTCAAATACAAGTACATATATAAATAAATTGTATTTTAACTATTACAAAAAAAATTATCATAAATTTTGATTTTGTATATTTAATAAAACAAATTGACAATAATCCACAATAGAGGGAGATATCAATAAAAATTAATAGGTACATTACTCATTAAAAACTTATTAATTTTTTCAGACTGAAACCTGTAAAGTCTTCAAACCAGAATCATATGGCCCATTCCTGAAATCCCTATGGTCTAGTATAAAAAATGAAATAACACACAAAACTGATGATGAGCTCAAAATGGCGGCACATGAGGCATTATCAGCCTTAGTTACCAAACTATCTGCTTCCGCCAACACAGACCAAGCGTTTGAAAACTTCATCAAAGGAATATTGATAGCAATGCAAACAGCTATTGCTGAAGCATCTACTGTCACACAGTTTGTCCAAGTGGCAAAAGTACTGCTTACAACAGCAAATGCATCTAAAGAATCATGTGTGATTGTAACAAAGTCCATGATACCGGCAACTATTGCTTATTACGAGTTTAAAACTTCACCAAAACTACAAATTGCAAGCTTGGATTTTTTAGGTGATCTGTATGACATGGCTAAGCATTGGGAAATTTTAGATGAAGTTGAAACACAAACTAAAGAAGTGCCTCGATTATGCTTAACAGCTGTAAGCCAACCTGTTAAAGACTATCAAATAGCTGGCTTCAGCACTCTAATAAGAGTAAAGAATGTTTTAGAAATGGATTTAGTAGTTCCTTTTGTAGAAGTTTTGGTGTATAATGTTCAGCATAGTCAAGATTCGGACTTGTTGAGAGTTAGCGTTGAAACAGTACATGCAGTAGCTCGAAAGTACCCAGAGCTTATAATGTCATTAGTTGTTAAAGGGAAGTGTGACCTGGACAATTTGAGTCAAGACAGAGATAAAATTGCGCTGCAAAAACGACTCAATTTATTGTCAAACTTAGCTAGCATAGATGATTTCACTAAAATAATTATTGAAGAAATGTTAAAATTGATTACCGAACACAATGCAGAAGCTACAAAAGTCGTCCAAGCATTGAGTGATTGCATGTCTAATTCGAGTTTGTACTCCACTGAGAAAGTAACCCAAATCGAAAGTGACCATGGTTTAATAGATTCCATTCTGGCTTGGTTGCTAAAAGAAGTGGAAGTGGCAACGAAGGAATCTTTAGCGCATGCATTTCTGTTAATTTCGAATACAATTAGTAGCTTGCCTGTTGAAAAACAAGAGAAAGTACTAGACAAGCACACAGCCCACATTTTAGATGAATGCAATAAAAACGATTTATATTTCCTAGTACTAGAAAGCTTATACAGTTCATTAGATCAGAATTTGTTCAGTTCAAAATTTGAGACAATAATGAGGCTATCATTAAAATTGTCTTTGCATTCGGAGATAGAAATAGTTAGAGACAAAGCGTGTGTTTTGATTGCACATTTCCTAAATAAGGCTGAATATGGACAGAAGTTCGAGCTGCTGTATGAATTGTTGAAGACATATCTTGCTTCATGTAAGGATGACAATGAGGATATATGCCCGAGGCTTATACTGTTGTATGGTTGGATAACAAAAGGTTTGATCATGAGAGGTAGTGATATGTACCAGTTTTGGTTGAAAAAGGTGAGATGCTAACTGTAATCTGTAACAATATAAAATGAGGAAACTCCATTATTTCACCAATCATAACTAGAAAATTTTAGTTGCTGAATCATTTTGTGTTGAATTGACCAATCACAGTAATGCGCTGACCAATCAGAGCAGTACTTTTGAGAAACACACCTAACTGATGCTCCAATGAAAATAAAAAATACGACACGCCTTTTAAAATGTATAAATAAACATAATAGGTAGTTAAAAATTAAATTAATATGTTGGGATCTAGTTCACGTACGCTCTTCCGAACTAGGTCGCGAACTACGCAAAACTAATGTGAATATATTTTTTATCTTGTAGTGTTTGAGTATGTTTTATCTTATTCCGTCGTAGCGAGAGCTGTTATTTATTTAAATGTTTTGTAGAGTGAAGCTTCTGTACTTCTACATTATTTACTAGTAGGGCTTAGCCAACTCATGTCACGAAACAAAACATTAATTAAAACTCGTAAACCATTCTAACCGGACCTCTCTTTCCAGATCACAATAACTTTTACAAACCCAGAATACTGCAAAACTGGTGCAGAATCAATCCGTATAATCATGAACGAAGACTGCGGCTGCCTGACAACGAAACAACACTGTCGAATTAGCCTTCTATACAAGCAAAGAATGTTTGTAGCATTTGCTAAATTCACAGGACAGGTGCCACCGGAGACGAAAGAATCTTATCTGTTAAGTTGGGCGTACGTGCTGGGAAAAGCGCCTAAGATTGTGCTTAAAAATGAAGTTAATAAGGTCAGTATTACATTAGTAGCTATTTTTTTTAAATATACATATATCGTTTTTATGTGCAGATATGATTTTCATCATCCATCAGCCGGAAGATGTCCATATGCTTCCCCTATGGAAAGCCACTTTTAGCGGCTGCTGGAAAGCATGCCAAATTTTATAAAAACCAAGTCAACACTGCAATTTTTCAACTCCGTTTTCTTCGGTCTCGGTTAGCTCAAAACTACCCGTAGTTAAAAATATCCAGCAGCTTTGCTTAGTTTGGGCTAGATAGCGCTGTGAGAAATGTCCACAAATTTTATTTTATCCTTACTTATATTCAAATTTGAAAATATATTAATAAATAAAAAGTGAATCGTTGTCTGTTTGTTTGTTGGAGTTTTATGCCGAAACGGCTGACGGATAAAATTTAGCACATGGATTGCTTACACATTTTGTGGCGGACAACCTTAAAAATGTAAGGTATTTTTTTTTATTCCGGAAGTTTAAGAGTTCCACATATGTCATACAATATTATATGCATAGGTACTTACCTATGCATGTAATATCGTATGAAATATGTGATACTATTTAACTTCCAGGACAAAAAAACCTTAAATGTTTAAGGTTGTTCGCGACACAATGTCGTGTAAGCAATCCATGTACAATATTTTGTCCAAATCGGTCAGCCGTTTCGGTTAAGGCGCGACGTAATCCCAAAATGAACAAAAAGCCGTACCTTTTTGACACTAATGTGTGGTGAAGTGTCAAAGTAATTATATGAAAAAAAACATCAAATTATGATCTGCGATTTTCAACTTGAAATAGAGCGCTATACAGACACCTTAAAAAAACAGTGTTATTATGCAGCCTTAATTAAAATTTCAGGTATCTCCAATAGTGATAGACTCCCTGAGCATCGACAATCCAGAGCTGTTACTAGTTATGGTCGACGTGTTAGACTACTTCGTGCAAGCGAAACAGGTCTCTATTGGCACCAGCTTACAAACCATATTGCCGAGACTTCTGGCGCTGTCTAAATACGTGAAATCTATGGTAAAATTTATTTCACTACTTTTTATGTATATCGACGCTGGTCCAAAACGAACCCAACTCTTGACTGTATTGTTTCTTAAATTAATCTAGAATGTATTTAAAGTTTTCTTTTTTCAGGATGTAAGAATAAAAAGCCTCCAATGCCTCTACGATATCGCAAACTCGTACCGAACTTCCCTCCTACTGCCCTATAAACAAGACATTCTAATCGATTTAGCGCCATCTCTTGACGATAAAAAGAGGCTAGTTCGCAATATGGCAGTCCGAGCGCGAACGAGGTGGTTCCTGATTGGTGCTCCCGGAGAAAAAAAGGACAACTAAACCAATGAGATCGTTGTATTTGAGAATGGAAATTTTTTACAATGTCAGTTTTTAAGTTTTGATGTATATCCAATTTTATTTTTATACCGCATAGAAAGTATAAAATAATAATAAAAATAGAATACCGACAGAAATCTCATAACAGTGATATTGCCAGAAAGCCAGTTTCATGAGTTGAGAAATCCAATATGGCGACAGCTACTTCGAATAGAATTTTACAAAAGTACGCGTGAAAAATCACCTTAGTGCATCATGTATTAGCCTGAATGTATGCAGTTTGAAACGAAAGCTTTGTTTCCTATGATCAAGAATTAAATATAACAAAGAAATATTGATTCTAGCCGTTCTAAAGTAGTTGTAATCATTTTTTAGCATTTAAATGGCATCAAATCTTTTAGCTCTCTGATCTTTTAACGGTGCTTAACATTACGTAAATAATTTTAATTTGAGGGTACTTCGCTATACTTATTTTACATTAAAAATTATAGTCAATAATGTAAGTTTGTATTTATTTGTACGAAGGATCCCAGATTCTTGTAATTAATATGGTTTTGTTGGAAAAATTTGAGTAAAAATTGTACCATACTTACTGTTTTATTTTAATCATGTATCTTGCTGACGCGTAGGCAGTATACCTATTACTTATACTTTCTATTAATTATTTAGTGTTAGATCCTTAACAATAAAATAATTTATAGAAATATGGTATCTGCAATACAAATTATGTGACATCTATTATAGTCATCAAAACGAGTCGAGTAAAAGATTTCGTGTATGAATTCTCTTGCTTACTTTTACTCATGCATTATCCACGGTACTACTAAACTAGTAGTGTGTATTTACTCTAAAAACGATTAAAAAAAATATTTAAGATGTTAAGTTAAAAATTTAAGACTCATTAAGCCAATCCATTCTTCAAAACTTACCTAATTCTAGAAAATGACTGGCGCATTGGATTAAGGTCCGTATTAAAGAACGATGCTCAGTGATTGATTGGTGCTCAAGCAGAGATTTAATTCATAAAGTGATCAATTAGTGAATGAATTCTCTGCTTGAGCACCAATCGATGACTGAGCATTGTTCTGTAATACGGACCTAAGACTTCTTTAATTATTGAGACACTTCCAGATCTACGTTTCAAAAATATATCATAGATGGCGCTGAACAACGACCATAAAAATATACTCTCTCATTTAGACCATTCACTGCCCAATGGCCAATGCGTAAAGGGCAAAGTAAAATAATGCTACTTAATGCCTATAGATGGCATTGACATTAAAAGGAATCCCAGTTATCTAGTTATTTTAAAATCGTACCAGTTGATTAATATGTTTCAAAGCTCCATTCCTATCAACAGTAACAGTGGCGGCAAATCTTCGTAGAATCCTTCCCCGTTAAAAAGCTGGGTTAGTCCCTTCATTAACATTTAAAGTGCGGACGCTCCGATGCGATAAGGGCTTATGCAAATCCGGATTAAATTGTTAGTGGGCGCAGATTTGTCGCACTAATCTTACTAGGAAGTTCGAGTGCGTGTCTTAGGCAGGTGGATGCAGGTGCTAGGAGGAAATGTAACCACCATACCACAGAAGCTGCAAATGTGGTGGCTTATAGCCCGGAGGCGGCAGGTTCGATTCCCACGGCAGGACAAGTACCTATTTGTGCACAGAAAAAAAAGCGCAAATACTTGTTCTGAGTCTAGGTGTTGTGAGACCATGGTCCTCGTAATTCCTGGGTCCCTAGACGCCAGGAATCCTGGTTAGGGTTTAGGATCTATGTATGTGATCGTTGGGCGTTATTATTATTATTATAATTGCTCAGGAGTACTCCGAGTGAGAAGGGTCAAAATTAGAGGAAACCGAAAATTTCAACTGATTGTTGAAACATACAAATAATAATAATAATAACACCCAACGATCACATACATAGATCATGGACCCTAACTAGAATTCCCTGTATCTAGGCACCCAGGAACTACGAGGACCATGGTCTCACAACACCTAGACTCACACCCACCCACAAATACCCAGACTCGGAACAAGTAGGTATTTGCGCTTTTTTTTCTGTGTGATTCGAACCCACCGCCTCCAGATTATGAGCCGACCTGCTCAACCATCACACCACAGAAGCTGACTATAAATAAAGGAAAACATTGAATTACGAGTGGGAATTAAACCAGCATCCGTCATTTGACTGGCCCGACAGCACAGTTGGTAGTATCCCTACCTTCTGAACTGCAGGTTGTGGGTTCGATTCCCACCCAGGACAAACAATTGTGTGATCAGCATCGATGTTTGTTCTGTGTCTGGGTGTTATATTGTATTCTATGTATGTATTTACAAACAAAAAGTATGTAAGTATTGTATCAGTTATCTGGTTCCCATAGTACAAGCTTTGCTTAGTTTGGGGCTAGATGGCGGTGTGTGAAATGTCCACACATATTTATATTATTTTATTTATTCATCAGCGTCATTTTGTCAGTCGCATTTCATTTATTGACCCTGAACCGATAAAATGATGGAACTAAAACAGAAAAGTACCTGCCTACCTAAATGGCTAATAAACTTACATAATAATTAAACTATTGACACTCCTAAGTGAACTATAGGTTAGCAGACTCCTCTACCATAGTAAGTACACTATCTCCAAGCCTATGAAAACATCGAAATACATTTGTTACGGCAAGCGGTAGACATGCAAATTTAAATTGAATCATCAAGGCCCGGATTTGCCCGCTTAATCCCAGGGTCCGGTCCCTATTCACGGTATTTGACTGTATCTATTCGGACTCATCTCGGACTTACGCGTCTGCCTCTGGGTATTTGATTAATGATAGTCAGTTGTTGAATACGCATCGATTATTATGATGTTGAGTCAAGGCGAGGTAACGCAACATGTAGCTTGCGAGGTCATTTGCATCTAAGCCTTCAGGTCGTCAGTTTATCTATATATAGAACCGTCTTTCGTCGTTGTCACCACATAGAAAACAAATCTTCCCCAAACATCACTGCTGCAAAACCCATCAAATTAAGGCTATAAGGGATAACGAATAGTCGTATATATTATCAACTTTAAGTACTTACCTGTACCCTACATAGATTTTTCGGGGGTTCCCCTACCTGTATGCCTGCGGCCCGCACTTTATATCTTATCGCCCTATACCTCGTAATAGTATCGCGGAATTTTTCGGTTACTTAAGTATGTGGCCTGCCAAAATTCTTAGCTATACTTCAGTAATTTAATAATGTTTCCATTTAAGCATCAAATGTGAAAATGACCTTTAGTATTAACTGCACTATATTAAGTATGGTTTGTGGTATAAATCTATCCACATTATGTACCTATCTAAGTTCTAAGTTTGTTTATCTGCTCAGTACCTACCTACCTATAGCATACAAGCCTAAATTTTCCGTCATTCAAGGCATCTAATGTAAATTTAATTTGACATGACAACGCTTGTTTCGACACTCATTAGCGCCTCTTAATTACGATGTAACGAGAATGCCTTTGACGGCCCTGAGAATGTCTCTAAGGCTACATTATGTGTAGGTAGTGATGAGAGTAAGTATCCAGTGGACTTCTAACACAGTAGGTATTATACAGTAAAGCAATAAGATTATTATCGGTGTTTTATGAGTTTTCTACCATTGAGCGAATCGGTATTTTATGTCCGTAGGATTTATACCTATTACAGAAAGGCATCAGGCATCGGTTAGTTCTCTAGCAGAAATTTCATTCTCAATTTATAGATTTTTTAAATCTCGTCTTGAGCACAGATTCACGAATAATCGTAATAATTGTAGGTGCTTTTGTAGTAAGGCCCTTGAGATGGGCGCGTTGCACCCCAGACGTGGACACTGGTGAATATGTTTCATTATCTGTCTATAGGTACGACTATTATTGATAACTAGTTGCACCCGCGGATTCACCTGCGGATAAAAAGTATCTTATGTGTTAATCCATTGTATAAGCTATCTGCATTCAAGTCATTAAAATCCATTAAGTAGTTTTTGCATGAAAGAGTAACAAACATCCACACATACAAACTTTCGCGTTTATAATAATAATAATAATAACGCCCTGCGATCATATACATTGATCCTGGACCCTAACTAGGATTCCCTTTATCTAGGAACCCGAGAACTACGAGGACGTTGGTTCCACAATACCCAGACACAACAAGTATTTGCGTTTTATTTCTGTGCACAAATACTTGTCCTATCGCAGGAATCAAACCCGCCTCCTCCGGACTATGAGCTGACCTGTTCAACCACCACACGACAGAGGCTGTCATTCGCTTACATACCTACATGCGCCAAACGATTCATGAGGTTGCTACTCAATACGATTATGATTTTAGGTCTAACTGGCGCTAATAGGTAAGTCTATCTCTTACAAAGAAACATGAGACACAGGTTCGGGCCCAAAAGATGAAGAAGAAAAAATGGCTGCTCTATGGTTGGTCGGCGCATCGCTGTCATTGGTCAAAAGTTGCATATTTAAAATTTGGAATTATCTTATGATTGGTGAGAATAAGTAAGTATACACTAAAAATACCGTGTTTTTGGTGACTAAAAGGAAGCTATGTCACTAGTCAAGTAGGTAGTCTTCAAGTAGTAGTCTTTGTTGGTGATCGAAGTTTTTATCCCTAGGGAAGTAACTATAACAAGGGACGGAGGACAACATACTTTGTGTTTGAAGGTCACATTATTTAGTACGCGCTAGCTATGCTAACCATTAGTATAACGGCTTTAATACATAGTGACTTAATTAAGATTTGACTTCCTTCGTCCAGTATTAATTTGTATAGTTTGAATTACTTATGTGTGTGTACATTGCTTAGTAACTACTCATATAATAACTTAGAAATATTTACCTAGTAAGTAATAAGAGAGTTTTGGCGGGAAAACGAAAAAGATCGCGTCACCGCATTGTATTATTTTCCAAAACTTGTGTTATTTTCAGAGTTAGTGCATAAGATTGGTGGAATTTTATTCGTTAAATGCTGGAAAACAGAGTGTCAGAAATGAGTGGGATGTGAGATGAGAGTGGGAAAGTGGTATAATGATGGTGAAACGTTTTCTTTTGTGTTGTTTTCAAAACTCTTTTATAGCTTTTGGTAAAGTTGCCACCACTTTAGGAGTATGACTGGACTAGACTAGACTATGACTTGATTTGATGACTTGGACTGTGACTTGACTTGACACATATTAATTGACTTGAGAAATTATCAATTACTTGACACTGGCTAAATACACAAAAGTGTGGAGTGAAAACGAAAAATAAAAAGTATAAGGGATTATTTAACTACTTACCTGATTTTATTTGAGAAAAGGCAATTTAAATGTTTAAAATGATGCTGCGGTGGCTCAAAGCCATTGTTCGGCTCAAGGATTTACTTTAGTAAACGCTGATCTATTCCACAGATTGAGTTATTACATACGCAAATAAAACTGTAGTCTGTAGTACGAAGCCTGTAATTACGTAACTGCTTCGTAAATTTAACACAAATCTGTAGTGTGAATGTTAGAAATACGTACATTAGACACGGCACTTCAAAGAACTCAAAGAATAATTGAAGGGTTGAGAATAAAAAGAGTTTAACTGTCAAATTGATAGTTTCGAGAAAATTGACTTTAAACTTCAATGGCTTCATTTTAATGTAGAGTGCTTATAAGGTAATAAAAAAGGTTTATGTAAGTTTCAGTTGCTTGAAAATGTATTAATTCTATTTTAAAATACTAAATATAGTAATTCATACAATAACTGTAAAAATATAATATAATAAAATAAATATAATAATGTTTTTATGCTAAGCGAACTGTATTCCTGTAACAGATAAACCGTTTTTAGACTCAAAATCTCGAGATTTAAGCCTCATTTCGGTATTTTGAGAATGTATTACTATAGATAATTTTACGCTGAATCCAACGATACTCATAAGTCATTTTGTGAAAAAAATCAGTTGAACTTATTTTGTTCTCACCCCTTCAAGAGGAAGACGTATACGTCCGTCTGCATTAAAGTTTGATAGTTCTTAATTACGCATTTACCTCTCTGTAACGTTCCTGCTGCAACGCATTTACGTACTTATACTTTATTTTATTTATTTTATTTTATTTTACTTTATACGTCCCAGAGAGATAAGTACGAACTAGACTATTAAACTTTAGTGAAAATGGGTATATCTTCATAATCACGCCTCATCCCACATATTTTGAAGCATCTCTGGTGATGTCTTAAGGTAAAATCAGAGTAGGTACAAAGAGGTCTTAATTTCAAGTTCTAAAAAAAGCTGCCATTATAAAAGTTTATTGAATAAATAATAATAACGGCCAACGATCACATACACAGCTCCTGGACCCTAGGATTCCCTGTATCTAGGGACCTAGAAACTACGAGGACCGCACACCCAGACTCAGAACAAGTATTTGCGCTTTTTTTTCTGTGCACAAATATTCCGCCGCCTCTAGGTTATGAGCCGACTTACTCAACCACCACACCACATCAGAGGCTGTAAATATCAAGTTTACTTAAATAAACAATGTATAGCTTTAGCCACTTTTGCTTCAAACAAAACAGGTGCGTAATTTGTTTAAACGATCTAATTGTGTTGTTCTAACTCTAAGTCAAGAGCTAATAATTTGTTGCAAATACCTAACCTATTTTTAGCACATTTATATGTAAAAAAAAGATGTTTAATAATATGATTTAAAATAATGCTTAAAATACTTAATATAGCTAACGAGCTTCTGCCCGCAGCTTCGCCCGCGGCGTGGCCTATGGGAAAATAATTCAACCACCCATTTCACCCTCTTAAGGGTGGAATTTCGAAAAATCCTTTCTTAGCGGATGCCTACGTCATAACATCTAACTGCATACAAAATTTCAGCCCGATCCGTCCAGTGGTTTGGGCTGTGCATTGATAGATCACTATGTCAGTCAGTTAATCAGTCACTCACCTTTGAGTTATATATATTTAGAGATTAGAGATAACCAAATAGAATTACAAAGAGTTTGACGTCAAATATAGCACAAGCCTATTAAATAAAAGAGTTTAATAAAAGTTCGTTTCCCCACTATTATTTTACCGGGGCTTCCGACTTGACGTCACCAGACAAAGCAGGGTTTTATACCGACCGACATAAATTGCATACCTATTACCTAAAATAAATAACAGTTGAAGCTTGTAGTGAAGCCTACAGTTAAAAGAAAACATTATTATTTACATAGATTATATACATGACGGCGCTTAGTTTCTAAGGACTTAATAATTTTTGTAAGCGCCATCTAGTTTAGTTTTGGTGGACTAGAGATGCGAAATGGCGCCATCTCTGGTGTAACGCTGGTAACGTGCGTTGCTCGATTGGTTGATCGGCAACCAATCAGCGTTCAGTGAAGTTTACGATAGTGTCCAGTAGAGGCGCTGGGAGGGCCGCGTGGACTTGCTCGGTGGAGCACAGTTGTCGTTGGACAGTGAGAGCGCTCGGTACCTAGCGGAACACCTTGTCCCCAAGCTACTTTCTTGAATATTGTAATTATGTGCTTCCATTAATTGTAACAATAAAACTGATTCCTGGTAACGATGTCTCATTCTCCTCGCCCGCTATACCCGCGCCGTAGAACCGCTTCTGATGCGTCACGCTATGCAGTTCCGACATACATTTATTTACACAAGCCCCTATTTATATTATGCCCTGAATTTTAAATTAAATTCCTAAAATATATATATAATGTAACGTAACCGAGTTGGAGATGAAGAAGCGAAGACTGGAAGTTGACTTGACTTGAAGTTGAAGATGATGAAGCAAAGTATGGCCCCGAAGCACACCCTGGAGTCGATGTAGCCGCAGGGAGACGTCCAGAGGCGCAGCGAATGACCGCTGCTTGTGCCGAGCTTAGCAACACGGCGGCAGCCGTCACAGAAAGCCACCTGCTAATGAAAAGGTCTTATCAACTGTTCACGCCAAATCCACTGCAGGCCGCCGTCACCGGCGGAGATTGCCACCGCTTAAGGCCTGGTTTAAACAGGGGTGGTCCGCAACCGTCACGAATAGATAGGCGAAGCGGAGAGGAACTTAGGACGGAAAACTGCCTATCCGTGGCCACACAGAGTGCCACTTGCACGGCAGCACCAAGTACACTTCAGTTACACTGTTCAGATTAAAGAATATAGTTATGTTCAGAATATCATTTAGTGGTGAAGTCCAGAGGAAGACTGCCCTCGCGTGACTATTTTCAATTTTATATCGCCTCACGCCGTCACCCAAAACAACAGACAAAATCCTTTAAATTGAGAGAACGAAATATTTGAAATCCTGTCACAATTTAATATCAGCTAGCATTAAAATAGGTCGATGAACAAAGACTAATAGAAAATCCTAAACAACCTAACCTTAAAATGTCGTAAATTCATGAAAACTTATGGTGAGAATCTCTTTCAGGGAATTAGAAAAGTCAATAGATGACATCTGTCCAAAAAGTAAACAAACATTAATATCGTTATTTTAGTGCTCCTACTGGAAGAATCACTACAAAAATGCAATGAAAAGCCATAATAAAATCAGCTTCAACACCAGTGTAAATTTGGTGAAGATCTGTGAGGTAATATGAAAAAGTTATTTCTTCCTGAAACACCCGTAATTTAGGGAAAAACTTAGGGAAACGACACGTAAGATGTTCCTGTGATCTATATCTACCGATCCACTGCCAAAATAACCCATACCAAAGGCTTTAAGTACAATTTTAGAGCACAACATTCTATTCACAATAACCAAGGCAACAAAAAGGTATTAATATAAGTGTTTTGGAACATTTCAGGAGCCTGCAAAAAACGTTCAGATTATGCTTTACAGAAGAAATAAAATGGAAAACCAAAAGCCGTAAAAATATCATAAAAAACTGAAACTATTCATTAAGAAAAGTGTGCTACTAAGCACTATGGCGTAGGGGTAACCCTACATTTCCCCAACAACCCCGAAAAAATTAAAATACCAAAGTATTTTAATTTTTATAAGAACATATGTACAGCTAAGATTAATGATAAGAAAATAGAAGAAAACAAGTGTCTTCGATCGAGAAAATAACCAAAACTCAAAGAGTGTTTTCCCAATATAGAGATGATGTCCGTATGTGGAACAACAAAGAATCAAATAGTAAAGACTCTGACATACAGTCAAAGGATAATATACTAGGACAACAGTGTCCTAGACCTGAACAATCAACATTATGTCCAATTATTAAATCATCATAACATCCAGCATCACAAAGATAATGACCCAGAACACATTAGAATGGTGTCCAGATCAGCAGCAGAATAGACATCTATAGACAGCCCAGCTTTAAAGCAAACGGAAAAATCGAAAATGACACGTTAATGACACAAATTACCCTATCACGCTAATCCTAACATACATATATTGAACATTAATTAATATATATTTTATAACCTACATCCATCCACATCCAGATTAAGAGTGGGGTAGAGCTCACTATCAATGGCTACTACAACCCTTTCATGTCAAAACCGCCTGCATTACAACGACTAACCGCTAAACAATAAAAACTAGTGTCCGGAAGAGACCTAATCTTTAGCCCAAGAACTGAACATAAAGGTTAAAACAATATAGAAGTATAAACATAACGTTACAAAAACAAAATTGTAAATTTAGAAATATGAAAAATTCCAAAAAGAAATACGAAAACAGAAATTGTGATATTTACATTATTATCCTAAGTCAAAAAATACATTATTTACAGTTTTAAAGTTAATCATTTTTATTTTGAACCTCTGTTCTTCAAACATCGAATACTTTAAGAGGATGTCTGGTATACCAGCATACAACGCAGCTTGGACTTTGACAGAAATTTATGCCAGCAGTCCAATATTGTAAGTGTAAATAACCCGAGGCCAGCACAAACAAGATGAAAACATAGCATGCACTTTTGGCATGTTATGTCTTCGGTAAAATTAAAAAAAAAACTTACTGCTAGCAGCACACATAACTGTCATATCAGACTGCTGGTGGCTTACTCGGTAAAAACTGGATCGAAGTGTCGATCTCCAAGCTGCGTTGAAACTGCGTTGAGCTGCCACAACACCAAAAAGTTCTCCTCGTTAGCAACCAGGCACCCTCAGAGGTTCAGGCTATAACATACAAGAAGTATTATTATCTATACATACTCAACATTAGCTATACAGAATAAATATCTTAATCTATGTATTCATTTAATTAAAGAGTATCACACATTATACAGAACCTAGTAAGATAGGTCTGTATGATAGAGCTTCATTAATAAAAAGAGATAAATATGGGGCCAAAAGATAATCCGAAAAGAGCGCGACTTGTGTAAGTTTGTTTTAGAATTTTGAGGGGCGGGGGGGTGGGCTCGGCCAGAAGGGCGCCAAACTGTAGTGAAGCCTACAGTTAAAAGAAAACATTATTATTTACATAGATTATATACATTTATTTACACAAGCCCCTATTTATATTATGCCCTGAATTTTAAATTAAATTCCTAAAATATATATATAATGTAACGTGACCGAGTTGGAGATGAAGAAGCGAAGACTGGAAGTTGACTTGACTTGAAGTTGAAGATGATGAAGCAAAGTATGGCCCCGAAGCACACCCTGGAGTCGATGTAGCCGCAGGGAGACGTCCAGAGGCGCAGCGAATGACCGCTGCTTGTGCCGAGCTTAGCAACACGGCGGCAGCCGTCACAGAAAGCCACCTGCTAATGAAAAGGTCTTATCAACTGTTCACGCCAAATCCACTGCAGGCCGCCGTCACCGGCGGAGATTGCCACCGCTTAAGGCCTGGTTTAAACAGGGGTGGTCCGCAACCGTCACGAATAGATAGGCGAAGCGGAGAGGAACTTAGGACGGAAAACTGCCTATCCGTGGCCACACAGAGTGCCACTTGCACGGCAGCACCAAGTACACTTCAGTTACACTGTTCAGATTAAAGAATATAGTTATGTTCAGAATATCATTTAGTGGTGAAGTCCAGAGGAAGACTGCCCTCGCGTGACTATTTTCAATTTTATATCGCCTCACGCCGTCACCCAAAACAACAGACAAAATCCTTTAAATTGAGAGAACGAAATATTTGAAATCCTGTCACAATTTAATATCAGCTAGCATTAAAATAGGTCGATGAACAAAGACTAATAGAAAATCCTAAACAACCTAACCTTAAAATGTCGTAAATTCATGAAAACTTATGGTGAGAATCTCTTTCAGGGAATTAGAAAAGTCAATAGATGACAAAGCTAAAGCTTCAACATAGCGTAAAAAGGGTAAGCGTTTAATCAAGCTACCCTCTTTACGGAGCAGTCCTAAATACCTATTACCTAGTCGTATTACATGCCTAACCGTCATAATGTTTAGATGCCACGAATTACTGTAATTTTGCTACTGAAATTACACAGTAATTCTGCAAGTGATATTACAGTAATTTCTAACAAAAGGACTGTGGTAGGGTTGCCACTTGAGTTTAGTTTTGTGTAGGTACTAATAATTCTTTTTTTTTGTTTAGTTTGGCTTTACACTTTTGTGAATTTATTTTATTTCACTTTTGTTTTATGTGTGAAGTCACAGTCCAAGTCATCAAGTCAATTCATAGTCTAGTCTAAGTCATACTCCTAGTGAAGTGGTGGCAACTTTACTAGAAGCTTCTCAGGAGTTTTGGAAACAACACGAAAAGAAAAGTTTCACCATCATCATACCACTTTCCCAAACTCATGCATAAAATCGGTCACTTAACGAATAAAACGTCAACAAGTTTATGCACTAAAACTGAAAATAACACAAGTTTTGGAAAGTAATATAATGCGGTGAAGTGATCTTTCCCGTTTTCCCACTAAAACTCCCATACAAAGAGCGAGATTCAAATCCCGCTTATCTGGCAGCCCTGGGGTCTTCAGCGCTTCTTGGGCATGCATTAAAGGAATGGCGGATAGCTGACATTTGCACAACGGGTGCTCGCTTTTGTTGTCCAAATTGCTGGGATATTAACGTTCTCGTACATTGTAGGTATGTAGTTTGTAGTTATCTAAGCTGTTGTACTGGGTGTTGCCATTTATAAGTAGAGAATATTTTGTGGTAGACGCGTAGATAATTTTCTACAAAATTAGATTTTTGTGTATATACTGGTCACACTTAAGACAGCTGTTTCTAGCAACTAACTCTAGTGTAGGCTGATAGGCTGTGTTATTCTTTCTGTAATTTTTAGATTTACTTTCTCAATATTCACATCGTCGCTTACCATCAGGCGGGTTGGTTTAAATGTAAATCTATAATAGCTAAAAAATACCTTTTTACCGACTTCAAAAAAAGAGGGATTTCTATAATTAATAATTTATTGTCTTATTCATAAACGCTATATGCTAATAATTGACCCACCCCGGCTTCGCACAGGTGAATGGGTAAAACGTGCTCGAACGGGATAAAAATATCCTATGTCCGTCTCCTGGTTCTAAGCTACCTCCCCACCATAATTCAGCCAAATCGGTTCAGCCGTTCTTGAGTTATAAATAGTATAACTACCACGACTTTCTTTTATATATATAAATGACATTATCTGACACCACGCTGGGAAAAGTCGCGTGCGAAAGCGGGACAATTCATGTATTAAATGTTTAAAACAAAATAGCAGATAAATTTACGGGAACACCTGACACATTGAGATAAACCAAGGCTTAAGCTGAAGTATTAAATCCCGTCCTTCCCGGTTAAGCTCCACTTGTCCTTGGGACTTCAAACTTCCATCATGCCGGTGAAATGTACAGTCAGCTTAACGGTGTTTTGGAGGCCACACCATTGCTCCCTTGCAGTAGTACACCAACTAGGTTACTTACTTACACCAACTAGGTTAACTTGCAACCTTTAAAAATACAAATTTGTATGATTTTGATAGTGTCATTGCGTAGTTTGTGTTGTCATTTCTTATCAGGTGAGAGCGAGGTGATAGACAATTTTAAGAAAAGAAACAAACGTAATTATAATTTAAAATTATTTGCATCTGACTGTACCTGTTTATAATATTTGTTTATTTTGGTAAGGCTCTTCCTGTAACTTGGGGAGATTCTTGACATACTTGATACTTAGAGAAGTGGACCCAAAATGTGTGAAGGCATTTTATGGAATCTTTCTATTTTCTTTATTTTAATATTAAAATTATCACAATCGAGGTAAGATATATCTTTATTTCTCATGATAAAAATATATTTTACTTACATGCGTACTATTTATTAGAATGGGCAAAGTAATTACCGTTGTCGAACGTAACAGATATTCTTAAATAATAGTTAAGTTTACTAGGTGGTAGGACTTTTCTGCAAAGTTCATCTAGGTAGGTACCACTGCATTGCCAGTTATTCTGCCGCCAAACAGTAGTGTGTAAGCGCTGCTGTGTTCCGGTTTGAAGGGCACTATAGCTAGTTATATATATTGGCAAATGAGACTGCTTAAAATCTCATCCCAGTAATTTCACTAGTATTACAATGTTACGGAAAACCCCAACACTTTTTTACTACAAAATTCCTTTGGACATTTCGATAATTAATCATACTTCTACATGTATCTATGATTCAGTGTATGAATATTTGATAAAAAGTAAAAAAACTTATTTTTTTCGTTTTCTGTCCATTATTTAGTATGTGTGCTCTGCATATGGAAATAAAAGAAATACAAATGGCTGTCCACAATCAATAAAAATACTAAAAAAATACCAAAATACTAAAAGTTACGAGCTAAGTAGAATCACGTTTCACAATAATAATTCTTCGTAGCAGCGTAGCTCGTAGCAGAGCTCTACGAGCTCCGGTATCGCAGCGCTCTTAGCAAATTCACACTAATAGTATAAAAACATCACAAAAGAGCTCCGCGAATAAAGGAAGACTGCAATGTATATATATATTATCTTTGCATATAATTTATCCTGGATCCTAGCTAGGATTCCCTGTGTCTAGGAACCCAGGCACTATGAGGACCATGGTTTCACAACACCCAGACTCAGAACAAGGTTTTGCGCTTTTTTTTTTCTTTGCACAAATACTTGTGTTGCCACGGGAATCGAACCCGCCACCTCTAGGTTATGAGCTGACCTGCTCAACCATCACACCACAGAGGCTGTCAAACGAAATTAACAATAAAATAAACTTACTATCATATCTCCAAAACTTCCAAATAATTTGCTCTTCAGTCGCACAAAATACGCATCCAAAGCCTCGCAGTACATTTCCCTTATACACAGACAATACAACAATGGACTAGAAATACAATAGAGGTCGTTAGGTGCACGGATCATCCGGAGATATGGAGTTATTAGATGAGGTCGGATGACGTAACAAACGAGTCTGCCTACCTTTGGCTGGGTTGCACAATGAACGATCGCAGATCACGTCACGTCATAAACCTTTTATTGCGTTTCCGTTTTCAAACGATAATTCTCGAGAGAAGAGATATATCGATTTCTACTGCACATCAGAGCATGCACGCAATGTTCATTGATGACGTCGTGCATGCTTTAAACCACTATCAAATTAGATTCAAACATTAGGCCTTAAAAAAATCGAGTGTGCTTTAGACCACACGACTGAAGTAAAACTTCTTTAGCTCCATCTATCGGCCGGTGCAACTTTATTTTTTCTTTGTTTAATGTTAATGTTGCCATCTCGACAATGGTAAAATGTCATTTTACCGGACATACCAACATAATAATACAAATTTTAAGTAATTTTTAACTTTGTTATGTTGACAATGGAGATCTACGTGATTCCACAACTTTCAACTTCCGTTCGCCTCGTCACGCATCCACCAGCTTACTCCTTAAGTCAAGCGTGCGTAAAGAAGTTTTACTTCAAAAACTGAACGTCACAATCAATTTTTGCTGTTCCGATAGTACTCGCTGAGTACGTATGGTTAGAAGACATACAGTAATGTCCCCGAACTTTCGATTCTTGAATACTTTACTCATACTTTTTTGGAACGTCATTCGCCGTGTCTACACCGATCCAACGCACACCGATCGCGCGTGGTAATATCGATTCCATAAATATCCTATAAACGGCTCAGGTATTGGTTGAGAGTCGAGAGTTGAGTCAAGATACAAATATACCTTGTGTACAAAAATACCTACTGTAATCCTGCAAGTCGCATGAGCAAAACTCACTCCAAAATGCAAATTTTCAAACTATTTACGACACCTCAAATTAGTAGGAGCAGCCAATGAAATTATGATACGCTACCATCCTCAACCTACCATTATTCAGTGCATTTAATGAACATTTCGTCGGCTGCTGGAAGTTTCTTGGCGAATTTAGTTCGGAAATTAAGCCATAAAGGTGTGGGATTTAGCTGTGTTTGCGGACTTATTTATAATGATTAGCTTTTAAAGCGTGCATAAACCCGATGTATACTTGCTTAATGCAGTCACATTATGCTATTTTTAATATAAATATATACTATGAAATTGCCGTTTTGTTTGAAAAAAGTTAATGTATTTTTTTTTCGAACTTATTTATTTCTTTTATTCAAAGTAATCACCCCTGCAATCAATGCATCTTTGCCAACGCTGTGGCAGTTTATGGATGACCTTCTTGAAAAAATCACCAGGATGGGAGACAACAAACTCTTCAAAGGCGTTTTGTACTGCCTCTCGGGAATTGAATTTTTTTCCCGCTAAAAAGTTGTCCAAATTTTGGAAAAAGTAATAGTCGGTAGGCGCAAGATCTGGTGAGTATGGCGGATGAGGGAGAGCTTCCAAACCCAACTCATGCAGCTTAGAGACGGTCTGTTGTGCAGTATGGGGTCGCGCGTTGTCGTGAAGTAGCAGTGGAGACGACCGATTGACCAAAGCTGGTTGCAGACGTGCGAGTTTCGCCATCATTGTGGTCAGTTCTTCAATGTACACATATGCAGTAATGTTCTCGCCGTTTTGTAAAAAGCTATGATGAATCACACCAGCACTAGACCACAAAACTGTGACCATCACCTTTTTAGGGGTCATTTTTCGTTTTGCACATTGCTTTGGTACCGAACCAGGATCTAACCAACTTGCTGAGCGCTTTCGATTGTCAAAAAGAATCCATTTTTCGTCGCACGTAACAATTCGGTTCAAAATTCCTTCATTTCTGTGCCTGTTAAGCAGCGCAAGGCAAGTCTCGACGCGTACGTTGCGCTGGCGATCGTTAAGTTCGTGGGGCACCCATCTATCAAACTTTTTTATCTTGCCAATCTGTCGCAAATGGACCAATATTGTTTTGATGCTAACATCAAAAGCTGCTGCCAGCTCAGCTGTAGATTGAGATTCATCAGCTTCCACAATCGCCTTTAATTCATCATTGTTGACCAAATTCCGGACGACCACGAGGTCCATTTTTCAAGTCAAAATTCCCAGAACGGAACCGAGCAAACCAATAACGGGTTGTACGTTCGTTTGTACAGTTCTCTCCGTAAACGTCGTTGATGTTACGTGTCGTTTGTGCCGCGTTGGTGCCACGACGGAACTCATATTCCATAATTACACGAAATTTCAAAGTATCCATTATGAGGAAAAATGTTGAAATGTAATGAAAATACAACGCTAATCAATAAACAAAAGACTTATATTGTAAATAGAATGTCATATTTTTAAAACAAAATTAATTTGAATTTAGAATTCATAGCCAATCAAAACTTTTTTTGTTTGAAAAAGTCTGTACTGCAATACGGCAATTTCATAGGTAAAGACCTATTATAACTCAATGGTGACTGACTGACATAGTGATCTATCAACGCACAGCCCAAACCACTGGACGGATCGGGCTGAAATTTGGCATGCAAGTAGGTGTTATGACGTAGGCATCCGCTAAGAAAGGATTTTTCGAAATTCCACCCTTAAGAGAGTGAAATGGGTGGATGAACTATTTTCCCATAGGCCACGCTGCGGGGAGAAGCTCGTGATAAATATATCTACACTATAGTTTAATTCTTAGATGAATTTCAATTAGTGAAGTTTGAGCCTTCTCATTGGCTTGTTGTCATTTTACTGTATGACCGTGCCATACGAAACCTGCTGTCTAAAGTGGCCACCTAAAGGCTCGATGAGGCCATTATCTAGGCAAAGCCAACAACAATTGCAGTGGTTTTGCCATCCAGCCACATTCCAGCACCTATCTCTGGTCTGTAAAACTAAATTGCAGCGAACTCAGACTATAGAATAACAAAATAGATACATCAATTAGAACTAACATTGAAGCAAATAAAAGAATAATTTATGTCGTTTTCACCGTTATTATGGCCACGTCGATGAAATCGAAAAATATACAATGAGGAAAATACAAATTCTGAATTTTTCACATTATATATTTTCTAGTTTATTTTTAATATGTACATATTGTTATTAATTAAATAATATATTAATTTTACAATATGCACTGTGGGTATATATCTATATGAAGTACGTCCTAATATTTTTAGTCAATTTTTCAATTTCTTTTAAATACGTATATTGTCAATAATAAAAATTATCAGATTTAGTTATATGCACTGTTGTTTTCCATGTAAGTTGTTAGAAGATGAGGTACGGTCTAATATTATTTAGTCAAAAACTGGCTAAGTATTGTGTCGCTTTTTCTCGTCTTTCTTAATTATCGTTGCATTTTTTTACCCATTTTTTATTTTCATTTTTTTTTCATTTTCATCTCTCTTGTCCCTGCAGTAATATACGAAACGTAACTCTTTAATTCTTCACGTAGAGAAGGAGATACAAGTATATCTCCCTCTCAACTTTCGTTTGCCTCACCAGCTTACCCTAAAGTCAAGCGTGAGTAAAGAAGTTTTACTTAAAAAATCTGACCTTTAAATTAAACAGACAGACTGATTAGACGTATTATTTGCTGAAAATATGATTTTGATAATTAGTATGATTTTTTTTTTGTAGCTCTTTGTGTCTATATTGTTTTTGTAGTCTAAGGCAGAAAACTAATCCCGCCAAAATTTTGTCGAGTCAATGGTTAGGTGGGCCGAGTTAACCCGCGACTAACCTTGCTATCACCCGCTTCGGCTCAGTTTTGCCGACTCACTGGCTATGGGGATGTTTAATGAAAGTTTACGGAACTTTGGGCTGTTGGTACTTACATGCTAAGCTTTAGCGACGGCTTGCAGGTCCACCCATAGCTGCGTATATCTGTCTACTTAGTTGATCTGTTTAATTTTTTTTTTTTTATGTTAATGAATGATGTGACGAGCAAGTCATTCGCCTGATGTTAAGCGATACGGCCGCCCATAACAGAACAGTGTCGTTCAGAACTCCAAAATATAAAGTTTCGCGTGACACTGCACTGCGCACAATATCCCGAGACATCAGCACAGTCTTGTAATAAGATTACTAGACTGTGAGATCAGATCATAAAGTCTCATTTGCCCAGTAATTTCACTAGCTACAGTGCCCTTCAAACCGGAACACAGTAGTGCTTGCACACTACTGCTTGGCGGCAGAATAACTGGCAAAGCGGTGGTACCTACCTAGACGAACTTTGCAGAAAAGTCCTACCACCTAGTAAAATAATGTTTCTAAAACTATCATTAATAATGATAGTAACAATAATAATAATAACTACGCCCAACGGTCACATACATAGATCCTGGACCCTATCTAGGATTCCCTGTGTCTAGGAAACCCAGGAACTACGAGGACCATGGTCCCACAACACTCAGACTCAGAACAAGTATTTGCACTTTTTTTTCTATGCACAAATACTTGTCCTGCCGCGGGAATCGAACTCACCGCCTCCGGATTATGAGACGACCGGCTCAACCACCACACCACAAAGGCTGTCAAATTTTACCATGGTTTTGTATTTTTTAAGATGTGTTAGCGTAACCAAGTTCTTTATTGCCATGGCAAAAAAAGTAAATATCAAAAGTTACACAAGCGCCATCTCTTGACGATGAAAGAACTTAACTGGCAGTACCTAAAGGAAAACTGCTTATTGTCTGAGTCCGTTGCGTCCACTCGTGAATAAACACTCTGTATCCATGTATCCGTAGTGTATTAAAATACGACCCATTTAACTAGGTGAAACAAAACTGTAGGCCGAATTATAATTAAGTCAAGAGTGAATAGGCATCTCATGGGCATTAGACAACTTCGTCACTTACCAGCAGGTGGGTGATCATGAAACTTTGATTGCAATGCAACTGGAGAAATTTTCATAGTAACTATGCACATAAACTGCATATTCAAACTGTCAAATCCATACTTTGTTTTTGTATTGGTTGCAATCGAGTTACACGATCGCCCAGCAGGTAAATTGTTGTCAAACGCATGCCCATTTAAGCATACAAAATCATGGATTTTAACATGTAATTATGTCTAGCCTCCTTCTCTCTGTCTCTTTCTATCTATCTATCTCACTCTCGTCGAGCAGTTTAACTGTGACCATGTAGTTATTAAGGGTAGTCGGAATTAATCACAGTTATTATGGCCATGATAATGCGAGTCACCTGCACGCCGCGTGAATGGTGACCGTTGGGTAATTGGATTATGGACGATGAGACACGTTTTAATCAAGCACCAGGTGGTAACTTATTCGAGAGTCTCTGTGGGTGAGTTTGACTGCTTTGTTCATGTATTCTCTCGTTCTACCGAGGCCTTGTTATGGCTTTTAATAAACATTAATAAATAAATATTCGTCGACATTTCACACAGCGCCATCTACCTCCAAACTAAGCAAAGCTTGTACTATGGGAACCAGATGACTGATGGAATACTTAGTTATTTTTTGTTTGTAAATACATATAATACAATATAGCACCCAGACACACACCTACATCAATCACACAAATATTATAATTAATTATTAATTAATTACTTAATTTTAAGTACCTAATATAATTTTGACTTGTAAAAGTGCTATAAGTATCCTATCACACTTCACACTAATATTATAAAGGCGAAAGTTTGTATGTGTGTATGTGTGTATGTTTGTAACTTCTTCACGCTCAAATAGCTGAATGGATTTGATTTAAATTCGGTACCAAGATAGCTTATACACTGTATTAACATATAGGCTACATTTTATCCCGAAAAAGTGAAATTCTCCCGTGAGATGAGCAATTGAAATACTTTTTTCAGCGAGTGAAACCGCGGGGCGCAACTGGTTTATAAATCTTTTAACTTTGACTTTGAAAATGCTTGAATTAAGTTTTGACGAGAACACAAAAAGACGCGATTTTCTTGTCGTTGTATCATTTTCATTTCACTGGTGAAAAGTTCAAGTTCAAAACACAAATTCTATCTATTATCTCATCCACTAGATCTTTATGATAAAACTCTATGGTAAAAAATACCGTTCGGTTATTATGAAAAAAAAATCGACGCCCAAGAGCACAATCTCATAGAGAGTGCTCTACATTTTGCTCTTAAGGAACATTCAAGCAAAAAGACGAATAAAAAGTACCTCATTAGACGAAGCGTTTGTCTCGCCCCACTCTACAAAAGGAAGATTTCTTTTGTACACACAATGACTGCAATTTAAGTCCAGATAGGGGGACATTGGGGAGCAATAATGGGACTGAAATATATTTACTAATTAAGGCTGTAACATTCTTCCTGGCATAGGTCTCTATTAAAGAACATATCGATGAGTATATAATTAACTAGTTGCACCCCGCGGTTTCAGCATCGGATAAAAAATATTTCAATTATTTGCTCATCCCACGGGAGAATTTCATTTTTCGGGGATAAAATGTAGCCTATATGTTAATTCAGTGTATAAGCTATCTTGGTACCAAATTTATTCCAAATCCATTCAGCTGTTTGAGCGTGAAGGAGTAACAAACATGAACAAATACACACAAACACACATACAAACTTTCGCCTTTATAATATTAGTGTGATAAATGAATAAAAATGAATGCCAGGTGGGCTAGTGTTGAGACACCTTTTAATTTTACCCTTTAATACCAACGAGTAACTTGAAAAAACTGTTAACCGTACAACCTCCTTGGGTTAATATATTCATAGGTTTCGGATGCGCCAATCAAGAGATATCCTGATCAAGTCAGACTCTGAAATTAAGGGGCTGTTATCAGAGGTCTCGGTTTAGATTTACGGCCTGACCCAACCGGTGATGTGAAATATCTTAATTACTTTATGATTGTACGATTGGACGGTAGATGGGGAAACTAAATTTGCGGGTAGTTGCGTTGCGATGTGTCAGCTTTGGTTCATTGCCCAGGGACTGTAGATAGGCATTTATTAGAGGTTATGGTATGTAAATTATGTTTAGAGGTTATACGCTGGAATTAGGGGTCGTTAAGATTTTGCTAAAAGTATATTGTTACGGAAAATTACGGCTGACAGAGGAGAAAACTAGAGCTACTACTACTAGGGACTAGAGCCTGATGATAATAATGATATTTTTACGGTAAATTATATGGCTCTATTTTGCTATGGATTAAGCAATTATAGATTAAAAAATATTATCTACTATATTCAATTAAAATTTTACAATACAAAAAAACAATTTTGACACTAATAATAAATTAGAATTACCTAAAAAGAGTGCAATGAGTGGTCTTATAACTAAGAGCGATCTCTTCATGACAGCCTTTATTTACTTTAGTACATACCTAAATATTCTTGTGAAAAGCAAGTATGACGTCATTGAGTTGACAAATCGTGTGGGAAATTGTATACGCGTGTAGATGCTAAAAAATTACGCGACTACGAAATGTCAAGATGTCACAATATTCATTACATTAATATCAATTCAAACATTAATTCTAATAGGCAGCAACTCATTATGATCATTACTTTTGGATAATCTCCTTGCAACAACCAATATCCACTACAACACATTATCTCTGAATATCAGGCGAAATGTGGTCAAACACTAACCTGTCTAGTAAAAAAAAACAAGCGTTAGACCACACGACCGAAGTAAAACTTCTTTAGCTTTCTCTATCGGCCGGTAAAACTTTGTTTTTGATTTGTTTAAAATTAATGTCGCCATCTTGTCAATTGTAAATTGTCATGTTACCGGACATACCAATATAAAAATACGAATTTTAAGAAATTTTTAACTTTGTTATGTTGACAATGGAGGTTCACGTTAACTATCAGCTTTCAACTTACATTCACCACCTTACTCCCCTCGTTCGACTTGTCAAGCGAGCGTTAATAAGTTTTACTTCAATAAAACAAGGAACATAAGTTAAAAATACAGCCAGGAAAACAAAACAGGACATGTGACCCGGCTTTCATGCTCACGACCCCTTCCAGTCCAGTTAGCTAATCCACTTGTTACCCTCACCGGCATAAACAAACACTCCTCGAACTTTATAGGCCATTTAGCCAGCCCAGCACGCTCCGGCGTAACTATTGAATTGCATCCATTGTGATACTGTTTGTATTGCACTGGCATTAAGGATCGGGATTATCCTGCTTCTACTGAACATATAAGTATTATATATATAATAACCCCAAATAAAGCAAAGCTTGTTCTATGGGAACCAGATAACTGATACAATACATATTATACTTTTTTTGTTGTCCCAGTGTCCTTCAAAACAGAACGCAGTAGTGCTTGCACACTACTACATGGCGGCATTACAACTGACAAAGCAGTGGTACTTACCTGGCACGTACCTAAGAAAACTTTGCGGAAAACTTAGTAAAGTAATTCCTTTTAAAAAACCGCTTTCAATCCCACCGCATTTGTTTATCACAAAAATAAGAACACCATTAATCTAGTTGAAGTCGATTAAAGACAGCTCAAAAACACATTTTGATCTTGATAGCATTAAAATGGGACCACAAGGAAGTAGCAGCTTTCAAATAAAAAAAGAATCATCAAAATCGGTTCACCCAGTCGAAAGTTCTAAGGTAACAAGCATTTTAAAAAAGCAGTTGAATTGAGAATCTACTCCTTTTTTTAATTCATTTGATAAAAACTATATTATGCATTGTGACAGCTATAAAATTCATTCATACCAAATTACAGCTAGCTTCAGGATTAACTAAAAAAGTGTTTCAGACTCACTTAACATTTTGAAGACCTATGTGAGTGAAAAAAATAAAAAAAATACTTAATTAGAGGTATGTAAAAACGCAATTTTTATAATATAAGTAATAATAACGCGCAACGTTCACAATACATAGATCCTGGACCCTAACTAGGATTCCCTGTGTCTAGGTATTCAGAAACTACGAGGACCATGGTCCAACAACACCCAAGCTCAGAACAAATATTTGTGCTTTTTTTTCTGTCCACAAATACTTGTCCTGCCGCGGGAATCGAGCCCGCTGCCTCCGGGTTATGAGCCGACCTGCTCAACCACCACACCACAGAGACTGTAAAAATAAAAAGAATGTAAATAATATTATATTACTTATCAACTTTTTATTTATTACATCTAAGTTGTACACCTATAACATAATTTTCTCTAAATATTCGATTTAGTTTTCAAGATATCATAATTAGGCGTTTCCTAGGCTACAGACGAGGTTCTAGGGAATCGTCTGAATTCTTGTCTTATTTCTAAAGAAGCAAGGACAAGACGAGATTTAATCAAGACTTCTCAAGTTCAAGAGCATCATTAAAATGTTTGGCATTTCTTGGAAAATTATACATTGCCTCCGAAGATCTTTCAAAAACTTTTCTTAGAGGTAAAGAGAGTTTTAAAACGTGTCTCGCAATTTTGTGAGATCATTTGTTATGAAAACACCATTAATCAAATTACGGCTATTTTGGAGCGTAACATAAACAAACGAAAGCTTAAAAGAAAAACAAAATGATTTTCTTTCGCTACTAGGATCGATTTTCACATAGCAGGTATAATGAAATAAATAATTATGGACATTTCTCACGTGATGAAGGCAAACGTTTTTTTTAAATCCCAAAGTAATCAAGAAAAACTTACTAGAAAATCTACATTTTTCCATATTTTTAAGTTTAAAAATGATTGCATTTATCATGCGAACAGCCAAAGAGTGGAACGTTTTACCGGCGTCCGTATTTCTCGATAAACAGAGCTTTGGAGTCTTCAAATCGAGAGTGAACAGGTATCTTCTAAGCATGTTACATCCTAGATTGCATCGTCACTTACCATATATATAGGTGCGATAGTGCTCAAACGCGAGCCTATCAAACAATAAAAAAAACGAAGAGTTGATACTACAAAGATTTAATTTCGTGAAATTCTAGAAACTAACGGGATTTGAACCCGCACTTTCCAACTCACCGGATTAGATGCTCACCCAACTAAGCTATGGTTGAATGCCCTGTATATTTATGAGTGCCATGCATACGTCTTCATATCATGCATGGAGATCGGAGCTGTACGATGTGAAATGATCGTGTGTAAATGTGCATTCAATTTGCATTTACTTTGCGGAAGACGGTCGTTTCACACTGGCGCAATTTTGTGGATGACTCACTTAATTTTACTGAAAATAACCTAAAAAATCTCCTAAAACATTGTGTAATCAAACAAAAAAATAATTAATTTAGAAGCTGTCAAAATTCAGTACAGACGGGCTTAAATGATACACACATGCATGACATATGAAATCAAACATACGCAAAATTAAACACGCATAATGACAATCGTATCTACGCTTATTTACCAAGAAAGAAATAAACTGCGGCATATTGGGCAAATGTTAAAACATTGATTTTTAGTTTATTTATAGTAAAACTCCTTGCGTTTCCAACTTGTTGGTACGAAGACACCCAAAGAGCTTATTTTACTAAAGGAACTCGTTGCGGAAGGTACTTCGAGGAACTTAAAGCCTCTACCCAGATCACATAAATTTACATACGTTTCCATTCTGCAACGGAAGCAAATGAATGTTTCATATCTGGGAGTTTCCGATTAGTAATCTTATCTTATGAGTTAAATGTGTATTCAAGGAATCCAAAACTAGATTCGAATAAATGCGTTTTTTAAAAGGAATACTTGCCGATTACACCGGCAAGCTAAGATTTTCTTTTCTTCAAACTTGTCTAGCATTTGACCACACTCTCACCTGATGGGAAGTGACGATGCGATCGAAGGTGTAGCATGCTAGCTAAGTAAAATCTGAATCTGAGTGGCACTAACCCATCCATGAATTCATTGTTAATTATATTTAAACCTTCATTTATACCCCTATATTTATATTTCTGCCACATACCTGCAAGTTGTGGAATGAGCTACTATCTGAGGTATTTCCGCTGAGCTACAACATGGGGCACTTCAAACGTCGGGTAAATAGAGTCCTCGGTGGCGGGGTCGGTGTCTGATTGTGCAACGCTGGTATCCTATACCGGTGCTGAAAGCGGTACCTGAGCCAGAAAGGCTAGACTGGTCCGGCGATCCTAGCGCAGCCGATACTACGGCTGCTATAGGATCATCCGGGCCGCTCAAAACGTGTCTCGGGCGGCGACGGTACGGACGAAATAGTCTTAAAAGGTAGGTAACGCATTGGCAGCGCCCCCGGTGTTGTAGGTGTCTATAGGCGACGGTAACTGGTAGGCCGTCAGTTTGCTTGTATATGTTATAAAAAATATATATATGCTTGTTCAAGGCTCGTTTTACCAACTTAACATTTCAACTAAATATTGTTTTAGGTTGACAGGTACAATTTGACGACACATCAAAATGGCGGGGTACCTATTTATTTAATAACAACGCCGTATAAAACCTTTTCCTGCCCATTCTATTACTTGTGCTTGAATAAAATATTGAGTAACTCTTAAGCAGACGTAGGGGAAGTAATACATACAATAATAATCTCCCCTCAGGGGGTGAGTTCACCTGACGTTTCTTTGATCGTGGAATACAAATAAAAATGTTGTGGGGATCGCGCGCTGCCACTGACATGTGAAGTAGACATTGCTGGCAGTATACATTGCGCTGGCTCCCTTTGCGCCAACACATTTATAATAATCTATATCAAAAACAATGGACGAGAAGGGTGCAGGACAGGCAGGGCTGGAAGATGATGGACCTTTGCCAAGTGGCAAACTTTAGTTATTTTTGGTGATGTATAAAAATAAAAGGCTTTATTATTATTATTATTATTCATTTATTTATTTAAAATATTAAATTTAAGTTTTTACAATATTTTTATAGGAGTAACATTACAAAAATACAATAAAAACCTAAGCGTAGTGTGCCGCCAGGCTGCTGGCGGCACACTACGCAAGGCCCAAGCTACCGGTGGTTAGGACTGCAGACTGATTATTATTATTATTATTATGTATATACATATAATTCACTATGAAAAAGTTGGCGTTGAAGGAGAGCGATGATTTAAGCATCTTTTTTTTATTAAGACTGTACTAACTAGCCACGCTGACTTATAGACTGTACAAATGCTCCAGCCCTCTACTGCCAGCGTACACAAAACGCTGGAAGCATTGCCCCATGAAATTGCAATGCAAGATTCGTTGTGCTAAAGAATTGCCAGTAAAAAAAACTTTTTATAGTTGTTATTTTATTCTATATGTAGATTACGTGAATGCCACGCACTAAAAAAATAGTTCAGCATATTTCAACAATAACTGGCATACAAACATTAAATATATAGACGGCGATTATAAAAATTAATACATTTATAAATGGTATGTATAATAATTACCACCTAAATACCTAAATTATTGAAATACATAAAATATCAGAAATAGTATATACTATACTAGGTGGTAGGACTTTACTGCAAAGTTCGTCTAGGTAGGTACCACGGCTTTGCCAGTTATTCTGCCGCCAAGCAGTAGTGCGCAAGCACTGCTGTGTACCGGTTTGAAGGGCACTGTAGCTCGTGAAATTACTGGGCAAATGAGACTTTATGATCTGATCTCACAGTTTAGTAATCTTATCCTAAACTGTATATAATAATAAAACCTCATGAGGAGCTTGTACAAAAATCACCAAACCTGACGACATAGTGTTTCGTACCATTCACCGACCCGCGCTTGGCCAGCGGGGTGGTCTAAGCACTCTCCCTGTGTTTTAATTTTTTTATTAATTATAATTCACATAGAAACAGTTGAATGTCAAATCTCTAGCAATAATTACCGAGCTTATTGCGTTGAACATAACAATGTATTTCCATAAATTGGCTAAAGTATATATAAGGTTATAAGTGCCTTTTAAAAGAAATTATTTAGGTAAAACTCTTTGTATAACTAGAAACAAAGCTTCGCAATGCGGCGCAATTAGCTCCATTCTCTCTCACGAGGATCTTCGTAGATTGGGCGCGTGCATGTCCGATTAGGGAGGCTAAGCCCTGGGATCCCAGCGTGGAAACAACGCTACGTAATATATGGCTGTAGGTATTTAGATAGCTCTTGGTATTTATACTATACGCTTGTACGAAGTGTCCGTGTTATTCTTGAATGTGTCTCTACATTTGTATAGGTCTATTCACAAATAGTATACTGGAAATTATAAGCGACTTTTTCAACAATGGCGGACAAATTGACAGATTTTATGATACGACAAAATAGGTTGCATTTTCTTTTTTAAAGCTTGGGCTAGTTCTACCTTCTACACCTAATTAACTTTAAATTACAATCAAATCTGCAATTAAAACTCCAGTTACGCGTTGCATTAATTAACCATTAGTAAAACGATGTCATAACGTAAGCGTTAATATACTGCAGATCATATAAATATTTTCTTTAAGCTACAGATGGTTAAAAAATATGTCAAAAGCTTTAAAACTGAAATAAAATATAATGATATAACAAAATACTTAAATAAATGCTCGTTAAATTTCATGGTTAAAGTTATGGTAACATACAGTTAATTTTTAACAGGAATTTAACCAATTTAATGTTGCAAATAAAAATAAGCCCGTCACAGTTTTTAGTAAGGTTATTTAGTTTAACCGAATTCCTGCAAAAATACAAACTCCTTTTTTATGATAAGGAATGACATGAAAAGCTAATCGTTCGTCTAATGTTAAGCAACACGGCTGCCCATATCAGTTGCATTGTCAGTCGGAACTCTAAAGTATAGAGTTCAAAATGTAGGTTACAATTCAAGTCACAATATAAAAGCACAATACAAATATCAATGCATAATCAATATTAGGAAGTGAAGCAAAAGAATTATCTTGTAACTTTAGTACTTAAGTTTGTCTGGAAAAGATCGCTCCGAGCGTAAGATTGTTACACTTTGGTTATGTTTGTTCACTTTTTTTTTTTAATTATTTAAGATGTAGTGTTTCAATAAAGAGTTTATCTATCTATCTACTTACAGTAAAGATGGACATGAGACACTAGCTAGACAGCGTGCATTGCGAGTACACTTCCAACCGCTGCTGAAGAAGTATAGCGAGTTATTATTCTGTGATTTCGTACCCCATTTAGCTTTAGCTTTGAGACCGCTGCTTATGTCGTTCTTCTAGTACTTGACAAAGATTTTAGTATAAGCCCATAGCGCATAGCGGCATAGCGCCGGCAAGCTAATTTAAGGCTTCAAGGCAAGGTTCATTCCATTTCACGGATCTTGGTCTATCGGATCTCGGTGTGTGCTTGTCCGATTAAGTTGGCTTAGGACTGGAAAAAAAGCATTAAGAGTTTAGTTGGTATTTTATTTTGGTACCACGATACTTAGCTATAACGTTCGTTTTTATACTCAGACCTGGGGCTAAGAGTATTTATCTAAATCCTTTATTCGTTATATTAATAGTATTTAAAAAACCAAAGTAATAAGAAGCTCTTTCAACTAAGATATGTTCATTTTCCCAGCGGCTGTGAAAATCTTTTGAATAGACTATATTTTATACGGACTCAGTCATGGCGACATCTACAATGTGGTTAACACTTTAAAATCCATTCCACGGTTGTGTTTTTACTAAGATGTTTAGATGTGTAGATTTTTCTTAAAGAGTTCTTATATTTAGGTACCACCACATTGCCAAATATTATGCCATCAAGCAGTAGTGTGTAAGACTGCTATGCCCTGATTTGGAAGGCACTGTTTATAGCTGCGCTGTGATACTGCACTGCGCACATGCAATGCGCACTGCGCAGTTTAGTATCACGAAAGACATTATAAATTACAGTTTCACATCAGGCAAATAATCATCACAATATTTTTAAAATAAAAAGCTGTAGAAAAAAATATAACCATTTTAGAATAACAATTAGTAAAGAAATACGAAATAACAATAGCTAACTATCTTAAATCTGAACTGTGGTTAATGAACATTTAAACCCAAAAGACTTGATTAGGATTTTATGCAAAATTCAAACGAAAAAGCGTGTCTGTGTAGTTGAGAACTAAAAGCTAGCGAGACAAAAGCACCTATCAAATTAAACGAATTTACGCTAACCGTTACATTAATTAAACTGTAAAATTAGATGATAGAATTTTATCTCAATCGTGTTCTGTTCGTGTAGGCAAGAAGTCGTCAGGTCATGGTTTAGGTATATTATAGGCCGCTACAAGTAGACAACGTATCCAAAACGCTAGCGGCATTGCTCTGTTTAAAAACAACGTTTTTTGGGCCAAGCAGAGCGCAGCATTTTATTAGCTTAAATTATAGCACTTTTTTTGTCGGGATCTCTATAATATTGCTCTGTTTAACGTTGATGTCAAACTAGGTCTGCGCATGAAAGTGTTTTAATTTCGTGGGTTTTTTGATTACGTGAAATACGGATATCAAATTAATATTTTATCAAGTCATTCCTTTCAAACACCAATCTGGCTATTTTATTTGCATAAATAAATGTATTAATACTGCTGAAAATTTGGAGAATTACGTTCATAAAGTATTTTTGGGGTCATTACAATTATTATATTTTAAAAAACTAAAGTGTTTTCGTTTCATATTTTCCGTTATTTATTACAAGCTTCTGCCCGCAGCTTCGCCCGCGGCGTGGCCTATGGGAAAATAAGTCAACCACCCATTTCACCCTCTTAAGGGTGGAATTTCTAAAAAAACTTTCTTAGCGAATGCCTACGTCATAACATCTACCTGCATGCCAAATTTCACCCCGATCCGTCCAGTGGTTTGGGCTGTGCGTTGATAGATCACTATGTCAGTCAGTCAGTCACCTTTGAGTTTTATATATATATATATTTAAAAAAAAATCATATGTTTATTTTGAAACGACACGTCACATAAATGCTTTTTGTTGTTATTGGACTTACGCCGTGCCTTATGATTCATTATTTAAGTGAGATCTTGCAATGCAATTAAAAATATACAGATAAAAACACATTTTATACAAATAAGCAACGACAAGCATAAGTCTTCCATACATACTTTTATACCGCTTAAGACCGCCACGGCGTCAAAGCCTACTTAGGAGGCATGAGATCCTGAGCCCCTGGTTCTATGGAAATTGGAAATTGTTATCATACGTGCCCCTAACCCCCTTTTTATCCAGTGATCCCCCTCTTTACCCATTGATCCGTATTTGAATTACTTTGTTTGGATTTGGAAAATGGGAAACAAATTTGGCTAAAACTTTTATGGATACATTCTGATAACTCTTATTGTTTACCTATGGGTTGAATAAGCTTTTTATGTTATATAATCACGTGATGAGCTAGTCGTCCGCCTGACGTTACTGCTCTGCGACATCAAATATCTGGCAAAGCCTTGGTAGATAGATAGATAGATAGATGAACTCTTTATTGTACACACCAAATAATAAAAAATACAAAGAAAAAAAAACAATCAATTATATAAAGTGTAACAATGGGCGACCTTATCGCTAAAAGCGATCTCTTCCAGGCAACCTTTGGATGGAGAAAATTTGACGAAGTGGTAAAGGACGGGGTGCACATAACTATTTCGTTCATATAAAGGACATAATTATAATTATAATACTTAACTTCTTAAAATATAGAAGAGATATATATAAATATATATATATATATATATATATATATATATATATATCCATATTTATATATATCTATATCTATATATAGCTTAACCTAGAGTTAACCAATTGGGATTAAGTTGGTAAACAGATAACCAACCTTTTATCTTGCACGTTCGGATAATTGTCATAGATTAGTAAACCTCCAGCCTCTAACCCATTCTATATAACTTTATGGTACACCTACACAGAGTAACCAATTATTTTTTCTCTAATCTCCACAGATTAGAGAAAAAATAATTGGTTAATCTCCACAGATTAGAGAAAAAATAATTGGTTACTCTGTGTAGGTGTACCATAAAGTTATATAGAATGGGTTAGAGGCTGGAGGTTTACTAATCTATGACAATTATCCGAACGTGCAAGATAAAAGGTTGGTTATCTGTTTACCAACTTAATCCCAATTGGTTAACTCTAGGTTAAGCTATATATAGATATAGATATATATAAATATGGATATATATATATATATATATATATATATATATATATATATATATATATATTTATATATATCTCTTCTATATTTTAAGAAGTTAAGTATTATAATTATAATTATGTCCTTTATATGAACGAAATAGTTATGTGCACCCCGTCCTTTACCACTTCGTCAAATTTTCTCCATCCAAAGGTTGCCTGGAAGAGATCGCTTTTAGCGATAAGGTCGCCCATTGTTACACTTTATATAATTGATTGTTTTTTTTTCTTTGTATTTTTTATTATTTGGTGTGTACAATAAAGAGTTCATCTATCTATCTATCTATCTACCAAGGCTTTGCCAGATATTTGATGTCGCAGAGCAGTAACGTCAGGCGGACGACTAGCTCATCACGTGATTATATAACATAAAAAGCTTATTCAACCCATAGGTAAACAATAAGAGTTATCAGAATGTATCCATAAAAGTTTTAGCCAAATTTGTATACGTAACGAAATTTAACAGAAATAAAACAATAATTACAGTTCATTCAATGGCAATCCGGTGAAGTGTAAGTGATTCAATGACCACCTGCAATTTATATGCTCGTCCTAGTCACACGCATTTGAATTATGTTTATGTGTTTCATATTTCCTTGTCTTCTAAATTTAATTTACGTTTATGTTTGGTGTAACTTTTTTTTAGCGTAGTCTCCTTTCAGTAAACAGAAACGAAATAACACCGTTTAAAGTCTATGTAAACTTTTAAGTAGGCACGTAAGTCTGCTGGTCTACCTTTCTGAAAAAATTAAATTCGCAAATTAAATAAAGTTTTATTCAGGATAGAAAATGGGCATAAATGGACTCTGCCAGAATAATACATACTACTTAAATATAGTGTGTTGCTATTTATAAAAAATCTTATGACTCCCAGTCCCTGTGAAAGGAGATTCAAACGACGCTGCATTCAGTAAAGTACCAAAGTCTATCCGTCACATCCACCAGTGTATGCGTACTGAAAGGTAGTAAACATGAATGGCAAAGGTCGTTGACCCCGCGATTTACCAAAGGCACCCGGCACATGCCGTCCGTTGCCACATTTCGCCTGCCCGCGTGCATGTAGACATTTTTAGCCGCACAATTAGGCGTTTCTGGTTTTGACATTTGCCCTTACTATTTGTTACTGAAAAATATTTGAGTGGCTTAAAATTTTCTTATTAATTTATTACTTGTTTTAGTTAAAAAATTTTTAGTATATTTTAAAATCCATTCAAAGTCAAAGTCAAAGTCAAAAGATTTATTGCAAATAGGCTAATTTTAGCACTTTTACAAGTCAAAATTATATTAGGTACTTATAATTAAGTTATTTCACTAAGCATATAAAATTACAAAGTACTTATTGTCAAATAATATAGCAAGCCCATTACAATATATGAGTTTTAAAAAAAAGCAGTTCTCTTTCTCACTACTGGTGCAAGCAATCCGGCACAATGCAAAATTGAAAACTTTGATCCGAAGCTTCGATTACAACTGTAAAGAAGAAGCTACAAGAAACTTTACAGTGATGTATTTTTTTTTGTCTTCTTTCTACTGTCTTTTACAATGTATATAATTCATTACAGTTGAGATAATGAATATGTTACAAAAATAACCACCACGTCACACCGGTGCAAGAAAAATACCGTGATTATCTTATTATAAACATTACAAATAGAAACTGAATTTATAGATAGGAATAGGCAATAGGCAAAGTACCTAAGATTTCATACCGTTAAGCTTGGGATATTCAGATAGATAGTAGATCTAATAGGGTTGATACCATGGTCCTTTTCGATTACTTTGTGATAACCAAATCTAGGTACCAACAAAAATAAATATTTGGCTAATATAAAAATAATGCATATATCAATATAATTGTTTATAATTTCTTGTAACAAATGGTAAGAGAGGCGTAGTTCCACGCATCCGTAGAGCAGGCATCTTGGAGGGATCACAGCGATCCCCCGTACAACTTTAGGGATTACAGCTACAGGGCGCTTTTATTGTGCCCTTATTATATTCTCCCTTGCTGATGAAGGAGTAAACTTTTGCGTAAGTCAATTTGATGGACGGTGTTTTTCTTTTTGGTAGGATTCCTTGTTTTTCTACCATTTTTCTTTGTTTATTTTCGTTTATACCGTTGTTGATAAGCAAATGCTGCGATCTAGGCATATATATGATATCTAAATATATATAACTCAAAGGTGACTAACTGATTGACTGACTCACATAGTGATCTATCAACGCACAGCCCAAACCACTGGACGGATCGGGCTGAAATTTTTGCATGCAGGTAGATGTTATGACGTAGGCATCCGCTAAGAAAGGATTTTTCAAAATTCCACCCTTAAGAAGGTGAAATGGGTGGTTGAATTATTTTCCCATAGGCCACGCCGCGGGCGAAACTGCGGGCAGAGGCTCGTGCTTAATATAATAACGCCCAACGATCACATACATAGATCCTTGGCCCTAACCAGAATTCTCTGTATCTAGGGATCCAGGAACTACGAGGACCATGATCCCACAACACCCAGACTCAGAACTACTATTTGCGCTATTTTCTATTCACAAATACTTGTACTGACGCGGGAATCGTACCCGCCACTCCCGAGTTATGAGCCAACCTGCTCAACCACCACACCACAGAGGCTGTCAGGCTGTCAATATGTATGTACTGATTTTAGACCTTAATTAATAAAAGTAAACTATATTTATTTGAAAAAAGTAAAATTTTAGATCACCTTTTGCGGAAAGCATACTCAAAAAGCTGGCAAAATTATTTAATTATTAATTTATAATTTTTTATAGTAAATTTAAATATTTCATCTGTGTG
Source organism: Ennomos fuscantarius (assembly GCA_905220475.3). Taxonomy (NCBI): domain Eukaryota; kingdom Metazoa; phylum Arthropoda; class Insecta; order Lepidoptera; family Geometridae; genus Ennomos; species Ennomos fuscantarius. The sequence goes on along the minus strand of HG992034.1, from coordinate 3,080,772 downwards.
ACTGTGATTAATTCATGATTATTACTCAAGGACTGAACGAATGGCTTTGTTATTTTTGACCAATTTATTGTTCGTTTAAATTGAAGAACGGCTGCAGAATGCCGAGTTTCTGCTAGGCCTAAAAAGTTTCTAAATAGCCTTAGTTCACAGGCAGCGTGCTAAATTGAAAAGGCCCAAAATTGGAATGTAACACTTTAAAACAAATCTTTTGTGTCTGCAGAAATAATAGTAACTTTCCAATTTCTTTTATCTATAAAAAATTATCACCAATGATCGTTATGATAACATCCTGTGTGTGGCATGCTAGGCACAAATACTTAAGCGACTTCTGCTCTTTTTTCCGTTTGAGGGCGCTTCAGTACCGCCCTCTCACATATGAGTACCAAACGTTTGTAAATATTTTCTGTTATCTAACAAAGCTATATATATTATTTATATAGAGCACACAACTTTTAGTGTAAAGAGCAACAAAATGTACACAACAAAGACTAAAATTGTGAAAGTATTATAATGTATGCTAAAGCTATAGTTCATGTGCTAAGGTCGTTGATCATAGATTACTGATACATTAGTAATGTAGCACAGACGGGTAACGCCCGTTTAGAGTTTTGGCGGGAAAACGAAAAAGATCGCGTCGCCATATTGTATTATGTTCCAAAACTTGTGTTATTTTCAGTGTTAGTGCATAAAATTGTGGTATTCGTTAAGTGCTGAATTACAGGCATGAGTGTGGGAAAAGTGGTATAATGGTATAATGGCGAAACGTTTTTTTTCGTGTTATTTCCAAAACTCCATAGAAGCTTCTGGTAAAGTTGCCACCACTTTACTAGGAGTATGACTTGAATAGATTAGGCTATGACGCAAGTTGATGACTTGGACTTGACTTGACACATTATACAATATTAATTAACTTGAGAAATTATCAATTACTTGACACTGGCTAAAACACATAAGTGTGGAGCAAAAAAAAAATGCACGTTTAAAGTTTGACAGCTCTTACTTCTTCCTATTGTGATACAACCATCCAAAGGTTGAATAAATAAATAAAATAAATAGATAAATTAATGTAGACATTTCACACAGCGCCATCTAGCCCCAAACTAACCAAAGCTTGTACTATGGGAACCAGATAACTGACACAATATTTATATACTTACTTTTTGTTTGTAAATACGTACATAGAGTACATGTTATGTCATCGTGTGACGTCAGTCCACAGCGCACCGCGACTGGTGCCATCCAGGTATGCGCCGACGCAGCAGAGAGTATCTTATGTCACATCTTGTGATACTCCGGTCCCGGCCTTGGGGCCGGAAGCACCACTTTAGTTTGTAGGCATATTAAATAATTACATTGTGTAATTTTTTATATTCAAATTATAGATTAAATTAGCTTTAGAATCCATTTTAGTTTCTCTTCTGCATCTTCCACCTGCAGCCTCCGTAACTTACAATATAACACCCAGACACAGAACAAACATCGATGCTCATCATACAAATGTTTGTCTTGGGTGGGGATGGAACCCACAATCTGCAGTTCAAAAGGCATACTACCAACTAAGCTTTCGGGCCGGTCAAAGCCGGCCGGTTGCCTGGAAGAGATCACAAAAGTCAAAGTCAAAAGATTTATTGCAAATAGGCTAATTTTAACACTTTTACAACTTTAGTGATAGATTTTACACTTTTAGTGATAAATCCCATTGTGCTACCTATTATAGTACTGTAGTGCCTAGTTTTATTTTATGGTGGTACACGCAATAAAGAGTTTTTCTATTCTATTCTATTCTTCTAAGTTCGCACCAAAGACTAATTATCGAGCGCTTATCCTTGGTGCTTGCTTGTAAAAAAATGCAATAATTCTTACTTATCTCCTTATTAAACCATTTCAGCCTTATTATTAACACGAACTAGCTTTAGAATAGTTACACCATCTTTTGTCTCTTTCGATCCAGCTAAATATTCCAGTAGCAAAAAAAGGACAAAAGCTGAAGTAACTAATCCGGGACCCGTTATTAATAAGGCTGCTTAGGTTTACGGATAATTTTACGCGACAACGTCATAAGAAAATACTTAGGCTGATCGTGCCTCTCTGTCGTTTGTTTCGAGCTCTCGCTTGCACGCTCGGCGCAAGCATAACGTGACAATATTTCATGCGTGCAGCCGGCGTTCATCGATTTATAAGACGTCATCACGTCAAAAATGTTTTAAGCGACTTCTGTACATGTCTAGACGATTTGTACCTAACAAAGGTCATGCTTGTACCTTTAAGATGGCGACTGAAATGAACACTCGCTCGATGTGAGCACGTTATTAGTGGACTCTCTCAACACTAATCACACTAATATTATAAAGTCGAAAGTTGGTATGTGTATTTGTGTGTATGTGTGTATGTTTGTTACTCCTTCACGGTAAAACGGCTGAATGGATTTGGATGAAATTCAGTCCATGATAGCTTATACCTACACTAGATTAACATATAGGCTACATTTTATTCCGGAAAACTGAAAATTTCCCGTGGGATGAGTAAATAATTAAAATACTTTGATATCCACGGGTGAAACCGTGGGGCGCAACTAGTTAATTTATATTTATTGATGTAAAATTTCTTTACGCACGCTTGACTTGGGGAGTAAGCTGGTGAATGCGAGGTGAATTGAAGTTGAAGTTGGTCCACGTAAATCTCCATTGTCAAGAATTTTTTTTTTAATTATTTTGTATTTATATATCCTGTAAAATGGCGACATTAACAAAAAACAAAGTTATACCGGCCGATAGATGGAGCTAAACTAAAGAAGTTTTACTTCAGTCGTGTCGTCTAAAGCATACTCGTTTTTTTATTTTTTTATATTTATAGTTAATGTAAATAAGTTACTCTAAGTAAGTACAATTTCATGGATTGGCTTTCAGAAAAATTCTTAAGTTTATGTAAAAATTTAAACTACTTACATTTTAATGACAGGTAAAAATATAAATCCAAAACAAAGAACCGAGTGTTGTGCAATATTCAGAGGTCGTTAACCTCCCGCCCAGTGTTGCCCGATGAAAAATTAATTCTAGAGGTCCCTTTGAAGTTGTTTTACGGTACCTAATACATTTTCATGTAAATTGAATTTCGAATTTAAAATCTTACATAAAAGAATAAAAGAAAGAACTGTACCAATGGAAGATTAAATTAAATTATTCTTTGACTGCAGCAGAGATTTAGTAATTTTTGTATGCTTTTAAATAAAGTGGAATAATTACATCATACTGGCCTGATAGCTCAGTTGGTAGTTGCCCTGCCTTCTGAGCTGTCTGTTGTGGGTTCGATTTCCACCCAGGACAAACATTTGTGTGACGTAGATAAGTCTTTGTTCTAAAAAAATAAAATTCTATTCTATGTATGTACATAATTATAAACAAAAAGTATCTAAGTTTTGTTTCAGTTATCTGGTTTTCCCATAGCACAAGCTTTGCTTAGTTTGGGGCTAGATGGCGTTGTGTGAGATGTCAACAAATATTATTATTATTATACCTTATTTATTAGATAGAAGATAGATAGTCTTTCGTTCCTTGCTACGGGCAAGTCCAACTTGAAATAAGGAGGTTCTCAATTCGACTGTTTTTTTTGTTTATTACCTTAGAACTTTCAACTGTGTGTACCAATTCAAGGGGTGATAAGATCAAAAAGGTTTTGTTGTCAAATTGATAGTTTCGAGAAAATTGAATTTAAACTTAATTGGCTTCATTTTAATGTAGAGTGCTTATTAGGTAATAGAAAAGGTTTATGTAAGTTTTAGTTGCTTGAAAATGTATTCATTCTATTTTAAAATACATAATATAGTACTGATTCGTACAATTACTGTAAATATATAATATTATATAATACATATAATAATGCTTTTATGCTAAGCGAACTGTATTTCTGTGTCAGATAAATCGATTTTAGACTGACAATCTCGAGATGTAAGCCTCATTTCGGGTTTTTTGAGAATGTATTCTTGTAGATAATTTCACCCTGAATCCAAAAATATCCATAAGTCATTTTCAGTTAAGCCCTTCTTGATCTCATCCCTTTTTTTATGTTACTGTATGATTTGAAGAGCTAGCCGTTCACCTGACGTTAAGCGCCACGGCTGCCCATAACAGAACAGTGTCAATCGGAATCCCAAAATAGAGTTTCGAGCAACACTGCACTGCGCACATTATCCTGAGACATCAGCAGTCTGGTAATAAGATTACTCGACTGTGAGATCAATCATAAAGTCTCAATTGCCCAGTAATTTCACTAGCTACAGTGCCCTTCAAACCGGAACACAGCAGTGCTTGCATACTACTGCTTGGCGGCAGAATAACTGGCAAAGCGGTGGTACCTACCTAGACGAACTTTGCAACAAAGTCCTACCACCTAGTAATCCCTTCATTATTATGATGATTATTTTTTATTTAAAAGCTGGCGCTTCCCATGTGATTCCATTTCAATTTGATCAAGATCTGATGGGTAGTTTTTGAGTTATCCTTAATAATATGTATTTCGACTTCAAATTAATTAGACTGGCCCGATAGCTCAGTAGGTAGTAACCCTGCCTTCTGACCTATGGGTTGTGGGTTCGATTCCCACCCAGGACAAACATTTGTGAGATGAACATAGGTGTTTGTTTTGTGTCTGGGTGTTAGCTATTTAATGTATGTAATTTAAAAAAAAAAGTGTCTAAGTATTGTATCAGTTATCTAGTTCCCATAGTACAAGCTTTGCTTAGTTTGGAGCTAGATGCTGCTGTCTGAAATGTAAAAAAAAAAAATACATTGACGATGTTTAAATTTTTTAAACAAATGTGGTGAGATTGATGATTTTTTTTTTTATGTTATTGAATGATGTGACGAGCTAGTCGTTCACGTGATGTTAAGTGACACGGCCGCCCATAACAGAACAGTGTCACTCGGAACTCCAACATGTAAAGTTTCGTGTGACTGCTGCACTGCGCACATCATCCTGAGACATCAGCACAGTCTGGTAAGATTACTCGACTGTGAGATCAGATCATAAAGTCTCATTTGCCCAGTAATTTCACTAGCTACGTTGCCCTTCAAACCGGAACACAGTAGTGCTTGCACCCTACTGCATGGCGGCAGAATAACTGGCAAAGCGGTGGTACCTACCTAGACGAACTTTGCAAAAAAGTCCTACCACCTAGATTGAACTGGTTTATAAGGTATTTGCCCTGCTGAAAAGATTCTGACTATTTGGGGACTATAGGCTACGATGACATTGACAAATGAGATAAACCGTATCCTTGTTTATACTCTTTAACATACAAAAATTCTGAACCCCTTAACATGCACGGTAGCTATTTAATTGTAAATCTCTATCAATTTTTAGCGGTCACACATCCAAGTAGTAACCAAACACTGCTACTTACAACTTTACGTACAATTCGTGCTTCGCTATGAGCACTAAAATTTGCTAAGTAGATATATATATAATAATAAAAGATAAATAAATATAATGTGGACATTTCACACAAAACCCAAATTTAACCTCAAACTAAGCAAAGCTTGTAGGTACTATGGGAACCAGATAACTGATACAATACTTTATACTTAGATACTTTTTGTTTGTAAATACATACATAGAATACTGTGTGTAACACCGGTATACAGAACTAACACCTATGTTTGTCCTGGGTGGGAATCAAACCCACATCCTATAGTTCGGAAGGCAGAGCTACTACCAACTTTGTTATCAGGTCAGTCCACATATAGCACAACAGTTTCAATTCTTTTTTATTTACGTTTAGTATTTGGGAGCGATAAACTTATTATAAATAAAATAAATAAATAGTTCCTGGGCCCTAGACACAGGGAATACTAGTTAGGGTCCAGGATCTAAGTATGTGATCGTTGGGCGTTATTATTATTAATATTATTACATGTCAACACAACGACGGAAACGAAAATGCGAAGGCGACACTCCTTTCAAAACGCAGTGTTTTTATATTTATATACAGAACGTCCAAAAAATTCAATTTCGCAAACAAAAACACAATATCAAACTTTTTAAATTTGTTTTAATTTACCGGCGCGTTTATTTTTTCCTTGTTTATAAACTCGTCAGAAGAATTAACTTGATTAAACTTAATTTTCATTTTTATGTAAAGGGAAATTTTAATCATTAGCTGAAACAAATTAAAAACCATATTTTTTACATTAACTACAGTAATTAAATCAACTTAAACTGTTGAATAGCAGGAGAAAAGGCTATTATGTAAGTAGTACTTAAATCATTAAACTTTTCATTTAGATATATTCAAAAGTACTGGGATTTAATATGGAAATATCCCATGGTTTTTTTCTTACAAATAAAAAGACTAGTTGCGCCTCGCGGTTTCACCCGTGAATAAAAGTATACTATGTGTTAATCTAGCGATTTATATGATAGATTTTAATGAAACTTTGAATGTAGAAAGCTTATACTGCATTCAAAGTTTCATTAAAATCCATTCAGTATTTTTGCGTGAAAGAGTAACAAACATCTATAGATACAAACTTTCGCATTTATATTGTAATATTAGTAAGGATAAGGATTTCCTCTAGGATATCTTTATTCACAATAACAGAAATAATTCACATTAACAGAATAATTACAGAAATAATACACCTTTTTATCAATTAAAATCTTTGTAATCCATTTAACAACGTAACGTACCTGAAACAACTTTATTTGAAGTCATCACCTCGGTCATGTCAAAGTTTCGCCATAAGTCAGATACAGAAGAATTCGGTGAATATACATTTTAAGCTTCCGAATGTTTGTTAGGTACTTAAAAATATATCAGATTTTTAATATTACCATGCGAATGGAAAACTTCGCGAGCACAAACATTTTTGTAAAAATACAAATAGAAATAAGTGTATGAAAACTTGTATTATAGAAAAACAAATTGCTCACTTATATGTTAATTTTCTTTATTTATACCAAAACGTAAAGAAGTCTCCACCCGTGCGAAGCCGGGACGGGCTGCTAGTAAAGCAGCTACTACTACTACTACTCCTACTACCACTACTACTACTCCTACTACTACTACTACCACCACTACTACTACTACTCCTACTACTACTACTACCACCACCACTACTACTACTCCTACTACTACTACTACCACCACTACTACTACTCCTACTACTACTACTACCACCACTACTACTACTACTCCTACTACTACTACTACCACCACCACTACTACTACTCCTACTACTACTACTACTACCACCACTACTACTACTCCTACTACTACTACTACCACCACCACTACTACTACTCCTACTACTACTACTACTACTACCACCACTACTACTACTACTACTACTACTACTACCACCACTACTACTACTCCTACTACTACTACTACCACCACTACTACTACTCCTACTACTACTACTACTACTACCACCACCACTACTACTACTCCTACTACTACTACTACTACCACCAACACTACTACTACTACTACTCCTACTACTACTACTACTACCACCACCACTACTACTACTCCTACTACTACTACCACCACCACTACTACTACTCCTACTACTACTACTACTACCACCACTACTACTACTCCTACTACTACTACTACCACCACCACTACTACTACTCCTACTACTACTACTACTACCACCACTACTACTACTCCTACTACTACTACTACCACCACCACTACTACTACTCCTACTACTACTACTACTACCACCACCACTACTACTACTACTACTCCTACTACTACTACTACTACCACCACCACTACTACTCCTACTACTACTACTACCACCACCACTACTACTACTCCTACTACTCCTACTACTACCACCACTACTACTACTCCTACTACTACTACTACCACCACTACTACTACTCCTACTACTACTACTACCACCACTACTACTACTACTCCTACTACTACTACTACCACCACCACTACTACTACTCCTACTACTACTACTACCACCACCACTACTACTACTCCTACTACTACTACTACCACCACTACTACTACTCCTACTACTACTACTACCACCACTACTACTACTACTCCTACTACTACTACTACCACCACCACTACTACTACTCCTACTACTACTACTACTACCACCACTACTACTACTCCTACTACTACTACTACTACTACTACCACCACTACTACTACTACTACTCCTACTACTACTACTACCACCACCACTACTACTACTCCTACTACTACTACTACTACTACCACCACCACTACTACTACTCCTAC